>CM038049.1:149732398-150359898 GCA_021397845.1 Areca catechu | reverse complement strand
AAGATTCCGATGGAGATTGAGAATGGGCCTTCTTCCGAAGACCTCGCCCGATGAGAGGACCTCCTGCCTCCAGAAATAAGAACAAATACTGCCGGTTCTATAGGGACCATGGGCACGACACGGAGGAGTGCCTCCAGCTAAAGGATGCCATCGAGGACCTCATCTGCAGGGGATACCTGAACAAGTATGTCGGCTCCACCGGGATCGGGCCAGGACTTCAATTGTTAAAGACCCCCCGGGAGAGGTTGAGCTCCCCAATCAGCGCCCAACCGATGGAGGCGTTGGCATGCTGTATCGACGATCTGACGGGGGGCGGAAATAGGACCAGGACATTGTGAAGAGGCCCAGGGGATCCAATGTAATTAGCTTTTCTGATGAGGACCTCTTGGAGCCTCCTCTCCCGGGCGATGACCCTGTGGTTGTGTCGGCTGTCATCACTAATTATGATGTAAAACGAGTCCTTATCGATAATGGAAGTTGTGCGGAGGTTTTATTGTATGATGCGTTCGTCTGGATGAACCTGTCCAGGTCCAGACTGTGGGAGTCCGTGGCACCACTCACGGCTTCGGGGGAAATTCTGTCTGGGTTGAAGGGGAGATTGCCTTATCCGTGACCCTCGGAACGGAACCTTACCAGTGAACCTTCTCCGTCAATTTTGTGGTCGTCCGTACGACCTCGGCGTACAATGCCATCTTGGGACGGCCGGCCCTCAATAAGTTTCGGGTCATTGTGTCCACTTACCACCTGCTGGCCAAGTTTCCGACTCGTGACGGAATTGGGGAGCTGAGGGGAGACCGTAGAATGGCTCGGTAATGCCTAGCTATCCACGATAAGCAGCTGAATGGGCGCCCCACGCTCGAGCAGCTGGACCCAAGGGACGAAGCCGACAGCCATGGTCGGCCCGTCGAGAAGATTGTATTCGTGCCCCTGAGGGAGGATGATCCTACGAGGGTCCTCCAAATAGGGAGCGCCCTGGACAAGGGTGCTAGGCAGGAGCTGGTTGACTTCTTGAGGAACAATGCGGACGTCTTCGTCTGGTCGGCATCTGACATGCCGGGTATCCCGGTAGATATCATCACCCATCAGCTCAGGGTGGATCCTATCTACAGGCCCGTCCGGCAAAAGAAGAGAAGCTTGCAGCCGAAAGGCAAGGGCCATTGAGGAGGAAGTGAAGAAGCTTCTCGATGCTGGCTTCATCAGGGAGTCTCATTACCCGGAGTGGCTGGCCAATGTCGTCATGGTGAAGAAGGCTAGTGGGAAGTGGACGATCTGTGTGGACTACACAGATCTCAACAAGGCATGTCCCAAAGATAGCTTCCCCTTGCCAAAAATCGACCAGCTGGTGGATGCGATGGCCGGTCACCAGCTCTTGAGCTTCCTGGATGCTTTCTCTGGGTATAACCAGATCAGGATGCATCCCGAAGATGAGGAGAGGACGGCCTTTGTCACAGACAGGGGCCTGTATTGTTACAAGATGATGCCCTTTGGCCTAAAGAATGCGGGCGCCACCTTCCAAAGGTTGATCAACTGAGTCTTTAAAGATCAGTTGGGGAGGAACATGGAGGCATATGTCGATGATATGATCGTCAAAAGCCTCCATAGGACCGACCACATCAGGGACCTGCAGGAGTTCTTTGATGCATTGAGGCGCCACAGGATGAAGTTGAACCCCGCCAAGTGCATCTTCGGAGTGACCTCCGGAAAGTTTCTCGGCTTCCTAGTTACTCAAAGAGGCATCGAGGTCAACCCCGAAAAGATCAAGGCCATCATTGACATGACCCCTTCGACCAATAAGAAGCAGGTGCAAGAGCTTACAGGGCACATCGCCTCTCTCGGCCGCTTCATCTCCCGGTCGGCCGAGAGATCCCTCCCGTTCTTCAAGACCTTGTGCTGGTCGGACCGCTTCCAGTGGACTGATGAATGCCAAACGGCCTTTGAAGCCTTGAAGGACTACTTGAGGAACCCTTCGCTCTTGGCCAAACCAACGGAGGGGGAAGTGTTGTACTTGTACCTATCAGCTTTCAGTGAGGCTGTCAGCGCCGTTCTTGTGCGGGTGGAGGAAGGCGGCTAACAGAGACCCGTGTACTACATCAGCAAGGTTCTCATGATGCCGAGATCAGATATCCTAAGGTGCAAAAGCTGGTGTACTCGCTGGTTATAGCGGCAAAGCGCCTCCGACCTTATTTCCAAGCGCATCCTATCGTCGTGCTGACGGACCAACCCCTCAGGGCGATCCTCCGAAGCCCCGATACCTCTGGACGGCTCGCCAAGTGGGCCGTCAGGTTGGGCGAGTTTGACATCTCCTTCCAGCCACGGTCGTCTTTGAAGGCCCAAGTGATAGCTGATTTCATCGCGGAATGCACCTGGGGGGCGGAGCCGACTCCCACGACGGTCGAGACGTACATAGCCGACCCGGCGGGAGAGGCCGAGCCCGCTTGGACCCTGCACGTAGATGGAGCTTCCAACCTCTCGGGGTGCGGTGCAGGCTTAATCCTAGCTGACCCCGATGGGCAATGTTTGGAGTATGCCTTGCATTTCGCGTTCCAGGTGTAGAACAATCAGGCGAAGTATGAAGCTCTGCTTGCGGGGTTGAAGATAGCGAACGAACTGGGTATTGCTAGGATCCGCGCCTTCTTCGACTCCCAGCTGGTAGTCAATCAGGTGAAGGGTGAGTTTGAGGCGAGGGATTCGTCTTTGGCCAAGTACTTAGATAAGGTACGGGACTTGGTGTCACAACTTAAATTCTTTGAGATTCTTCATATACCTCGGCAGCAAAACTCCGGGCGGATGCTTTGTCGTGGCTGGCCACTGCTGCGGTCGGCACCTCCGACCGAACCTTCGTGGAACATCTCCAGCACCCAAGCATTACAGAGGAGCCGACGGAGATCCACCAGGTTGAGCAAGAGGCCTCGTGGATGGACCCAATCCGCGCATTCCTGGCACGAGGAGCCCTTCCGGATGACCCGGCGGAGGCCAGGCGCATTCGCTCAACGGCCTCTAAGTACGTCATCCTCGATGGGGCTCTCTACAAGCGCTCATTTTCTCAACCCTTGCTGAAATGCTTGGGGTCGGCCGATGCGGATTATGCGCTCCAGGAGGTGCACGAAGGCATCTGTGGCGATCATCTTGGGGGAAGGTCCCTGGCTTACAAAATCATTCGCCAGGATATTATTGGCCCACGATTCAGAAGGACGCCTTAGATTTCATACGAAGGTGCGATGCATGCCAGAGGTTCTCCGGCATCCAAAGGAGGCCAGCCAATCAGCTGACCCCGCTCACAGCGCCTTGGCCATTCGCCCAATGGGGGATGACATCCTGGGACCTTTTCTCCTGGCTTCCGGTCAGCGAAAATTCCTTCTCGTGGCCATTGATTACTTCACTAAGTGGGTGGAGGCAGAGGCATTGGCGCAGATAATCGAGGCCAAAGTGGAAAACTTCGTCCGGAATTGCATTATCTTCCGGTTTGGGATTCCGAAGACGATCATCACTGACAATAGGAGGCAATTCGACAACTCCCAGTTCCGGGACTTCTGTCAACAATATCACATCGCCCATCGGCTTACGTCGGTCGCTCACCCTCAGTCCAATGGAGAGGCCGAGGTTACCAACTGGACGATCCTATATGGGTTGAAGACCCGGCTAAATGAAGCCAAGGGGCTCCGGGTGGAAGAGCTTCATTCAGTGCTCTGGGCATACCGGATGACCGCACGATCAACAATGGGAGAAACTCCGTTTAACCTGACTTATGGGAGTGAGGCGGTCATCCTAGTGGAGGTTTCTGTACTATCCTTGCGGGTTGATCAATTCGCCGAGCCGGACAATTTGGAGCAACGAAGGGCTGACCTAGATCTGCTAGATGAGACCCGATTCCGGGCAAGTATGAAGATGGCGACCTACCGTCAAAGGATGGCCAAATATTACAACTCACGGGTTAAGGCGTGCACCTTCCAAGTTGGGGATCTGGTCCTGCGGAAGGCGGAGGTTTCGAGGCTGACCGAACAGGGAAAGCTTTCCCCCAATTGGGAAGGCCCCTATCGGGTCATCAAGATAGTCCGGGCTGGAACTTACCGCCTAGCACACTTGGACGGGCGACAGATAGTGCGCCTTTGGAATGTAGATAATCTTCGCAAGTATTATCAATGAAAAGTCTACAAACTTCTCCAACTTTTTCCAGCCCACTTTCGAAAGTCCGACTCCGGTCGGCAGAGGCTCCAAGGCAGCCCACTTCCGAAAGTCCGACTCCGGTCGGCAGAGGCTCCAAGGCAGCCCACTTCCGAAAGTCCGACTCCGGTCAGCAGAGGCTCCATGGCAGCCCACTTCCGAGAGTCCGGCCACGGTTGGCAACTATCTTGAGATAGCTCCCGCGGAACTACTGGGAGGACAGGCCACAGTACGGGCCGACTCCCGGGTAGAGACCAGGAGCAAGTGCCCAGGTATCCAGCCCAAATCAAATTACTGTCCTCAACTAGCTTACCGGTTTCTGGCCCAGATGGGCCGACCGGGGCCACTTGGGGAAATTCGGGAAAAGGGCACTTGCCCGTGCCCGTCGGCCGCTCCAAGGCGGCTCGTGACCCTGCAAGGCCGTAAAGCCGACCGGGGGTACTTAGAAGAATTTTTGAAAAAGAAATGCTTTACACATTGAAGAAGTTCCAAAAACAGGTCTACTTGTTCATTTCAAAAAGTGGTATTTACAAAAGAGGTGGGTCGGACCTTTACAAACCCCTTAGGTTCAGCCCACGGGAGATGCATCAGGGGCCACAACCTCGGCCCCATCGGCTACAATTGGAGGGTCGGCTGGGACTACGGTGGCCGGGGCTTCCTCCGGAGGGGCCACCGCTTCCGCGCCGGCTGGCGCTGGAGCTTCGGCCTTGGCCGCTCCTACCTCGCCCTCCACTGGAGGCTCTGCTTCAGCCTCCTCTCCCTCGGACAGGTCCCGCAACTTGGTGCCCGCCAGGTCCAGCTCCGGGAACAGCAGGCCCACCTTCAGGGCGTCGTCGTAGCCCTCCCTGTAGAAATCGGCCGCGCCTCCACGTCCTCGGTGAAGGCGCTGGAGGCCTTGTATGCCCCTACGGCCTCCTGGACCTTCGCGGACGACTCCCTGCACTCCTTGAGTCGGGCCTCCAGCTGTGCCGACGCCGCGCGCTCGGCCTGGGCCCTCTCATTGGCCTCCACCGACCGCTTTTCCTCCTCGCCCAGCTGGCGGGCGAGAAGGCGGGCCTTCGCCTTCTTCTTGAGGATGGCCTCGTGGTCGGCCAACCTGCTTTCAGCCTCCTTTTGGGCTACCCTTGCCGACTCAACCTCCACCTGGCTGCTGCCAGGCTCTCTCCAGACGACTTCAGCGATGTCGCCGCGACCTCCTGGGCTGCCTCCAGCTCCTGAACCCTCTTCGCAGAGGACTTAGCGGCATGCACCAATTGGCAGATAGCGTCGTCCATGAGGGAGATGCCGTGGAGAACCTGCAGACATACAGCCCGGTTAGTGTTATATGTTAAGAAGAGAAAATAAGTAAATAACGAAGTAGGAGGGTTAGGTCCTTACCCTCGTGAAGTCGCGGTACATCTCTACGGTCACGTCGGCCAAGCTTCTCTGGATCGACACCTCCCAATCGGCGTCGGTCATTGCCCCCCTCAGCAAGCTCCGTACCCTTCGGGGGTGATCGAGTGCTCGCCAGTGTTGGAACCCCTCCGAGCGGATCTCCTCGTCCAACTGCTCTGGCCCACTGTCGGCTGCTCCCTCTGCGGTCGGCCCCTTTCCCTTGTCAGCCTTGGCCGCTCCCTCTGGATCGGCGGACGCCATGGCTGCGTCGGACGTCACCGGCTCCCCTGCTCTTGATGGGGGGCCGACCCTGCTGGTGGGGCTGGCGCCCTCGCCGCGTTCCTCGCCCTGCGCTCGCTGAGAGGGAGGTCGTCCCCATCCGACTCGATGTCGACGACGGGGGCGGGTCGCTCCTCCCGCCTCTTCTTCTGTCGCTCGGCGCCTGGCGGGGGGGCTGATTCTGGAGCGGCGCGCTTCCGCCCGCCCGTCGGATGACGTTGGACTTGTCAATCCGCTGCATTCTTCCTCCTGTCACCAAACATCCAGAGTCAAAGAGAGGAGGAAAGATTAAGAGAATGTAAGAAGAGGGGTCGGCCCTTGCCTAAGAATCTTTGGGGGCTGATCCCTGCCTGATGAAGGGACTCTTCCCCCAACAGCTCAAATGCCGCCACCGGGCCGGCTCTACTAAGCGCATTGAACACGCCCAGGTCGGCTGCCGATACCGACCTCCCCTCGCGGACCCTTGCCCGCGGCTCTCTCCACAACGGCTCGAACCTCCAAGGTTCGAGGTTGCTGACGAAGAAGAACCTGGCCTTCCACCCGTGGACGGCCGACGGAAGGCACTTCAAGATCTTTCGGCCTTGACGAGGGACGAATAGGACCCACTCTCGGCTCCTAAAATCCCTCTTCAGGTAAAAGAAGTTACCGAAGAGGGACAGACTGGGATCGGACCCGGCCCTATAACAGAGTACTATAAAGCAGCATATCACCCGAATACTATTCGGGGTCAGCTGCACCGGGGTTACCCTATAGTGGTTGAAGATGGCTATAAACAGGGGATGCAGTGGGAACCTAAGGCATGCCTTAAGATGAGACTCGTACATCGGAAGGGTCCCTGGACCTAATGGATTATTTGCCCTCCCCTCTCGGCCCGGAAGAGTGAGGTGCAGGGTGGACGGGATACCGAATACCGCCCTGAGGTTTTCGATCCGTTCCCGGGTCATGGTCGAGGATACCGCACTCGGCCCTGGGTCCCTAGGTCTATGGGACGAACCCCTACTGCTGGATGCCATTGGAAGCTAGAAGGAGAAGAGGAATGGCTGGGACTAACCTGGGGTGGACTCCTAGGTGCCGGTTTTTGCGAAGGAAGGAAGGGAGAACTCGATCTCGCGAAGAGCAGGCGCAGCAGGAAAAGCCCCCTCGCTCGCCTCCTCCTCTTTAGGCCTTCGAGGGAGGGGGAGAGGGGGGAGAAGTCATTGCCCACCTCGGGCACGCCTCAGCCGTCTCGTCGGGGGCCGCAACCGCCTGCGTTGCGAGAATCGAAGCGGCTGAAGCACCCTCTCACGCAGCTCGCGATCTGCGTGCGCGCCGAATCAGTGGTGCTAGACTAATCCAAAGGGTAGCGCCGGCCGGCCAGATGTTGCCGCGTGGCGTGATGCTCCACTTCACCCCGAATTGACGTGGGACAGTTTGGCTCTCATCATGGCGTCGGACTTGCATTAACTGCCCCGCCTGCGCCCTAACGAGCAGCTGACAGCTGTCCAGGGCGCCGTCTGAGACGGATTCGAAGCGACCCGACACCTTGGTCCGGAGTCCGCCGCAGGTGCACACGATCATGCTCCTGTCCTTTTGTGCCACGTGGCCCCTCAACGCCAAGGAGCAGGGGGGCAACTGATGCGCCCATTTGGCTAGTCCCTGGTCGGACCGGCCCCCGGCGCCCGGTCGGCTGGTTCCCACGCGGAGTCGACTCCCCGGTCGGCTTTCCCAAAGAGCCGACCCGGGGGCTTTGAGGGCTGATAGACACCCCACCCCGTGCGACGGTCCTTTTTATCATCACGGTCGGCTCCTGGGGAGCCAGCTGACCCACTGCTGAAGAGATCGCCCGAGGTTTCCAGGAACTTTTTCTCTCCGACAGTTCTGACATTCTGTTATGACAAACTTCAGCGCATGGCCACTACTCTGACACACCTGGCACGCCACCACTCACGATCTCGTCGCCATGCCTGTTCTCCTGGGGGTATATTCGGATTTTTCCAGCCTGCTCCCCAACAGAATTTGGCAGCGCTCCGTGCCTATAAAAGGCGCCCGGGGGATCTCCGTCAAGGGTAACGTTCTTCTTTCCCATTGCATACTCTCCTTCCGAGCTTCCTCCCGTTCTGTTGCTCCTGTCCTCCTCTAACTTAAGCATCGGAGTGTCCCCCGCGGAGCCCCTCGGCGCCCAGGGACTTTTTGCAGGTTGTCCGGTCGAGGAGCTCTCCAGCACGTCCACCGATCCCGGTCCAGGAGGAAACGGTGGCAACAATGCGCAAATATATATGTAGAGGCAGTAGAGCTAATATGTGGGTGTCCACACAACAACTTAATAAGGTTGGTCTTGACTTGGTTGTTTGGGTCCAGAATCAATGATCCATGCCATTAGATGTGATCTACTGTCTTTATGCTGCATACTTTCAAGGAAAGTGATTTGGAGAGCCCTAGGATATGCATTGTTTTATCATCTAGTGGTCAAAAATAACATGGAGACCTAAGGCCTAGCATATGCACTATTTAATTTAATAAAATCATTCATTACTTTTATGAGGACCTAAGGCATTTTCTGAATAAGTTCTTAAATTAAGTAGTTTAAGTATCTCATTTACTTTCATTGGAGTGTTAGATTTTAAACATTTGAAAACTTTCATAATTGGAAAATTTGTATTCTTATGGAAAATAATTATTTTCAACTCTTGGTTTTTAAAATCTGTTTGTACGGTTAACTTATCTAGCATGATATGCATAAGATTGTGCTGGTAAAGAAGATGGTGACTGTCAATTTCATCAGCTTAGTTTCTTAATATATGATACTGATATTTCAGCAGCCATAGCATGATTTATGAGAAATCGTTGAAATGACTAATGTCCATGCCTTCAAAGTCAATTACTTTATTAATTCAAATACTCGTTTGATAACCATTCTTTTCTTTCGGTGTCTTGTGTTTGAGTTTCAGCCTGCTAACTTTGGATGAACTTCACACTGTTGTACCTTTCAGAAACTTTGAATCAGATTATTGTAACATCTATTCTTCCACCATGTATGTGAGAGAGGTCTATATTATTGATCATCAAGCTTTATATATCCTCTTGCTGAAAATGCAACCTTCAATTTCTTTTAAAAAAAATGAAGAGAAGACTTTGGTATTCTATGTATAATCTGTTAGATGCATATCTCTTGTTGTTAATACAAAACTTTAGTATTCTATTTAGTTTCTTCCACTGTTGATCATTTTTCTGGTTATAGCTTGTGCTAGGTTTGCAGTGTTTCCTGGTTTACCTTTATATTCCCTGTATTCATATTCTTCAGTATTATTGTGTTTCCACATAGTCCTGGAGTTGTCCAACTCTGATGTGATTTAACTTCAAAATCTTTGTGGCTCATTCTCAGGTATGTTGTTCTGGTCATGGAAAAAATGGGGCTCTATGTGTGCTTCAACAATCAATTCGTCCTGAATTGATCACTGAGGTGAAACTATTTCTATTTATTTTAATATATGTTTTGGAAGGTGGTAACCCACCAATTTCTTTCATTATATCTCTTTTGAGCAGACATTTAACAGTCATTGTATGTGATTTGTTACATGAATCTCTGGAAATCGAGAAATAAGTTATTAATAAGTTGATCCTTTGTTAACATTGCTGAAGCTTGTCTTGCAATCATAATGAGGAAAATGGATGATTTGTCTCAATTCTCAACTAGATGGCTGTTGTGAATTGACAAGGATGTGCGCATGAGGCTGAAGGAGAAGAATTGTGTACAAGAGGGCCTCACTATGTGTAAATTTGCTGTAATTTCTGGATTTCTTGGGAGTTGGAGTCAGTTTAAAATCTTCAGGGGTTATTTTAGTAGGCCGCAACTTCTAAGTGAGGGATGCTACAGGCATGAGAAAGGACAATAGGGTATGAGCAAGGAATGAGGGATAGATTGATTTGTCAATTGATGGCTTATTTTAGGCCATTTCAGCAAGTATTTTGATTGCTTTGCGCTGCCTATATACCTCTTCCCAATATATTTTGTTAGATCGTAATTTCTTTTCCTGCTATATGAAGAACAAAGATGATGGGGAATCCTTTTCCCATTCAGATTCCTATATATAAAAATTGATTATATATTTGGTGTGATTTTCAGTTCAAACTCTTGTATTTGCAGCTGGCCGAGCTGCTGAAACTCGACCGAAACTGCTCTGTTGTGGGCAAAACTGACCGAAACTAATCAGAAGTAAAACTGGGGATCATTTTCGATTTAGTCTTGGCCAAAAGGATTGGTTATAACTGAAAGTTCAAACCTTTGTTTGATGCCTGTGGACTATGAATTATGTGTTTCAATGTTAAAGAAAAACAATAATTCTATTTTAGAAATTTAGTAAAGGTTTGTTTTCCAAAATCCTTCCATCACAGAACAATATCATGATCACGTATACTCTTTTGTGGTCAACCAAGTCTATTTGAAAATTTGTGGGGCATACTGACTAGGTGCAAGAAGGGTCCAATTTATTATGGTTTGATCGAGCTCAGTGTTGGCACAACTAAAGTTTATTTGGGGCTGCATAGTTTTGGGAAATGAGCAGTAGTTTGTGATGCTTGCAGATGGCATTCACTTACACTGAGATGCAGATGTCATGTCATAGGCACATCTTTTTATTTGATAAATTTGATGATATGTATGTCCTTCTCTGCTGCTGACCGTGACTGTCCTTTGATTGATAAAATCTGGTACAAATTCACAAATGGAAATCATTAATAGGGATTATAAAAAATAGAAATCATTAAATTTGAAGAAACGTTTTGAGAGTTGGGACCTATGCCTAATGTTTGTTTCTCATTAGCATCTTAACTAAAACAATAATGAATGGGAAGATATTGTTTCTGAATTCTCAGCAAAAGTTATGACATGGTGCTCAAAAGTTGTTGAAGCTCTCTAGAATTATTCTTTACGGTGGACCCCTTGTTCATATTCCCTTGTAATGGGAGGACAAACATTTGCTTCGTTGTTTCTCTTTGTCCCTCTCATGCTTTTCTTTTGCGAATACAGTTTCCTTGTTCTTTGAGGAAAAAATCTCAAGAAAACTGAAACTGGATTGGCCACTTTAATTTTGCACATCCTATAGTATAGATATTTTTCAACTCTATTGTTCTATATGCTGGTCATGCATGTTTAGCTACAGTATTTTAATATTATGCATGACATATGCAGGTTGAATTACCTGGCTGCAAAGGGATTTGGACAGTGTACCACAAGAGCTCACGTGGTCATACAGCTGACTCTTCTAAAACAATGTCAGAAGATGATGAATATCATGCATATTTGATAATAAGTCTAGAGGCACGAACTATGGTAATTTTAGTGAATGAATTCACATGCTTTGATGATTAAATTGGACATATATTTCCCACTGAAATAAACTATTTTCTTATGTATAAGTGCATTTTTTCTGATTATAATTTTACCTTTTCTGTCAATTTGTAAGCTGCTTGCTGGTGTATCTTAGAATATGGTAATTGGCTATTATTTTGTGAGTATCATTTTGTTTCTCCTGCTTCTTTATGTTGAATTTGTGGTGTGGCTTTAGAAACTCATAATGTATTGTCATATCATCTAGTGATATTGTGACCTCAGTCTCAGTACTGTTATTCTTGCTTTCATTTGATCTGTGTGATTTCCAGTCTTTTTGATAGGCTTCTCATGGGAGATGAATTTTTTAAAATGCTAATTAGAATTTAAACCAAGGGTTATTGAACCATTATTGGTACTCCCATTAGTCCTACTGATATCTTAACTAAGTGAGATCTTTATGGTATAATGTCACACTAACCGATGTACACCTGGTGCTGGCACCAAAAAATGAGGTGTACCATGTGGCAGTATGGCACGGTATTGGGGGGCATACTGGTACAGTACCTAAGCAATATGATAGCACACAACTATTACAGACCAGTGCATTCCACTACTTAAATCCCATTTTAAACAATCTTTAACCATTGTGCTCAATTACTTAATATCCAAAGAAATAAAATGACCTTTTCTACGCTCCTTATATACAATTCTTTTCATGAGTATGCCATTATCAACATCCTAAGCATGCACTCAAATTTCAGCTGGAGCTGAAATTCTTTGGCCTAAGAAAAAATGGTTTTGATTGAACATAACTAATAGTTCTTGAGATTGGGTAATTTTGCTCAATTTTGGCTAAAATTTACTGGTTCTAACTTCAGTTTTGCTCTTGTAGCAGCCACAATTGATCAACTTTGGCCAAAATGAGCTCATGTAAGGCTAAGACAATCATATAAAGGTGTTTCTGGATTGTTTTGGCAATAGCTTGATAGTAATTGAGAAAGTAAATCTTTGAAAGTAATTTTGTGAAATTAATTTACTATTTTCTTGGTTTTAAATAAATGTAAAAGCAACTTGGTTTTAGGTTGCTACAAATATTAATGAAACAGTACCTTCTATTGTCCATTTTGTTGAAATTACTTTGCATTGTAAAAATTAAGAAATATAGCATAGACCTACCTTGCAATTTATTTGGAATTGAGATAGACCGAGTTTTACAAATGAGGTCTCTTTTCCATATTAGTTTAAACATGTTAATTATTTTAACATGAACGTGTGCTAATAGTATAAAGTTCATAGCAAATGACACTAAATGGGATTTGATCCTTTTCTTTTAGATGCAAGTTTTATTACTTTTTCATATTTGTAATTTTTTAAGAGTAAATTTTCTTCACCAAATTTTGATAGTTTTAAAAGTTATCACATCATCAAAACTATGCATAATCAATCCAAAAGTTTCCAAATTCCAATTAATACAATAATTGGTTTTTTTATTTCTTTTCTTTATTTTTATTATTTTTCAGATAGAGCTCCTAAACTTAAACTAAAATTGGTGACATTAGTGAAGCGGAATCTGGTTTAGCCAAGCCAAAATCAAAACTGCTATTTTCTTTCATCCAAATTGTTTTTTAGCAAGAGAGCTATACCACATGTCTTGGATTTTTGTGCTTCCACTAATATGTGCTGTGCTTAAGTTAAGAGTTACATAAAGGGGCCTCATATGTTTAGTTAAGGTTTTATTTCTATCATTCATGCATTGTTGTATTGTTAATTCAAGTTCGAGTATCATATGATCTCCTTTTTATTTACATATTGATGCATTGTTTAAAATAGTATTTAAATGTATTGTGGAAACGAAAATGAAGGTGACATCCTAGTTAACATTGATGGACTAGAGAAACCACATAGTGATAGAATTCATTTTTTATATCTTTTATACAAAATAATGCAAAGAGATATGAAGATAAATGTATAATCAGAACTGCTTGGATAACATGGAGAGGTGCTTTTGGGGTATAATGTGATCCAAGGTAAGCGAAACCATGCCAAACCATCTGGTTTGTGGTGTTTTCTACTGATCTAGGTAAATTGGTTGCAAGCACAGTTCACCTCTTCGAATTGGAAGGATTTATAAAAACCGTCATGCACTCTAGTTTGATGTTCTCTCTTGGTTGAAACCCTCGTCTATCATCCTATTGAAGCCCTCATCGCCATTTGATGCCATCGGCATATCTAGTGTATCTCTCTCCTCCCTCTTCCTGTCTCTCTTTCTCACATGCTCTTCCTCTCTCTCAGGGTCCCCATCACCAGATTCGGAGCTCTTGAGATCCGAGCCACCCCCCCCCCCCCCCCCAAAAAAAAGTCTCCCTCCATCTCCTTCCTCTCCCCCCTCTCCCTCTCCCTCTCTCTTCTCTCCCTGTTGACAGGGCCTCTTTCTCTCCCCCCCCATCTGTCCCTCCCTCTCCTTCCTCTTCCCCTTCTCCGTCTCCTCCCTCCCCCTCCCTCTTTCTATTTTGGTATACCGTAGAATGTCACAGTATGCACATGTACTGTGCTGAACTGGTCACTGGCCAATACATACATGGTACAAGTTTGGCGAGCCTTGATGTGATCAAAGTAGTCATGATAATGGAAATTTTATAGAACAATAGAATGACTTGCAATGTTGTATGGCTGAAAGTGTTGGGCAATAATGAGGGTTCAGGACAACAGATTGAGTATGGCAGAAATGAGAATGTGAAGATGGATGCATAGAAAAACTTAGATTAAGAAATAAGGGTCTATTTGGGAAGGTCCCCCTAGATTTAGTGGGATCATCTCGAATAGTGCCTTGGGAGTGGGAGCAGGGAGAGGAAACTTGGGAGTGGGAGTGGGGAGAGGAAGAAGAAGGGGTTCGTGGGTTGATCCTCGTGAGGTTTGAAAAAAGATCTTGGGAGGTCATCTTTTTAATCCTGTTGTGATCGATCCTAGCAACACCCATGCTTTCTCTCCAGCTCATGCTCCCTCCTTGTGTCTCAACTTTGCACTCCCTTTGGACATCCTGCAGGATTTAGCCATACCGTACCTTACCGGTCTATGTACCGGCCTTAAAAAATTGTGAAAAAAACTCTCTTCCTCCCCGAACCGACCCAAACTGACCCGAACCGACCCCGTACCGGACTGAACCGACCCGTACCATACTGTACCGACTCGTACCGGTCCGGTTCAGGTCATTTTTATGGTTCGGATCCCGAACCATTTTTTAAGGCTGAACTGCACCGGTTCTTGACCGGTATGGTACGGTATGCCCCGTACCGGACGGTATGGACGGTACCGTAAACCATGAGATGAAGAATTGATTGCCAAACTAGTTGGTTATTGGTATGGTTTAGGGCCTCTCTTTGAAACAATAAATCCCTTGCCTTTGAAACTTGCTGCCCATCATTAAGGACCATTTGTAACCCTTGCCTACCTTATTCTTGTGCCTCTCTTTCTCCCCTCTACCTCTCTTTCTCCGATGGCCTTTTGAAATGACCCTTTGAATCATAGTTGCTTCTTGTTTACATGAGTCGAGGGATGGCTTGGTGCTTTGCCTCTCCTTTCTCCTTCCATGATAGGGCTAGCATCTTTTGGCAGTGGGGGCCAGTGGTCGACATGGCGGAGGGGGGGGGGGGGTTGCTGCCCTTGCATGCGCATGTTGAAAAGGAAGAGGGGGGGGGGGGGGGGTGCTGCCCTTGCATGCGGCAGCAACAGTGGATTCGAGGAGGTTGTGGTTGAGAGCGCCAAGGTTTTGCAAAGATTTGAAGAGCCAGAGGGCATTGAGGGATTTGCAAGGATTGGTGGTTTGGGTTGGGATCCCACAGCCACTCTTCCAACAAAGGAGGTGGTGGCTTTGGATCTAGCCTTTCTCTCCCCCCCCACCCCTTGCACCTCCTTCCTCTCCACCCCTCTCCCTGTTGTTCTGGGAAGCCGCAAGCCACGGTTCACTACAGTATGACCTGGTACCATACTGTGTCAATAGTCGAATGATACGTCTATTAGTACCAATTCTGCCATCCTTGATTGAGATGGTATGGACTTGTACAACAAAGATCTATGGGGATTCAAGAAATGGTGTTTTTATGTCTTTCATTATAAGGATGGGAGTACCAAAGGCAACACTAATGGACGTTTGTTTGAAAAGATGTATTACTGTAAACAGAAATGCCTGGCAAATGGGGATTTGTAAAGCTAATCCTAAATTTTTGGGGTAAAGCTAGATGATCGTGGTTTGTTATAACTATTGGTTTGAAGCTTTGTGTGATATTATATTTATTGACAGGTCTTTGTCATAGGCTGATGTACTAAATTAAGTTCTATTTCTGAAATCCTCTCTCCAGAAAACTTTTTTTTTTACATTGAACTTCACTTTGATTTAGCAATTTTTTTTTGATATAGACACTTGTCATCCTAGCTAGATCTACCTCCAAAGAATATATTATAACAGTTGGAAGATGTTTACTCATTACTTTTATATGCGGAGGAAGGGATGGCAAATTGGATGGGGAAGATTACAAAAAAGGGAAACATTTCTTTGTCATACTTGCTAACAGTATTTTATGAAAGCAGTTATCTTTTGTTTTTGTTTTTTTTATTATCAGTGCCATGCAATACAACTGAAACATAAATTTTGACATGTGCCATTATAGTTAAACAAAAGTAACATTAATCCTCAAAGGAAATTACTTGATCCAATATAGCATAATGTGTATTACAATTATAAGACTTATGTAGATTTCAATGACAAAACTTTGAATACATCCTAAGTCAAATATATCTATAACTTAAAAATAAAAAAAAGTGAACTACTATGTTTTTATTGTTGCTTCAGTAATCACTAGGTGGAAAGTAACTTCTAAACACCAATTTGAAAAAGGTCCATCAGATCCCTCTCTGAATTACACTTGAAATATTAAACAGAATATTAATTGGTGTCTATGTAGCTTAACTAGTTAACTTCAACATTGTGAAAAGAATTTAAGTTTCCACTAGAAATATGCATAACCATGTAACAGACAAATCAAGTTTCTATTGGAAATTTCAAGTGAAGTTTTGTAGAAACCATTCTATAATGAAATCCCACAATTGAAGTCTAAGAAATAACCTACTTAAAAGGTTCAGCACTTCATTTTTGTGAAATGCTCAAATAATTTTTACAAAATAATGTCAAATAACTCTTCAAAAATTTCGGTGAAGATTCATTGGAATAATTTGATTATTAAAATTCCAAGAAAATTAACATCTTCTAATAAGGAAGAAGTCATTTTCTAATGAACAAGCGCATTTTATATTGCATAATCTTATTTTTTCTTGCATAGGTTCATCTGTACCTTAAACTCTAATTAATCCTTGCTACCAATGTCTACGAGACCATGAAAATGTTCTGATTGATAAATTGAATTGTGGCACATACATCCTCGAGGTTCATATTTTCCTCTTGGTCAAGGATCCTCATATATTCTCATCAATAATTTCAATCAAGATTGATGTTTTGGTACTGATTACCATAATGGTTGGTGACTAGTATGATAGTACTGAATTTTTATCTTTTGTTTTTTAATTTTTTTATTTGAGGATTATTTTAAGGTTTATGGTTGTTTAAATTATGATTTCAAGTTTGTTTTGATGTTGTTTTATGTCATATTTGTCTTTTAGACCATCTGGTAGCTTAATGAATGCAATTATGTAATTAACATAGTGCATTATTTTTGATCTTGAAAATACATATATCAAATTGATTTGAACTACAAAATATGTCCGGACATCTTGTTCCTTGTGGAGTGCATGTTGCTTGTAGACATCAGGATCTTGTTCATAGTTGGGGCTTGGAATCTAACTCTAGACCAGATACCGTGCCCACCCCCTACATCCCATAATTTGAGCCTCCTGGATGGACTCTCTGATGTTGATCGTCTATCTAATACTTGGCTTGCCATTCTATCTAAAGGAAGATCACAGTAGAGAAATCTGACAAAAAATGATGGTAGATGTACATCCCATAATTTGAGGCTCCTGGATAGACTCTATGATATTGATTGTCTATCTAATACTTGGCTTGCCATTCTATCTAAAGGAAGATTACAGTAGAGAAATCTGACTAAAAATGATGGTAGATGTACCACTTCATATGAGGTTAGATATATCATTTAGCTAGAAATGCACATGTAATATAAAACTGCCTTTATATTCATGTTTAATAGAAAATTCACAACTATCACATATTAAAATACTTGAATGAATGACATTGATTTACTTTTATAGAGGGAAGAAGGAAGGAAGCTTGGACAAGAATGTCATTAGTTTACTTTCACATCATGTGCCTAGTATTTCACTTGAACTCTCAATTTTAGTGTTAGCTGAATGATAACTACTGTAAACATTTTTTCATCATATACGTGGATATGTGGTATCCTATTCATTTATCTTTTGAAATCTAGGTTCTTGAAACAGCTGATGATCTGGGAGAGGTTACGGAAACTGTGGATTATTATAAAGGAAGTACAATTTCTGCAGGAAACTTATTTGGAAGGTGACTTTATTTTTATGATTATTTCCTCTTACTTTTTCCAGGAATCATATGTTTCTCTTTTTTTCCCCCTTTCCACCCTTCCCTCCTGCTCTGTGGTTGACTATTTCATTTGTAAGCTGAGTGGCTAGTGGTAGTAGTGGAATAATGTAGGAATCCATCCATGAGTTGATTCACAACAAACTGTAGCTGCTCACACGTTACAATCATGTATAGTGCATGAACAAATGGAATATGCCTGTTGACCATTCATTTCATGCTTGAAATTTGCTCCATCTTTCTTGAACGTGTTGGGTAGCATGTGCAGTTTACCAGTATGATAGTGAAGTACTGTGCTGGCTGAGGCCTAATTTGGCTAATGCAATATCCTACTGGACCCAACCTACAATATAGTGGGGAACCTCACAACTGGTAAATGTCGTGTACATCACTGCAAATTTCCATGACCACATTTAAACTCCCTTATAATCTCCTTCACCATGGGGATCTCATGCGATCTTCTTGTTAGGTATCTATCTGTGCGAACCTCATACTCTTTTAACTAGGAAACCATCCAAAATTCCAATACCATTAACTTGTCTACCAACCAAACAAACCTTGGGCGTTCCATACTTGGGATTTTGCAGGGTTGTGCTTTGGAAAATAACAAGGATAGGATTGGGGCTCGTATAATAATTACAAAAAGTTTTTTTAAGAGAATAAAATTTCATAATATAAGACAATAAAATTTTATAATAATAGAGAAACACTGGGATTTTCTCCTCTGTTTTATGAAACTATCAAGCTTAAATCTGGAATGCATTTTGTACCAAGTCATGCATACCTGGTCATACATACATACATATAACCAGTAAGAACTCCAAATTTCTCAATAGCATTTAAAATCCATTTTGGCAGTTTGAGGTTTTCAGAAGTAACAATTACTTAGCTAGGGTTTGAAAGTAGTCTGTTAGAAAAAAAGTTCATTTATAAGGATAAAATGAATAAGTTAATAAAGCAGCCATATATTTCAAAAATCTGCATGAAAATTGCCTATATGGCACAGGAAAATATATGCAAACAATAGGCAAGAAAATTTTAGAAATGATCACTTTTCAGTATGTAACGGCTATCAATTTTTGTTCCCTCTTTTTTGATACTATTATGTTTCATAGCATTTTAATGATTTTAACCATATCACTTTGAGATGTTTATTCCGAGGATGTTTCTTTCATGAGTCTTATTCGTTCATGTGCATTCTTATGTCACAAAAGAAGAGAAGTATGATAACAACGTTACTTACGAGGAAGTGGGTTGGGAGGTGTTCAAGTGCTTATGGAATGCTGAGATGTGCAAGAAAATTTTCCTTCTAATAGCTATGATGGCTTGTAAAGAAGGCATGGGCATGGTTATGACATATGTGTTAAAATAGTAAGGATCAATTTGGCAATATTTATGTTGGATAAAACTTATTGATATTATGCTGTATGCTAAATTGATGAAGACCTAATTGTCTTCAAGATGACATTATAATTGGCCTGGGAACTGGAGGGGCTTGGTTTCCTGCTATGATTAAAAGTTGAGATGGTCTAATAAAACCCACACGAATGTTGAGGAAAGGAATTCAAAGGCTTACCTTACAGAGTTGCAGATGTTGATAATAAAATGCTATGAGGAATGACTTGTAAGGAGACCCTCATAGGTCATGGTGATGCACAATTATTGATGCAATGTAGATGCAGTTTTGTAATAAAAATCTGGATTGGAGAAGTTCCTGTAGTTTTGCATTATTTTGGGGTTTTTGTGATTAATATCACTATACTGGTGAAATCTTTTTGTGCTTTTTATAGTGCACATTACTGTATAGAGGGGATGCTGTTGTAATTTCTATCCCGTTTCTGTTTCATTTTCTTGAAAGATTTGTGTTCTAAAATAAAGAAAGAACGTGTGCCACGGGGTTTCTTTGTTTTCTCTTGTATTGATTCTGTTGATGCAATAAGCTGAAAATTTGACTAATATCTTGGTGCCCTCTAAATTGATATTGAGAATACCAGGGGATGAGCAAGTATTGTGTCAGTAAATGTGTCATTTTTCTTTCCATAAAATGATCATATCCCGTTAAAATATTTTGTGAAATTTCAGACGAGTAAGTTAATGCTACTTGAGCATGGAAGTGTTCCTTTCCATTTTTATAAGTCATATAAGTTTTTGCCAGGCGTCGAGTTGTACAGATTTTTGCACATGGTGCCCGTATCCTTGATGGTTCATACATGACCCAAGAGTTGAACTTTGGTGGGCATAATTCTGACTCAACTACGAACTCGGAGTTATCTGCAGTGGTTTCTGTTTCTATAGCTGATCCCTATGTATTACTAAAAATGACTGATGGAAGTATTCAGCTACTTGTTGGAGGTATTATTGCTGAATTTAATGTGTTTTTCATGAATTTTTTCAATCCTTCATATCCAATGTTGTTCCATTCGAATAAAATATTAATTTTCATCTTAAATAAACTTTTCCTTATTATGTTCTTATGGATGCATTGTTTTGCCTAGTATTTCTCACAAATGGTTCATGATCATACATTAAATATTTAGGAATCTCTTTATAATAATTAAGCAAATCCTAACACTTTAGTTAACCATACTGCTTAAATAACTGTACTTGGAGGTGCTATATCAAGATCTGCCATATCGACTCGTACTTCTGTACCGTCCACCTTGGTATTTGAGTGGTGTGTTCAACTCGGTATATGAGCCAAATCAGTCCATATTAGTTTGAATTGAGCAGAACTGCCCCGTATCACACTTTATTGACCTGTATTTCTGGTTTCCTGTATTTCCTGGTTTCTGTGTTACCATGCCTGGGAATGAGAAATGGTTTTATGCAGTACCATGCCTGGGAATGAGAAAAAGATGTTGGAAGCCTGTGTTGGTGGGGGATATTGTGTGTTATCGAACCAATACCGGTATGGTTCCCTTTACCATGTATTATACTATTAGCCTACTATAAATAATTCTCAAGTGTTTTCGTATCAACATATATAAAATAAGCAGGGTATCTATTTGCCATAATAGATGTAGGAGAAATTGGTTAATGCAGTCTTCCTAGGAAAGGAGAAGGATCATACATACATACATATATTTTACCAATATAGGAAGAGAAAGGAGAAGGATAATACATGTGTGTATGTATGTTTGTATCTGTATATGCATATATATTATCCCAATATTGCCAGTACAAACAATTAATAGGATTCGGTATCCCAACTCCTGTGCATACCAATTTCATGGTGAAACTTTATGGTACCAGTCATACCATTTTTTTGGGAAATAGAATCTCCTCGTTTTTTATTGCTAGGTCTGCATGAGTCCAGATCAATAGAGAATGCCACTATCGGATCCTATCTGCATCTGTCATTTCTTTGTTTCAAGTGCTACAGTTTTGTTTCATTCCAGAGATCATTTTAATCTCTCTTACTCTAATGCTTACTTTATGTGCACTAGTCAGATATTTCCTAATGACATATCTTAGTTCTCTACTAATGTGTGTTTTTGCTCCTTTTTCTTTATATTGTTTTTGATTGTTGTTTCCTTTTAAATATCCTGCTCTTAGTTTTTGAGTTTTTTGCAATATTCTATTTTCTGCATTGTTGTTCTGCAGATCCTTCCACTTGCACTGTCTCTGTCAATGTCCCACCTATATTTGCAAACTCAACAAAATCAATATCTGCATGTACACTTTATCATGACAAAGGACCAGAACCATGGCTTCGTAAGACAAGTACTGATGCATGGCTCTCTACTGGAATTGCTGAGCCCATCGATGGGAATGATGGATCATATCATGATCAGGGTGATGTATATTGTCTGGTCTGTTATGAAAATGGTAGACTTGATATTTTTGATGTGCCTGCTTTTAAATGTGTTTTCTCTCTGGAAAATTTTATTTCTGGAAAGACCCATCTTGTGGATGCATATATTCCGGAACCAACCATATCTACTCAGGTAAACAAGGAAAAAATGTTTGAGGGGGCAAAAGTTCAAGCAAAGAAGGAAACCCCAGAAAACATGAAGATAGTTGAGTTGGCTATGCAACGGTGGTCTGGTCAATATAGTCGACCATTTCTTTTTGCAATATTAAATGATGGGACAATGCTCTGTTATCATGCTTACATATTTGAGGGCCCAGAAAATGCACCAAAAGTTGAGGATGAAGTTTCTCCTCATAATGTCATTGATATAAGTAATATGAGCAGTTCAAGGCTTAGAAATTTGAGATTTATTCGTGTTTCCCTAGACATTACTGCACGTGAAGAATCTCCAGATAGTGTTACAGGACCGAGAATGACAGTATTCAAGAACGTAGGGGGCTATCAAGGTTTGTTCCTTTCTGGGTCCAGACCGGCATGGTTTATGGTCTGCAGGGAACGCCTTCGGATACATCCACAGGTGTACTTACTATAAAGACAGGCTGTTGTATTTTTATGTCAAATGTTATATTTGAATAATGGAGATGCTTAGCATGTTCATGTTTGCATCATATACTTCCTACGATTCTAAAAGGTTTTTTTAAATAATTGTTTTGTACGTGCAATAGAATTGCCAAAATTGAGTTCATTAGATGAAAGATGGACTATAATGAACCATGTTTTATTATATGAAAGCTTTTTTAGTTTACAGTCAAATGATGGATGTTGGATGCTATCAAATCTTCTGATTTTGGTATTTTTATTTAATTTTTCTTGCTGATCTCTGTGAATAAGTGATTGATTCTCCATTTAGAATTTGGTTCTGGGACATAACCATGCTAATTATGCTTTAGGATTATTAAACCATTTGACATATACTTTAAAGTTTAAACACAATTGAAAACTCAGATATACACAGAAATACACATATGCACCTCTGTATACCTATATGTTTAGCAACACATAAATGTGCGCAGTGTGTTGCATTAAATTGCTGTGACTGGAGCCAGGTCACTTTGACTCCCAATATGTGGTATTGCAAATCTGTTATACAATGCTTATTTTGGCATTTTCACTATGATCCGATTTCATATAATTTTTTCTGTAGTGATTACATCAGCTTTTGGTGTAATAATATGTATTATTGTATTAATACTCTCCAATAGGTCTGTCCATCTGTTAGGAATTGCAAGCACCCTACTGGCTCCAGCATGATTATGCATACATTCTTACTTCCATGCACTCATTTATACAAACTTCCTAAGTACTAAAACTCTTAGGAAAGTAGAGTGGTAGTAACAATCAAATTTTCTAGCAGGAGCAGGCAACATATGTTAGGTCATACAAGCTTGTATACATTAATTGATTATATTTGTATGTGTTAGTGTCTTCGGTTGCACATGTGCTGTTTCCACTTCATTTTTAGTATGACTCTAGCATATAGTGGTGGCTTATGGACGAATGTCAAATCCCTCCACCATTCCTTGTCATCATTCCTCAATTGGATCTTTTCCGAACCAGAGTGGACTTGAAAGATTTTTCCTTGTTTACCTGTGCTTAACCTGTCCCCACTTGCCAGAAGGTAACATTGGTTTCATATTATGATCCTCTGTCACATAAAATCACTTAGCTAGAAATTCATTTTGGAGAGTTGACCGTCGGTCAGATATCATTTTAATCGTTCAGTATAACCATCTTGACTTAGAGCTTTGATCATCTTGTAGCTTAGCGTACTCTTTTAGCTAGATTTGAAGGTTTACTCTTCTCGTGGGTGTGCTACATGCTTCCTGTAAACAACAGTGTTCCTGGAGTTCAATTTGTTCTAAAATCATATTGGTTGAAGATTTTGTTAAATAGTTTATTATTGTGCAATCTTAGTTATGATAAATAAATTTTAATAACCATTACCCCAGAATTTACATGATTAATAGATGTGACTTTGAAAACTAAAGACATTTGTAATTTAGTACTGAAGTCAGATGCAACCCCTTCTATATTTCAAAAGACCCTTCTGGATAGAGTTCTTCATTACAATTTTTTTGACAATTTATCCAGTGCACAAGTTGTAATACCCGAGTGATAATTAAATCTGTCATTTGAGGTTGTCTTCCTTGGCTTGACTTTAGAGCTATTCTCTATATTTCTAACATTTTAATATTTAAATCTTATTGTAGCTCTGCGATGGATCCATGGTGGCTTTTACTGTTCTCCATAATGTGAATTGCAATCACGGTCTCATATATGTTACGTCACAGGTAACTATTGTAAAACTGTGCCCCTGAACTTTCTTAGCATATTCTTTTCCCAGGAAGACAAGGGACAGAAAATTGACCTAAAAGTAACTTTCCTGATATAGGGTTATTTGAAAATTTGTCAGCTGCCATCTGTATTTAATTATGATAACTATTGGCCAGTTCAAAAGGTGAGCTCTTTGGTTTCTACTACACAAGCATAGATATTTTTACAGTAAGGGCTTTGCGATATTAATACTCTTTTTCACATCATGGTCAGGTTCCTTTGAGGGGCACCCCACACCAGGTCACTTACTTTTCTGAAAAGAATGTATACCCACTTATCGTATCTGTTCCTGTAAGTGATTCTACATCTTGGATGACTCTGTAATGATGCATTGCTTACTATAAGGTCTCTGGAGTATTTAATTTAGCAACTACTGAAACCTTTTTATTAATTGAAATGCAAATATTCTATTCTTCTTTATCAAATTGTCTTTAATGTTCTTTCCAAAAGAAGTCTTACTATTATCTAGTTGATAATGCACAAAAATGTTGTATCCGATTAAAGCTGCATTACCCAGTTATGTTCTCAAGAATCTGGGGTCCTGGGAAGGGTGAACTGGGGTCGGACCTAAACTTTGAAATTTTTTGTTACATAAAGTGGCTGCCCAAAGACTCAATCCTGGGTCATTAGACCTATCAGCCCAAGCCCTTACCATTGCACCAGGCAATAGCCCCTATGCTTTGTCTAAATAATTTATGAATATCATTTGCGCGGAATCATATCTAGATCAGATTTTGGATTGTCCCTGATGTGAATAAACAAGGTTTCACAAGCTACTTTGTTAATGAAGTCATTCTTGCATTGCCCTGTACATTAAGGCGCTGTTTGTTTAGTTGGTTTGAGGAGAGTATGAATGTTTCTAAAGATTATTTTATTAGGTCCTGTATATCCAAAATTTGACAAGACACCAAAATGTGTTTTAGGTAAAACATATATCTCATGAAACCCAATATTTGTATTTTATTGGGATCAAAGTTGTTAAAAGTGGTCACCTAGGTTCACAGGCACTGCTGAGGTGCTTAATTTGGTCAAGTTGCTTGGGCAAACCCATTTGGACTTTACCTCTTTAAGGGTTTATTTTCTGATTTTCTTTCTTTATTTAAGCCCTGTAAATGATACTTGGGAGGGTACCAAAGGTTCCCAGTGACCTATTGGTAGCCAATGGGCTGATTGACGGGTACCAACAGGTCAGCCAATAATGACAAGTGGTAGTGGTTGTTGCAATGATCAATATACCTCTTTTTCATCTAGCCATTTTTCACCTTTTTTCCTGAACTTTTGCCTCTATTCTGCTTCCCTCTTCCTGCTTCTCGCTAGGTTCTATCTACCTTGTTATGTTCTACAATTTGCTGGATGCTGTAGTGGCAGCATTGTTCTTGCTGCTCTCCTTGTAGATTTTGGTCTTTGGATTCTTAAAGTTTGACAAACAGGTTCATGGCCCCATACATGATAAAATATATATGTGTAATATATGCATATGATTAAAATTATGCATGATAAAAGCTTGGAGAACTTTCCTCCCTAGACAGCCCCCTCAATGCCTAGGCACTTTTCTAGGCTATAAAAAGGACCACCGTCTAACCTTGTTTTGGCAATTTGATCAATGATTCAAATCTCATAGGGTGGGCCTGTCTTTTTTTTTTCAGAGGACAGGATGTGCTGTGTCCCAACCCAATACTCAGAATGATGGATATCCCCTCTCATCCCAGTTCCCATCACATCCTGTCCAGACCTGATTCTTGGGATGTGGAATATTCGGCCATCCCACTGCTACCAAATCCTTGAATGATCAGGAACCTAGGGACCTATGTTATTTTGCAAAATTGGTATCTTAGGATCTTGAATCCTGCCTGCACCAAAGCTGTCTTTCAAACCCATCCTCCTGTCTTAAGAAAATGCATAAATTCTACACCTCCTCTTTGTCCTCCTGCTCTCTTCTTCTAGTTAATCAGCCCCCTTTTCATCTCTCCTCCTTATCCCCTTCTTTCTGAAGTCCCATCTCTTCTCCTTGACTCATTACCTTCTATTCCCCAGCCTTCATGCATCCTTTGTCTTCTTTTTGTCCCATGTATCATGTTCCCTCATTCCTTCTCTTCCTCCTCAAACTACCTCTCCTCATCTAATCCTCTACTGCACCATTGTTTATCTACTTTCTCATCTTCCTGCCCTTGTTTTTAGTTTCATTTTATTGTTGAATATCTCTAGAACACTTCTTCCACAGATCAACAATGCAAAAAAAAAAAAAGTTTTGATAAACCATTAAGTGGATTTGTTTTTCATAAAAATTAGGTGGTAATAAAATTGATATTTTTAAAACTGGGAACCAAACAACCCTTGATATGTGTGATTCATTTTTAATTCTGTTAAGACTAATAATTTTTAATTTCGCATCTCTGCTGAAATTTCTTAGAAACATTCATGTGGAGTTTCGTATGGACTTCTGTTATTTCCTTGACCAAAATGGTGCTTGCCATGCTTTTTATATTCTGTTGCTAAAAGTCAATATTTTTGGACAAATGACATTGGCATAGTCATCTTCTCATGAAGCTTGATTTTTATTTGCTGTTATTAATGCCTTGTAATTTTTTGCCTTCCAATTTGAGGACAGTTCTGTGGCAATTTGTTCACTCTGCTTTATGTCGTTCAGCTCAATTTTAAGCAATCAAATATTTTATTATTTTATAATTTTGAAAAATTAAAACATCCGATTTGGAAAGGTAAGTTGCAATGATGATATCCAATCCTTTGAGCTTATTATATTTATATCTATTTTAAATTCCAAACTTTGATTATTAAAAAAAGTCAAAATTTTGAACTAAACTATCCCAATTTCCCAATTCTTTTCATAATAGGAAATCCTAGTTATTCTAGCATGTTGTGTTTGGTTGTAGGATGGAAAAAGTGGGATAGCTAACTGTCTCTCTTGCTAGCCCTCCTTATCTCTCCAAGTTCTTTGTATTTTTATTTTTGGATGAATCTGAGTGTCGTTTTGTTGGTGCATTCCTGTGAAGTTGCTTGTTTGAATGGGGATTAAGTGGAGAAAAGTGGCCAAAAAAGGGAGGAGAAAAGAATAACTCCAAATCTAACCTGATAAAGATATATCACCTCTTTGAAGAACATGATTGGTTCTCATCATGAGTAGGGAGTTTGGTGAATAACTATAGTCATTTTGGATATATAGCTGACCATCCAAAATAAAGAACCATATTAAATAAGAGCCCTACTTATTATCCAAAATAAAGAATTGCACCAACAACTTTATTAATATGGTCCAAAATAAAGAACCATATTAAATAGGAGCCTACTTATTATCAAAAAAAACAGAACTATATTAATAACTTTATTAGTACGAGTGTCCATCTGGCATGAAGAGTTTGGCACAAGCTGAGCCTCTGTTTTAGTTATGTAATAGATGCATTAATTGGCAGTGCCTACTGAGGAAATAATGAATTTTTGGCTTCACTACTTAAAAACGTTTACAGCAAACCTACAGCACATGATGAAGTAAGGTTCTAAATCATGTGTGACAGGACTATCTCGGTTTTTTCCTGGAACAGGACGCGTCGGCGCCCCGCCCCGTCCCGATACTCGGAACAGGGGATGTCCCAGGGTGTCCTGATTAGGATACTAGGACGCTGGTGGGATGTCCTGTCCCAACACATGGGATAATATCCCGTCCCGGTGTCCCGTGAGATGTTCCGTTGGTACCTGAATCCTTGTGATGAAGCATGTCATCCAAGCCTCATTTCCTCAAAAATTTGAGCCAAAAAATATATGATCTTTGTTCGGGCCTCTCTTGTATACACAATAAACATTATGTAATGGATTTAGGGTGTGTCATTGTATGCATTGGATTTATTGTTAAATCTTTCCATATAACATCTCCATGGTGTTGAATACCTATGCTCAGCAAATGAATATTCAAAAAGTTGAAAGTTTCTTTTGGAAATCTCATGCAGATGCTTATCGATTTAAAAACATCTGTGTTTACTCCATCTTGACTCTAATAATTGTCGATCTCAATATGATTGTTTTGTTGCTGCTAAAGCTCTCTCTCTCTCTCTCTCTCTCTCTCTCTCTCTCTCTCTCTCTCTCTCTCTCTCTCTCAGTGCAAAACCAGTTGGCATTGTGAGTTTATTATGCTCGAATTTTCGTAATAAACTTCTTTTCATGTGCTTATGATATTCTTCTTGAGTGTTGCAACTTGCAACTGCTATTCATTGCTATTTCTGCAGGTTGTAAAGCCTTTAAATCAAGTCCTTTCTTCTCTTGCTGATCAAGATATAGGCCATCAGACAGATCGTGAAAGTGCCAATTCTGATGACCTGCAAAAGTTTTACAGTGTTGATGAATTTGAGGTTCGCATTTTGGAGCCAGAGAAATCTGGTGGGTGTTGGGAAACAAGGGCTACTATTCCAATGCAAACTTCTGAAAATGCTCTTACTGCTCGTGTGATTACATTATTTGTAAGTCTCTACATATGATCTTGCTTCTCTATGAGAATTCTTTTTTTTTTGGTTTGTGTCATTGGGCTTGTTGGGGAAGACAGGATATTGGGCAATTAGATAAAAGAAATGATGCCACTTATTGTATATTATATCTTTGATTTTGATGCTGGACTGATATTGTTTTACTGCAAGAGTTGTTATTCCTAATTTTTCATTGCCTTGTAAACTTTTAGAATACAACAACAAGGGAAAATGAAAGTCTTTTGGCCATTGGGACAGCTTATGTGCAAGGGGAGGATGTAGCTGCTAGAGGCAGAGTGCTGCTGTATTCCTTTAGCAAAAATTCTGAGAATTCCCAGACTCTGGTATATCTTTATTTATTTTATTTCTATTTTGGCCTCCATTTCAAATTTTCTTTTTTTTTTTCAACCTTGCAATACACTTAGCAGGTTTTAGAGGTTTACTCTAAGGAGCTAAAGGGAGCTGTCTCAGCATTAGCATCTCTTCAAGGTCACTTATTGATAGCATCTGGCCCAAAAATCACCTTGCACAAATGGACTGGTTCTGAGCTGAATGGGGTTGCATTTTATGATGCTCCTCTACATGTTGTGAGCTTGAACATTGTGAGTATATGTGTCCCATGCAATTTATACTTTCTAGATTATTCGGAAATGTGGTTGGTTGATAGATTTATCGCCATTGTTGCATATAATCATAGGAATAAGAAGAAAAAAGAAAGAGATAAAGGGAGAAGAAAAGAATGTAAGTAAAAAGATAAAGAAAGAAGAAGAAAATAGAAAGAAAGATATAAAGCAAAGAAGAAGAAAAGGAAAGATAAATGCACATGAGGACACCAACACACAAACATGGATCTGTAATCATCGACAACGGACTTTCCTTTGGTAATTTTTTTGATTCTTTATTGTACTTGGATTAGTTAACCGTCATTATTGGGGTGAGGTAGCTTATGGACCAACTAAAGTTTTTTGGTCAGTGGACTTCCGTAGTGAAGCAGCTTGAGAAATGATTGATCAAGAAGAATATTTAAAGACAATGATTTAGGGAAATGATATATGTACTAATCAATTCTGTCTTTAAAAATCTGTCATCTCATTAATATATAATGAATCATGTATAAAATTATCTAAATCAAATGAAGCAGCATTACATAAAAACTTCCTGTCCTATCTATCACTAGCTATATTTACAGAATGTGAACTAATAATTGCATTGGGCTTCTCAAGGGAGTTGGAAGGAATGTATAATTCCATCATAGGTTGGATTATCATGGTACACAATCAGGGGGCTTGCTTTTAATGCTTTAATTGTTTCAAATTTATTTATGCATCAGTGCAAGATTTATTTGATGTCAAGATATAAGTGGAATAATTTGATGTTGAGCTGTGCATGAACTAGGCCAATCTAGTTAATTTTCCGATACACAATCTAGGATCATGGCCTGATTTATAGGCATGTTAGCTTGGTCCAATTTCTAATTTAAACTAATATGATGGAATAAGTTAAGGTCCAATTTCTTTGGGACGTAAAATTATATTAAAGTTTTTGATCTCCAAGACAAGTACATTGTTTTTGGATGCTGAAATGACCTGGTGTGGTATTTGGGTGCAGCACATTCAATCAGACCCACAGTTGCAAAATTTGGCTCGGCTCCTATTAAGAAAGAAAGAAAAGAAAGGAAGGAAAGAAGAAGGAAAAGGAAAGAAAGAAACGAAGGAGAAAGAAAGGAAAGAAAGAAGAAGAAAAAGCAACAAAAGAAAGAAAAAAGTAACACAAGGAAGAGAAAAGAAAAAGAAAGGAAAAAATGAGAAAAAAAAAAGGAAAGAACAAAGAAGGAAAAATTGAAGGAAAAAAGGGAACTAGGCCAACCAGGTTGAACCGAGCAGAACTATCCAATCCTACTTGGTTCAGGTGGTTCGAGGCGGTCCAGCCCTCTTACCGATCCAAAGTACCGAATTGTCCTAATAACCTACAGGTTTGGTTCAGTATGCCCCAAACCAAATGGTTCAAGATGGTTTGGCTTACTTTGCCTCTACCTAATATCTTAAAATTGTAGCGTCTATCCATGAAAGTTTTCTAAATAAATATCTAAAGCTTAGTTTTTTTATCGAAAAGAGGGAAAATGTAAAGCTTCATGGTTGCAAGTCTTAGTTTCTAGGTATTTTGCGTGTTACCTTCCTAAGAATGAATGGAAATCCATTTACGCTTACATGTTGTTAGTATGAGATACTAGATAGAGAATTGTTGAGCTTATATATAATTTTGCTACTATGAGAGAGTAACATGGTGATTTTTAAGGGTTTAAATCTTGGGGATGTGGCTGTCCCGGTTTTTTCATAAAATAGGACATGTCGGCATCCTGTCCCATTCCGATACTCGGGACAGAGGATGTCCCAATTGGGATGCTAGGAAATTGGTGGGACGTCTTGTCCTAATACATGGGATGGTACCCCATCTTGAGATCCCGCGGGATATCCTGCCGGGACCTGAATCCTTACTGATACTAGCATATTTAATTGTTGTGCATAGATAGTAGCAAGGTCCGTAGAATCAGAACATGTCGGTCGGCTGATGGTATGGTTCAGTGTGCTCTTTGTATCGGGCCTGAATTGGCATGACAAAAAAAGCAGAGGGAGAACTGGAAAGGAAAACAGAGATAGAGAGAGGGAGAGGGAAGAAGGAAAGGGAAGCCTTGGTGGCCACTGAAGGGTTATGGAGGTCCTTGGCCTCTGGAGCTCTACCCTCCTTTGAAGAGACAAGAGAGGGGGAGAGAGAAATGCAAGGAGGGTGAGGCGGTTCGGCGAACCATGGACGGTAGTTTGTTTTTTGAAGTCGGTCCAGAAAATTCACTCAAGTGAAACTATGTTATGTACTTGGTTATGCATAATTTTTATGTTATCAATATACTTGAGGATGCTAGTGATTATCAATTTGTTTCTTGATAGTTGGATGCTAGACTTTTTATGATTCTATAATTTAAATGATGGGTTAAGCTTGTGCCTATGAAGGCTGATGTTGATAAAAGATAGTTGTAAATTGTGGAATAGTTTAATGATACCTTGATGCAGGGTAAAGTCTAGGGATGATAGATCTAAAATTAAACTAGTGCAATGCAAATCTTAGATGCACAAATGTAAAATTGAAATCTGAATTCGACATAAGTTAATCTTAACAACAAAATCTTATAAAAACACTAATAGCAGAAACTAAAGAGATAGAATTAAACGAGAAAAGATTTGGAAAGGCTGAAAATTTACTAAGGCTTGCAAGGATTGTTGTCAATTGTGCTCAATTTGTATTTCGTTTAAATTCCGGAGAGATTCAAGCCCTTGCTTTTCTGTTAGATGTTGGATCTGAAGGTCAGAGGATTCAATGTTTCCAAAGTTGGTGCTTGGAATCTGAGCAGTTGACTCAGTAAAAGTTGTTGGGCTATAATCGAGGTGGCACGGTGTCAGGTTAGCATCAAGATCGGTGGTGAATACAACTTAGCTAAGGGGAAGAAGGGAGTGAATAAAATAGACAAAGCGAATAGCGAATTTGGGAATCACTCCCATATGGCCTCACACCATTTGATGCAAAGTTCGAAGGCAAACATTTAAAGAGAATTTTTCTTTCATTTTTTCTTCTCTTTGTTATGAATACAATGCACCCTTATTTATAGACCATTAGCTTAACAAAATTTATGAAACAATCTAGGTAACAACTAAACAAATTCAAAAATAATAACTTGAAACAAATCAATAACTAAACAAATTCAAAAATAACAACTTGAAGCAAATCTCTAACATCTAATGGATGTAGTCATATTCATCGAATGTGGACGGACTCAACCAGGAGTAATGGGTGCGAGCCCATCATCAAGCCGGATGCGCGAATTTTGAAGGCGACGGTGCACTTAGTTTCGAAACGTGCCCGAGTTTGCATCATATACATTATTAGAATGAAGGCTTAAGTAGACATAAAGATTAAATCTTTAATTTAGGATTTAGTACTTGTTTCGACAATGTTATGCGTATACACTTGCATGTACATACAAGTTGAGATACATGTAGGGGTGAAAGTAGTACAGATAATATTGGCTGAATCCGTATCTGAATGTCTAATTCTATTTATAATATTATTTAATTTTATATAGTATTCATTAATTTATAAATAAATAAATAAATAAATAAATAAATATATATATATAAAAGCATATTGACATGCTATTAACTTGATTTATCCCGTACTTAGAAATATCTTTGATTTTATAGTTATATAGTTTAATTATCTAACTTATATCCATATTTTCAGTATCCAATTTATATCCGTATCCATTTAAAATAAATATGGATATGAATTTTTGTTTCTTATTAATATATGTATCCGTATCTATATTTGTCACACAAAATAAATATAGATATGGATACACTAGTATCCGATCTAGTTTCAGCCCTACATACATGCCTATGCATATGCATGCACACGCAGGCATACATTTAACTTGCCATTCTAGGTGATATGGGGTGTAAGCAACAAGGTTTTAATGTCAATACCTTGGCTACTAGTGGTCTTGTCTGTATGGTATGATACTGCTCATAGCAATCCCATGCTAGGATGCCCAAAAACCTTATTCTTCTTTTTTTTGGGTTTTTTTTCGGGGTGGGGGGGGGGCGTTCTATGCATGGTAAGGGTCTCATACCAGTGCCAATGCTCAATGATCAATGAACTAGCAATATTTATAAGTGAAAAATGGTAAATATAGTATAGTGTTATACGAGAAAAATACAGTTAATGGTCAATAAACTAGCAATAGAGCTAAGCCTCTCATGAATTCCTAAGGGCTCCTTAGGACACCCTGTTTGCCTCATTCCTTCACATTTTGTTAGGAAACTTTTGAAGTTGTCGGGATGCCTTGGGTACTGGTGAAACTGCTCCTGGTATTGGTTGTTATTGACTGGTTTCAGCCAGGATGCATGATAGATGCATTGTGCTGTCTAGGTCAGGTTCTATATCTACTGGCTGGTACCAACCTAATTCAATTACACTGCCCCAACTTAACCTATTTTGGTGACCTGGTGGCATCCCAATGCTGGTTTTTAACCTAATTGGTACGGTAGCGACTGTACTGCCTCATCCCTGTGGTTTTAAAACCATGAGTTGTAGTACTGTTGAGGGACTTGATACACCCTCTATACTGACATTATATTATCTATTATGCCAGCTTCAATAGTGTGCCCGGTGTCCATATGGGAGTATGGTGTACCATAGCGGTAAGGTATTGGCATGGTGCCTCATACCAAGACTTAAAAACATCTCACACATCACATGTATTCTTGCACAAACACAAGCATACACAATTTCATGACATAATTTCTTATTTGTTTGATTATATCTGTGGTCCTTAACAGAACATTTTGGTAGTGAGGATGAGTTAGACAAAGTGCATATGCCTTTTGAAGGGTTAAAAAAACTAAAATATCACCCATCTGTTCAGGCTGGTTAGGGGCCACAATAACATATGTAAAATGTTGCAGTATGTTGACATTTATACACTTTTATGAAAATTGTAGAAAGTTCTCTGTCAGACATACGAAGATATGAGGTTTTGGTTTTACTAATCATATTAAAGAATTTTCATTTGTTCAGGACACTTTCTCTAATCAATTAAGTATTCAATAAATCAATTAAGAAAAAAGGTATCCAATATAAAGAGGACCAGGAATGATGCTCTTGTGGTCATCTACATCTACAAATAATATATAATTTGAAAAACAAAAATCAAATGGGATAAGGTGCCTGTAATACAAAGTGGACAAAATCTACTGGATATTCTTCTCAGTAATTTTGTATCAGAATAATAATTAACTATTTTTTTCTTTTGATGGTTGTCAAGATTTTTTTTATTCTAACCGGCAGTTTGATCGGGATGATTTCTTCATTGTGATGATAGAAAACAGCAGGTAATCTGGAAGAAGTCACAGGGCATAATGTTTGGTAGAAAATTTAAATTTATTAAACTTGTAGAAGACTGCCAAATCAAGTGCGATTAATTCTTATTACTTGGTTTTCTATAGACATCTGAGGATAGCATGATTGTAAGGTCAGAGCAATTCAGCTGCCGATTGATCCTTTCTTTAGTTCATTGTAGGTTGCTTTAATTTAGATATTTATTTGATAAAGAAGTGGTCCTATCATCTAAGCTGATCATTTTTTTCTTTTTGATAAGAAGGTTAGCCTTTTCTTACCCATCCAAGCTAATATTTTGCCATTTTTGTAGACATTCTTATCGGATATCCTAAAAATAATCTATAACTGTGGCTTACAACCATTCATATTTGTGGGATGCACTCTGAACTTTCAATCATGTCAATACCAGTTTGTTCTTTTACTTTGGGACTGGCAACAATCATTTGCTAAAGACTTCTGAAGTGCTAGATGCCCTAGTAAAATTGATCAGTTTTGTCTTCTTGTTATTGTTGAGGACCTCCATTCCTAAGGAGTTAATTAAAACATCTGTTATTCTAAGAATGATGTTATAACTTATAATTGTTCCAGGTCAAAAATTTTATCCTCTTGGGCGACATCCACAAAAGCATATACTTTCTGAATTGGAAAGAGCAAGGTGCTCAATTGAGCTTGCTGGCTAAAGATTTTGGCACTCTTGATTGTTATGCAACTGAATTTCTGATTGATGGGAGTACATTGAGTCTAGTAGTTTCAGATGATCAGAAAAACATTCAGGTGACTGCCCACTTTGATGAATCATGCTTTGCTTGAATTGGACACTGATTGTCATATGATTGGCTTCTTTGTTGTCTACTTGTTTGCCATGTTGTCATTTGTATCTTAATGTAAGAATGGATATCTTCTGTAAAGTTTGGCATGTTTTAGTTATAATTACCTCATGCATTTGATTTCCTTGCATTGGACTATTTGTTAAGCATCTTAAAAAGTGCTGGACAATGTTCTTGCTAGAGGGAGAGATAGATATCATTGGAAATACTTGTGCCAGAAATTGGTGGAACATATTAGTTGTTCTAAATTAAGTCTCATTCTAGATCTGCAAGTCTCAGTTATCCTTACTATTTGATGTTTATAAGTGTTTAATGTTAGAACCAAGGTTCCAAAACTGGGTCTATGACCTGTACAGTTAGGTATCAGTTCCATATGATTCAGTACCATATTGATGCATGGTATGCAAGAAGTGTACCAGTAAGGTATGGATTCAACTAAAGATTGTTTTTTTGTCTTTGTTATTTTTTAAAATATTTTGGTTTTCTTAATTGTAAGATGCAAGAACTCAAACTTAGGGTTTGTATATTTTACTTGTGTGTTTAATCTCTTTTTGCTATGTAGTGTTCTGAGATATAGAATGTGAATGTTGTGTTCTGTTCATCTGGTAATCCTTATGACTTGAATAGCCACCCTAATACTGATTCTCCATCTAATATTGGCTGGCGATCCTATATCAGGAAGATGGAGGTGGCCTATTGTAACTTGTAATCTGGGCAAGGCTATGGAGGATCGTAGCCACTCAAATTTGATACCTTAGATGAAAGGTATGCATACAAATTGTGTGGAGTAGCACCTGGTGTATGGCAATGCTCCCAACTATTTGGCGGATCTTAAGGCATCTAGGGTTCCTTCTTTATTGCCATGTCATCAGCTGTATCAATGCCTTGCCCAGAACCATATGTGATGTTGTATTCTTGTAGCCTTGTGGTCTGTGTCCTGCATGACATGAGTGCAATGGGAATTTCCAATGAATGGGCTTAGGCCAATTGCTTTGAGTCACACACAACCCTGTCCAATCGACTGCTACCTCCCTCTCCACCAAATTGATCATCAGTCGAAGTTTTATGATCACTGCCACTCATATTGTTTGATGTTCTAGGAAACCTATCATCAGAGGGCTCAACAATCTCAAACGGGTTCCTCATCAACCCTCTCTAATGGATTTGCAATTGCCTCTTTCTTTTTTTTTGGTTCTGAGTGGATGTCTGTGCCTTCTTTTCCTTGTCGGCCCAACCTAAAGGACTCTACCGGGTGGCTTGACTAGGCCCACCACCTTGACTAGCCTCAGTACCATGGTGACCTCTCCTCATCATCTCCTTGTCATATCTCTAACTCAAGGTCTCAGACATAAGAGTCAGGCTTTGATCCTAACCAGATCCCCTTAATCAGCTCTTCCTTTTTATGTTAATATAATTATTAATCATCATAAAATGTCAATTCTTACTTTTTACTACATATGCATAAAAGCATAAAACCAGGTATACAAATTTATAAATATGATGAATAACATTATAAAAGTGAATGTAAATAAATTAAAAAAAAGGAATAAATACCTTGGTTGTTGGTTATTGGATCAATGCTAAAGGAAGTAGTTAGTGACACATATTTGATCTCTAGTTAACTAAGAATTTTGAGAAAACAATCCATTTGATTTCCTCCAAATTTGTCTGTTGACCTTAGCTATAAAAAAAAGTTTTAAAAACAAAACTTTACAAGTGCAAATAAACTTGCCTCAAGGCTTGAACAATTTCTTCAATGTGGCCCTATAAGTCATAATTATCTATTTTTCTGTGCAGTATGAATGATTCTCTCTTAACCATAAGATCAATTGGAACTTTTTTTTTAAAAAAAAAAGGTCATGCACCTGTATTTAGCAGTTAATCTTAAACTAGAGTTGATAAGTTACAATCCTTTGTTATAAATGAACCTCATTATGGGGCAGATCAAAAGGATTTCTTCAGATCTTAAACTTATTGAGTTCACAACAGGTCAAATACTTGCATAATCAGTTTCTTTGCTACTAAAAAAATGTTATCTTGTGGTTGATGGAGATTAGACCTAGTTCTGATCCTTCACAATACATAGGCACAGTGCAAGAGACGTAGGCAGAGGTAGATTTACCTTAAGGTGGTGCCTTTCCTCTGGTCCTCCAGCCATGTGCCTGTATCTTAAAAGTTGTAGAGAGAGGTAGAGAGCCAGAAAGAGTGGATCTGAAGAGCAAGAGGAAGGATATGAAGACTCTCCACCCCTGTACATGGGATGATATGGCTACATGGGATGATATGGCTATCTCTGGCTAAAATGTGTCATAGAGAATGAGGTATTTAAGCACAAACTTAGCAACACATAAGTAACAGTGGAACGTCCTCTAGTTGTAAAAAAAAATGTTACTTTGTAGAGTGTCTCAAGTCTGAACCATCGGTAGTCTAAGCTAGCCGTTTCTTCAGTGCTTTCGATAAGAATCCATCCTTATTGTCCATGTCTGATGATATTATGGCCCAAGAAAAGGAAAAAAGGGTGGTTCCTTAATTATTTTGGGCAGCATTTCCCGCTTGGCTTATCCTAAGGAGGTTGTAGCCACCCTAGGTGGCCTCCTATGTTATATCTCACCTTATGTAGTCAATAGCCCAATATTTAGGTTGTGGTCCTCTCATGTAGAGCTGTCAATGGGTGGGGTTCGGGTCGGAACCCAGATATCCATACCCGGACCTGATCTTAGCCACTGGACCCAGACCCAAACCCGAATACCCGACGGGTCTAATTTCAAAGTACCAGACCCGGACCCGAATGGATCCCGGGTATCCAGACCCGAACTCGGACCCGAATACTTACATAATTATATCATAATCATACTTACCAAAATTCAGGACAGGGGCAACAGCAGCCAGCGGGGGATCGATGTTGAGCTGCGGGGGCCAGGGGTTGATGTCGGGGTAGTGCGGCTGGCAGGGCTCGGATCCGACGAAGACATCGTTGCTGGACAGCTGGAGGATGATGTCCATGTAACGACGGCCGGCGGGGCTCGGAGTTGAGGAAGGGAGAGTTGGAGGGATAGGCCGATGGAGGGACGAAGAGAGGGAGGGAGAGGTAAACGGAGGGAGGGACGTAATAGGGGTTGCGGAGAAGACCGGAGAATGTCGGACGGTGGTGTCGACCGAACGCTAGTCTAGATCGACTGTCGAGGGGAGGCGTCGGCCGTTGAGGGGAGGAGGCGTTGCCGCGTCGACCGTCGAGGGGGAGAGGCGTCGGCCGTCGAGGGGTCGCCGTCGAGGGGGGAGGTGTCGGCCGTCGATGTCGAGGGGGGACGCGTCGGTCATGACGGTCGAGGGGGGGAGGTTTTGGCCGTCGAGGAGGGATTTTGGGATTCGATTAAAGGGAAAATAGTTATGGTACTGAGCAAGCAAGCACGAACGGTGGAAGAGGGCTTTTATATAAAAGCAAGGATTGATTTCTAACCCTTGGATCATGATCTAACGATCCCTAATAATATAAATATATAAAATATATAAAATATTATTTTATATAATCGGGTCTTGAGTCTATTGTGTCTGGATATGTAATATCCAAATCTAGATCCATTTAATTATGACTAAATGGGTCCGGATCCGGGTCCGAGTAAACGGGTCCAGATTTAGATCCAGACCTGAACCGTTGGGTAAATACCCGCGGGTCTTAAGTCCGGACCCGATCCATTGACAGCTCTACTCTCATATTAGATATGTTTCACATGTGCTGGCTATTTTATGAGTATACAATACAAAACAAATATGTAAATGGTCTTCACAATATTTTGTTTACCTGGGAAATTAAATGCTTAATCGGTAGTATTTTGATTAGAGGATCAAAGCCAATGACATGCCAACTAAATACTGTTCAGTTAGCTGTTATCATTGCTTCTTCGGCTCATGTGGAACCTTCTTGTATTTCTATATCTTCAAGCAAGTGTAATTTGAATTATTTCTGTATTTTAGATTGTTGCCTGTCTTTGGTTTTAATTGGAGTTCTAGAAATTGATGTGGGGTTCCGACTGCTTGTCTTTAATTTTTCTTTTAATAAAAAAATGGGTCATGTAACTTCATTTTGACCTGATAAATGATTGTCATAATGCACAGCCTATATTCTTTCACTTCAAATCAGACCTATGAGTCAACAAATTCTTTTGCTTGCTCCAAAGAAGGCAACCAAATAATGCAGCAAGTAGAACAATACTTTAAAACAATAATCTCATGTTGATCTTTCCATATTGATCAGATAGTTTTTTTTCGATATGCTAATTTAAATGTCTTTAAATGCAGATCTTCTATTATGCACCAAAAATGTTGGAAAGTTGGAAAGGGCAGAAACTTCTATGTAGGGCAGAATTTCATGCTGGAGCCCATGTGACAAAGTTCTTGCGGTTGCAGATGCTCCCTACCTCTGCTGATCGAACTGCTGCAGCAACTGGATCTGACAAAACCAACCGATTTGCTCTTTTGTTAAGCACGCTAGATGGGAGCATTGGTTGCATTGCACCACTTGATGAGCTCACTTTCCGCAGGCTTCAGACCCTACAGAGGAAGCTAGTTGATGCTGTTCCTCATGTATGTGGTCTAAACCCCAGATCATTCAGACAGTTCCGTGCAAATGGAAAGGCACATCGTCCTGGCCCTGACAATATGGTAGATTGTGAGCTTCTTTCCCAGTAAGTACAGTTTTCTTTCATGTCTATTACAAAGTATGTAGTCCATTTTATATTTTCATTTCATGAATAGTATCTCTTAAAATTCTGTGGGGAATTGAGATGCAATTAATCGTGACTATTATTTCTTTGGTGCTGCTATTCGTACGATTCATTTGTCTTGCTATTCCAAATTTGTGAATATTTAATGTAACACCGGTGTATTTGCTAAGTCATTTTAGATGGTGGCCTTTATAGACTCTAACTTGATTGGAACTATTCTTTGCTTAATTGAGGACCTGCAGCATATCATTCTTCTTCAAAATATCGGTTAACGTGAACCAATCCTCTTAACTATCAATAGATCAAGGAAACAGGACAATAGCCCAGTGGTTGCATCTCTCCTGTTGAGGGGAAAGATCCAACATACTGTGTTTTCCAAACGTTTGAAATGAGTAATTCGTCAATAAGTTCTATGAAATGACTGGTGATGTTGCCACTGTTATTCTCCACACAATAATAATAATAATAATAAGAATAATAATAATAATAGAGCAGATGAAGGTTCAATTTGGGCATGTTATAATATGATTGATTCAACTTATTACATATATTCGGCTTGTTACTTATGCTCTCTCCATCTGCTTATCATATGCCTGTATTTTTACTATTGCTTGCATTGTATTTACTCTTTTCAGTCACAATGTTTTGGTTGTACAGCAAGTGATATCTGCTAACGTAATTGTGTTTTTGGGAAGCATGAATGCAAACTTTTCTTGATGGCAAACAATAAGACAAGCAGACTTAACATGCTTTTGATTTTCAGTGCATCGTCAATGGCATTCAGCTTTTTGAAACTAGCAAGGTGGATGGTTGGATCAAGGTCACCCAGTTGCCAGTAAAGCTTGGCATCAGATGTTAGCAAGGTGGGTTAGACAGAGAGAGTCTAGTAGTGGGTCTTTTGGGTTAGACAGGGTCAGGTAGTGACTGAACTGGCTGATAGTGCTAGCAAAAGTAGGCCTAACTGATGTCTAGAGTGTCAAACATATAAGACATAGCGTGATTACATTACTATGATTCCTTTTCTGCCTATGAAGGCTAGTGATAGACAATTGATTCCACTTGATGGTAAGAATGCACAAAGAAAACTGAAATATTACCTGTGTTATTGCATTATTAAAATATTTCATTATTCTTACTACAAAATCAAACAGACGGTTGTTTCTTAGGAATGTCAACTTTAGCCAACCAAGTCCACACCCATCTATTTGGATCAACCTGGATTAGAAGTATAGTTGATTAAAGATTCAGAGAATTCTGTAACTGGCTAAGATCTTCAGAGTAAATGCTGAAACATCTAAAGAAGGAAACTTTAGGGAAGAGAGAGGATGGCTATAAAACATGGAAGGCCTGCTAGAAACTAACTTCTTGATTAAGCACCTAACATTCATGAAACTACAGAGCAACTCTATGAGGATTGATTGAAAAACTCTAGATTAAGAAGATAGGATGCAGGTCCTGTTTGGGGAAGAATATTCATGTTTGATGTTATTATCTTTGTTGTAGAAAGGTAAGGCTTGTTGCCTTATTCTATTATCAAAATTTCCTTGTTAATGCACATGACCTGATCATCCATTTTTTGTATGCATTGCAGTTATGAAATGCTCCCACTGGATGAACAGCTAGAGATTGCTCATCAAATTGGAACTACCCGTTCACAGATTCTTTCCAACTTAAGTGATCTATCACTTGGAACGAGTTTCCTGTGATAATGGCAGTGAATTTTTAACTTATCTCAATGATCTACCATTTATGGGATTTCGAGGGAAAATTGCTGGCATTCAATGAGGATGCTGCCTTCAACCCTAAAACCAATATAGCATCCGTGCTCAACCACCCCGAGCACAGGCAGACGTCATTTCATTAGCAGCAAACGGCCTTTTAACCATGATGCGTGCTATGAGATGTAACTCTAGATATGGCATATGGAGTGGATGATGCAGCCATTCAGCAGTTTTAGCTAAATGAACCTGGATGGTGGAGACTAAACCTGGCAATGAGATGTTGACGTCTTGCAGGTTGCAACTTCATGAGCAAATGTGCTTTATCCTCCCTTTCCCTGGCACTTGCTGTCTAAACAGAGACTAATATTTATTCTCAAAACTTTGTTTATTTTGTTTACTTGAGCTCACAAATAACTCATGACTTGTACCACGAAATTCAGTGTATTATATTATTGACTGGTATTCTCTAGTACTTGCAATGGGATCAATGTGCAAACATTTCAGCATTAATTCTTTCTCTGTTTTTTTCTTTTTGGTAAGCTGAAAAGAGATGGGAGGATAAATCCTGGTGTAGATATTCTTGTAGGCTTCTGTTCTGTCAGTAATGTTCGATTCAAGATGCTTAGATTTTTAGTCTTTTTCTATCTAAAGATGAGTAGGTCAATCGGATACCACTAAGACGCTGGTTAGTAGAACGGGAATAAAGAGAGAGAGCTTGATTTCTCATTTACATCAATGATTATCGATTCTAAATTTTTTTTTGAATTTAATGGAGTCATTTATGAGATCATATCTCGAATCTATAATTGGTAGGTAGTGAGGCAAGACTTTTTTCAACTTTGTTATCGTCTTAGCGGTGTATTAATTCTTTCTTTGATAGAAATTTCAAATATTAATTTTGTATTATAGATGCAATATCATAAAACACATTTAAGGAAAAAAAGAGGCTAAACGTACCATTCCTGAATCTGTTTGTGTTGTTTTTGCATGGTTAGTTTTACGGGTTCTTTAACAATATGGCATGCTTCATAATTCATGCATATCCTGCCTCTTTATTTATTTATTTTTTTCCCGCGAGTTTCACGGCTTTGGCACAGCATTGCATTCCAGTTTGCTGGATGGCCTACAAAAGCAGCCGAAGAAAAGCAAAAACAAGTACTCTGTCATTTCACTTGCCCCATATACTTTACGGGAAAAAAAAAAAAAAAACACGAAGGTGGTAGCTTAAGCTGGAAAGGGTGTTGTCTTACTTCCAACCAACAGTTCTTCTTGCTTTCAAGATATGTTTTCATTTGATTAAATTCAGGATCAAACCTTGGAACTTATGGATGATGCTGCAAAAATTTAGTGCTTTGTACCAGAACATTTTTTTTTTTTGGTGAGATGGAGGTTTTGGGGAATAGCTATGTTGAGTTATTCATTCTTTTTGTTTTATCAAAAAAAAAAAACTTAATATTAGATTTTATTGGGTTAGGCAAATGGTGCCTTTTATTTTTTTTATAGTTTTATAAGTTTATTTTTAGTAGTTTTAGAAGTTTAGAGTTATAATTAGATTTTGGAGTTCTATCAGCCCTACATGTGATTGAAGAGTTTCTTGTAGTTCTACATAGGTCAAATTAGATATTGAAATATCCATATCTATATTTATAATAAGTATGGATATGGATATTAGTTAAATATAAAAATTTATATTTTATAAAATTTAGGCTTTTGGGTGGTTCCAGAGCTCTCCACCCTCATAAAGAAGAAGAAGGAGGAGGAGGAGGAGGAGGAGGAAAAGAAAAAAAAAAAAAAAAAAAGAAAAGAAAAATGTCTCCAAATTTATTTGGCCTTGTACCATATGGGTTCTGAACCTCCCAGGAATTGCAGAGCTTCAAGTTTGATGTAGAGTAAATACTATATGGCACCCAAAGAAAAAAAATAATTCACAAGAAATTTAGCATAAACTGCTGTATATGCCAGGCATCAAAAGTTAATTTTAGCCAAAACTTGAAATTTGAAAGGTTACTCTTGTTTATGTTTATTCCAACAGAAGAAAACTTTATGTTTTAGGGTTAAAAATAAAACATATTTCTACATTAAAATCACTAGATCACAATATATATATTTTTTTCGAGAGACGTTGAACAACGATTAGCAGGGGGAGTTGTAGGGGAGGAGATTGCTGAAGGAGGATTGAGAATAGAAGTTTGAGGGAGGCCATGTATTCAGAAAGGGAGAATTAATTAGGGGTTTTAGGGAAGTGTGAAGTGCTCAGTGTTCTTTTGGATGGTCTTATGGATATGAATTTTGGAGGATTGAGAATAGAAGTTTGAGGGAGGCCATGTATTCAGAAAGGGAGAATTAATCAGGGGTTTTAGGGAAGTGTGAAGTGTTCAGTGTTCTTTTGGATGGTCTTATGGATATGAATTTTTTCTCCACCTCTTTCCATGCATGAGCAACGCTGATGTTGTTCCTTCAATTATCGTTCTTTTGTTGCGATGCCTCAAGTGCAATGGCTAAGAATGGCACAACCCATTCAAATAAAAGATCACCGCACAACCTCTCATTGTCCCTTGTATGACCATCCTATTTTCCATTCTTAGATCTTGGAGGAAATTTAATCAGACAAAGCTTGCAAGATAGATTTTTGCAAAAACAACTGTTACATTTATGGCCATCATATAAGATGGCATTATCATATTGGAAATCAAAAAAAAGATGTCTATCGGAAGATAAGTAAGTGTTTTTTTAGGCCACTAAGATGAGGTGCGAGAAGAGGCACCAGGAAGGTACAGTTTTGGATTCAGGCTTCAGCTAGATATCCTGCTAGATATTGGGATGGAATACTATCTTATATACCGAAATAGGATATCCCACCAGTATCTCGGCATCCAAAATGAGATATCTTAAAACATTTCCTGTTCCAAGTATCAGGACGAGACAAAATGACAGGACGTCCTGTTTTATAAAAAAACCGAGATGGCCCCCTTTCATAGGATTTAAAACTTTGTTTTGTAAGTGGTAGGATCCAGGGTACCAGGGTTCTTTTTCTAAAACATTTGTTTGCCTATTACCGGAACAGTAGCCTTTGTCAGTTTGGACCCTGAGCTTTGGTTTATCATTGGAAGGGTTATCACTTGGTTGTATAGTTTTGATGCTTTACGATCTACACATATTTTCTGTACACCCTTTAGTGTTAATACATTCAGTATTTTCTTACCATATGAGTGCTTTGTAGGGTCCTAATCATTGTCCAGTTTCTAACATAATCTTTTTAATTTTTCATATATTCTACTCTTTACAGAGTAGAACTACAACAAACTCTTGTATGAACTTACCTAGTTTATATAGAAAAGCTAGATGACCTTATCCCACCTCCTCTGAAGCAAAATAAATAAATAAATAAAATCAAATTTGTCTTTCTCGTTCCATCTATAAATTGGATAAATATTTGCCTTAAACAGCATGATACATTATTTTGGTTGGTCTTTGTCTTAGAAGAAACCAAAACATTTAGAATTTGGGTTCTGTGTTTTAAATTTCTAGATGAAGATCGATGGTTTGGGTTCTCAGTTTATATATCATACAATTTTTATTTAGCAAAATATATCTATTGTTCATTTTGGGATGACCTGATGCACAAGCAATGGACCTACAAGACATGATTTTTGGATTATAAGCATATTAGATATAGTTGATCTTATCCAATGGTTTAGATCTTATTTTAAATGGCCAATCTTCAAATTTGACCAGATCGAGTTTTGCCTCAAATCTGGTCAGTCTTGTTGTACTCTCAAAGAAAAAATGGAGAGAGGAAATATTACACACGTTGGTGGATTTCAAGAAGGGGTTTGCAAAATGAAAATATAAAATACTAAATATGATCTGTATGGTCTGAAATGCCTATAAACAAAAAGGTTATATATTTTGGAGACATCCAATGCACCAAGTCTTCCCAAAAAATGACTTCATGCATATATGCAAGGGAACTCCAAATTATACTTTTTTTTTTTTTTTTTAATTTATTTGCATCTTAAACTTTCATAGACCATGTGTGAAGATTTTTGCTCCCATCCGATATCGCTTTTATTTCTTATTTTTATGTTTAAAAACAAAATTATAGAAACAAAGCAAAATAAAATTTGATACTATTATTTTTATTTTTTATTTTATCTATTTTATTTTTTTTAAAAAAAGGAAGAAATTACTACTTTTATTATTGTCAAAAATAAAAAAATTCACTTTTAATTATTTAAAAAAAAAAATTATTTCTTTACCACCATCGTTATCTCACTACTGCCACCATCGCTATTATTATATCTACTATCATCATTAATACTACTATCATTACCATCATTATCATCGTTGCAGCCATCATCTAACAATGTCCCCCTCAACCTTTGCGTCACCTATCATTGTCTCTATTGACACAACTACTACCTCCACTGTCTAAATTAGACCATGCACACTTAAGAGTAAACAAGTTAGACTACTAACTAGAAGTTACATTTCTATTAAAAGGTTTAACAATTTAAAGTCACTAGTAATCTGTCTAAATTGGAGATTCAAGATGTTGATGGTGATCTATAAAAATAAAAATATCTAGAGCTCATATCATATGTTTTGGTGGTTTATAACTTATTAGATCAACTGGCTGCAAAAAGCAAATTCTCTTGATGACATGATATGATCTTTTTATAACTTTTTTTTATTATGATGCAAGTATTAAAAACTATTGAATTTTGACAATGCGTTCTAAGATGCTTAGTTCAATGTGGGATTAACTCTAGGTGCTCTGTCATACATTTTAGCACATTGTTAAAATTAATATTCCACACTTCTGCATCCACTTGATGTATGGTTAGAGATTTCCAGAAGATATGTTTTTGTGATTTATGGGCAGACATGATTGATGGTTTAGAACTCCATCTTTGGTGGACCATCATTTATTTGTAGATCATTAAATATTTTATCAAAGACCAAGCATTCAGTCCATGGTCAAACACACTCTCTCTCTCTCTCTCTCTCTCTCTCCCCCCCCAATGTGTTTCCATGTTTGGAAAAATTATCGAGATATTGATGCTGTTGGTTGAATCATTCTCAGTTATTTTCCAGTAACCAAGTTAATCAAACATTTTTGAATGATTCACAAATATGTGATGTATTCATGATTTATATAGTTCTTGATCATGGTAATATTTGTTGTTGCCTTGGTGGCGGTTGTGCTGCTGCTGCTTTGTTGCATATTTTTGTTGTCATTTCCATGGTTACTTTTAAATGAATAACTATGTAACTTTATCAGTAACTTTATTTGTTTTTATTTTATTTTATTTTTCTAATTTATCATTACTTGAGTTCTTCCCTAGTTTTGTCAAATTCTTTGTAATTTTGCCAAATTGAATCTTTGTGCCTTAATGAATTGATTTGGAACACTGAATGCCTCTATAGGTGAGATCACTAAGGACGTGTTTTGCTGTAGAAAAACCAAGACTTACCAAACGCACACCATGCAAAAAGGACAAACCTACCCAAATTCAAATATATGAAAAAAGATTTTAAGCAGTCCAATGATACCATAACTGAAAATTGCTGCTCAGCCTAAAATTAAAACCAACATAACCTCAAAGATGTTGGAGTCTGTTTTTTTTTTTTTTTTTATAGTAAACAAAAAAGGATAGAAGGGATAAATCCGATATAGCTATTCTACAGTCTCTCATCCTGCCGACAAATATTCGATTCAAAATATTAATTTTTTACAGTATTTTTTTTATTCAAGAATGAATATATCAATCTGACATCATCAAAATGCCAACCGGTTAGAATGGGATTGAAAAAAGATACCGACCTTCCACTCATCCAATCGTCTAAATATTCTTTGCTATTCAAAAATAGCATGACCAATCATTAAGTGTTTTGCTTTTTTTTTTTTTTTCTTTACTTTTCCATTTGTTTTTGATATAGATATTTGGGTACGAGGCTGCAAAAATATTGGACTATGTTGAGTGTTTCCCCATTGGAGATGGGAAAGGAGGAAAAATGGCCAAGTAATGTACTGCCATCACGATTGAAAGCTTGCCAACATGGATCATAAAAGACAAAAGGTAGTGATTTGGTATTTTTGAAGATACTCATATATCAGATTCTTTTATTTCCGTCTCTAACACCATTTAAATTTCAAATGTCATGGTTTTGGACTACCAAAGTTCTTCAGAGTTGTAAATATTCATATTTGCAGTATACTACCTAGTGCTCTTTTGATCATATTTGCACCCACCTCCCCTCCTCTTTCCAAATCTTTTAGGCTCTTATTTTAGACATCAATTTTCTTGACTTCATCCTATAAAATATTCATAAATTATTCTGTGAAACCCGAGTTTTGGGCTGAAGTCGATAGGCCCAGTCGACTTCAACCTAGAACACAGAAAAAAAATGAGATGCCGTGAAATAAGGGGAACTCGTCTTCCCTCTTGGTCGGCCAGGAAATTCGTTTGAAAAGGATGCTGGGAGAGCCGTGGGGGAGAAGGATTTCATCAGCGACGAGGTTAGGGTTGATTAGGACTCCGATCGATGAGTTTTTTCTTCCCCAAACGGCAAGAAATTTATCGAGAGTTTTTCTCCTATTCCTTTTCCAGGAAGAGTTCAAAATCGAGTTGGAGTTGGGATCTCCGGCTATAAGGAGGGAGGGAGCAACATAGGGGGAAAAAGCTTCTTCTTTTGCTCTAACCTTCGTTATGGTTTTCTTCCCGGAGAAGTTCTGGACGCCGTAGCAGTGACAGGGGAAGTGGCAGCAAGAAGCTGGCAGCGGGGATCTGGAAGCGGCTCTTTCCGGTGCGAGGCGGTGGAGGGCGGCGACCGGCGTACAACCTAGTGCTTCGGGTGGATGTTTGTAGGGGGGAGTTCCAAATCCATTGCCATGGGCATGGAGTGCTGCCGCGGCACCAACCCTTTCCGCCTTTGTTCCGGCCTCAAGGTCATCGGCTACTTCATGATCCTCCTTGTCATCTCCATCATTGCCGTCTCTTACTACGCCGTCACCGTTATCGCTTGGGGCCCATGCCTGTGTCATGCCCCGATCCCAAACTCGAGCCGAATGCGCAACAGACGGCCATGTGTCATAGAATTTATTTTTCCTTTGGACATACAAAGCTTGTTTCCTATTTCAAATCCAGCAATAAATTATTCAACTAGGCATACACCTAAATTTTATTAGACAAACAAATTTAAATGTTCATAAAAAAAAACTAACAGTCACATACTTAAATTTTACTAAAACATTAAATTTAAAAGCAATAATGTCCGCTATGTCCTAAATTCTTCATTGACTGGTTCCCAAGCCCACATATTCCTCTGGTCCTGAAAAAAATATAAGGAAATAAAGTGAGTTCCTTAAACCCAGTAAGTTATCATAAATCTCAAGTACAAATCTACCATGAATCAAGAGCAAGATAACTTGAATAAATCAGTGCATGCAATAAATTAAACAAAATAATAAAATAAAGCCAATTCAGTTAAGTTTCATTATTAATCTCCTTTATTATTTTTCTGACAACTCACTCTTTGGGATGGCCATCCATACTCACTCACCTAGTCCCCTATGACTATGGCCACGATCGATTCGTGGCTAGCCCCGAAAGAGACTAGATCCTATATACACATACCGCTCAACAGTCATGCGCCAGTGATAGCCCCACTAGAGGCCCAAAAGGAAAACTAACTCTGAAATTATACAAGAAACATGCATCCTCTGTATGTACCAGCGATCGCCCTGCTGGCTAGGTCCACAAGAAAAACTAGCTCATGTGTACACATACCGCTCAACGGTCATGCACCAGTGATAGCCTTACTGGAGGCTCAAAAGGAAACTAGATCCTAACTCGTGTAATCATAGTCGGACTAGAGAGTATCAAAAATCAACTCAACCCATGACATAGAGCATGATAAACATGTGTTTAACCTCATGTCATGTCAAGCCATCAAAGTATAGCATACAACGTATACAGTTTAATTCAGTAACATAATAAGTATTAAGCTTACATGATGCATGGCAAAATATACCAGAGAAGATAACTTACAGAAGTGTATCCACCAACTAAGTACAGTTCAATACTAGACTTGGTCTTCCAAAGACAACGACGATCCGAACAACAATTTTTTTTTATCATACAATCAATTTCTATATATATAAAAAGAAACTAAAAAGAAAACTAAATTTCCTGGGACACCCTCGTCAATCAATTCTTTTCCTTCCTTCCCCCTTTCTTTTATTTATTTATTTTTTTTTTCCTACTTTGAGCTGAATTTTTTTTTTTTCTTCTCTTCTTTCTTTCTTTCTCTTCTCTCCTGAACTCATCTCCTGCTGCTCTCCTCGCGTGCGTCGGCCCAATTTGAACCCGTCTCCCTCCAGTGGCCGCCGAACTCCTACGCCGACCACCGTGATCTTCGGCGATCATAGTGATAGGATAAACAAGACTTCGTTTCCCGTTTTCTTTTTTTTCTCGGTATCGAACTGAAGTCGGCAAGGACGGATGACTTCGGCTCAAAAATAAAACTGGGCTTCACAGCCTGTTCCGTGGCGGCCCCGTCTCTATCATCACCTTCGCTAGAGTGCTCGTCTTCCATCTCCTGCTTGCTTTGTTAATATGGAGTTATTTTATGGTAGTTTTTGTTGACCCGGGTTCTGTTCCTCTAAATTGGCGGCCAATAATTAAAGAAGAGAACTTAAAAATTGAAAGTTCTGTGACATTATCTGATGCTGTTGCTCCTGAGACCAGGGCTTCTTCATGATCCAGCTCAGAGGGGTTGGAAAGAAGACCGACCAGAGGCTATTGCAATTGTTGAAAAAATAGCAAACCTCCACGTTGCCATCACCGTTCTATTTGTCAAGATGTATCCTGAGGATGGATCATCATTGTGTACAGGTTTTTTCTTCATGGTTATGCCATACCACCTTTGTATGCTTATCATGGAGGATTATTTGTTGGGAGCTTTGGTGGGATGGTTATGGAGGTCCAATACCAGGCCCAAGGGGCTTTTGGAATGGTCTGGGACTGGTGGCCTCAAGGTGCAGTGCCAGTACGGTGCCGATACTGTTATGTATCCTGGCTGCATCACCGGAGGCTTTGGTGGCAACTTTTATGGGACTGCTGCTTTTGATGATTGTGAGGAGGATCAAACCAGCTCTTATGTGCAAACACCAGCTGATGCTAGGATGGCACCATCATAAGTCGAATATGTGAAGTTAGAAGCTCGGTAACATCTCGGGGAACGGCCTTCTGAGCAAGGGATGTTAAGCGAGTTTCGGATACAGATTAATATCAGGCATGTTAGTTGTCTCTAGTGAGAGATAAGGATTTATGGACTTGATCACCGGTTGTTTTATGTATTTTATATGACATGTTTTGATTTGAGTACACGAGCATTAGCATGCATGATTGTTTTCGCACGGTATATCTTGATTTCTTATAATAGATAGTATGATATATATTATTATTTATATTCCTGTATGCGATGTTTAAATGAATAAAGTTATCTCTGGATGGATTAGACCATGATATCGATTATGAAAAAACTGTAAATGACATGATTTGACTACATGAAGTGAGTTGATAAAGTGTTAATTACGATAATACGGTATTTGGACTAGCCATGCCACGGGATCGTGGTTACTGAGTTTGCCCGAGCCACGGGCTTTGTACGTGAAATAGCCGGTCACGGACGGATAGTACGTGGAACAGCTTGAGCCACGGGCTTAGTACATGGACTAGCCTAACCACGGGCGGATAGTACATGGTCGATTATGAGGTTGCCAATCATGGACTGGAGCATGATCGTGGCTAGTCCAGAACATTAAAGAAGAAGGAAAACTAAAAAAAACATAATGCTATTAAAAAGTTTTATTATATATAACATTTGAGTTGTTTGGCTGCATGATATGATATACTCTTATCTCCTTACTATTTTTAAATTATTATTATTATTGGTGTGACTGTTTGGAGACCTTACTAGGCTGTAAAGCTTACAACCCCTACTTTCTTCCTTCTCAGAGTTGTGCTGAGCATGGCAGTGGATGGGATTTGTGGTGAAATGACGTATAGTAAGAATCGGAATAGGCATGAGACTGAACATCAATTTTTAGATAGCTTAGCTAGTTTTGTTGTTGAGAGTTATGTAATAACTCAGTGAATCATTTAGTAATTTTAATTTAAATAAATAATTATTTTTAGTTATTATTAAATTATTTAAGTAATGTTTGTATAGTTGTTGTGATTTTAAATGAAGTGACTCTTGTATATCAAGGCCTTGCATGATCTCTAGAATGTATTCTAGAATTGTACGGCCAGTCACGTAACCGAATTCGATGCTGAATTTAGGACGTGACATATTCTATCCAACTTAGAGCAGGCTTTCTGGATAAAGTGCTGTAATTGGCTCGGCGAACCATCATGTTATCTATCAGCCTTCTCCTTGTTATTTTTCTTTTAGTTTTATTTTTGACTGCTTTTTGAAAACAACAATATTTTGGTTGTAAGCTCTGCAAGATGACCTGATGATATGCTATGGAAGTCCACCAGCTTATGTAATTCTGAGTCATTGATCTTATTTTGCGGTTCACTTCCTAAGCAAAGGCAATCATGTTCCCTGGGAGAGAACGGATCCTCTACGGTACATAAAAAATATAGCAGGATGCCGTACATAATTTAGGTATTTTAAAAATAAAATATTTAAAAAAATAGAAACAGAATATTTTAAAAATAAAATTGAATATTTATTTTACTGATCGATGAAAAAATGATTTAGTGACCTTCTAGATAGATAAATTTTTCTGGATATTCAGAAAAAATAAGTTATCCATCTTAAAACGTACAAGAATATGAATAAATTAATTAATAAAAATGTTGACCAACTATATCACGATACTTATCCAAAAAATAGAACGAGTCTTAATAAAAAAGTTAAATACATTAAAAGCGATAATCTTACAACCGTGCATGCATTTTTCTTAGCATTCTCTCGTTACAGCAGAAAATCAATACTTAAAAGCTTGGATGATTTATTTATAAAAGATCGTTCCGATGCCATCCATAAGCTAAAGTATTATTATTATTATTTTTTTTTTGGAACAAAAAAAAGATGAGGGATTAAATCCGATGTAGCTATCCATGCAGGATCCTATCCTATCAGGTAATGTTCGATTCAAGGTACTTAAATTTTGTAACCTTTTTTTATCTAGAGATGAGTATACCAATCTGATATCACTAAGAGTTTTCCCTCGTTATAGAAGAAAAGTATTGCTTCCCGGAAAAATATTACACACCAAGATTGGTGTGATACATTGGAGTTAAAGAGATAACAAGAGGAATTATTAGTTGGACCAAGTCCACGCTGGACCATCCAACCAGTGTAAAGAGCAGAGACAATGGATTAATAAAAATATTACATATGTTGCTTTCTAGCGGGATGGTCTACCATGGATCTGGTCCAACTAATAATATCTCGGCATTGATGGATAAGCCTTGTATACCATCCCACTGGTGGTCACCATACGAGCAGTGGAATAGAGTGGTGCAGGCAAACTTTTTTTTTCTTTTTTTTTTTTTTAATAGGGTCCATCCATGACATGAACCGCATATCAAACAACAATGAACTTTAATGGGCACTCTTGAACCAATGATTTGAGATGGCTTCCAACTTATCCTGATAGATCTAATAAGATCATAAAAATTGAAATTTGATAATTATTTTAGTGAAGTGGCATGTCAAGAATCTCAGAATATCACCTTTGTTGCTTACACTTTTTTTTTTTTTCCTGAAAAAAATATCAGATCCAAAGTTTCTAGTGTCATATTATTAAATGACAACCTGTCTTCCAAGTGAAGCATTGTTAGTGGTCATTAATTAAATTTGGCCAATAGTCTGGGCCAAAGATGCAGAGTGAGTTTGCACCAGAGAAAAAGGTGATCTCAAACAACAATGTCTTTCCAAACGATGCATCTGCTATAAAGCCTTGCTTTCTTTTGGAGATTTCCTCTAATATTTTAAGTTTATTCTTGAATCCCACCATTGGAAGATGTCAACCTTTAAACCTGCGTTTGGATGCTAGTTTGATGGAGAAGGGGGAAGATACCTGTTCAACCAGCCAAACACCACTCAAGAAGTGGAAAATGATGATATTCAATCAAAGGCTCAAAAAGTTGCTTGACCTAAGTGACTTTATTTGTGGGGGAGTGAAACAAAGTTAGCCATCTCTCTCTCTCTCTCTCTCTCTCTCTCTCTCTCTCTCTCTCTCTCTCTCTCTCTCTCTCTCTATATATATATATATATATATATATATATATATATATATATATATAACAACAAATGACATTATTCAGGTTGTCTTAATTAAATATAGCAGGGGGATTAGCTATTCAGCATCCAAACATAGCCTTTTAAAGTATAATATTTTTTTCCTCTTTGTCCTTGTTGCTGCCCGGATTGCCGTGGCCTGCAGCTCTGACGTGTCGGGTTCCCTCCGGATCCTCTGCTTCTGTCCTGCGTCCGGCTCGCTAGCCTGCTCGAGGGGGATCCTGTAAGACAGAGGAAAACCTCGGGCCAGGGATTCCGGTAAAGGTACTCCGACAATCAAGTCAGTGGGACGATCGAGGAGAACAGATACCTTTGAGACGGAGAGCTTGGGGGACTCTCTGCTTTCAGAGGGTAATAGAGGAAAAGATAATAGCTACACTAGAATGGAGAAATGGAAAAATGGAAAAATGGAAAAATGGAAAAATGGAAGAGTCTTTACTTCTCCTCCTTTTACTTACTCCTTATTTCACTTACCTTTGCTGTTTTCTGCGGGTCTTATATAGACGGGAGGCTTTCCAAAGGGCTCCCGGCTCTCTCCTTCGGGGGAGGCTTTCCGTTGCTTGCTGGCACCTCTTCGTTGGACTGGTTTTGTGCCTATGCCTCCAGCTATTACAGCATGCTGCCACTTTGGTAGAGGCCATCTAGGTGCTGCAGCATAGGACCGTAGGGAGATGCCCCTCTCTGGAAAGTTCAGGCATCCTATCACAGAAGCTGTTGTCTCCCAGTCATGCAATCATCGACGTGGTGGCATGCCACAAGGCTGGGGGCTTGACGCTATTCAGATCATGCAGATCGTGTGCACGATATGCCATAGGAAGAGGTGCCTGTACCCATGGCAGGGTATGCACCATCTCTCGGAGGGTCAGGGTGGCCAGGTACTCTGCTATCTTTGCTTTGAGCTTTGGCCTCCCCCTTCTTATGGCTTTGGCGGGAAACCATGCCCCTGATAGGAGGGCCTGCTTTGGAGAGGCGGACTCGACCTCAGCCGGGGGCTGACCTCAGACGGGGGGCTCGCCCAATGAGCCCTGCCTCAACTGGGTCCTGGCCTCGGCAAGGTGGTCCTTTCTGGAGGGGCGGACTCGACCTCGACCGGGGGCTAACCTTAAATGGGAGGGCTCGCCTAATGAGCCCTGCCTCAACTGGGAGCTGACCTCGGCAAGGTGGTCCCTTCGGCTTTTTGTCATGCGGCCTTATCTAGGTGATGGGCTTCTTTATCACCGTGGCTATCCGCAAGCTTTACATCCGCGGATATCGTCGCTCTAGGCCACGTCAGCGGATGTCGCCATATCAGTTGCCCTTACTCCCGAGCCTAGAGATCGAAGCATCCACTCAGGTTGAAAGGAGTAATTATTATGTTGGCGTAGAGAGAGCACGCCCCTACCGCTTTCGGTATTGAAAGCACTGGCATTTAGGCGATCGTGCTTCCATGCTGTTCGGGCGTCGCCGCATCTTCTCTCCTAAAAAATAGTTATCAATGTTGTATTGACTTCAAGGGAACCACTCCAGGATCGAAGCGTTGCTCTGATACGTGGCATCTCTCGGTTGGCTCGGCACGAGACATGGCACACGCCTTCTGCGGGCACGAAGCGACAGGGCTCCAGGCCGTTAAGTAGGATCCGTCTTCTCAGTCTTTGGAGGTTCTCCAGGCAGTGGGAGAATGAGACTTTTGCTCCAGAATCGCTTTCCTCCTTCTTGGGTGAAGCCCTAAAAAGCTAAGCCTCCTTCCTTCTGCCTTTCCCATATCGCAGCGATGAAGTTCAACCTCAAAGACCTTTAGGAGATGTCCCGGAAGAGGGCTGCTTCTAAGGCGCCCGAGGGGGAGCCTAGTGCGAAAGTCTAAGGGGGCGACGATGACTCCTTCTAGGCCAAGGAAGTGGTCCATTTGGAGGGGAGGGTGCAAACCCTCCAGGCTCAACTGGAGGAGGAGAAGGCTCGGACCGCGGTGACGGTCGAGAGGGTAGTGGCGGCTACCATGTGGGCAAAGATGGCTAAGAAGGAGGTGGCGGAGGCCATCTCCAAATTCATGGCATCCCAGGCTTTTAGGGACGAAGTCGTCGAGACTGTCCTGGACTCCTACCATCGGGGGTTCCAAGAGCACAAGAGCAAGGCCTTTTGCTTCTATGACTTGAAGGGTCTTGACAACATCAGGCCCTCTATCCCGTTCCCCGGGGAGGAGGATGAGCCCTGCTTCGAGGAGTCGGAGTCTGAGGAGGCTGGGATGGAGCCTGGAGCCTCCCCAGGCACCTTGTGGAGAACTGGTGCCGATCGTCGATCTGGGAAGGGACCGGTGGCTGGTGTTTAGATCATCTATCTCTCCCCTTTTTCTTTCTTCTTCTTCTTTCTTTTCCATTTTTTTTAGAAAGGGGGCCTCCGATTTATTGGGGGGCACCCTGTAGGGGATGTACAGAATGTTTACATCAATGAAGCATCTTCCCTTTGGTGGTTGCTACTTTGTTTCTTTTCTTTTTGTGTTGCCCGGCTATGGGCCAGATGGTAGATGGCGAGATTTGCTTAGGGCTCTCGGTTGACATCTCTGAACTATGAGCTGGACAATGGAATTACTTGTCTCTGGGTGTTGGGCTTCATGAGCTCCCAGGTTTGAATGCCAGGCTTCAAGAGTCTCCGATCTTGGATGCGAGGCACTGCGGTTCCCGGCAAGGTGCTACATCCCGACTTAGTGTGCCAGGCTTCGAAAGTATCTGGGCTTAGAATGTCGGGCTTCAGGAGTTTCTATGCTTAGAGTACCAGGCTTCAGGAGTTTTCGGGCTTAGAGTGCCAGGCATCGGAGATTCTGAGCTTAAATGCAGGGCACTAGTAGCTCCCGGCGGGGTGCTACATCCCGACTTAGGGTGCCGGGCTTTGAAAGTTTCTGGGCTTAGAGTACCGAGCTTTAGGAGTTTTTAGGCTTAGAGTGCCAGGCGTTAGAGGTTCCGGGCTTAAATGCGAGGCATTAGTGGCTCCCGGCGGGGTGCTAAATCCCGACTTAGGGTTCCAGGTTTCGGGAGTTTCCCGGTTTAGAGTGCGGGGCTTCGAGAGTTTCTGGGCTTAGGGTGCCGGGCTTCGGAAGTTTCCGGGCTTAGATGTGGGGCGTTGGTGGCTCCCGGCTTTGAGTAGAGCAGACGAGTTCCTACACAGGTGAAAGACAAGATTGCACCAAAAAGGAACTTTAATTTATTATGAAAGAGCCTTACATTATGGTGGTACATCCTCAGGTTGCTGGCGTTCCAGGTTCATGTGAAGTGGATGCTGTCGAGCCTGGTGAAGTAATAGGCCCCACCCGGTAAGGCTTCAATCACCTGGTAAGGACCTTCCCAATTTGAAAAAAGTTTTCACCTGGGTGGAACACCTTGGGCTGCACACGAGAGTTGTAATAGTGCACGACTCACTGCCGGTAGGCCACCATCTGGAGTCAGGCTTTGTCTTTTGTCTCATCCAGCAAATCTAGGTTGAGGAGGAGATGTGCGGGGTTCTCACCTTCACTGTATTGCTCGACCCAGAGCATGAGTAGGTCGAGTTCCACTGGGATTACCGCCTCAGTCCCGAAGACGAGGTTAAAGGGCATCTCGCCGGTGGCCGTGCGGGGAGTGGTATGGTAGGCCCACAACATGCTAGGCAATTCGTCCACCCACCTACCCTTGACTTCGTCCAGCCTCATACGGAGCCCTTGCAAGATGGTGCGGTTGGTCACCTCGGCCTCGCCATTTGTTTGAGGGTGAGCCACCGAAGTGAAGCGATGGCGGATGCCAAGATCGGAAAAGAATTCATCGAAGGCCCAGTTATCAAACTACTTCTCGTTATCAGTGATGATTGCGTGCTAGAGGTCATATCTACAAATTATAGATTTCCAAGAGAAAGATTAGACCTTCGCCTTCGTTATTCGTGCCAAGGGCTCGGCCTTGATCCACCTGGTGAAGTAGTCGATGGCCATGATTAGAAACCTCCGTTGGTCGGACATCACAGGAAAAGGGCCTACGATGTCCATCCCCTGCTGAGCAAATAGCCATGGGGCTGATAGCTGGGAGATAGGGGCCGCTGGCTACCGCTGAATGCATGCATGATGCTAGCACTTGTCGCATATCTTCACGAAATCAGCTGCGTCCTACCGCATGGTCTCCCAGAAGTATCCCTGCCGGATCGTCTTATAGGCTAAGGCCCTGCCCCCCATGTGATTGTCGTAGATACCCTCGTGTATTTCCTGAAGCACGTAGGTGGCCTCCGAGGGTTTTAGGCACTTCAGTAGGGGGCATGAATAGGATCTCTGGTAGAGCTGCCCGTCTAGGATCACGTAGCGTGAAGCCTTCTTCTTGAGAAGGCTGGCTTCCTTTTTATCTTCTGGCAGGGTGCCGACGGTAATGTATCTGACATTGGGGTCCATATAGCTGGTCTCGTGGGAGACATGCTGGACCTCGGCTATTGCCTCGCAGCTGGGGGCCTCAAGGTGCTCGATGAAGGTGCGCCCCAGCAAAGTCTCTGGCAAGGTGGCCAGCTTGGAAAGGGTGTTATCTCGGGCATTCTCTGCCCGCGGGATGTGAGAGATGCTGAAGAGCTGGAGGGTGAACATATGAGAGCACACCCGATCCAGGTACTTCACCATCATGGGATTCTGCACTTCATACTCATTAGAGACTTGGCTTACAACTAGCTATGAGTATGTAAAGACCTTCAGCCTCTTGACACCCAGTTTGCGGGACACTTTCAGCCCCGTAAGGAGTGCTTCATACTTCGCCTGGTTATTGGTCGCCTTGAAGAGGAATCGCAGTGCGCATTCCGCGACGACTCCATCAGGAATGACGAGGATGAGGTATGCTCCGCTTCTGCCTGCATTGGACGTGCCACCTACGTGGAGTATTCATGTTTCTTCCATTAGGGTCGGGTCTGGCCCAAGCTCAGGCGACCGGTCCGCCTCCTCTGGACCTCCTTCGGCCTAGGTGCATTCTACCATGAAATCGCATAGAACTTGGACCTTCTGCACCTACCGTAGGCGATATGTAATGTCGAATTCGCTGAGCTTCAGCACCCACCTGGCCAAGCACCTGGAGGTGTCGGGATGACTCAGGATAGCCCTCAGGGGCTGATCAGTGAGCACGGCAATGGGGTGCGCTTGAAAATAAGGCCTAAAATGCTGCGCAGATGTTATTAGTACAAAAATAATTTTTTCTGGTCGAGTGTACCTGGATTCGACGTCATGGAGTAGCTTGCTGGTGTAGTAGACTGACCGCTGAGAGCCGTCTCTGCTAGTGCGAACCAGCACGAAGCCGACCACCTCCGGTGAGATCGCTAGGTACAAGAGGAGCTCCTCTCCAGGCTCTGGCCTGGATAGCAGTGGCAACGAGGTGATGAGTTTCTTCAGCCCCTCGAATGCTTCTTAGCATTATTCTATCCAGGTGAAGTCGTTCATCTTCCAGAGGACCTTGAAGAACGGTTGGCAATGCTCGGTGGAGCATGAAATGAAGCAGCTTAAAGTCGTGATGCGCCCAATCAAGTGATGGACCTTCTTCTTGGAGGCAGGATGCCGCATGTCTGCGATGGCTTGGATCTTCTTGGGTTGGCCTCTATCCCCCTTTGGGTCACCATGAACCCTAGGAACTTTCTTGCTACCATGCCAAAGGCGCATTTGACGGGATTTAGCTTCATCTGATACCGACGGAGGTTCTCGAAAGCCTCCATCAGGTCAATGATATGGTCATGCTCTGGGTCGCTTATGACAAGCATGTCATCTATGTACACTTGCATGTTACGGTCGATTTGGTCCTTGAAGATCGTGCTGACCAAGTACTGGTAGGTGGTCCCTGCATTTTTGAGATAAAAGGGCATCATCTTGTAGCAATATGTACCTCGGTCGGTCACAAATGACATGCACTCTTCATCTCCTGGATGCATGCAGATCTGGTTGTATCCGGAGAACGCATCCATGAAGCTAAGGTGCTTGTGGCCCGAGGTCATGTCCGCCAGCTGTTCGATCTTTGGGAGGGGGAAGCCATCCTTTGGGCACGCCTTGTTGAGGTCGGTGTAGTTCACACAGATCCTCCACTTTTCATAGACTTTCTAGACCATCACCATATTAGCAACCCAGTCAGGATATCATACCTCTCGGATGAAGCCCATCGTGAGGAGCTTTTCGACCTCCTCGTTGATAGCCTTCTGCCGCTCTAGGATGAAGCTCCTTTTCTTCTGCCGGACCGGGCGATGGTTGGGGTCGACGTTCAGCCAGTGGATTATCACCTCTGGTGGAATACCGGGCATGTCAGTGGCTGTCCAGGGGAAGACATCTGCATTGGCATGCAGGAAGTTGAGGAGACGGGATCTCTCTTCTTCACCCAGCGGAGCCTCGATCTGTACCATTTTCGAGGGATCGTCCCCTAAGGGGAAGGACAGCAAGGGTTCGACTGGCCTACTCTTTGGTTCCAGTGCTGTCGGATCAGGCTGGTCTACGGTAGGGCTAAGATCTACTCCTCTCAGACCTGGGATGGTTTGCCAGCAACACTGCACCAGCTACCGAGATCCCCTCATTTCTTTGATCCCCCATGGTGTCGGGAAGTAAACGAAGAGGCATTTTGTGGAGATGGTGGCGTCAAGCAGATTAAGTCTTGGGCACCCCACGATGGCATTATAGGGCGAGGAGAGCTTCACAATGATGAATACCACCAGCAAAGTGCTTTGTTGGGGTGGTGTCCCAGCGGTCACTAGGAGTGTAATTTCTCCCTCGACTCCAACTGTGTCTCTGGTGAAGCCTACCAGGGGTGTGAACACCAGTCTTATTTGGTCAGTGGACAAGTTCATCCTTGCAAAGGCATCATAAAAAAAGATGTCTGAGGAGCTTCCACTGTCCACCATGATTCTTTTTACAGGGTGCTTGGCTATCGTCATCTCAACGACGATAGCATCATTATTCGGGTTATCTACCCCAGTTGATCCTTTTCCCATACTAGGGAATACATCATCACTCTCCTCTCTCCCCCTAGCCTTCTTCGGGGCCTTTCCTGTCCTCCAGGATATCATCCCTGCCGACTTTTCGGTGGGACGGTTGTCGATGGCAAGGGGCCGAGGTCCTTCGGCTTAAGATGCAGGGAGCATTCCTCCCTCCATACTTGCCAAGATAGTCGTGCTTGATCAACTCTTTGATCTCCCACTTTAGGTGGCGGCATTCCTCGATGTCGTGGCTGTAGTCCCGATGGAAATGGTAGTAGTGGGATTTGTCTCGCCCAGTAGATGGCCTCGGTGGCAGGGGTCGACGTAAGAAGTGCTCGCCCTCGATTTCCATCAAGATCTTCGCCTTAGGGACGAGGATAGGAGTAAAAGTCCCTTCTTCGGTGGGGATGGCCCTGGGCCTGGGCTCCGGTCGTGGAGCCCGCATCGTCTTCTGGTCCGAGCAGCCAGACGTCTCCTCGATGGCCTACCTCTTCAGGGGTCTCTCGTCCAGCTCCCTCCTGGCATGATTCGCTTCCTCGGCATGGATGTACTTCTGTGCCCAAAGAAGGAACTCCGAGTATGTCTTCAGGGGCTTCTTATTGAGGGAGTAGGTGAAGCGGGAGGTCCGCAGTCCCCTCTTTAGAGCTAACATGGCGACGGACTCATTGAGGTTGTAGATCTCTAGGGTGGCGGTCATGAATTGGGACACGTAGTCCCGGAGTTCTCGTTCCTTCTATCGGATTGAGAAGAGGCTATCGGCCTCACATGGTGCCTTCCTGCAGGCGTTGAAGTGCACCACGAACTTCCTCTCCAGCTGGGGGAAGGAGTCTATGCTTTCAGGTTCGAGCCTGGAAAATCAGACTCGAGCAGCCTTTCGCAGAGTGGCGGGGAAGGCGATGCAAAGAAGAGCATCGATAGTCCCCTGGACTCTCATTAGAGCCTTATAACTTTCCAAGTGATCCAAGGGGTCGGTTGTCCTATCGTAGGGGTCAACCTGCGGCATATGAAACCGGCTGGGGATTGGTTCCTCTTGGATCTTCTTCGAAAAGGACGGACGGGTGTCATAACCCATGGGCTCACTGGGGGAGCCCTGCACTTCCACAAACCAGCGGGCCAGATCTGCTAGCATGCATTCATGCTCTTCGAGGTGCCTCTCCACTCGGCGGTGGATGGCATCGTCAGTGGATCCCTCGGTGACACCGGGGGTGAGGGTTGACCGGAGCGGGGGGACTCGTACTTGAGTTTCCAGCCATGCCGGTGCTGCTATCGCAAGCGCACGTGGTGGTTCGAGACTGGGGAGCAGCTCCCCCAGTAGGCCGGATCACCTTGCAGCCACTTGCCATTCGCTTGATGGGCCTCTTGAGAGGGTGACGCCTCGTGCAACAGCCCCTCCTGGAAGGACCGTAGGCTGGTGTGAGGATCAACTGTGCGAGCTGCTAGAGTCCCCGGCTGCTGTGGGATTTCCTGGGAGTGTTGCCTCTGATGGAGCTGGCACACTGCCGCGGCCAGGAGCTGGACCTGGTGGGCAAGTGCGGTGTACTAGGGGTCCATTGGTGGCGATTGTGACGTAGCAGGATGATCCCCCTCTTGAGGTTGGTTGCCGCAATGAGGGGGGTCATTTAGGGATGGCAATGGGTTGGATTCAGGTCGGGTACATAACTATCCAAACTCAAACCCGAATACTCAATAAACTACCCAAACTCGGTCCAAATACTATTGGGACTGATTTTTTTTTGTTCAAACCCATCTCAATCGGGTATCGGGTAATTCGGGTTTACCCGACCCGAACCCAATTGAGCCATATTAAATATTTTTTTTTATTTTTATTAACTTAAAAATCATCTACCATTTTATAAATCATACATACATTAAACAAAAAAAATTTAACTACATTTTTAGTTCAACAGCATTTAGTTTCATATTCAAAATAAAATTTAAATTATTTTAAATAAATAAAATTTAACAAGACTTAATTCAATACTTCTAAAGTAAATAAAAATATAATATATATTAAATATATATATTTAAATATTAAAATAATTTGGGTCGGGTATATATCTACCCAGTCCCGGTCCAAATCTAAAGTTAAGTATTCGGGTTTTACCCAAATCTGGTCCAAATCCAGTCAAAACGTTGACTACCCGGTCCAATCGGGTCGGGCTGGACCGAGTACCCTTGGATTTGGATTTTGTTGCCATCCCTAGGGTCGTCCACCCAACCGGTGAGGGCTCCGCGGGCTCGAGTAGTCACCATTGAACTGTGGGCACCCGCGGGGTCTTCCTTGTTGTGAGGGGAGTGATGCTTTCTTCTTACCGATCTCCCCATACCTGGTGCGCCAATCTATTATCACCCAGATCGCCACGGCCTGTAGCTCTAATGCGTTGGGTTCCTTCCGGATCCTCTGCTTCCATCTTGCATTCGGCTCGCTAGCCTGCTCAAGGGGGACCCTGCAAGATAGTGGAAAATCTCGAGCCGGGGATTCCAGCGAAGGCACTTCGATGATCAAGTCAGTGGGATGATCGAGGGGAATAGATACCTCTGAGACGGAGAGCTTGGGGACTCTCTACTTTCAGAGGGCAACAGAGGAAAAGATAATAGCTACACTAGAATGGAGAAATAGAAAAATAGAAAAATGGAAGAGTCTTTGCTTCTCTTCCTTTTACTTACTCCTTTTTTCACTTACCTTTACTTGCTATTTTCTGCGGGCCTTATATAGACAGGAGGCTTTCCAGAGGGTTCCCGGCTCTCTTTTGGGAGAGGCTTTTCGTTGCCTGTTGGCGCCTCTCTGTTGGGCTGGTTTTGTGCCTGTGCCTCCAGCCATAACGGCATGCTGCCACTTTGGTGGAGGCCATCTGGGTGCTGTAGGGCATAGGGCCGTAGGGGGACGCCCCTCTCTAGAAGGTTCAGGCATCCTGTCACGGAAGCTGTCGTCTCCCAGTTATGTGGTCGTCGACATGGCAACATGCTGCAAGGCTGGGGGCCTGACGCTGTTCGAATCGTGCAGATTGTGCGCACGACATGCCGTAGGGAGAGGTGCCTATACCCATGGCAGGGTATGTGCCACCTCTCGGAGGGTCAGGGTGGCCAGGTACTCCGCTATCTTTGCTTTGAACTTTGGCCTCCCCCTTCTTACGGCATTGGCGGGAAACCAGGCCCCTGATAGGAAGGCCTGCTTCAGAGAGGTGGACTCGACCTCGGCCAGGAGCTAACCTCAGACGGGGAGCTCGCCCAATGAGCCCTGCCTCGACTGGGAGCTGGCCTTGGCAAGGTGGTCCTTTCTGGAGGGGCGGACTCGACCTCGACCGGGAGCTGACCTTAGACGGGGGGCTCGTCCAATGAGCCCTACCTCGACTGGGAGCTGACCTCGGCAATGTGGTCCCTTCGGCTTTTTATCATGCGGCCTTGTCTAGGTGATGGGCTTCTTTGTCGTCTTGGCCGTTCGCGGATATCGCCGCTCTAGTCCACGTCAGCGGATGTCGCCATATCAGTCCTCATTCTACTAGCTAGTGTCTTAGTGGTGTCGGTTGATGTACTCACCTTTAGGTAGAGAAAGATTACAAAAATCTGAGCATCTTGAATTGAACATTACCTGGCGGAACGGGGGCTTGCGAGATAGCTACACCGGGATTTATCCTCCCATCCTTTTACTTACCAAAAAAAGTATAACATTTTTCAACTGACATTATTCAGGTTGTCTTGATTAAATATAGCAGGGGGATTAAGCTATTCAGCATCCAAACATAGCCTTTTAAAGTATAACATTTTTCAAGCACTCTAGATACAAAATATAGTATATCTTGGCTGATATAAATCAAGAAATTCCAAGATATTGATAAATATGATATTAGTACATCGATGCGCTTTCTTCAATTATATTTTTGAGATTTGTTATGAATAAGTTTCAAAAACAATGTCTTAACATAACTGCTAATCTTAGGTTTATCATTTCCATTGAGATTAAAATATCTTGGACATAAAATATTAGCTGAAATCTTTTTGAAAAATCTTAGTTCTTTCTAGATTTTGGCCATCCACCAACATGGCCAAGAAATTGGTAATATCTTGGATCAGTTTTTTGATTGTGCCCCAACCATTATGTTTATAAAATAAGGTTTCTAACAGCCCATATGATGGGCCCATGCTGCAGTTTTGGGAAAGATAATAAAGTAGGCTGGCTTTGGCCTGAATTTGCTCATTGCTATACATATATATATCAATGTCTTTATGCTGAAATTGATAGCAGAATTGAGATGTGTCAAACTCTTTTACAAACTGGTCTGCTTCAGTTAGTAATGCAGGTTCTCATGCTTTGATGGTCTTAAGTTGTTATCATAGTTACAACCATATTTTTATCCATTTTGAAGCATTTGCAGGATAATGGCATGTTACACTATGGGTAAGGCTACAAATGGATTGGGTATACTGTGATCGAACCCAGACCGACCCAATCCGATTAGTTTTAAGGATCCACAGGTCCGGGTTAGCTTAAAAAGTTGAATCCGTTTTATTTTTTGGATTGGATCTGGATTTATTGAATTTGAACTTGGCCCGATCATAGTAATATCATTATGCTCCAAACTTATTTGAGCTCTAAATTATGATTTAAGATTTTTATGGACCATGTCTTTAATATAAGGATAAATTTATTTTTTTATATCCTAATTTATTTTAAGAATGATATTATTTGTTATCTATTTTATGTGGTTTATAGTAGTTAACTATATAGTAATTAAAATATAATTGATTGCATTTGATCCGGACTTGATTTGGATCCTACCCGGATCTAACTTGGATTCAATCTAGATCCAATTTTTTTTGGGTTGGGACTAGGTTATACATGAACCTGCCCTGACCTAAACGGTTCATTGAGTCGAGGTTCTGATTGTGGACCCAATCAGGCCCGGTCTTCTATTGGATTAAGTCTGGGTTAGAACCCGATCAAGGAGTTAGGCGAAGTATGACTTGGTCCAACACGACCCCTTTACACCCGAAATGGGTTTAGTTATCTAGATCAAACCTTTTGAGCAACGCTATTAGGAGCTTATCCCCTGCTAGGAAACTATTTCTTTTCCTCTATAAGAAATACCATGTAAATAATGCAAGGGCATTGTAAATTTAATCATGGACATGAATCACATTTCCCCAAATATTGGATCTGAAGACTCCAATGCGTTCTTGCTCACTTTCAGCCTCTTAGTCTGATTAGGCCGAGTGAAGCATGGGGCAAGCCCCCACCACAATTTTCGACCTTCATTGCTTTGAGGGAGAATTAGAATCAAAAGGAAGTAATTGCCAAAGAGAAAAATCAAAGGGGGGGTGCATTTCCTTATCTTTATTTTCTTTATCCGATCAGGCTTTAGATTATGCCGAAAAGTAAAATCATCCATTCAATATGGTTTGAAGCTTCCATGTTTATCTCTTAAGCACCGCATGGAATTAATCTCCCAAAGAAGTCAAAGTTTTGCGCTTCTTGATTAATAAGAGTCCAATAGTTCATACCATTCTTTTTTTTTCTTTTTCTTTTTCTTTTTAAAATAAAGTAAATGCCGTTCAATAGAGCCTGCACGCTTTGAAGACATTTAGGACCCGTACCCATAAGAGAATTTAAGAATCCAATATGGCTTCTTAGATCATGGATGCATATTGGAATGGGCTACCATGCCTCGTTCAACCCAGCCTCCAAACTTGAACGAGACCGGAGAAAAGTACTCGGCAACGCAGCCCCGCATTGCTAATAAAAAAAATATTATTTAGTTATATATAATAAATTTTCTTGAATTGATGATAATCTAGAGTTGCTCTATGTGTTTTTTTTTTTTTGATCGAACAAAAGAAAAGGGAAGGATAAATTTCGGTATAGCTATTTTTTCGGATTTTAATTTTGTCGGACTATGTTCGATTCGGATTATAAATTTATGCATACCTTTTTTTTATCGCAGGTGAGTATGTCAGCCCGATATCATTAAAAAGCCATGTATCCCAGAAAATTTTGAGGGAATGTATCTGCTACGCTAATATTATGCACGGGCCAAGATCTGGAATTGTAATGAAACTGACCATTCATCCGTACATCCAGAGAGAGACCTGTGTGTTTTGGCTCATTTAATGAAGAAACAAAAGAATCGAACATTGGTTGCTCAAATTTTTTCGAGATATATGACTGGAGGACACCAAGAAGCAGCCAAAAGGTTGACGAGAGAGCAGTGCGTACGTTGCCACTAAGCTACTGGCAGCACCTTATGGCCCAACGTACGGATCACTCTCTTATTGGTGGAAGTACCGATGGATGATAGAATTTGCACAGTTTTGACGTATTAATTCCTGGAGACGATCAGAAAATGACGAGCCAAGGAAGGGACGGCACTTGGACTACGCGGATAAGAGCATCATTTTTTTTTTATCCCGCTTCCGCCGCTGGGCTTGCAAAACCACATGCCGCTTTTTCTTTTTACTTTTTTTTTTTTAGAAAAAATATATTTTTTTTAAAAAAAAATAAGGAAAGATAAGAAACGATGACCAGAAAAAATAAATAAATAAATAAATAAAATAAAGCATCCTCGATGTTCATTTAAATGATCATCTAAATTGTTACATAAAAGATCTACCGGCAAGGTTTTTCGGTAATTAGTCAAATAAAATCTTAATAATTATGATCACAAGCTACATGATATCAATCATCGACTTGCCGATCTTCGAGAAAAAAATTGAGACCTAACAGAGTTTACTACTTGTCCTCTTCTTTCCCGATGCATTCTAGGAAAATTGATACATGCTCGGTTCAAGATATCTCGGCTGGAGCCTTCTGACTATATCTTTGGCTTGCTAGACCATCTAAAGAGTTACAAGGCTTTCATACAAATCTAAGATACTTCTGACTCCTTACTCTACATTACCTTTCTAGCAACTCTTTGCAAGGCAGCTCGAGCATGGTACTTCAAACTCGAGTCGAAGAGCATTGACTCCTTCGAGCAGTTAGAAAGGAAGTTCATGGCTCACTTCAATACCAGTCAAAAGATGCTACGAAAAGTTGATAGTCTTATCTCTGTCTACCAATAAGATAAAGAGTCTTTGAAAGACTACGTGGCCCAATTCAAGGTAACCATGCTGGAAGTCTACAATTTGGACAAGTTCTTGACCATGATGGCCCTGAAGAGAAGACTCTATACCTCCCGCTTCACCTACTTCTTGGATAAGATCTATCATGTCTAATTTAGAAATGTTGACTTGCATGTAGAAGTACATTCACATGGATGAGGGAGTTCTCACTCGATGAGAAATCGATGGGAAGTTGAGGAAGATTTAGGCTTGAGGAGAGCCCACAGAGTCCAAGCTGAGAAGCCTAACTCGTCCTACTGGCAAAGTCACAAGCTAAGGACTGTTGGCAAATATGGTACCTGCACTCCTCTCCTTGCCTCAATATCTAAAATTCTTATAGAGATAGAAGGAAGCAATTTCTACAAAGGTCATATCCGATGAAGCCTTTGGCTTCCTCCGACAAAAGCAAGAATTACTGTTTCTACCAAGATTATGGCCATGATATCGAAGACTGCTTCTAACTAAAGAGAGAAATTGAAGATCTTGTTCAACTTGGCTATATCGAGAAGTATGTATGCGGAGGAACCTGGCCTGATGCCTAAAGACCTGCCCTACAGCTAACTCGGATCAAGATTGATAATTAGCCAATAGAGGGACAAGTTAGCGTGCTCTCCTGAAGGACAAAGCATTCTTCGAAAAGGTCAAGAAGAGAGAAGAGAGAAGAAAATATAATCTCTTTTTTCATAGGGATTTAACCAGGACCCACGATCCCCATGATGATGATGTTGTTATCTCTATGATGATAACAAAATATGATGTAAAGAAAATCTTAATAGATAATAGAAGCTCGACCGATATCTTGTTTTATAATGTTTTTATTCAGATGAATTTACCTGACAATTAATTAAGATAGGTTTCTACACCCTTGACCGGCTTCTCTGAAAATTCAGTTGGGGTCGAAAAAGAAATCACTCTTCCTATCATTGCTACTATTTTTCTTACCTTTATTGTTGCTCGGGTGCCCTCGGCATGCAATGTCATCCATGAACGGCCATGGCTAAATCAACTGGATGCAATCATCTCAACCAAATATCCCTTCATTTGCTTCCCAACAAGAAATGTAGTCAGGGAGATGCATGGAGACCGGCAGATGGCCCAAAATACTTCATGATGGCACCCAAAGTACAAGAAGCCAATAAAGTACTAGCCACCAAGCAATTGGGTCAAAGAGAGCCAAAGAAAAGGAAAGAACTAGCCAAGCAACTACTCTTCTTTCCAATAAAGAATGACCCTGCAAAGTCTATGCAGATTGGAGCTCTTCTAATGTGGGACAACCCGATCAAAATTATTCTAAAGAGGTTCGATCATTGGTCATTAAGAAACGACTGTCATGCTTGGTTAGCTCAACTCCCAATTATTCAAATAAATCATTTTTTTCATATTATTTTTTTTTTATTTTTTCAGTATTTCCTCTTTTTTTCACTATTTTTTTCCTAAGTTTAAACTAAAGTCAGCATTAGGGGGCCGGAATGGCTTTCACGATTGTGTAGCCAATAGATCTTCCGATCACCGAACCAAAGGAGGAAAGGATGAACGGGGGGCTTCTTGCTGGGTTGGAGGTGGACAAGACACCAGGGGAGAGGTGCCGTTGGCGAAGGGCGGCGGTGAAGACGATGACTCTAGGGAAGATGGTGGCTCATCTTCGGCTGTGGGTGGCGGCACGGGCGGCACACAGGGTATGGATGGCTGGGGCAAGAGGGGCGGGAGGCGGTGGCTACGTGATCTCCTCTAGCTACGACATCGGAGTGAAGGGTGTGGCATGGGAAGAGGGTGGCAAGGGCTGTTCTGGTGACTGGCAATGGCATGGTGGAGAAAAGGTCGGCATGGACATCTGGATGGTGAGGTCGACGGGTGGAGGTGGACCGCAAGAAGGTGTCAGAGGCATCGGGGTTTCGGTGGTTGGCGGTGATGGAGAGTTGGCCATGATCATTGGAGAAGGTGACGATAATGGTGCTTGGAGTGGTTGTGATCTTGCAGCGGCGAGTGGATGAGTTCGGTGGATGGCTGGGGCAGAGGCGGACACGATCTCCTAACTGGGTTGGCCAGCATCTATCCGAGGTGTTGATCTGAGATGGATTTCTGCACGGATGAAAGGATGAGACGGAGTCAACAGCGGTGATCGAATGATCTGGGTTGTAGGTGAATAAATTGGTTGACGGTCGGGTGTTCGGGTTCAGGTATGGACGATTGCCGATGGGAGCTATGATTGGAGATCGATTATCGATAACAGCAAGGGATCTATGGATGAGAATTGAAATAGAGGAGACAACAGAAGCTTTGAGAGGGATGATCTCGAGATTTTTGAGCGGTGGAGAGGATAGGATGAGAAGAAAGGAGGAATAAAAAGGGAGGAACAAGGAGAGAATAAGGGGAAGGGAATAAGAAGAATAAGGGGAAGGGAGAAACAAAGGAAGAAGAGGATGCAGAGAAGAAGGGGAAGAAGAATAGGAAGAAGGAAAGAGAAGAAGAACCAGAGAGAGGAATAGGGGAAGTAGAACCAGAAGAGAGAGAGAGGAAGAGAGAAGAGAAGGGAGGAGAAGAGGGGAAGGAGGAAGGGGGGAAGAAGTCGGTTACACCCAAACTTTTCTTAATAAAATTCTTTGATGATATCTTTATTTGAATGACAAAATGCTTTAAATAAACTTTAGAATAATCCAAACAAACAAATCGAGATATACCAATCCTAACAAGAAAACAAATCTGAGATATACCAATCCTAACAAGAAAATGAAAATAAATCCTAAAACAACGACAAGTTCTTAAACAATTGATCCTAAAAATAACTTATTAGAAACAAACTAATCCTAAAAACTCTGACCCAAACCCCATATACCCATAAAAATATTTAAAAAATTACATCCATATGCATCAGGATTTGTGCTAGGTGTGCATCAAGATCTGTACTAGGGATGTCCGCTCATTCCCCTGGGGTGAAGAGAACTCGACTCCGTCCAGTCAGGCTTCATGCTATTCTGAAAGTCTCTAGTCTTTAGGAATCTTCTGGTCCATGATGCGCAAAGCCTGCTGACTGAATATTTTTTTATGCAAACAATTCAAATATAAATAAAATATAATTGATCCTAACCTAATCTAATATTGGAAATTGTGTCCCAAAGCCAATCGTTTAAGCTATAGACAGTTATGCTAATTTTATAATTGTATATGGATTTTTAATGAATAAAAGTTATTCTTTTGGATGTTCATCATATTTACTTTTTCCTGAAATGAATTCTTGTATGATGGAGTCCTTAGAACTACATTATTTGATATAGAGAGGATATATCAAGTAGTTCTTAAACCGGTTCACAATCAATGGATACATTATTATAGGACGATGATGTATTGAGTATAGGTTGTTGTATGTCACATTTGTTGGTTGTCATCTTAACTAAGGAGTGTGTAGACACTGGTGTGACATGCAAGTAAAATGTGTAACATTTCACTGAACATAACCATCTACGGAGCTCCCTCTTGTCAAAGGATTGCTCGCAAAGGGATATGGGTATATGTGTCCCTCATACCTGAGGTCACCATGGTAGCTTGCAAGCAACTCACTGTACTTTGATGCCGGACTACCTGGATTTCTAATCTAGTGATGAAAGGTTTCTGGGTGCAGTCAAGTACTTGTGGAGCGGTGGTGGATCAAGATGGAATTGACCCTCCAAATAGTTTAGAGTGAATGACTCGCTGTATCTCAATTTAGCAAAACCTTGGCTATGGTAGTTCTTGTGAGGAGTCTCAGAACTTGTAAAGTTGAGACATTATCTGGATGGACCAAATTAGGGTTGGCAGTTAAATCCTAGGTCATCCTGAGCATTATGAGATCAAAGGGATAAATTATGCGGTAACCATATGCCAGAGGTTCTTGAAAGTTGCTCTACAATCTTCGACCTATCCAAACGTCGGGTATCATTGCTAGATGAGGACTTTGACTAGTACTGGAAGTGTTCCAGTGCTACCGGCTTAGTGTTCGAACCTATGGGATCACATACCATAGGGATTTCTATTTGATCTAAAGGTTGATTGACGATTAAGTATCATTTGCTATTACTGGCGATCAATATGATTGACCATGTGTCGACACTTGAGGGGTCGACACTGGGCTGTGACAAGAAGTATTTTCGGAAGTTGTTTCTAGACGAGCTGACTCGACCCCTGCTCAAGCCGACTCATTCTATATTTTGGACGAGCCGATTTGAACTCCACTTGAGCCGACTCGTTCTATTTTTGGGCAAGTCGACTCGACCCTTGCTCGAGCCGACTCGACCCTTGCTCGAGCCGACTCGACCCTTGCTCGAGCCGACTCATACCTACTGAAAGAACAGTCTGACTGTTCTGTGTTCTGGACGAGCTGACTCGATCATTGCTCAAGTCGACTCGTCTCTGTTCGACCAGAAAAACCTGAACGGGATTTTTTAGGAAGCTTTTTGGGAAGGTTTTGACCTGGTTTGAATTTCGAATTCAAGCTATTTTGGTTCCAAACTTTCATGGAATGATTGTTATTCCTTCCTTATATGGTTAGAGCCAAATTGGTATGCCCTTGACCTTCTCCCCCAATCACTCCTCCTTCCTCTTTCTCCCTCTCATGGCTGCCTCTATAAATAAATGTTGTTTTAGGGGCTGCTGGACAGCTGAGAGAAAAAGGTTGAAGAACTAAAAGAAAAAAGGGTTTTGTGAGGACTTGGGATTAGGTGTGAGAATACCTAGCATTCAAGCTAGATCTTGGAAAGAGAGATAGTTAGGAAGGGTTCCACCTCTCCTCCTTGTCTTTCAAGAAAAAGAAGATCGGCCCGAAAGATCCCAAGGATCTAGCACTTCGAGGGAGTTGATCATAGTCGAGCCCCGGTGTGGATTACCTGTAGAGGCCAGACACGTATGTGGCTCGAGCGCTTTACCCTTCTCCATAGCATTTCAAAGGTATAACGATAAGATACTTTTATATCTTTGATTATTTTTCTTGCTCTTGATGTATATTGCATGCTGCATTATTTTACTAGATCCTGTTACTAGCAGATTGGTAGATCATTTTGATCGATCTACCAAGCCTTCCACTGTTTATTTTAAAATTATTTTAAAATACTTTCTTTCTGCCTAGCATGTTTTCCCTTCAAATGGTATCAGAACACAGGTTTTCTTCATAGTATTATAATGCTAGCATGCTTTAACATCATTGTTTTCTCTTAAGTACATGGATTGAGTGCTTCAGCATGGCCGTCCGGTCATAGGAGAGAAGTAGGGCTGCAAGACTCTCTTTTTCCATTCAATGGGGTCACCTATGGCATGTAGGGGTGCCGCTTGTGATTGACTCATGAAAAGGAAAATAAGAAAAAATGTAGATTAAAAAATATTTTAATCTAATGTTATGATCATAAAACAAATTTAGATAAGATCTAAGAGTTTTGTTTTGATCATATTTAATCTCTAACTTTGAATAGTTCAAGTAAGATGCATGAATTTGAAGTCACTGTTTTCTGCCCCCATAGATGAGCCTACTCGAATGTTGCTCGAGCTGGCCCGTTTATGCAGGCAAAACAGTCTATCTGTTCTGGTTCTGGACGAGCCGACTCGACCCCTACTCGAGCTGACTCGTCTCTGCTAACAGATAAATCTGTCTATTCTAGACAAGATGACTCGACCCCTGCTCGAGCTAACTCGACCAGAAAATCCTGAAATAGTGAATTCAAATTTGCTTGTAAAATTGTTTTACATTCTTAATTAAAATTGTTTCGATTAATTAAGGCTATTGGACTTAATTGAGACTTAAGTTATATTGAATGACAATAACTCTAGGAATATGATTCAAAGATTTTAAGTCATTTCAATAAGCCTTAAGGATCATGGGTTAGCTTCTTTTGGGTCTTTAATTGGGTTAGACCTAAGTTAAAATGCATTGGACTAAATAGAGAACTAATCTAATCAAATGTTGAATTAGGATTTGTTCTCTATAGATCTCTCTAATAGTTAGATTAATTAGTCCATAGATCTAAATGGGCATAATTGTGTGGCTCAGTGGTCAGCCCGAGTCTTTAGGCTAATCTAATCGACTTTGATGAACCAATTGGTGTCTAGGTAAGTTTGGTAGTTTGATCATGGTTCTTTAGGGTTACCTCTTATCTGGCCAACTCGGTTGGTGTCTAAGACAAGACAGTTAATGACGGAACCCAACCCATGATCTCACTTACCTGGTCAATGTGGTCGATCAGAACTGATTGGATAGCTCATTGACTCGTGTTAACCTATGTCACCTAGGTGCCTATGGATCATTAGTTATGTGTAACCCTCCTTGATTACTGATATGGTCAGTGGGAGGTTGATCCATGTCTTCTAATCTTTTCTTCTGTCACATTAAAATTAAATCTTCTAAATTATTATGTCCATAAAGGATGAAGTTATAGGGATAACCAAGTCCTAGCCTCCCATTAAGTGGGATGGTAATGGATCCAATAGTTGGATGTTATCTGTAGATCTAAAGATAGGGTGTTCATCGGGCTATTAGAATTGTTGTTCCTAATATGATGGCTCAGTGCAACTCTCTTAACGGTGGTCAGGTGGGTCGGTCAAAATTGGACTTGACTATTCATTAGCTGGAAGCATTGAATTTTGTCATGTTAATGGTTGAACCTAACTAGGACCTTCAATAGAAGGCCCAAAGGCCGATTGAAGTGCACCTTGGGGCAAAAACATAAATACTAGAGGTTACTTGGAGAAGTGATGGGTTGAAGAACCTACCTTTAGACACGCTGGGTGGGCCAGCCAAAGTCGGGCTTTTGTGTTGTCTATTGGACTCTAGTACCCACTTAGGAATCAAAGTGATTCCTTGGATTGGAGGTAGAGGCTACCAGTCTGAACTAAATAGTGGGAGGGCCTTTAGACTAAAGACTATGTCTATAGAATAATAATTCATATACACTAATTAGCTTTGGTTTTCCTTTTAGATGTCTTCCAACCTATCACTCCGGTCTATTCTCGATAATGAGAAGCTTAAGGGTCCCAACTTCGATAGCTGGTATCGAAGACTCAGGATTGTCCTAAGCATGAATGGATCCTATATGTGATATCGGATCCAGTATCTGAAACCCCTGCTCCCAATGCTCGGGATTCGGTCAGAGACACTTGTCAGAAGTGGCTCTCTGACAGGACCACTGTCCAATACATAATGTTGGCAGCGATGAACGACGAGTTCAGTCACAAATTCAAAGAAGCCCAGCCAGAAGAAATCCTTCAAAGGTTGAAGGAGTCTTTCGGGATACCAGATAATGTTGAGAGGTACAGGATCTCCTGTGCTATCTACAAGCGCGGATGCGTGATGGGACCTCAGTCACTGAACATGATTATACATGATCGAGATGATTAAGCGCCTGGGCAAGCTCAGATGTTCCTTGCATGAACAGCTTGGGAAGGATGCGATTCTGAATTTTTTGCCCTCTTCCTATCTAGATTTTCTTGATCATTATAGAATGAATAAGCCTGCAGTTAACTATCATGGTCTATTGGGGTTGCTGCAGACTTATGAGAAAGACCACCATCTGAACAAAGGGATAGTAAATCTAGTGGGAGGATCTTCGGCAGGGCGTCGTCCCTTTAAGAAAGAGAAAAAGAAAAATAAAGGAAAATAGGTGCAGAATGCTTCTGAGCCCAGTCAGGCCGAGAAGGAGAAGGCTGATAAGAGCCAAGTAGAGTGCTCTTCTGCAAGAAGCAGGGTCACTGGAAGAGGAACTGTCCTCTTTACATTGCATCCCTTGACATGAACAGGTCCAAGAAGAGGAAGTAGCCAGAAGGTGCTGGATAAGGTATTTATATGAAACACATTATAGTTTCTCTATCTGTGATACTATTAACTGGGTATTGGATACTGGAAGTCCAATTCACATTTACAATTCTTTGTAGGGACTTCAAGTTAGTAGAAGATTCGAGGATGGCGAGAGATTCTTGAACTAGGAAAATGAAAGCCAAGTTCCAGTCATAGCATTGGGAGTCCTCAAACTAGTTTTCGAGTCTTGTACAATCATTTTGAATGAGTATCATTATTGTCCATCTTTTATTTTAAATGTCATTTCTGTAGGCCAATTGGCCATGTATGGTTATGAACTATCAATAAAGAATGACATTTGTAAAATCATTTGGAATGGTTATGTTATAATAAATGGATATATGAATAATGGCATTTATGTACTATCGCGACCTGTTAGTGTAATGTACACGTCTGACAAACATCCTAGGATAGATAATGTCAATGATGAGTACCTATGGCATTGTAGGCTAGGTCATATTAACAAGAATATGATAAACAGGTTGAAGGCGAGGGTCTCCTCAACTTTGGTGAAAGTGGTTCACTTCCAACCTATAAGTCCTGTCTTTTTGGAAAGATGACAAAGTCACATTTTATTGGAAAAGGTGAACGAGTCAAAGAAATTCTAAGTCTAATACATACTGATGTATGCGGACCTATGAATATTAGTGCTAGAGGAGGGTATAGTTATTTTATTACATTTACAGATGACCTTTCGAGGTACGGTTATGTCTTCTTGATGAGACATAAATCTAAATTGTTTGAAATGTTCAAACGATATCGTAATGAAGTAGAAAAATAAACTAGAAGGTGTATCAAAACCCTTCGATCGGATCGAGGCGGTGAATACCTTTCCGGTGAGTTTCTGACATATCTTGAGAAGAATAGGATTCTCTCTCAGTGGATACCTCTAGGGATACCTTAGTTAAATGGAGTGTCTGAAAGGAGGAATCGAATCCTATTAGACATGGTTCAGTCCATGATGGGCTTTGCTTTACTATCGCTGTGTTTTTGAGGATATGCTCCGGAATCAGCCTGTTACCTTTTGAATAGGACTCTGAGTAAATCCATTAACAAAATGCCATATGAGATATGGACTAGACGTAAGCTGACACTCTCACACCTTCAGGTTTGGGGTTGCCCGGCTTATGTAAAATGTTTGGAAACGAACAAACTTGGACCTAGGTCTGATTGGTGCCTATTTGTTGGATATCCAAAAGAGTCTAAGGGATGTTACTTCACTTAGTTGAGGAACAAAAATTGTTCGTCGGTCTTAGGGCTATCTTTTTGGAAAAGGAATTCCTTGGTGAAGGAACTGTAGCCGCTAAGATTGAACTTAGTAAAGTTCAACAAGTAGAAGAACCGACATACTTAAAGGACAACATAAAATCGATTGTGATTAGATCACACCTAGAGCCCATACAGGAACCATTAAGGAGATCCAGTAGGGTACTGAGTCGACTGGACAGATACTACGGTTTCTTGATCCGCGATGGTAATCCTATTGAACTCGATGAGAATAAAGAGGATCCGATCACCTATATGGATGCGATGCAGAGGTCTGACTTTGAGAAATGGCTAGGAGCCATGCAATCTGAAATGGAATCCATGGAAATCAACAATGTATGAACATTGGTTGATCCGCTTGAAATTAGGTGTAAATGAATTTTCAAGAGAAAAAGGAGTGCAGACGGGCAAGTGGAGACCTATAAAGCCCGTCTGGTTGTCAAAGGATATCGTCAGTGTTATGGTATTGACTATGACGAGACGTTCTCTCCTGTGGTAATGCTCAAGTCCATTCAGATCATGCTTGCTTTAGCGGCATACTTTGACTATGAAATCTAGCAAATGGATGTCCGAACAGCTTTTCTGAATGGTGAGCTTAGAAGATGAGGTGTATATATACAACCTCAAGGGTTCACATATATAGACGAGTCAAAGGTGTGCAAGCTTCAAAAGTCCATCTATGGACTGAAGCAAGCATCAAGGAGTTGGAACATTCGATTTGATAAGTGTATCAAGTTGTATGGCTTCATTGGGAAAGGAGAAGAACCTTGTATTTACAAATGGATTAATGGTTATGTGATTATATTCCTTGTATCGTATATGGATGACATTCTCTTAATCGGGAATGACATCCCAGCACTGTAAGGAATAAAGGTCTGGTTGTCATCTTTGTTCTCTATGAAGGACTTGGGTGAAGCCTCTTACATACTGGGTATAAAGATCTATAGAGATAGGTCTAAGAGGCTTCTGGGACTGTCCCAGTCTATGTACATTGACATTGTGTTGAAGCGATTTAGCATGAAAAATTTCAAGAAAGGGTATCTCCCGATAGGTACTAGAATTGATCTCTCTAAGAAGGATTGTGCAACAACTCTGAAGGAGAGAGAGCATATGAGTAGAATCATGTATGCTTCGGCAGTGGGTTCTATTATGTATGCTATGACATGTACTAGACCAGACGTGATATACTTACTAGGCGTAGTGATCATATACCAATCTGACCCAGGTGAAGCTCATTAGAAGGTGGTAAAAATCATTCTTAAGTATTTGCAAAATACTAAGGACCAATAGTTTATTTATGGAGAACCTGACTTGAAACTTGTGGGGTATACTGACTTCAATTTCCAGTCAGATAAGGATGACAGCAAGAGTATGTCAGGATTTATCTTTATCCTAAATGGAGGAGCGATATGCTAGAAAAGTTCCAAGCAGCCTACTGTGGCAGAATCAGTATGCGAAGTAGAATACATTGCAGTATCAGATGCAGCGAAGGAAGCTGTGTGGTTGTGGAAGTTTCTTGGTGAGCAGGGAGTGACACCTTTCCTAGATGGTCCTGTTTCGATGTATTATGACAGCACTGGAGCCATTGCTCTAGCCAAAGAACCGAAGTCTCATCACCGTACAAAGCACATTCTGCGGTGCTATCACCTTGTACAAGAGATCATGGAACGAGGTGACATTGACCTTCAGAAGATCGATGAAAAGAAAAACCTGGCTGACCCCTTCACTAAAGCCGTTAGAGTTCAAGAGTTCGACACTTGTAAATGAAAAATTGGAATAAGATTTTATACTGATTGGCTTTAATCCAAGTGGGAGTTGTTGGAAATTGTGTTCCAAAGCCAATCGTCTAGGCTATAGATGATTGTGCTAATTTTGTAATTGTATATGAATTTTTAATAAATAAAAGTTATTCTTTTAGCTGTTCATCATATTTACTTTTTTCTGAAATGAACTCTTGTATGATGGAGTCCTTAGAACCACATTATTTGATATAGAGAGGATATATCAAGTAGTTCTTAAACTGGTTCACAACCAAAGGATACATTGTTATAGGACGACGATGTATCGAGTATAGGTTGTTGTATGTCACATTTATTGGTTGTCCTCTTAACCAAGGAGTGTGGAGACACTGGTATGACATGCAAGTGAAATATGTGACATCTCACTGAACATGACCATCTACGGAGCTCCCTTCTACCAAAGGGTTGCTCGCGAAGGGATATGGATATATATGTCCCTCAGACCTGAGGTCACCATGGTAGCTTGCAAGAAACTCACTGTACTTTGGTGCTGGACTACCTGGATTTCTAATCCAGTGATGAAAGGTTTTTGGGTGCAGTCAAGTACTTGTAGAGCGGTGGTGGATCAAGATGGAATTGACCCCTCTAAATAGTTTGGAGTGAATGACTCGTTGTGTCTCAATTTAGCAAAATCTTGGCCAGGATAGTTCTTGTAAAGAGTCACAGAACTTGTAAAGTTGAGACATGATGTGGATGGACCAAATTAGGGTTGGCAGTCAAATCCTAGGTCATCCTGAACATTATGAGATCAAAGGGATGAATTATGCGGTAACCATATGCCAGAGGTTCTTGAAAGTTGCTCTGCAATCTTCGACCTATCTGGATATCGGATATCATTGCTAAATAAGGACTTTAACTGGTATTGGAAGTGTTCCAGTGCTACCGGCTTAGTGTTTCAACATATGGGGTCACACACCATAGGGATTTTTATCTAATCTAAAGGCTAATTGATGATTAAGAATCATTTACTGTCACTGGCGGTTAATATGATTGACCATGTGTCGACACTTGAGGGGTCGACACTGGGCTGTGACAAGAAGCATTTTCGGAAGTAATTTCTGGATGAGTAGACTCGACCCCTGCTCGAGCCGACTCGTTCTGTGTTCTATATAAGCTGACTCGACCTCCGCTCGAGCTATTTCGTTCTATTTTTGGGCGAGCCAATTCGACCCCTGCTCGAGCTGACTCATTCCTACTTAAAGAGCAGTCCAACTGTTCTGTGTTCTAGACGAGCCGACTCGACCCTTGCTTGAGTCGACTAGTTTCTGCTGGACTAGAAAAATCTGAACGAAATTTTTTGGGAAGCTTTTTGGAAAGGTTTTGACCTGGTTTGAATTTCGAATTCAAGTTGTTTTGGCTCCAAACTTTCATGGAATGATTGTCATTCCTTCATTATGTGGTTGAGCCAAATTGGTATGCCCTTAACCTTCTCCCCCAATCACTCCTCCTTCCTCTTTCTCCCTCTCATGGCTGCCTCTATAAATAAAGGTTATTTTGGGGGCTGCTGGTCAGCTGAGAGAAAAAGGTTGAAGAACTAAAAGAAAAAGGGATTTTGTAAGGACTTGGGATTGGGTGTGAGAATACCTAGCATTCAAGCTGGGTCTTGGAAAGAGAGATAATTAAGAAGGGTTTCACCTCTCCTCCTTGTATTCTGAGAAAAAGAAGATCGGCCCGAAAGATCCTAAAGAGCTAGCACTCCGAGGGAGTTGATCAGAGTCGAGCCCCAGTATGGATTATCTGTAGAGGCCAGACACGTGTATGGCTCGAGCGCTTTACCCTTCTCCACAGTATTTCAAAGGTATAACGCTAAGGTACTTTTATATCTTTGATTATTTTTCTTGCTCTTGATGTATATTGCATGCTGCATTATTTTACTAGATCCTGTTGCTGGTAGATTGGTAGATCATTTTGATCGATCTACCAAGCCTTCCACTATTTATTTTAAAATTATTTTAAAATACTTTCTTTCTGCCTAGCATGTTTTTCCTTCATCTAAACCATGCTTTGATACCAAAATTAATGCGGGACAACCCGATCAAAATTATTCTAGGGAGGTTAGATCGTTGGTCATTAATAAACGACCACTAGGCTAGGTTAGCTCAACTCCCAATTATTCTGATAAATCATTTTTTTCATATTATTTTTTCATTTTTTTTATTTTTTTCTTTATTTTTTCTTTTTTTCACTATTTTTTTCCTGAATTTAAATTAAAGCCGGCATTAGGGGACCGGAATGGCTTTCACGATCGTGCAGCCAATGGGTCTTCCAATCACCGAACCAAAGGAGGAAAGGATGAACAGGGAGCTTCTCGCTGGTTCGGAGGTGGACGGGACACCGGGGGAGAGGCGTCGTTGGCAAAGGGTGGTGGTGAAGACGATGACTCCAAGAAAAATGGTGGCTCATCTTCGACTATGGGTGGCAGCACAAGCGGCATACAAGGTATGGATGGCTGGGGCAAGAGGGGCGGGAGGTGGTGGCGACGAGATCTCCTCAGGTGATGGCACCGGAGTGAAGGTGGCGGCACGAGAAGAGGGTGGCAGGGCCTGTTCTGGTGACTGGCGATGGCATGGTGGAGAAAAGGCCAGCATGGATGTCCGGATGGCGAGGTCAATGGGTGGAGGTGGACTGCACGAAGGTGTCAGAGGCATGGAGGTTTCGGCGGTTGGCGGCAATGGGGAGTTGGCCATGATCATTGGAGAAGGTGACGACGATGGCACTTGGAGTGGTTGTGATCTTGCAGCGGCGATTGGATGAGTCTGGTGGATGGCTCAGGCAGAGACGGATGCAATCTCCTAACTAGGTTGGCTGACATCTGTCCAAGATGTCGATCTGAGGCAGATTTCTGCATGGACGGAAGGATGAGATAGAGTCGGCGGTGGCGATCGATGATGTGGGTTGCAGGCGAACAAATTGGTTGACAGTCAGGTATTCGGGTTCAAGTGCGGATGATTGCCGGTGGGAGCTATGGTCGGAGATCGATTATCGATGATGGCGAGGGATTTGTGGATGAGAATTGAAACAGAGAAGACAACAGTAGCTTTGGGAGGGATGATCTCGGGATTCTGAGTGGTGGAGAGGATAGGAAGAGAAGAGAGGAGGAATAATAAGGGAGGAATAAGGAGAGAATAAGGGGAAGGGAATAAGAAGAATAAGGGGAAGGGAGAAACAAAGGAAGAAGAGGATGCAAAGAAGAAGGGGAAGAAGAATAGGAAGAAGGAAGTCCAGGGAGAAGAAAAACCAGAGAGGAATAGGGGAAGTAGAACCAGAAGAGAGAGAGAGGAAGAGAGAAGAGGAGAAGGCAGGAGAAGAGGGGAAGGAGGAAGGGGGAGAAGTCGGGTACACCCAAACTTTTCTTAATAAAATTCTTCAATATCTTTATTTGAATGACAAAATGCTTTAAATAAACTTTAGAATAATCCAGACAAACAAATCCTAACAAACAAACTGAGATATACCAATCCTAACAAGAAAACAAATCCAGGATATACCGATCCTAACAAGAAAACAAATCCTAAAACAATGACAAGGTCTAAAACAAATGATCCTAAAAATAACTTATTTGAAACAAACTAATCCTAGAAACTCCAACCTAAACCCCATACACCCATAAAAATATTTTTAAAAAATTACATACATTTGCATCAAGATTCGTGCTGGGTGTGCATCAAGATCTATGCTGGGATGTCCGCATCATCTTCTACCTAAGGAAGATTGGAACTAAATATTACAATTCTTAAGGCAGAATGTAGAGTCTTTGCTTGGTCAGCATCAAACATGCTGAGGATCCCTCTAGAGGTCATTACCTATAGATTGAATGTCACCTGAAATATAAGCCAGTCCGATAGAAGAAAAGAAATTTACTTTAGAAGGGTAAAAGGCTATTGACAAAGAAGTTGACAAGCTTTTGGTAATTGCATTTATTCAGGAAGCTCACTATCTCGACTCGCTAGGAAATATCATCATGGTCATGAAAGCTAATAAAAAGTAGAGATCTATATCGACTATACTGATCTGAATAAGGCATTCCCGAAAGATAGCTTTCCACTATCAAAAATTGATCAGTTAGTTGATGCCACTTTTGGATATGAGCTACTTAGCTTTATGGATACCTTCTTAAGCTATAGCCAAATAAGGATGGCTCCCGAGGATGAGGAGAATACATCTTTCATCATCGAAAAAGGTATTTATTGTTATAAAATAACACCTTTTGATTTGAAAAATGCAAGAGCTATCTATCAGTGATTGATCAATAAGATTTTCAAAAACCAGATTGGTTAGAATATGAAGGTCTACATTGACGACATGCTCGTCAAAGAGCTCTGAGAAAGCTGACCACATCTATGACCTGGAAGAAGCCTCCAATGTCCTTCATCAGCACCAAATGAAGCTAAATCTAAGTACACCTTCGGTATCACAATTGGCAAGTTTCTTGGATTCATGATTATAAAATAGGTTATTGAGATAAATAGGAAGAAGATCCAGGCTATACTTGACATGCGACATCTAACCTCCAACAAGGAAATGCAACAACTTACTGGATGCATCACTGCTCTCAATCAGTTTATCTCGAGGTCGGTCGAGTGGTGCTTGCCATTCTTCAAAATCCTATGACAAATGCATGACTTCAGTTGGACAGAGAAATGCCAATGAACTTTTAAGGAGCTGAAAAAATTTCTTAGGTTTTCATCCCTGCTTTCCAAGCTTAAAGTAGGAGAAGAACTCTAATTGTACCTTGCTACTCTCCATAAGTAGTGAGCTCTATATTTATTTAGGTAGACAATAAAGGAGTCCAAAAGCTTATCTACTATACTAGCCAAGTGCTCCATGAAAAAAAGACCAGGTACTTTAAATATGAAAAAACAGTTTATGCACTAATCATCTCTACATAGCATTTCAGGCTCTACTTCCAAGCTTATTCAATCATTATCCTAACCGACCAACTACTTAAGGTGATCTTGCAACAGTCTGATATCTTTGGGAGAATGGCTAAATAGGTAGTCAAGCTCAACAAGTTTGACATTTCATATCATCCAAAGTCATCCATGAAGGCACAAGTCGTAATTGATTTTCTTATCAAGTATACATGATCGAATGACAAGCTTGAGGAAGTACATACCAAACAACTTTTTGAGCAACCTGACCTAGGGACAACCTGGATTCTTCACATGGATGGAGCCTTAAACTCTCAAAGGAGTAGAGCTAGACTCATTTTGACAAATTTAGGAGTGGTCATCGAGTATGCTTTGCCCTTTTAGTTCAACGTGATCAACAACCAAGCCCAGTATGAAGCTTTACTAGTTGGGTTAAAGCTCACCAAATAACTCGGAGTACAAAGTCTAAAGGATTTTCACTGACTCTCGACTAGTAGTTGGTCAAGCAACTGATGAATATGAGCTCAAGACCCGATGATAGCCAAGTTCCTTGACAAAGTGTAGACTCTAACATCAGCACTCAAGTACTTTGATATTTTTATATCTCCTAGTGCGAGAATGCCTAGGCGTCTACTCTCTCTCGGCTAGCAACTTTGGAGGACAACTCCCTCGATCAAACCTACATCAAGTACCTAAAAGTTTTCAGTATTGACAAAACCAAGTCTAATAAGTCACCAATGAACCAAGCTGGATGGATCATTTCATCAAGTTCCTGACCAAAGGTATCCTTCCTTACAATTCCTCGGAGATTAAAAAATTTAAATAGAAAGTCTCTTAATTCGTACTAATGGATGGACAACTCTACAAAAAGTCTTTCTCGTTCCCACTACTCAAGTACCTATGGTCTGCCAAAGCCGACTATGTGCTTCAAAAGACCTACAAAAGAATCTGTGAGAATTATTTATAGGGCAGGTCCCTGGTCTACAAAGCTTTAAAGCAAGAATATACTAACCCACTATACAACAAGATGCCAGGGAGCTTGTTCAGAAGTATGACCAATGCTAGTGCTACACCAACATCCAATGGCAATCAGTTAGTCAACTGGCTCAGCTTACTGCTCTCTGGCCTTTTATCTAATGGAAAATGGATATACTCAATCCATTTTTCCTAGCAACTTGCCAGTAGAAGTTCATTATCATTGCCATTGACTTCTTCACCAAATAGGTGAAGGCAAAACCCTTGGCATATATCACTAAGAGCTAAGTCAAGAACTTCTTTTAAAAGTTAATCATCTTTCGATTTGTACTTTTCCATATCTTCGTCACTGATAATGGTGATAGTTCGATAATCAGGTGTTCAGGGACTTTTGTGCTAAATTCTATGTTCAATACCAGTTTACATCTATCAGGTACCCTCAATCAAATGGGAAGGTAGAAGTCATGAAATAGATAATTCTTCAAGGGCTCAAAGCTAAGCTAAACGAAGCCAAAGATAGATGGACAAATGAATTACCTGGAGGACTATGAGCATACCATACAACTTCTCGGGTGTTGATTAATGAGACTCCCTTCAAGTTGGCCTTTAGTACCGAAGTAGTGATCCTAGTCGAGATTAGACTCTAGACTATATGGATTGAGCACTTTGACGAGCCAGGTAACTCAAGTTGACTGAAAGCCAACCTCAACCTATTAGAGAAAACTCGAAACTAGGCCCACTTGCAAATGGCTGCGTATCGATAATGAGTTGCTCAATACTATAACCCGAGTAAGGTCGAAGACTTTTCATCTAAGAGATCTTGTACTATGGCATGCAGAAGTCTCAAGGTTCACCGAATAAGGCAAGCTATCTCCAAACTAGGAAGGTCCTTATCGAGTGATTGAAACCCTACAGTGAGAAGCTTACAAGATAAAAGATCTTAAAGGAACTCTAATCCCTCGAGCATAAAATGCCAAAAATCTTTAAATATACTATCAATGATGTATCAATTTTCATTCAATAATACAAAAGAATTTTCTTCGATAATGTACTACCAATGAGTAAAGTCCACAACTGCCACTTTAATACCCATCCATATTGCCATTAACTTAACAAATAGAATCGAAGATGTAAATAAAAGTGTTCCTCCTGCTTGAATTGGTTTGGTTTCATGATTTCTAATGACATACCAAGAGTAGCTTTTCCATCTCTAATAGATGTGTCAAAATTTACTTTAAATGTACCAATAGGAGGAGGTAGCCATCTAACCAAAATTGGTGTCTTATTCACTGGGAAGGGGAAAGATGAAAACTGCCATTGTACCATGACGGCACACTTGCTAGTAAATTTGAGGAGTTAAAAGTTGGTTGCAACAGAATGATAATCTTTTGTAGAATTTTTAGAGGAGTTTGATGAATCTGATTAAAAAATCAGTCATACCGAGCTTGCCAAATTAACCATGCAATATATGCCAAAAATAATTTCCTACCTTTTTCTACCAAGGGATTAGATAATTAAGTGATCAATTGCAATGAAAAATGAAGTGGGAAATTGACTTGGTATATGTAGCATAGGCAAAGCAAAAGAAAGCATGGAAATTCTCATATATGAATATGTATGTAAACCTAAGAGAGCATAGAAAATTTTTACAGTTATTTACTCAAGATCTAGTGAGGTTAGGCAGCCAAATGTTCATGATGAGTGAGTTTTAGTTCTAGGCCGCCTGGAATATCTAAACAAAGTGCAAGATAGATTCAAAAATAAAAAAGAGAACTTGATCAATGAGAGGTTATTGTCAGAATTTATCTAATAAGCTCATCCAGAAGTGATCCATACTAATGCACATTAGAATTTGTTTAGTTATTTTAATTTAATTTGGACTCTGACTAAAGATAAACCTCTTAAAGTTATAAGGATATAATAGATGATTTTTGTGTTATAGTTAAACTTTATATAATCGTTGTGGATAATGTCCATCTTAATCTTTGTGATTGATTCAGATACGGTCTCTGATAGGTGAGGCATATTATAAATAAGACATCCCCTACAAATTTGGTCCTTAACTTATCCAAGAGCTTATAAGGTCCTTTCTATCAGGAATTCTTTAAGTTGGGTTTAGAAGACCAAGGGTGCTCCTCATAAATAACAAGAAGTACATCTAGTCAGTTTTTTTAATTGATTGCAAGTTGATAGCAGAGATTGCACAGGCTAATTCCAAGGATTGTGGATGGCATCAATTGTTTCTTCTTCAAGCAAGTTTTTATTATCTCATAAAGTTTTAATATTATGGCATTAGAGCCAGTTAAGTTTTTTGTTTGAAGATTGAAGCCCTTGTGGATCTGACAAGCCGTCCTAGCTAGTCGCCAGTGATTCATCACTGGAACTAAAATAATTATTTTAAAACTATAATAAATGATTTATTTATTTATTTTAAGTTTTTAATCAAGTATTTAGGTTATTCTTGATTGATGATTAAATAAATAAATTAATTAGGAAGGACCAAGAGGGATTAGGATTAAATTAAATTAATAAATGATTCTTATCATTATTTTAATTTAATCTTCTCCCTCTCTTCTCTTGCTGGATTAAGAGATTTTAATTAATCTAATCAAAGAAAAAAAAAGATTGAAAATTGTGGATCTCATGGCTAGGGGTTGGCCTTCTGATTTGGCCTCTCATAGTAGGCGCCCTGCACCACCATGCCGATTCCCTAATTTCAGTGGCAGTTGTTTAGGACAAGAGAGTCAAACCACTAGATATTTGAAGACCAGCGAGTTCCCTTCCTAATCACTAGGAAAAATCGATGGACATGGGTCTTGTGAGTCTCGATGGTCAGCTGATTGGTTTTTTCTAGCAGCCACCAGTTACTGTATTGACTGGTTTGTATGCATCCAAACATTACTTTTCTTGTATTAATGGTAGGATGTTATCAACATGATCCAGGAATGGAGCATTAGAAGATGCAAAGAAAGTCATGTATTACCTACATAGTATTAAAGAATACATGCTCACTTACAAACAGTCTAATCATCTTAAAGATATCAGCTATTTAGATTCGAACTTTGCTAGATGCACTGGTGATGCGGGACAAATAATTAAAGCCTAATTATCAGAGAATAGTAGAGAATATTTTTTTGATTTTTTCAGATTTTTAAGGAAGACTCAAAGGAGACAGTAAAGGAAACTAGTTCTAGCTAATTACTCACAAGTAAATCTACAAAGTAACTAGAAAAAAATAGGAATTGATGGCTAAGAAACCACCAAAACTAGGATTTTCTTTCAACAAATCAGAGATCATAGAGAAGGAAATATGATTTAAGTTTTACCAACGTAGATCGTCTCTCTGATGCAGATCTGACTGGACTCTCAAGATTCTGTGATAGGGTTTCAAGATCTTGATCCCGGGCTCCGATCTTCCATGCGATATCAGTTTCGAGGCAAGAATACCTGTCTTTGATTCCAGATCACCTGCAAACACTTAACAAAAAAAACTAAAGTTAAGAAGCAGCAAAGAAAGAAAAATAAATGAAAGGAAAGGGTTAGAAGAAGTGGCTAGGTTTTCTTGTCGCTGGGGGCCTCACACCCCGCGATGTTTCGTAGAACAAAGGAAGGGCCTCACATCCCGTGATGCACACAGCAAAGAAAGAAATTTCGGTAGAATAACTTTCTTTATTGATGAATAATAAATAATAATTACAAGGGGGTTGATGGGGTATTTATAGACCCTTAACTAGTGGTGTAAGGGATTCAAACACTAGACTTCTTCTCCCTTGGACTACAACTCCTAGAATTTTGGTCTGGACGACCTGGACTCTTGCTTGTTGGGCTGACTTGGACTCCTTTCAAAGTGGGCGACAACCATGAAATTCTCATCCATCTTGGGCACCAACTATGAGGATTGATGAGGTGGCTTGATGTAGGGTCAAGGTGCTCCATCACTTGGCCATGGTTGTTGGACTCTTGAGTCTTGATGTTGTAAGCTTCTACAAGTAAGTGGACTCTTCAGTTTGGATAGAAGAAGACTCAAGAGTTTTGGTGAGACTCTTGAGTTCCTGGATCTTGAGCAGCTTGTAACATGTTGGATTGAAATGCTTGAAGTAGAAACCCTTCCAACCTTCTCCATTTTAGGCGACAAGATGAAATAAAATTTCTTGGAATTTGGCACCGGAAAGAGGGTAGGAAGAATGGGCCGACTCCTTGGATTTGGCATGGAATTCTTGAAGTGAATGGTGCCAAATGGGAAGAGTCCTTCTTAGTTACTTATCTTAAAATAAATTAGCATGAAATCTCTTCTCATGTGGGCACTAATTGCTTCCTAAGTGGCTGACCTAAAAGTAAAAACATGGCATGTGGGATGTCCTGGGTGATGTGGCGAGGGATGTCCAAACATGTCATGTGTTGATGTCCCTTGATGAAGTGGCAGGTATTGTCCAAATTCTTAAAAAGGTAGTGCCAAGAATAAGCTGACCTGAGCTAGCACATGGAGTCACATGGCTTGTCTTAGGCTAGCACATGGATCTTCAATTAGGTGCACATGAAGTCACATGGGTCTTCAATTAGGTCTCCCTTGTATTACAGGACTCAATAACTAATTATTACAAGACTCAAAACCAAATGACTAAAGCCCTATTTGATCAATTGGAACCCAATTTGATTAATAGGCAAGACCTCATGTAACAAAAAAGAATAAATTGGTAAACAGGGTTTGGCTTAATAGGGTTTGACACAACTGATAAATGGGATTTTGACTCAATGCGGTAAAAAGGGCTTAGCCGAAAAGGCTAAATAACAAAACCCTAATTATAGTTGGTAAAAAGGGCTAACCCTAACTAAGTCAAAATAGCAGAATTTAAAATAAAATATTTACATGGTAAAAGAGGTTGGGTTCAGGGCTTTATTCACAGGTGATCCACAAGGATGTGGGTTCAACCTGTCGATATTTTGTGGCCCTGGTGTCCACACCAACTGGTAATAAAAAGTCTAAAATTGGATACATCTTTGTACTTGCAAGAGATGCTATATCATGGATGAGTGCAAAACAAGGTTTTATCATTGCATCCATCATGGAAGCAGAGTACATAGCCTATTATGAGACTTTTTCATAAGCTATTTGGTTGCAGAATTTTATCACAAGACTTAAAAATCATTGACTCTATTAGTAAACCAATCAAGATATATTATGATAATAATTCTACAGTAAAACTCTTTAACAATACGAAGAGTACAAGTGTTTGCAAGCATATTGGCATCAAATACTTTGCTCTTCATGAAAGAATAAAAAAGAGCATAGTGTCTATGAAACATGTTGGTACAGAGCTAATAATTATAGATCCACAGACTAAAAGACTCACTCCCAGGATTTTCAGAGATCATGTAGATCATATGGGACTTTTTTATAATTAACATGTATTGGATACTATTGCCACCTAGGTTGCCATGGCTTACAACTCTGGCATGGCCCGGATGAGCTGACCTCCCTGGGCTCGTCGGTTCCTCCTTACCTCGCCTTCATGGCCGGTTGGTCTTGCAAAAAAAAAGCGAAGACTCAAATCGGGGATCTCGACGGGAGCACTCCGATGGTCAAGTCAGTAGAATGACCAAGTGGAATAGATCCTCAGTGACAGGAGCTCATGGTACTCTCACTTAGAGGAAAAGTGAAATAGAAGGAAAAAAAAGTAGAAAATTAGAGCCTCGAGGGTTCTCGCTATCTGATTCTCTGCCCTTGCTCTCTTATCGTCATCCCCCCTTTTTAGAGATCCCTCTTGTGGTTATATAGGGTTTGTTCCTTCTCAGGTGTCTCCTGCGAGAGGAGCATAAACTTGCCCGAGCATCCCCCCAGGAGGGAATCCTTATGCGTGGGGCGCAGTCGGTGCACTGCAAGACTGGTCTCCCTAGTGGAGTGACCCCCTGCGAATGGTATGGGTAGCATGCTACAGGGGCATGCACTATGATTGAGTACTTTTGCTTTCGGAGGGTACAAGCAATGTACTACAAGATTTGGAGCCTTGGCAAAGCACTCTTCTTATGGAAGATGCAGGTAGCGTACTACAAGGTCTGGAGCTCCGATGGAGCACGCATCTACCAGAGGGTGCGGGCGGCATGCTCCGAGACCTGGAGTCTCGATGGATTATACGTTATGCAGGGGGTGCGAGCAGCGCATGCCAGAGCTTGTGCCCCCAGTGGAGCACGTGGCTCTGGTGGCTTGCCCAATTGTGACGTTGCATTCTCATGCCGTGATCCAAGGCTTCCCCATTCCATTATCCTCTTGAGACCATATCTCATTTCCTATTGCCCTCTTACCTGCAAGGACAGGGCTCAAGAAGCAGCTTGACCTTCATAGGGAGCTCGACTTTAGTTGGAAGCTCAATCTCGAATGGAAGTTTGACCCCAACCGGGAGCTCGACCTTGGTTGGGAGCTCAACCTCAGCTGGGAGCTCAACCTCAGCTAGGAGCTCGATCTCAACTGGGAGTTTGACCTCGGACGAGAGCTCAATCTCAGCTAGGAGCTTTGACCTCAACTAGGAGCTCGACATCGGATAGGAGCTCGACCTCAGCTAGGCGCTCTGACCTTAACTAGAAGCTCGACCTTGGATAGGAGCTCGACCTCAACTAGGAGCTCCGACCTCAGCGGGGAGCTCGACCTTGGACAGGAGCTCGACCTTAGCTGAGAGCTCAATCTCAGCAGGAAGCTCGTCCTCAGCTGGGCCAGGTGGTGCTCTTCGCCGCCTCATTGCCTAGTTGGATCCTATATGGGCATCTTGTCAACGGCTCGCCACATCAGACACTATGGTAAAGTCATCACATTGGATTTTATAATAAAGTTCAACTTATTTTTATGTTGATCAGCTATTTACCATGTGATATAAAGATGACCAAGTAATAGGCATAAAGTTCTATAAATTCATAAAGTTAAATTCCATATAAAGAACTTGATTATGAAATGTCATTAGTGTTGTGATGCATGGAAAATCATTTATTAACTGATAATGCATTTGCCACAATGATTCGTATGATAATTATTTTGTAATCAAGTACATAGTATGTATATCCTATGGAGGAATTAAAGTTTAAATGTGGCCATATCAGTTTTTCAATTATCAGATCCAAATAAAATTTTATTAGATATTTTTAAAATATTTTTTAATAATTAAAATGAAGATGTTTGTGCTAGATTAGGTCAAGTGGGAAAATGGTTGAAGTTATTCGATAAGCCTATCCAAAAGTGACCCACATCAATACACATTAGAATTTGTTTTAGTTGTTTTAGTTTGATTTGGACTTTGACTAAAGCTAAACCTCTTAAAGTTATAAGGATATAATAGATGATTATTATATTACATTTAAACTTTACATAATCATTGTAGATAACGTCCATCTCGATCTTTATAACTGATTCATATACCGTCTTTGATGGATGAGGCATGTTATAAATAAGATACTCCCTACGGCCTTAGTCCCTAACTCATCCAAGAGCTAGTGAGATCCTTTTCATTAAGAATTCTTCGAGTTAAATTTGGAAAACCAACCAAGAGTGCTCATTGTGAACAACTAGAAGCATACCTAGTCAATTGCTTTAATTAATTGCAAGTTGATAAAGATTACTGATTTCAAGGATTGTGGATGGTATCAATGACTTCTTCTTCAAATAAGTTTTTATGCTCCATAAAGTTCTAATAGTTATATCAATTTCAAATGAAATTTTAGAGCGAGACAAGGTTGCTCAATTGCTTTAATTAATTGCAAGTTGATAAAGATTACGTATACTGATTTCAAGGATTGTGGATGGTATCAATGACTTCTTCTTCAAGTAAGTTTTTATGCTCCATAAAGTTTTAATAGTTATATCAATTTCAAATGAAATTTTAGAGCGAGACAAGGTTGCTCAACCCTGGAAGCAATCTAAGTTTGAAAACAATTAGAGCAAAGGGAGCATAATGATGTGGATATTAAATCAAGTCCTTAGTAGTTGGGTGGCTAGAGCATGTAGATGACACCTATCCATAAATTATGCTGGACATGAAAGCTTTTTTTTTTTTTTTTGTTGGGGGGGGGGGGGAATGATTTGATTATCCATAATACTGAAGAGTCTGCTAAATTTGAGCTACTGCAGAAATCAAAATGTTGAGAAGATTATAGCCTTAATATTAAGTGAATCTTGAGAATTGATCATGTGTTCGGGAAGCTAAGTATGTGCATATGAATGGAGTTGTAAGACAAGATCACCAAGCCATGCGAATGAATGTGGGCTAGAGCTGTGCAAGTCCAATCAAAGGGTGCAAGGATATCGAAGTACATATTCAATAGTGTGATGCATCCTGGTTAGGGATTGACCATATTGCTTGGACCGTCGATGATGCACGAGACATGATCGGGAGCAGGTTAGAAATTGCCAATTGGCGAGGAGTTGCTTGCATAAAGCTATCAAGATGGACTTTGCAATGAGAGGGTGTCAAAAGTCATTGTAAGCCTATTATCATCAGGATTATGTTTTTTATGATCATTCCAGAATTTTGTCTTGTTCTGTTTGGAATACAAATCTTCATGGCTACGAGCATGGCATTAGAATTGATTGAATTGGTTTCTAGTAATGAATTTGGATAGTCCATGTAAGATAAAATCAATTTGATGGAAAGTAGAGTGCTTGATTGTTCTGCTTTGTTAAGCTATTTGGAAGCTAGTTAGGATGGATAATATTAGGGTCATTATCTCGGTCAATATCCAAAAAAAAAAAAAAAAGAGTAAATTAAATATGACCGATCTACTTAATTGATGTTGATCTAAAATATTTTTATAGAAATTTCAAGTTGACATCCTTGACAAAGATTATACTTAATTCATTACCTTATTTGTTTATGACTCAAAATATTCCAAAATCCTAAGCAACAGTTTATAATAAATAGATGAGACACTGAATATCAAGTATATCCCATCTGATAAAATAGAAAATAACTGGCATATCGTTCCTAATTTAAAATTTAATAAAAAAAAAAAAAAAAAGTAACCATAGATTCCTCTTTCTCTTCACGATATTTTAGTTTTTTAAATAAAATAAAAAATAATAGGTCTAATACTTCTCCCTTCTTACTATACTTGATAAGATATGAATAATGGTCTAATACTTTTTCCTTCTCCTGATATTTGAATCACCATTTACAAATCAAGAATCGAAGAAAACTTGGAATTAAGGTTGGAAATGGGCTGGTCCAAAGTTCATTGGATCGATCCAAAAATTATATTTTAAAAATTTTTGGATCAAATCCGGACATTCCTTTAATCGAAAAATTAAATTGGCTATATTTTATAGCCCTAAGATTAGTCCAATATATTTAAAATTTTGTCCACAGTTTGAATCAATTTCAGGTTAATCCAAAATTTATTGAGCTGGTCCAGTCCAATTTTAAATAATAAACTTTTGGACGGTCCATTTCCGGTCCTACTTGGAATACAGCAACAGTATCCAAATACAGTCTTTGTCTTTATAGGATGCATTCATTGAGAGGGAAAGTCTGGGTTCGACCAGGAAAACATGGTCCTTGGACCTCGGTGGAGTAGGATTTGGTATCCGGTCATACGTGGTGTCCCCATGCAAAGAGGACCATGTTTCATGTGCCCCGGGCCCCGGGTTCCTGGTTTAGAACGGGCCAGAGAGGGAAAGAGCGGACCTGTGAGCTTTGTAATTTTATTTATTAATATAATTTATTTATTTCTCTCTCCAGATTATATCCCTACATTTATATCATAAAATAAATTATACATTTATTAAATAACTCTTTTTATTTCAACCGTTCAAGAGGACTTGAACGGTTTAATCCCCCCTCCCCCCATGTTCCACGTGTCCCCACTTAGTAGATAACTTCACCGTTCTCGTTGATTGTTTTCCGTTATAATAATATACGGTCACCACCAACGAAATGCCGCGAAACCGGCCCCTGTCGACAAAAGCAAGGCCGCAGGAACCGATGGAACGCGATCGCCGATGCCACGCCTCCGATTCGAATCCAAAGGAACGCGGCATCTCGCACCGAACACCCGATCTCAACCCAGTACGTGGCTGCACGGTTCGAGCCCCGTCACGTGGCCCGCGTCCTGCGTCCCACCGGGCCAGCCGCACTCCGGTACAAAAGGGAAGATTCCCGGGAATATTCCCCTATCGTATCCCTTCTCTTCGTCCGTTCCACCATCCAAACATATCCCTTTCCCACTCTCCTCCTCTGCGTCCCCCACGATTCACCCATCAAGAATCTAAGCCGCTGAATTTGTTCAGCGGTTTTCACTAAACAACCCGGTTGGCAACGTTGCGGGTATTTTGTAGCTGCAAGGGTCCGGAGAGCGTCAAGGATCCCGCTCGTCCCCTTATATAACCTCCCCCTCTCCCACTTTCTTCTACGCTCTCAAAGTCTCATCCCAAACTATTCTTCTCCCATACTTATTCGTTGGAATTTCCATCTTTCCCTTTTTTTTTTTTTTCCCTCTCCCTTAATCTGTTTAGATCAAGAAATAGAATTGGTCATGATGAGCCCTCTCCACTGTACTACCAATGATTCCGCCATCACGTCTCCGCTCACGGATCAGGAACAGCTCCTGGAGAAACTCCAGGTCTTCAAGATCCAGGGCCGTGACAAGCGCGGCCGCCGGATCCTCCGCATCGTCGGCAAGTTCTTTCCAGGTTCGAACACCCAACCTCGTTTGTTGATCGTTTTCTTGGAAAGTTTGGATCGGGAAAATTAATGTATGATGATTTCATGGCTGTTGATTTGTTGCAGCGAGGGAGCTGAGCGGGGCGGTGGGAGAGGAGGCGTTGAAGGGGTATCTGGAGAGGAGGATGTTTCCGGAGCTCGGGGGGAGGCCGTTCTGCGTGGTTTATGTTCACACTTATGTTCAGAGGTCGGATAATTTTCCCGGGGTGGCGGCGCTGCGGTCGGTGTACGAGGCGATGCCGGCGGCGGTGAGGGAGGGGCTCCAGGAGGTGTATTTCGTGCACCCGGGCCTCCAGGCTCGCCTCTTCTTCGCTACCTTTGGTCGGTTCCTCTTCAGCGCCGGGTAAGAAAAGCCCTTCTTTTCCTCCAGGGGCGCACGTTAGTGTATCTCTACGGGGAATGACTAGCAGGAATCGTGTCTTCCGGCGCATCTTAGACTATTCGACGATTTGAATGGTGCCTTCCCTGGTTCCTATCTCATCGGAAAATTGTTGTGGATTAGTATAGTTCAATCCGGGGGTGCACGTTAGCCGGCTTGTGCGGAGGATTTCTAACGTGAGCCGCTGCGCTTCCTCTATTTTCTTTCGCCCATGGTGCGCGTTAGCTCCTTGCACGGGGAAAATATAACGTGAGCGTGGAGGCGTGTTAATCTTGCATCCCGGCGCACGTTATTAGCATGTTTGTGCGGAGATTTCTAACGTGCATCCTTTCTTCTGGCGCACGTTATCATTCGACAAGTTGTTGCCATGCTGCATTAATTAAATTTGTCGTTTTATTCTGGATCCCGGCGCACGTTACTAACGTGCACCGGATAGGGCCGGTGCACGTTACCGAACCCTGCGCACGTTAGAGTAGGGTACCGTGATCCAAGCGGTCGTAATCGACTTGATTGTAATAAGAACGGTACGAGATAACTTTATCGCCTTCGATTGGAATCATAGATTAATTGCACCTTGGCGCACTTAGTAATTGATGTTATTATTATTTGCAACGAATTAATCTCTTCTAAAACGGGATTTTTTTTTTTTCAATTTTTTATGTTTTACTTCAGGTTGTACGGGAAACTGCGGTACGTGAGCAGGCTGGAGTTCCTGTGGGAGCACATGAGGAAGGGCGAGATCGAGATCCCGGAATTCGTGCACGACCATGATGAGGAACTGGAGCACCGTCCGTTGATGGATTACGGCCTGGACAGCGATCATCATCGCCGTGCCTTCGATGCGCCCGCGTTGGACTCGGCCGCCTCCATGTATTCTCTCCGCTGTATCTCCTGAAACGCTTCTTCTTCTTCCATTCCCTTCCCTTTAGGATATCCCTACGATGGAATCAATAGATAGATAGAGAGAGACGTAGCAGCAAGCACCGGAGAGAGTCGTAATTTTGTGTAAATATTAAATACTAGTTTCCCTTATAATATGGGTCATCTTTGAGTTGGTTGGTTGTTTCCGCTTATGCTGGATGTGGGGCATAATTTTTGAATAAGTTTAAAAATAATTAAAAAAAAAAAAATCTTATGGAATTTTTTTTTTTTTTGATAGAAAAATAGAATGCCATAAGATACATTAAAAAAATAAAAATAAAAACAAAAATTGTCGGTGGATGATAAGGATGGGAGGTTTTTGGCGTGACAGGTGATGTTTTACCGTTCCAGATGCGCTTTGCGTGGCCGCCGTACCTGGCCATCCTCAATAATTTTATTTGTTAATAAATTTAACGGAATGCCTCTCTGTTACTACTTTAAAAATAATAATTATTATAAAAATCGTCCACTTACTACATCTAATAATTTAAAGAATCCATAATCAACTTCGAGATTTATTTTTATCTAATATTCTAGTTTATAGACAAACTCTGTCAAAAATAATAATAATAATAATTATTATTATTATTGTTATAAGCGACAACAAATGTAAACCTAGAAAGTTGGGTTTGCAAGTTGGTCAAAAAAAAAAAAAAAAAAAGACGAGCCTAAAAATTAGCAAGTCAGGTATATCAAAGTAAAGCAGTTTCATGACCCTCATAAACGTATTCATGAATGGCTATCAGTTTACTTGATATACCCGGATGATCTTTTGGATAAATATGCCATACGCTCCAATAATTGTAGAATGAAACGCTCATCTTTAGAGAATTAGAACCATTGAAAACAAAAATTACTAACAAAATTCTGCGAGTAACAACCACCATCCCTCAACTCAATACTCCGACTAATAAAAATATCGATAGCACTCACGCAGCCCAAGCTATGGAATTGGGTAATCATTAACAATTGCGAGGATAACACGAAATTAGTTAATGAAAAGCAACTTTAAGATCACATGGAAGAACTTGATAAAGTTGCATCATCCACCAAAAAATAAGACAAGCAACGATTGCTCAATTATTATCAAAAGAACAACTGTTTGAATGAAAAATTCAAGAATAAACCAGACGTGCCAAAATCAAAGTAGAGAATCTCACAGAAATGTCTCCTATTTATGTAGTAAATAGGAGATACTTATGTAGTAGGGCACCTCACAGTAGAGCGTCCACAGAAATATCTCCTATTTATGTAGTAAACAGCAAGTATTCAAGACCTTTGAACTTTCATAGACTCTGTCAACAGAGGTTATTGGAACCTACAGCCAATCAAACAACAAACTTTATCAAGATCTTTCTACTCAAAAAAAAAAAGATTATCAAGATCTCAGATTTGGTGGCACTGCTATCATTGCGAGAATTTGTCATATGAAAAGCAGATAACTCTATTTTCAATATCATAAGACAGTTTAGTATGTTAAACAGAATGATATTCTAAATTTCCTAATAATTCTAATTTCGAGTGAGATCAAGCAATTAACAGGTGTGAGCAAGAGCATTACTCTGAAAAGGGAACTATAAGGAATCTCTAATAATATAAAAGCATGAACGATTTGAGAAGGCAACAGGAAATAGTCCACCTCAAGCACCACACAGCATGCACACATAAAGGTTAAACAAACCAAAAAAGATAACAAGTTGCATCTTCAATGTGTTAACCTTTTGGCAAAAAAATAGCTAAAAATGGCTTGGGAGTTAGCTCTGGGTGTCCCTTGTGCAGTGCACATGCTGAGATAGTCATGCACCATTTCATCAAATGTCCATTTGGAAGAGGCACTTGGTCATCATTGAAGTCGCAGCATATTAAGCTAAAAGGTTGGCTGGCAGTCTACAGAACCTTTTGATCTTGTGGCACCATAGAAAGATCAAATCTTTCATAAGAAGGGCCTGGATCAACTTGTTATCGTGCTCTGCCAACATTTAGTTGGAAAGAAAAGCTAGAATCTTTCTTGGAAAGAAATCCTCTGCTAATAGTCCTTAATAAGATGCTACAAACATTCCAACTATGAGGAAATTTATGTTGTGGGAAGGCAAACGAGAGTCATGAAATGCTCAAGAGCTTCATTACTCCCTTGATGTATATCAACTGATTTTACATTCCATTGTATTCTCATCTCATTTCGTCTTCTTGGACATACTTACTCCAATCAATAATAGTTGGTAGAAGTATTCCACTTCCTCCATTTTAGCCCCCCGAAAAAAGAAAAAGCCTTTTTCCTGATAACTCGGACAATTCATCTTCAGCTGAAAGGCATGAATTGATGATATAATCTTTCCAGCAGAAAGCCTATGAGAAGCTGCACAACAAATTCACCGAAAATAAGTACCTAAAAGATCCAGTAAGATCTGATGCACCAGAAAATATAAGTGTAAGTGCAAGTACACTTGCTCCCCTACTTGTCATTAGGGCATAAGGTTCTATCCATGTACACCACCATTTCTAAATAATGGGTCCAAGTAATGATAGGTGCAACAGTTTTGTTTTGCTTCCCGTGAAGTATAAGATGGTGAGCAGATTGTTGCAGTCACAGAAAGCAAGCTAACCTAGTTATATCACTAGAATTGTGCATCTTTTTTCGACACGGGGAACCACATCCAGATAGTTGTTCTTGGTTGCTCACAAAAAAAAAGATCTGTACCCTTCAAAACAATGAGATAATGAGGATTTAATTTTGACAATATTTCATCATCTAGTTAACAATATATTTACTACGTCAATAAAATTCTCAAAAATATGAAGTGAAGGGTTTGTGTTCTTGATATTAATCTAACTTGCCAATTCAAAATAAATAAAAGAAATAGATTCATGGTCGAGTTTCAATACCTAGTATATTAGACAGACAGGATAACAAAAATCATAGTAAATTATCAGCGATAAGTCTATGAAAAGATCTTGGGAACCATGCAAGTGTTTGCATTGCTTGTTACAAAACAGGCATCAGAGGAGAAAGTCCTATTAAAGATCGTTAATCTTTACAAAGAAGAACTGCTCAGACAAATACAGCTGTAAACATCTGCCCTGCTAATCATTAAGTTTTTGGTTGAAGACTTAACTAATGAAGCTTGCTACATGTTTTGGCTGTCAAAACAAAAGGAACAGAACAGTTGGAGCAAATAAAGTAAGAGGACAGACTAATTTTCTAGATAACTCGCTATACCAGATATGCTAACTATCTGAACTGGTCAAAAAAAGAACTCACACATAGTGGGAAAGATCAGCATCCAAGACTATAACAAAGTCCCAATATGCACGCTTCAGCCCATGACAGTAAGAGGCTCCTGAGCAGTACAAAAAATGACGAATTAAATTCTGAAGTTCTTGGTAAAACAGAAGATCTATATGCTCACCTAAACCAAGCTTTTTTGATCTTGCTCCTAAAAGCTGGCATATCTGTGGCATTTGGGGAAATGATATGGATCAGCATGGGAAGCCAAATTAAAACCAGCCAAATCTTTAAACTAAATCTTACCTTAGGATCAAATTTTATCAAGGGCCTGTTTAGGTAAGCTAACAGGATTGGGCTGTTTTGCTGCTTGATTTGTGGATTGGGCTGCCCATTTATGCATGACTTATACCAACCCAACACCCAGATCCTGTGGAGAGGGAAAAAAAAGAAAAATTGGACCTCCACAGGTCTTTTCTCTTCCAACAAACCAACAGGTCCATAGGTCGAGATTTAGACTGGAACTTGGAGAGGCCCTTGGAAGACACATATTGAGTGGGCAAGCAGGCCTGATTCCTGAAGGCTAATCCTGCAGGAATATCCAAACAGGGTGTAAGTGGGAAAGTTGAAACTAAATACTTGTAATGTGATCATCCCAATAATTGCTGTTGTGATCGTTCAATGACATCTTGAGTTTCATCTAGACTTCCATCACCCAAATAATGACTTCAAATTAACATCCCTGAATCAAAGAAATGAAGGAAGCATCCCAATCTTGGTTAAAAGAATTATAAATGTTTTATCAATTATGTTAAATGATTCGCAGTTTAGTGGCATTGCATAATCAAAGAGGATTCCAAATCCAATGTAGAGAAAATAGAGAAAAACTTCAAACCTTGACAACCATCTAAAGCAACAAATCCTTATATCTCTAGGCAGCTGAAGGGTAACCAGTTTGGTTTCGAATCCAAGATGACTGCAACTTTACAAAGAATTCACAGATAAGCCTAAAGAAAGAAGCTTAACACAACGACTAATTGCATTCAACGTTATACCTTAGTGGCGGATTCCCCTGTAGATAGAAATTGCACTTTCTTCAGGGTTGCTTGGTAGTCTAGCATTTCTCTCAATTGACGCTACAAGCAAGAAGTCGATGCAAGATACAGTAAGCTGTTAACGAGTGCCCTCAAAAGCTACTTCAAAACCTCCCTAAAGTCATCAACCATGACAACATGGTAGAAGAATACAAGCAATACCACTGACAAATATAATACAGGAATTTTATCGCCATCTTCCTAATATCAGCACCGCCAGAAGCACTGGTAGTTGACGTAGATAGGCATGGAGAGAGGGGGAGAGAGAGAGAGAGAGATTTCTGTCATATACAGGAACTATAGAGGATTACATCTCAAATTTTAGTACAAGAACCCTGCATCAAGCTACCAACAACTGTCTACAAACATCAACATCTTATTGATGAAGATCAGAAACATCACATAACCAGTTTGGCCTCAGATACAGTTATAATTAGCTAGCCATGCCATCCACATTAACAAGTTCTGCACAAAGACGTACTACATCACTCCAAAAATAGGAAATGAAGCTTCCGGGAAAAAAAGGAAAAAGAAAAAGAAAACTGGAAATCAAGACCATTTTTTTAAAACATGCTTAAATATGTTCGTGTTTCTCATAGTTACACTCCTCTAACATTTCTATACATGGAACTTCCTACAGGTGGTTTAGAGAGGGAGCATCTGCTAACCACCATTTGCTTGTTTTGCTCCATGCACACAACAGAAAGAACACAAATGTCTCATCTTCAAGTCTTTGGCATGCTCATCAGCTTAGTTACTTCTGAATTCTTAAACCGTAGATATGGCTACTGGGCACAGTGTTACAAATCTATGCTCACAGCAACATACCCAGTTCCAAGACAAACAGACACAGACACGCACGTGCATGCACACAGAGCGAGAGAGAGAGAGAGAGAGAGAGAGAGAGAGAGAGAGAGAGTTACCTGACAAATATGAGAAGCCAGCATATCTTAAAGTTATATTTATGAGAACCAAAGATAAAATTACTAACAACCAGAAGCTTAGGTGAACTATCATATTTATGGGCACTCTGCATAAAGTTACTAAGATCACAAGCTTAGATGAATGATTTTCCAAATCCTGTCATCCTGTGAAGTATGCTTGGTCCACAACGTTGCACAAGGCAAGTTCTACTCCTAAAACCTTTTCTTTTGTTTTCCCCATTCTCCCTCTACGTTGTCGATATGACTGCATTGAAAATATGAAGGATCCTACAACAGGTGATCAACTTGACCCACAACAAAATCGTTCAGAGTTATTATGACATACAAACCATCTACCTAAAATAATTGCAAGCCTTCAATTTCTGTTACAAAGTTACAAGTATGTGGGTTCCACATAACACCCAAGAAAACCTTTGAATGTTCCTGTAACCAACAGAACTTGTTTCTAAAAAAGGCTTTTGTTCTCCTTTCCATATAATTAGTATTAGTTTTAACAGGACACTTGAACATCTGGTTTTTTGCTGAATTGGGCACTTCGGACATTTCATGACACTCGGCACCTCAAATAAGCAAACCATGATAATATCACGGTTATATGCCAGCTTGTGTAAGTTTCATCCAATTACAATGAAATTGTTCTAACACATTTCCATTAATATACATACATATGTTACATATTTGTAAACATATCTTTATAAAATGAATGGGCTCCCATATTTCTTTTTGCAAAAAAATTCACCTGCCAGCTCTCCCGGGCACCAGGACCCTTAAAACCCATGTCATATATCCAGGTAATATTGACTCGTGTAAATCCCATCCTTTTCCCAATTTCCAAACCCTAGCCTCTTTAATCTAATTCATCAAAATTTCCAATTCATTATCTTCTTTCAGAAGGGTAGCTTCATACACTAAGCATCTCAGTAATATACAAATGTACAGCCAAATACTCGCCTAAGAATTTATCTGAATGACAACTGCTTGCAGGATAATGATACAGTGAAAAGGATGCCTACAAACACAACAATGTACGACTGATGAACTTTAATGTTGGATATAACGTTCACGAAAACAAGTAACAGAAGTTTCAGCAATGTTTTTCACAATTTCGACCATACTACACGTATAAAACTGAAAAGGCCACCAGAAATTAAGAGCGAAACTAATTTAATTCCAGTGTAGCACCAAGAACACAAGAAAGCAAACAGGAAAAAAAACAAAGATAAGATGAAAGGAAAACAAAGAAATAGAAAGAAAAAAAAAATACAATTTTGGATTTTCAATTTATTATCCAAAGTTGCTTCATCAATAAAATGAAAGTCTTTAAATAGACAAAATAAAATGAAAATGAGATCACATCCTAATAAAAGTAGAAATCATATCTTTCAATATGGAAACAAGATAAAATATCTTAAATAAAATGGAAATGATATCACATCCTAATAAAAGTGGAAATCATATATCTCAAAATGGAAACAAGATAAAATCTCTCAATTACATTATTCAAATTTCACAATTCCTAAATTCTAACATCTCGGCCTAAAATGTGGACTTCCTGATTCTCATCATTTCCTCATTGTAAAGAACTAGCCTCTGGTGAGAAATTGAGATAGGTCTCTAAAAGATCTGGATCAATGCAATGCAATTCATCATCATGAATCCAAGTAGCATATGAATCTGGCCAGTCCTGCCACTTAATCAAAAATCTTTGAAATCCACCATGAGCAAAAGAAACAATCTCGTCAAATAATAATATGCTCAACGTGGTCCAATCACGACAATGAAAGTGGAAGAAGAACTAGAACTAGCATTGAAGATGAAGTAGTGTAAGTAGTAAGAACACCTATATCTACAAAAGGAGACTCGAATGTGTCTCGATAAGGAAACAAGTCCGCAAAATCGAAAACTGGAATAAGCATTGGGTCTAAATTTACAAAGGATGCGAAAGAGACTAGTAGCATGAGCATGCAATTTCTTGAATGAATATTTGAAATAACGTTCTGGACGAATACGAACCATCACATAGTCACCTTCATTAAACTCTATATTCCTATTGATGGGGGCATCGGCCCAGAATCTGAAGCAGCCCAGATCAACCCAGAAGCCTAGCCTAGAACCTGAAGCCCAGCCCAGCCCAAGCCTGAAGCCCAACCCAGAAGCCCAGCCCAGAACCTGAAGCCCAACCCAGCCCAAACCCTGGGGGCCCAAGATCCTGAAGTCGATGCCAGCACAGATCCTGATGAGCACTAATCCTGATGCAGCACTCTTGAATTTAAATTCAAGAATATTATGATTGATTTGTTCCGATTGTTTTTAGGATTTGATTGTTTAGTTTGAATATTTGTTTTTAGGATTTATTTTATCCTTTAAATAGATTTGTTTGTTTTTAGTTTGAATTTGTTAGGGACATATGATCGGGTTAGGCTATCGGATATCTTAAATGACTCTATTTAAGAGTCTGATTATTGAATAAAATTTAGCGATGATGATGAATTATTGAGAAAATATCTGGGTGTGTCCCGACTTCCTTCCCCCTCCTTCCTTTCTCCTGAATATTCTCTCTCTGGTGCTTCATTCTTCCTGGACTCTCTTATTCTCCCCCTCCCTTCTTCTGGTTTTCTCCTTCTTCATCCCGGTTCTTCTTCTCTTCTCTGGGACTTTCTCTCCTTCTCTTTTCCTTCTCTTCTCAGTTACTATTTTCTCCCATGAAAAATCGACATCCTGAGCCCGATAACAAGCAATCTTAGCCAAGTCTACGCCCGACCTTCCCTGTTTCAAATCCCGTCACTGCCAATCACCAGAACCCCAATCGATCCCCTGTGCCGCATATCTGGATGCCCTCGTCCGTCGAAGCCCCTCCAGTGCAAGCCGTCGCTGCAGCCCAACCCTCCACCGTGAAGCCCGATCACAGCCCACGGTCGCCGTAAGACGCCGCCGTCCACCTGTTCGAGCAAATCACCCGCTGACCGGAAGTCCCATCCAGCCGTTCGACTCCTCCGCTCCCGTCTCCGCTCGTGACTGCACACCGACAGCCACCCTGCTGCCACCTCCGCCCAGTCCGTCAACTCCGCCATGGCCGCCACTGTCCACGTCCCCAACCCCGACGAAGCCCTGCCGGACAGACTCCGCTCCTCGCTGACGCCGGCGAGGCTTCCCCGCGAGGCCCCCCCCAGCCTGCACGGTCGTGAAGGTGAAGCCGGCTTCCAATGCCGACTTCACGGGTAGGCAATGAACAAAAAAAAAAAGAAGCCGGCATCCTCAGCCGACTTTAGGAATAGCATGAAAGAAAAAGAAAAAAAAAAAGGGAAGAAAAAAAAACCGTGGAGAAAAAAAAACGTGAGAAAATGAAAAAAAAAATGAAAAAAAAAGATGGGTTTATTAGCAATAAAAAAGAGAAAAAAATGATGGAAAAATATGAAAAAAGAAAAGTTTTTTTATTTGAATAAAAAATTGAAAAAAAAAATAATAATTTGGATTTTAGTTTAGCCTAACCTAGAGTATTTCTTAATGATCAACGGTCCTATCTTCTTCAAATAAGCATTGATTCGGGCTCGTGTCCCGTGTCATCTATGATGAGCATCAACAGCAATTTTATATTTTTTCGGTGCTCAAAGCAATCTTTCATCGAACGTCGGCATGAATGTCATGAATATGTTGAGCAAAATAGATGACAAGCTTAAAAATACGGTTATCCATGGATAAAGGAACAAGAACAATGTGTTGATAAGGACCAAGATCATAAATAATTTCAAAAGGGTTCTTGCTAGTAGACCGATTTATTGAACTATTATAGGCAAATTCCGTCTTAAACAATGACAAATCCCATGTACCAGGTCTATCGCCATCTAAACATCTAAGCAAATCACCAAGGCTACAATTTATAACCTCTATTTGACCATTTATCAGAGGGTGAAATGATAAGAAAAACTTCAAATTGGTCTCACACAAGTTTCAAAGGATCTTCTAGAAATAATTCATAAATTTGACATCATGGTTAGACACTATAAAGGAAGGCAAACCATGAAATCAAATAACCTCCCTAACAGGTACTCTAGCAATAAAAGTGGCATCAGAAGAATTATAGCAAAAAACAAAGTGTGCCATTTTGAGAAATCTATAAATAAAAACTAGGATTGAGTCATGCCCCTAGTGGTCCGAGACAAGGTTTGCGGTACCGTCCCGTACCGCCCGGTACGGAACATACTATCTCGTACTATCCGGTACGAGGGCATACCATCCCATATTGCTCGGCACGAGGGCATACCGTACCATACCGTACCGACCAAGAGCCGGTACAGTTCACCTATAAAAACGGTTCAAAGTACGGACCATTGAAAAAAAATAAAAAAATTATATACTATACTAATACGATACAGTACCATACCGTACCGGTGCATACCACCTGGTTCAGCCCGGTTCAGGTCCGATTCGTACCCGATTCAAGTTAAATAATTTTGCCACGAACAGGAAATGAGTTTTTTTAAAATTTTGTGGACCCGGTACTGGTTCGGTACAGGTTCGATGTTTCTTGGTCCGAGGTAATCCAAGAATGAAATCTATGCTAAGATCTTTCCATGAAAAGTATGGGATAGGAAGAATTGAAGGGGTATTAGTATAAGTTTCTAAAAAAGCTTTTATTCCCTTTTTCATATAACTAGATTTGTTCCCGTGCGATGCACAAGTTATATGACGATCAATATCTATTTTGTTAATTCTGTTACTATTTTTTCTGGTTAATCTATAAAAAAAGAAAAAAGAAAAAAAATAAAAAGAATACATGTTGACCCCTTGAAAGATTTTGATGATAACAAAACATTGGAGCATGCATTTGTCTTACTAACTTTTCAAGTGCATTACAAGTTTTTGTAGGATGATTTTAATGCTCAATTGCAACTCCTAGAACCTTGTTATATGTCATGTGTAGTGTTGTAAAAGTCTCATGTAAAGAAGAACCCAACAAAAAATTGATGTAATATTCATGAAAATGGGTTGCTTCTGTGTATTTTTCAAGCTTAAAATTTTTTAGAATCTGTTGTTAGTTGAGTTGGGAAGTCTTGAGTGATTAAGAATCGCTGGATGAATCCTGGAAAAGAGTTGAATATTTTATTGAAAATTCACTTGAGTCGACTCTAGTCCATGGCACGGTTGAAGAATTCTAGTACGCAGAGATCCGAGTCGACTCGAAGGAATCTGAGCCGACTCGTCCAGAGCTTCATTTCTTGAATCAGACAGGCGAGCAGACCCGAAGACAATCTGAACCGACTCAACCATTCAGTCAGGCATCCGAGTCGACCCTTCAATAATCCGAGCCGACTCCTCCAGAATTCAGAGAAAATCAGTTCTGAAAGAACAGCCAAGAGAGTCGACTCTACTAAGGCGAGCCAACTCCTTCAGAATACAACTTCGAAGACCTGAAAATCCGAGCTGACTCGACTGTGGCGAGCCGACTCGACCAGAGTGAAGAGTCAACTTTCTGAGGATCCGAGCCGACTCGAACGTCGATTCCAGGCAAGTAACGACTAGTTCCAGAACTTCGTTTTTGAATTTAAAAAGTGCTTCAACAGTCAAATATCAAATCCTAATGGTCTACATCGACTATATCCACCTAAGAAGAGTACAATACTCTATAAATGAGGGATTTGGACAACCTTTGAAGAAGCTAATGCATAATTGAACATTAAATGAGCTTGTGAGCAAGAGAACACAAAAGAAGAACATTCAAGTCAGACTTCAAGTCTTCACCAACTCCAATCAGAAGCTTGAAGTACTTATTGAGAAAGAAGAAGCCATTGAAGTGCATTAAAGTGCAATTAAGAAGGCTTCTCTTGAGCTGCAACTGCAACCTTCAGACAACTTGGGTTTGTCATTATTTGCTTACTTTTTCCTAACTCTTTTATGAGTTGTTAGGTTCTTGGTGAGCCTGATTAAAAACCAAGTATGGGTTGTTAGTGATCCCGTTTTAAAACTAACATTGTAAGGATTTTTGGTGAGTCCGATCAAAACCAAAGTTTAGGTTCTTGGTGATCCTGTTGAAAACCAAGTGTTGGATTTTTTATAAGCCCGGTTGAAAAACCAAGTTGGATTTTGGATTGTGAGCCCGGTAAAACAATTCGACTGTATTCCGGTGGTGAATATAGTAGAAATCCCAAATGGTATCTTGGATAGTGGACGTAAGAGCGATGGTGCTCCGAACCACTATAAATTTGCTGTGTTTGTGATTATGATTTTTCTTCTTTACTTGCTTCTACTTTAAATATCTGAATCACAGAACCAACCACACAAGAAGATTTAAAAGAGCACAATATTTGTTTAAGTTTTTTTTAAATTTCTAATTCACCTTCCTTTTGGGAAAGCCACCTAGGCAATAACTAGTATCAGAGCAGTGTCTCTGAACTTATTTAGAGTAAAGATTAATGGCTCATACCATGAGTACCTCCTTGGCCGAAGGCCAATCCACTAATAGACCTCCACCGTTCATTGGCACGAATTATTCTTACTGAAAAGCTAGAATGAAGATATACATTCAAGCTGTTGATTTTCAATTATGGAAGGTCATTCTTAAGGATCCACGTACACCCACGATTAAAATCGATGGCGTGAATGTCCCAAAACCTAAAAAGGATTGAGATGAACACGACATGAAAATGGGTGAACTGAATGCCAAAGCTATGAACTTACTTCATTGTGCTTTGGATGTAAACGAATTTAACCGAATTTTCGCATGCAACTCAGCTAAGAAAATTTGGGATAAACTCGAAGTGACCAATGAGTGAATACCTCAAAAATTAATCTTCTAGTACATAACTATGAATTATTTAAAATGGAGCAAAATGAAACTATCTCTACCATGTTTTCAAAGTTTACAGATATTATTAACGGCTTGAAAAGTCTTGGCAGGGTTTATTCTAACGCAGACTTAGTACAGAAAATTCTAAGATCACTTCCTGACAAATGGGATCCCAAAGTAACTGCCATCCAGGAAGCAAAAAATCTAAATACACTCTATGGATGAACTGTTGGGTTCTCTCATCACACATAAACTGGCCATGCAGCATAGGAATGAAGATAATCAGAAAAAGAAAAAGACCATTGCCTTTAAAGCTACATCGGAATTAAAGAAACAAAATGAGGAATGGGAAAATGACTGCTCCTCCGAAGACGACTTAGAAGATGAAAATATAGCTATGATCGTGAGAAGATTCAAAAGATTTATGAGAAAGAAGAAGGTAAGGTACTTTAGAAAATTTCACAAGAAAGGTGAACACAGTAAAGACAAGGAAAGAGAAAAAAAGATCAAATGTCTACATGTTATGAATATAAGAAACCTGGGCATATCCGTCCCGATTGTCCTTTGTTAAAAAATACATTTAAAAAGAAGAAGAAAGCAATGTTGCGACTTGGAGCGACAGTGAGGAGTCAACTTTAACAGAAGAGGAAGAGACCACAAAAACTGCCAATCTATGTTTTATGGATCTCGAAGATGAGGTAATATCCCCTGAACCTCAAATTGATTACTTTAGATGAACTAAATTCTGCGTTCCATGATTTGCTTTCAGAATTTAAAAAGACTGGAATAAAAATTAGAGCTTTAAAGAACAATAATGATTCTTTATTAAAAGAAAAGGAAAAGATTTCAGAAAAGAACAAGTTATTGCAAAAAGAATTAACTATTTTTTCTGAAAATAACAAAGATTTAAAAATTGAGAAAAATCTATATCTTGAGAAAAACAAAGCTTTGATTGATGAAAATACTGATTTGAAAAAGAAGATGGAAAAATTCAAGCCTTTTATTGAAAAGTTTACTTTAAGTTCAAATAAGCTTGAGTTGATTTTAAAAAAGCTTTAAAAGCATATGTACCAATATCTATATCTCAAAAAGCTTTTATATCAAATGCTTCCGCATCCATTTCAAGAGCTTCAAAGTATATACCTAACATTTCAAATCAAAAGTCTTTTAAGTCAAATGATTTTACATCTGCATCACATGCTTCTACATCTAAAACTTCAAAATTTACATCTTTTCAAAATACTAGAATTGTTTGCTATGCATGTCATGGGATTGGACACAAATTTTTTCAATGTAATTTGTTAAAGAAAAATGAAAATGCAAAGAATAGAATTAGAAAGATTTGGGTTCCTAAAGGAACCTTTGCTAACTTGCAAGGATCCAAGGTAGCTTGGGTACATAAAACTTCTTGATTGTTTTGCAGGAATGTCTTACAGCCCAAAAAAATGAAGAAAAGATAGTATATGGATAGTGGCTGTTCAAGATATATGACAGGTGACGAGAATCAATTCATCATCCTAGAAATGAAAGGAGGTTTGGTAACTTTTGAAAATAATGACAAAAGAAAAATAATCGAAATTGGTAAGAGCAAAATAACCCCCTCTATTTTTATTGAAAATGTATTGCTAGTAAACAAATTGAAGCATAATTTGTTAAGTATTAATCAATTGTGTGATAAAGGTTTCAAGGTTGTCTTTGAATCATCTATGTGTATAGTAACTAACTCACTTGATTCTAGCAACAAATTCATTAGACAAAGACTTGGAAATATTTATGTGGTAGATCTTAATGATCTAGCTATGTCTGGTAGTTCCAATCTAGTAGCAATGAATGCTGAGACCAAAGAGTCTTGCTTACTTTTGCATAGACGATTAGGTTATGCTAACATGCATACTATTGCCAAATTAATTTCCAAGAATCTTGTTAGAGGTTTACCTAAATTTAAAGTTGATTTTGAACATGTTTGCGATGCATGCAAAATGGATAAACAAATTAAGGGGAGCTTTAAATCTAAAAAATATGATTTCAACTTCTAGACCCCTTGAGCTACTTCACATGGACTTATTTGGACCAACTAGGACCACAAGCCTAGGTGGTATAAAATATGCACTTGTGATAGTAGATTTTTTAAGATTTACATGGGTCTTGTTTATTGCATATAAAGATGAAACTTTTAAAGTTTTTCAAAAATTCCACAAGAAAGTTTCAAACCAGAAAAATATTTCAATTGTATATATTAGGAGTGATCACGGCACGGAATTTGAAAATCAACTTTTTAATGATTATTCTACAGAAAACGGCATTGATCATAACTTCTCCGCTCCTAGAACACCACAACAAAATGGTGTTGTAGAGAGGAAAAGTAGGACTTTGAAAGAGATGGACCGAATAATGCTATGTGAAGGCAATCTTCCAAGATACTTTTGGACAGAAACGGTGAACACTACTCGTTATATTTTAAACCATGTTTTGATACGACCAATGTTAATGAGCTTTGAAATAAAAATAAACCAAACATTAATTAATTTCATGTTTTTAGTTGTAAATGCTTTGTGCTGAATAATGGAAAGGATAACCTAAAAAAATTTGATGCTAAATCAGATGAAGCTATATTCCTTGGTTATTCAATACATAGCAAAGCATATAGAATGTTTAATAAAAAAACACTAACCGTAGAAGAATCAGTGCATGTTATTTTTGATGAAACTAACCCCTCATCTTCAAAGAAATAAGAGTGTATAGACAATGATGCAGGTATACTTGAAAAGGAAATGAAAGATATGAGCATACAAGAGAAACCAACTCAAAAAAAAGAAGATATGGTAAAGATCATGTTGATCTACCAAGGGAATGGAGGTATATAACTTCTCATCCAAGAGATTTAATTATTGGTGATCCCTTTCAAGATATTACGATTAGGTCAACACATAAAGAAGCACATGATTACCTAACATTTGTATCACAGATAGAGCCACATAGTTTAGAAGAGCTGAAAATGACCCAAACTGGATGATGGTTATGCATGAAGAACTAAACCAGTTTGAAAGAAATAATATGTGGACTCTAGTTGATAGACCATCAGACCATCCCATTATAGGAACCAAATGGGTCTATAGAAATAAACTAGATGAACAAGGTGAAGTAATTAAAAACAAATCAAGGTTAGTAGTTAAAGAATATAACCAAGAGGAAGGAATAGATTTTGATGAAACCTATGCACCCGTAGCAAGACTAGAGGCCATAAGATTACTACTTGCTTGCTACATGAATTTCAAACTTTTTTAAATAGATGTAAAAAATATATTTTTAAATGGTTTTATATCAGAACAAGTTTTTGTAGAACAACCACCAGGTTTTGAAAATCATGCTTTTCCTAATCATGTTTTTAAACTCAATAAAGCATTGTATGGATTTAAACAAGCACCTAGAGCCTGGTACGATATATTGAACAAATTCTTACTTGAAAATGATTTTATAAGAAAAATGTAGATAAAACTCTCTTTATCAAAAAGAAAAATAATGACATGTTAGTTGTACAAATTTATGTTGATGATATTATATTTGATGCAATTAATGAAATTCTTTGTAAAGAATTTGCTTAGTTGATGCAGGATGAATTTGAAATGAGTCTAATGGGTGAACTAAATTACTTCCTTGGACTTCACGTAAAACAAACAAAGAAATGGATCTTCATAAACCAAGCCAAAATACATCAAAGAAATCATCAATGAGTCTAATGGGTGAACTAAATTACTTCCTTGGACTTCACGTGAAACAAACAAAGAAATGGATCTTCATAAACCAAGCCAAATACATCAAAGAAATCATCAAGAAGTTTGGTATGGAGACAAGCAAAGAAACAAGCACATCCATAAGTCCTACCTGCAGATTAGTTAAAGATGAAGATGGCAACAACATTGATCAAAAACTCTATCGGGGGATGATCGGATCACTGTTGTACTTAACTGCTAGCAGACGTGATATCTCGTTTAGCGTATGTGTTTGTGCTAGATTTCAATCTAATCCTAAAGAATCACATATGCTTGTAGTAAAAAGAATCATAAAATATATAAGAGAAACAAGTAATTTAGATCTATGGTATGCAAAGCAATCTTCATTAAATTTAATTGATTTTTCGGATGCTGATTATAGTGAATACAAAATTGATAAAAAAATACTAGTGGTACATATCAATTTCTAGAGTTGAATTTAATCTCATAGCACTGTAAGAAACAAAACTCTGTAGCACTATCTACTACTGAAGCAGAGTACATAACTGTAGAGAGTTGTTGTGCACAAATGCCTTGGATTAAACAACTAGAAGACTTTGGTGTTACACAATCCAAAATTCCTATCAAATGTGACAACACAAGTGCTATCAATTTGTCAAAAAATCCAATTCAATATTCTAGAACAAAACATATAGATATTAGACATCATTTTACTAGGGATCATGTTTTAAATTATGATATTGTGCTTGAATTTGTTCCTACTAAAAATCAATTTGTTGATATGTTTACTAAACCTCTTAACTTAGACAGATTTCAATTAATTAAAGGTGAATTAGGTCTATGTAACCCATTTTAGAAAACTTGATCTAAATTCTTTAAAATTAAGGAAACATTATCTAGAAAGCCTACTACATCAAACTAAGGATAATGATCATCTCTTTTAGTATATATCTTTCATTTAAGATCATTTTTGAACTATTTGGAACTTTCTATGGAGTTTTTGCTCGAGTCGACTCGAGCAATTTAGGTTGAGCCGAGCCGACTCGGATGTCGGGTTAGGCATTTTTTTATTTGAGCCGTAGGACTTAACCTAAGCCCTTTTACTGCGTTATTTCATTCATATTGGCTTAGAACTTTAGTTTCCAACCTAAGAACTCCTTCCTTCCATCTCGACCTACCTTATCTAGCTTAAATCCTTGCAATCCTCTTGAGCTTGAGCAATGGCACCGAAAAAAGCTATCGCAAAATGCCCCTGAACCAATGAAGAAAGCCCTCCAAGAGAAAGAAGATCAAAAAGAAGAGAAGATGAGTCGACTCGGAGTCAACAACAGAAAGAGGAACAAGAGGCTTCACCTTCTCCACCAAGATAAGTAGTTTCCATGGCAATCCGTCTGGTCACAAGTAGAAGAAGGATAATTTTTTCATTCCTAAAGGACCTAGGGCTTCGGATTGGTGACATGATTAAAGATCAAGGTTGGTCATTCTTCTGTTCTTTGAATGTTCCTACATATCCCAACCTAGTTCGAAGTTTTTATGAGAATCTAATTTTAGAAGAACATCACATTGAATCCACTGTCAAAGGAAAAAGAATAATTGTATCAGAAGAAAGGTTAAGCAGTCTGCTTGAAATGCCTAATGAGGGTCTTAACCATCTACTTTTAAAGGATAGACAAAAAACCCTCAAAACCATCTTGGAAAGGAGTGATGTGAGTGGAGTTGGAAATGTAAAAGCTAACTCCCTTTCCTTAAAGATGAGACTGCTACACAACTTCATCAGCAAGATTTTTCTCCCAAGAACAGGTCGATTTGACTGGGTGAGTGAGAGAGACCTGTGTTTCATGGGACATCTGATTGAGGGGGAGGCCCTCAATTTACCACATATTATGTTACTACAAATGAAGCTATAAGGTAAAGGCCTGTATCCCATACGGAATGGTTTTCACACTACTGTTTTAAGCCTCCAGAGGTGACTTGACTAGTGAGGATGGTAGGCCACTGTATCATACGGGCACCTACTCTTCCAAGTCATTGCAGAGAATGGGTTATCAATTAACTGATGGAACTTGGAGGAAGAAAGGATCTGGATAGAGAGCAGTAAGCTCATCTAGTGATGATGATGATGAGCCTGAAGAGCAGCTACCTGAAGAGACTGCTACTACTGCTGAGGAGCAGCTACCTGATGTTGAGAAGCCTGCACAGCAGTTACCTGTTGAGGAGACTACCACTGCTGCTGAGCATATTGTTCCTGATGCTGAAGAGTTTGAGCATAGAGAGAGAGTCTGGGAGTCCTATGACTTCTCCAGCATCTCACCAGCACCAGCATCTCCACCAGCTCCAGTATCAGCACCTACAGTGACTGCTACACCTGCTCCGGGATCATCTGCAGATACTATAGGACCTTCTATGTCTCATGCCTTCTTTGCACAGTAGATAAGGCAGCTATCTCAGATCCTGACCAGCATCATTGGTTCGATGTTTAGCGAGCTTCATCAAACAGTTGACACCAAACTTGAGGAGATCTGTGGTGAGATCAGACAATTACATCCCAGGGTAGATAGTGTTGAATCTGCCAGACCAGAGCCACAGATAGACATACAGTCATTGTCTAACTCCTTCAGGTCAGTATCTAATGACATCCGACAGACTATAGCTCATAGCATTGAGGAATTCAAATCTGAGTTACGAGAGATGAGCTATAGGATGGGATCTATTGAGCAGAGCAGGAAAATGGAAAATGATTATACGAAAGGTGTGGGGATTCTCAAGGCAGAATTTGGCAGATTGAGAGGTTCAGCTAAAACTTTTGCTAATGCTCAGGCTAGTGAGCTCATTGCACTCCATGAGAGAAATAAGAAGATTTAGACAGAGCTGAGCACTGTATAGGTTTTTCTAGCGAAACTGTCTTCAGTCATTGAGACTCTTGGAGCATCTATCAGACAGCCAGCACCTCCTCTACCACCTTTTGTACCTCCTGGATTATTTGATCCAGAACCCATATCCTCCTGTCCACCTTCTTCATCCTATCCTCCTAGACAGCCTCCACCTCACTCCACTAGGGCTGGACCTTCTACCAGGGCTAGAGGTCCTTCTTGTCAACCTAGATCTTGGCAAAGTAGATCTGAGTCTGTCAAGGAAGAACCTAGTGATAGTGAATAGACCAATCTTTTGTATTTTTGTTTGTGTCGAACATTTTGAAAGAAATGAAAGTATTTCCTTTCTTACTTATTGTGTATGCAATGTGACTTGTGCAATGATATTATTTGTGTATGCAATTCAAGGTAATTTTATATTAGATTATCAATTTTTTTATGAGAAAGTGAAATTATCTCAAACAATATTGATAATTTTCTCATTCTATTTCAAAAATCAAGATTAGTGTACTTAACAAAGGGAGAGAATGATATTAATTGAATACCTTTTTGATTAATGACAAAAAGGAAGAGAATGGTATTGATAATAAATGCATGAAAAAATGGCAAAAAAAATGAAAAACAATGGTTTTTAATGAAAAACATGAGATTTCAAAATTTTAAGAACATACAAAAAGGGGGAGAAAAATTGTTGAAACTGAATGGCTTGAATACATTTAGTTTAATTTACACCTATCTTACAATATGCTCTCAAAATTTGCAAATTTGTTCTGTTTAGAACTTGCTATAAGCATCTGTTGATATCTCAAGACCTGATACTTTTGCCAATCTGAAACTCTGGTACATTTCAGGCAAAATCAGCTTTTGATACGTGTTTATTATGATACATATTGGACTTATTTCAAAAGCTCTGATACATTGTCAATATACCTTAATTCTTTCAAATGCATTCTTGGTATACAGCTTATACATGCTAATATTTACTTCCAAATATATTTATACATGTAATTATAAAGTTTTTCCATGCCCAGTGTTTTGTCATCATCAAAAGGAAAAGATTGTTGACCCCTTGAGAGAATTTGATGATAACAAAATATTGGAGCATGCATTTGTCTTACAACTTTTCAAGTTCGTTACAAGTTTTTGTAGGATGATTTTAATGCTCAATTGCAACTCCTACAACCTTGTTATATGTCATGTGTAGTGTTGTAAAAGTCTCATATAAAAAAGAATCCAAAAAAAAATTGATGTAATATTCATGAAAATGGGTTGCTTCTGTATGTTTTTCAAGCTTAAAATTCTTTAGAATCTGTTGTTAGTTGAGTTTAGAAGAGTCTTGAGTGATTAAGAGTCGCTGGATGAATTCTGGAGGAGTTGAAGATTTTATTGAAAATTCACTCGAGTCGACTCATGTAAAGAGAGCCGACTCTAGTCCATGGCACGATTGAAGAATTCTGGCACGCAGATATCCGAGCCGACTCGAAGAAACCCGAGCCAACTCGTCCAGAGCTTCATTTCTTAAATCAGACAGGCGAGCCGACCCGAAGACAATCTGAGCCGACTCAACCATTCAGTCAGGCATCCGAGTCGACCCTTCAGTAATCCGAGCCAACTCCTCCACAGTCCAGAGAAAATCAGTTCTAAAAGAACAGCCAAGAGAGTCGACTCTACTAAGGCGAGCCGACTCCTCCAAAGTACAACTTCGAATACCTGAGAATCCAAGCCGACTCGACCAGAGTGAAGAGTCAACTATTTGTGGATTCGAGCCGACTCGAACATCGATTCCAATCAAGTAACGGTTAGTTCCAGAACTTTATTTTTGAATTTAAAAAGTGTTCCAACGGTCAAATATCAAATCTCAACGGTCTACATCGACTATATCCACCTAAGAAGAGTACAAGACCCTATAAATAAGAAATTTGGACAACCTTTGAAGAAGTTAATACATAATTGAACATTAAATGAGCTTGTGAGCAGGAAAGCACAAAAGAACATTCAAGTCAGACTTCAAGTCTTCACTAAGTCCAATCAGAAGCTTGAAACACTTATTGAGGAAGAAGAAGAAGCCATTGAAGTGCATTAAAGTGTAATTAAGAAGGCTTCTCTTGAGCTGCAACTGCAACCTTCAGACAACTTGGATTTGCCATTAGTTGCTTACTTTTCTTAACTCTTTTGTGAGTTGTTAGGTTCTTGGTGAGCCTGATTAAAAACCAAGTGTGGGTTGTTAGTGATCCCATTTTAAAACTAATATTGTAAGGATTTTTGGTGAGCCCGATCAAAACCAAAGTTTAGATTCTTGATGATCCTGTTGAAAACCAAGTGTTGCATTTTTGATGAGCCTGGTTGAAAAACCAAGTTGGGTTTTGGATTGTGAGCTCGATAAAACAATCCGACTGTATTCAGGTGGTGAATATAATGGAAATCCCAAGTGGTATCTTGGATAGTGGACGTAGGAGCGAGGGTGCTCCGAACCATTATAAATTTGATGTGTTTGTGATTATGCCTTTTCTTCTTTACTTGCTTCTGCTTTAAATATCTGAATCACAGCACCTATCACACAAAAAGATTTAAAAGAGCACATATCTATTTAAATTTTTTTAAATTTCCAATTCATCCCCCTCCTGGGAAAGCCACCTGAGCAACAATATAGAAGCAAAAAAAACAGGTAAATTTCAAGAAAATAAAATCATTTTTCTATTTTAAATTTTAAATTTGAAGATCTATTGGAAAAGAAATGAAAGAAATAAAATGAAATGGAAAGGAAAAAAATTAACAAATTTCAAGAAAACAAATTTATTTGAGATTTTAAATTTCAAGGCCAAATTTTAAATCTTAAATTTTAAACAAATTGACAGCTTTTATTCTTTTTTCCATATAATTAGTATTAGTTTTAACAGGACACTTAACCTCTGGTTTTTTGTTGAATTTGGGCACCTGGACATCTCATGACACCCAGACACCTCAAATCAGCAATCCCTGATAATATCATGGTTATAAACCAGCTTGTGTAACTTTCATCCAATTACACTGAAATTGTTCTAACACTTTTTCATTAATATACATACATATGTTACATATTTGTAAATGTATCTTTATAAAATGGGTGGGTGCCCATATCTCTTTTTGCCAAAAACATTCACCTGCCAGCTCTTCCGGGCATCTGGACCCTTAAAACCCATGTCATATGTCCTGGTGATATTGACTTGTGTAAATCCCATCCTTTTTTCCAATTTCCAAACCCTAGACTCTTTAACCTAATTCATCAAAATTTCCAATTCATAATCTTCTTTCAGAAGGGTAGCTTCATACTAAGATTGCATCTCAGTAATATTAAAATATGCAGCCAAATACTCACCTAAGAATTTATCTGAGTGACAACTGCATCAAGGATAATGACACAGTGAAAAGGATGCCTACAAACACAACTATGCATGGCTGATGAACTTTTATGTTGGATATAACATTCACGAAAACAAGTAACAGAAGTTTCAGCAATGTTTTTCACAATTTCTGACCACACTACAAGTATAAAACTGACAAGACCACAAGAAACTAAGAGTGACACTAATTTCATACACATGTAAGACCAATCCATTCAATAGATTCAAATTATTTGTCAAATAAAGTTACCGAGATGGATACAGAAAGACCAAAGCTTGTCGCTGCATACAAAGTATTAAACTTCTTCCTTTATGGATGCAGAAAAGATAGATAATACCTATTTTTCTCCAAGAGCAGTCACTCCCCCAAGTTATCCACCTGAGTATCTTGCGTTTGTCCTGCATAAACATGCTCCTGCTCCGTCTCCACAAAATGGAAATCAGGGTAATTATGTTGGTTCAGGGAGTGAAGCCACAGTGCCACGGCTCCTTCTTTGTACTCCATAGATGCAATATGAGAGTGTATGTGCTTCATCTTGAATTCCTCAGCCTCTTCAGCATAAGCTTCTATGGACAACTCCTCATGCGAATCCTTCCACTTCTGGTTATAAGATGTGAAAAGGCATTCATCCAGGTACAACCCAACCTCAGGTGCAGTTGGCACATTAATGTTTACATCTCTGAAAAAAGCACATTCAATCACCCAAAATTCAGAATACTAAAGCAACAATAAGCAATGCAGTTGAGAAAAACTCATACTTTCTCAATGCTATATCCATCAATGACTCCGAGGCACAGTTCCTCATCACCGCTACAGCAAGGCCAATCATCTTGCGGATTTGATGGAGCATGAAGCTCTGGCCAATGACCTCACACCTGACAAACTCAATCCCCTCAATAGTGACAAGACGATCAGCAATGAAGGAAATGATATACCTCCGAGCAGAGGGGTCTTCGGCCTTGGTTCTTGTTGTGAAGTTATGGAAGTTGTGAGTTCCCACATAATGCTTCAAGATTCTATTAAATCTCTCCCTCTCCTTATCTTCATAAGTGAACTCTCTCTTTCTCACATCCATTTGCACTCCATTAGTGCAATCACCAACTCCTAGTTCCACTCTGTCTTCTTCCATCGAAGTCCTTCTCTCCATGTGTTTATCTTCAACTACGAAAACCTTTTTACCTAATTTACTACATTCTTCTACTTTAGGAGCTCCAGAATCAACTGCAGAACCTAGAATTAAATTAGCAGCAGATCCATCATCTGCTCCAGATTCAATCTCAACATTTTTGGCTTCATTTTTACCTTCAATGTTCAAACTAGAGGCGCCACCATGCCCTTCGTGCACTGCACTGATGCCGAGAGCGGATTCTAGTTTATCTGATTCAAACCTGCCATTGTTCGCTTCTTTGCTACCTTCGCCATTCAAACCAATCGAAACCCTAGTTTCCGAATTCAAGTTACAGGCACCATCGTCCTCCTCACCAACTACTCCACTGCCAAGATCATTCCTTTCGTCATCATTCAAAGTCCTCCACTCCCGACCCATGAGACCGGGGACCTTCCGGCCGCGTTTGGAGCACTCGAGGCATCGGGCGAGTGCATTTCCAGAGCCCAAGCTCGCGATGACGGCCTCCCTATCGGGGTGGGCGCTTGGGTCGAGGGCGAAGACGGGGAGGAGGTAGACGTACCGGCGGCGGTCGCAGAACTTCTTGGCGTTGAAGGAGTTGGTGACGCGCTTGAAACCAAAGATCCGGATTTGGTCGGGGAGGTGGGTGTTGAGGCGGGCAACCAGGCCCGGGGGGTCAACGTAGAAGCGGCCGGAGACGACCTGGGCAGCGGCAGAGACGCCCTTGTCGGTCCGGGCGGCGCGAGCCCAGTCGTAGCGGCGGGGGAGGCCGCGGTCGGCGGCGGGGACGGCGCCTGCGTGGAAGAGGGCCTCCTCGAGGTCGCCCTCTATGGTGAGAGCGCCTGGGTTCTTCTGCATGCCCTGGTAGCCGACGCCACAGTAACCAAGGAAAATGGCGACCTTGCGGCGCGTGTATCGGCGCCGGGTGGTGGCGGCGGGGTCGGTGGATTCGGTGGGGACGGGGTCGCCGTCGGCATCGGAGGCGGTGGCCGAGGAGGAAGACATCTTGAGCTTCTTAGGCAGGGGAGGGGAAGGGGAGGGGGAGGGGGAAGGGGAAGCCATTTGAGGGGGTTTTAGAGTGCACAGAAAGAGTAGGGTTTTGGTCTCGGGGATTGCTTATTAAACCTTACGTCGCGTTTGGTGGATTGTCCAAAAAAATAAAAAAAAAAAAAAAATCCGGACTACTTATAAGATAAATTATTATTAAATAAATTATTAATAATATTGATTATTATATTTAATATACATAGATAATTTATTAATAAGATTGGTTACTATATTTGATATGATAAATAGATTACTAGTTACTATATTTAGTATACATAGATAATCTATCACTAAGATTGATTACTGTATTTGGTATAATAAATAAATTATCAGTAATATAAACTCAAATTTTCAAAATATTTCTAAATCAAATTTATTTAAAATATATTATAATATAATATAGTAATATAATATTATATTATATTAATATAATATATTATTTGATATTTTGTAATGTAATATAGTATTATATTACGATGTGGTGGGATCGCTGACATAGGAGAGCTGACAGGCGCCACGTCAAAGGAAGCCGTCGCATCGGACGCCACGTCAATTCTCCTACTCGGACTCCTTCGCCGAGCTAAACTCCCTCGAGACAACGAGCCAAGCTCCGTCCTCTGCCAGGTCGGTCCCACGAGCTCGGGACGCCTAGGCCGGAGCCGCACTCTGCCCTCCAGAGCGAGACCCTCAGAGATCGAGCCCCGTGGTCGGAGTCGAGCTCAGCCCTCCTCCGCCACGTGGAGCCTCTTCGAGGCCGAGCCCTCTGGACTGGGCCCGCACTCTGCCCTCCAGAGCGAGACCCTCGGAGATCGAGCCCCGTGGTCGGAGTCCAACTCAGCCCTCCTCCGCCACTTGAGCCTCTTCGAGGCTGAGCCCTTTGGACTGGGCCCGCACTCTACCCTCCAGAGCGAGACCCTCGGAGATCGAGCCCCGTGGTCGGAGTCCAACTCAGCCCTCCTCCGCCACTTGAGCCTCTTCGAGGCTGAGCCCTTTGGACCGGGCCCGCACTCTACCCTCCAGAGCGAGACCCTCGGAGATCGAGCCCCGTGGTCGGAGTCGAGCTCAGCCCTCCTCCACCACGTGGAGCCTCTTTGAGGCCGAGCCCTCTGGACCGGGCCCGTACTTTGCCCTCCTCCACCGAGGCGACTCCGCAAGCTCGGGGCGTCTAGGTCGGAGCAAGCCCTACCATTCCAGCTCAGACGCGAGCACCACCATCCCAGGACACCGGCGAGCCGCCCGGGGACTGCACTGGGACACCTGCCAGACCGCACTGACCGCCTGCAGCCGCCAGTTACACCAGAAAGGGGAGAGACCCACTGATCGAGGCGCCACGCTCCTCACCAACCGCTTGAACCACCCGAAAAGGAAGTCAACCAGGAGATTCAAATCCCAGGGGCGGCGGCCCACCAATCGAGGTATTGCCAGGTTTCCCGAAATGAGGCGACTAAGGGGAATGTCAGAGTACATGACAGCTTCCCTTATCACGGATCGGAAAAGGATCCTCGGGACACCGTCGCACGTGCTTGACAGCCCAGTAGAGATCCCAAGACGAATGCCCAACGGTAACCTAGTTTACAAAACTCGAAAGTAACAACTACAAGAAAGGAGAGAGACATAAGCTAGAACACACCAACACAAGTACAAGCTCAATCAAAAAGAGCACGGCACCACCAGCATACTCAAGTAAGGGCGGGTGGAAGAGCCACATAGAGACTCCCTCTAGCCAGGCCACTCTTCCCCCGATACACTTGCACCCCACTCTCACACCACTCACTCCTCCTCGTGTGGAGTCCATCAGAGGGGCTCGACCAGGAGGATCTGTTCCCTAGGTCGTCACTAACTTGATCGTCAGAGTGCCCTCGCCGGAAACCCCGGCCCGGGTCACTAACCCCTATTTTGCAGGTCCAAGACCACCGGACGGCGAGACAGCAAAGGAGGTGCGCTCCGATGCCAGCAGCAGCTACAGGCCATGGCGATCTTGGCGGCAACAGATTGGCGCACCAGGTAGGGGGGAGTGAGCAGTCTTTGATTCAGATCAAGCCATCCACCTCTTCTACAAGCAGTCCGACGGAAGGATGGTGACAACACGGGCAAGGGAGGCTTCCACTAGCCGTGCGGGGGACTCCCCATCCGGGAGAACCCGCACCGCCAAGAGGTGGAGCCACCCGTTCCGGTTCAACCACCTCCATCGAAATCCCAACTGATCGCACTCGCCCAGCAGATACAAGTCCTCGCTATGGCAGTGCACCAGCTTCAGCAGCAACATCGGTCCCCGGCTAACCACCAACAACTGGGGACACCCGCGGCCCATGTCGCGGCCCCCTGCGACAATCTGCGTTCCTTTCAATGAAGGCCTTCGCAGCCGTGGGCCACTACTGATAACCGGGGCAGCCATTAAACTCCGGCAAAAAGGCAACGAGCTGGCTCTGCCGACAGGGAGAGCCGCTCACCAAACCTTGGGTGGGCAGTGCCCAGACCCCACCGAGGCAGAAAGAGCAAGACCCCCCATCACGGAGACCGTGCACCCATGTCACGTTCTCCGTCTCTCTCAGCGGAGGGGTCTACTGATGAAGCCGTCAGGCGCATGGCGGAGAAGCACCTGGAGGAGCATGAATGCAAGCTGGCGGAGTTTTCCCGCCGGTTTGCCAACATGCAGGGCTCAGCTAGCAAGCCAACGGGCTACGATGCCCGTCCCCCTTTCTTCCAAGAAATTCAAACGGAGCCGATCCCGCACCGGTTCTGGATGCTGTAGGTGGATCCCTACGATGAGACCACCGACTCCCTGGACCACCTGGAAAGCTACCGGACCCTCATGAGGGTCCAGGGGGCCACCGACGCTCTCCTTTGCGTCGCCTTTCCCGCTACTCTCCGGAAGGCAGCTCGGGTGTGGTTCACACGTTTGGAGCCCGAGAGCATCAACTCTTTTGCCCAGATAGGGCAGAAGTTCGTGGCCCACTTCGATGCCTGTCAGAAGTCGGAAGTTGCCACGAGAGGCAGACAACCTCTTCTCCATCTGGCAGCAAGACCGCGAGCCCCTGCGAGACTACATGGCCTGCTTCAAGGCCGCCGCGTTGGAGATTTACAACCTTGATGAGCCAATTGCCATGTTGGCACTGAAGCGAGGGCTCAGGACCTCCCGCCTAACCTACTCGCTGGACAAAAAGCCCCCCAAGACTTATTTCGAGTTCCTTCTCTGAGCCCAAAAGTACATCTGCGCCGAGGAGGTGGATCGTACGAGGCGGGAGCTCGATGGAAAGCCACTGAAGAAGTCAGCCCCCACCGAGACTCCCGGAACCCGGAAGCCAGCACCCCATGCTCCAAACTCCCTGAGGGACCAGCCAAGACCGAAAGGGGCTCCCATTCCTGAGGAGAGTTATACCCCCGTCCTTGCGCCCATGGACAAAAATTCTCATGGAAATCGAAGGCGAGAACTACCCGAGACACCCACCTCTGATGAAGTCCTCCACCGACCATGATAAAATGAAGTACTATCGCTTTCACCGCGACCACGGCCACGACACCGAGGAATGCCGCAACCTCAAGTGGGAAATCGAAGAACTCATCAAAAGGGGCTACTCAAAAGGTTCGTGGGGGGCAGACCTCAGGTGGAACCCCAGGCGCTCGTCGCTCTCTCACGACTCCAGCTATCGACAACCACCTTACTGAGAAGCCGGTGAGCATGATCTCCTAAGGAGCTGCGCATGAGCCCAAAAGAGCCCGGGGGGCAGGGGATCCTGAGAATATACTCCCCTTTATGAGAGAAGGGGAAGACGGGGGAAAAAATATAAATAATGATGCCGTGGTCATCGAATGACAATCGCGAGGCACCCTGTAAAATGCATCATGGTTGATAGTGGAAGCTCCACAGATATGCTTTTTTACGATGCCTTCTCCAGGATGAACCTTTCTCCCGATCAACTCAAACCTGTGCACGCACCCCTTGTCGGTTTCACGGATGATTCCATAAGGGTAGAGGGAGAGATCACTCTCCCGGTCACTGCCGGGATCCCACCTCGTAGAGCACCATTATGATGACTTTCACGGTTGTCAGGCTTCCTTCCGCCTACAACGTGATCTTGGACCGACCTGGGCTCAACTTGCTCGATGCCGTTGTCTCCACTAAGAGGCTACTTGTATAGTTCCCCACTCCCTACGATGTCGAAAAAATGAGGGGAACACTCCAGCCAGTGCAGCATTGCTTCCAAACCCTCCCTGGGGCCAAGGTCCCCGAGGACGACCCCAGGGTAGACGATCTCGACCAAAGGGCCCAAGACCCCAGGGGAGGCCCGGTCGAGCGTCTACTCTCTTATCCACTCGGAGATGATCCCTCGAAGACGGTGCAAATTGGAGCCCAGCTACCCAAGGAGGAGAGGGCCCAACTACTGGAGTTTCTGCGGGCGAGCGTGGATGTGTTCGCTTGGACAGCGGCGGACATGTCAGGTATTCCTCCTGACATCATTACTCACAAATTGAGTGTTGACTCAAAGCACAGGCCAGTTCAGCAGAAGAAGAGAAGCTTCATCCCGGAGAGGCAGGCATCTATTAAGGAGGAAGCTGACAAACTCCTAACTGTCGGTTTTGTTCGAGAAGTCCAGTATCCGAGCTGGCTGGCGAATGTAGTCATGGTAAGGAAGAACAATAGCAAGTGGAGGATCTGTGTAGACTACATCGACCTCAACAAAGCTTGCCCGAATGACAGCTTCCCTCTGCCGAAGATCGACCAGCTGGTGGACGCCACCTCTAGCCACAGGCTGCTCTCCTTCATGGATACATTCTCTGGGTACAACCAGATCTGTATGCACCCAGAGGACGAGGAGCACACGCCTTCATCACCGACCAGGGGACGTACTGCTATAGGATGATGCCCTTCGATCTGAAGAATGTAGGAGCTACATACCAGCGTTGGTCAATAAGGTCTTCAAGGACCAAATTGGCCGGAACATGCAAGTATATGTGGATGACATGCTCGTCATGAGCAAGCCGAGCTTGAGCCACATCGCTGACCTTGCCGAATCCTTCCACAACCTGTGACAACATCAGATGAAGCTGAATCCGGCGAAGTGTGCTTTCGGGGTGGCGACGGGGAAGTTCCTCGGCTTTATGGTCACCCAGAGTGGCATCGAAGGAACCCGGAAAAGGTTCAGGCAATCATCGACATGGAGCACCCGACCTCCAAGAAGCAGGTCCAGCGCCTGACGGGGCGTGTCGCCGCCCTCAGCAGATTCATCTCGAGGCCAACCGACCGTTGCCTTCCATTCTTCAAGGCGCTGCACAAGATGCACGACTTCACCTAGACAGAGGAGTGCAGAACATCCTTCGAGGAGCTGAAGAAATTCCTCGCCTCTCCCCCGTTGCTCTCCAGCCGGAGGAGGGGGAGGAGCTCCTGCTCTATCTGGCGGTTACATCAGGAGCCATCAGCTCGGTTCTTGTCCACACAGATAAGGACAAATCTCAGAAGCCGGTATACTACACCAGCAAAATCCTCTGTGATGTGGAGATCAGGTATACTCGCTCGAGAAATTCATTTTTGCACTAATAATGTCTGCTAAGTGCCTCAGGCCCTATTTCCAAGCACATCCAATAGTGGTTGTGACAGACCAGCCACTGAGGACCATACTCAACCGACCCGAAACTTCAGGAGATTGGCCAAGTGGTCCCTGTTGCTCAACGAGTTGACATAGTGTATCGACCGAGACCCTCACAGAAGGCCCAAGTCCTAGCTGACTTCGTAGTCGAGTGCACCAGGTTCGCCGAGGAGCCGGAGCAGACAATAACGGAGCTCGGACCAGGAGAGGAACCTTGGATCCTCCACGTGGACGGAGCATCCAATTTTGGCGGGAGCGGAGCAGGCCTCATCCTCACCAACGACAATGGGGTTGTGACGGAATGCACCCTTTGCTTCAAATTCGCCGCAACAAACAACCAGGCGGAGTACGAGGCACTCCTCGCAGGTCTAAGAGTCTCCCGCGAGCTGGGTGTGCAGAATCTAAAAGTCTTCGCCGACTCCTAGCTGGTTGCCGGACAAGTCTCCAGAGAGTATGAAGTCAGGGACGCCCAGATGATGAAGTACCTAGAGCAGGTCTGCTTGAGCACGGCAGGCTTCCGGCGCTTCAGCATCTTTCACATCCCTCATGGGGAGAATGCGCGCGCAGATGCACTATCCAGGCTTGTGGCCCTGCCGAATTCATCACTGGGACGCGCCTACATCGAGTATCTCGAAGGTCCTAGCTACGAAAGCTTGGAGGAGGTGCATCAAGTTGCCCCAGAGCCGAGCTGGATGGACAAGTACATCAGGTACATCATCAATGGTTCCTTACCCGAGGACCGGGTAGAAGCAGCCCTCGTCAAGAAGAAGGCCTCCCGGTTCATTCTGATGGAGGGCCAGCTCTACTGCCGATCTTCTCCTATCCACTTTTGAGGTGCCTCAGGCCCGCTGAGGCAACCTTTATGCTCCAAGAGATACACGAAGGCCTCTGCGGGAACCATGTGGGAGGGAGAACACTGGCTTATAAAGCCCTTCGCCAGGGATACTTCTGGGAGACCATGAGAAAGGACGCCGCCAACTTCGTTAAAAGGTGCGACAAGTGCCAGCGCCACGCGAACATACAGCGCCGGCCGGCTGCGCCGATCTCCCAGCTCTCAGCCCCTTGGCCTTTTGCCAGTGGGGAATGGACATCTTGGGGCCGTTTCCTCCTGCACCAGGGCAACGAAGATTTTTGCTGGTGGCGATCGACTACTTTACCAAGTAGGTCGAAGCAGAGCTACTGGCCTAGATCACGGAAGCCAACGTCCGCCATTTCTTTTGGAAGTCAATTATTTGCCGCTTCGGACTCCCCGTTGTGTCATCACTAACAATGGGCGACAGTTCGACAACCGAGAGTTCAAAGGGTTATGCACCGAGCACGGCATTCAACATCGATTCACCTCGGTAGCTCACCCTCAAACAAATGGGAAAGCCGAGGTGACCAACCGGACCATCCTCCAAGGGCTCAGGACCAGGCTAGATCAAGCTAAGGGCAGGTGGGCGGAAGAACTCCCAAGCGTTCTGTGGGCCTACCACACGCCCAGAACGGTGACCGATGAGACACCCTTCAACCTTGTTTTTGGTGCCTAGGTGGTCATCCGGTAGAGCTCGGCATGCCCACGCTACGAGTGCAGCAGCATGACGAGGCACGAAACTCGGCACATCTCTTGCTCAACCTGGATCTCCTCAAAGAAACAAGGGATAAAGCCCGGCTACGAATGGCGACATACCGACAACGAGTAGCCCGGTACTACAATCCGGGTCAGGCCAAAAGCTTTCAAACCCGGAGACTTGTGCTACGTCGGGCAGAGGCATCTCAACCCTGGGAGTGTGGCAAGCTCTCACCAAACTGGGAAGGCCCCTACAAGGTGGCTGAGGCCTCTTACAAGGGGCCTATTACCTCGAAGATCTTGACGGCGTCAGGTTCCCTCGAACGTGGAATGCCTGCAACCTGCGGAGATACTATCAATGAAGTAAGGTTTCCCATCAATAATAATGATGATAGTTTTTCCTTGCATGAGTATCTATCTATCTTGCATGAAAACCTCCTCAACGCCTTGAGCCCAGCTCCAAGGTGCCAAGACCCGAGCCCAGCTTCGAGACGCCAACCCAAGACCGGAGCCCAACTCTCCGGCCAAGGGACCTTCGAGCCAAGCTGCTCTCAATCATCAACACCTTCGAGCCCAGCTCGAGGCGCCAAGACCTGAGCCCAGCTCTCAGGCAACCCAAGACCGGAGCCCAACTCTCGGCCAAGGGACCTTCGAGCCAAGTTGCTCCCAATCATCAACGCCTTCGAGCCCAGCTCCGAGGTGCCAAGACCTGAGCCCAGCTCTCAGGCAACCCAAGACGGAGCTTAGATCTCCGGCCAAGGGACCTTCAAGCCAAGCTGCTCTCAATCATCAACATCTCCGAGCCTAGCTCGAGACGCCAACCCAAGACCAGAGCCCAACTCTCCGGCCAAGGGACCTTCGAGCCAAGCTATTCTCGATCATCAACGTCTCCGAGCCCAGCTTCGAGATGCCAACCCAAGACCGGAGCCCAACTCTCCGGCTAAGGGACCTTCGAGCCAAGCTGCTCTCAATCATCAACACCTTTGAGCCCAGCTCCGAGACACCAACCCAAGATCGGAGCCCAACTCTCCGGCTAAGGGACCTTCGAGCCAAGCTGCTCTCAATCATCAACACCTTCAAGCCTAGCTCTGAGGCGCCAAGACCTGAGCCCAGCTCTCAGGCAACCCAAACCGGAGCTCAGATCTCCGTCCAAGGGACCTCCGATCCAAGTTGCTCCCAATCATCAACGCCTTCAAGCCCAGCTCCGAGGCGCCAAGACCTGAGCCCAGCTCTCAGGCAACCCAAGACCGGAGCTCAAATCTTCGGCCAAGGGACCTTCGAGCCAAGTTACTCCCAATCATCAACGCCTTCGAGCCCAGCTCCGAGGCACCAAGACTGAGCCCAGCTCTCAAGCAACCAAGACCGGAGCCCAACTCTCAAGCCAAGGGACCTTCAAGCCAAGTTGCTCCCAATCATCAACGCCTTCGAGCCCAGCTCCGAGGTGCCAAGACCTGAGCCCAGCTCTCAAGCAACCCAAGATCGAGCTTAGATCTCTGGCCAAGGGACCTTCGAGCCAAGCTGCTCTCAATCATCAACGTCTCTGAGCCCAGCTTCGAGATGCCAACCCAAGACCGGAGCCTAACTCTCCGGCCAAGGGACCTTCGAGCCAAGCTGCTCTCAATCATCAACACCTTCGAGCCCAGCTCCGAGATGCCAACCCAAGACCGAGCCCAACTCTCCAGCCAAGAAACCTTCAAGCCAAGCTGCTCTCAATCATCAACACTTCGAGCCCAGCTCCGAGGTGCCAAGACCTGAGCCCAGCTCTCAGCAACCCAAGACTGGAGCTCAGATCTCCAGCCAAGGGACCTTCGAGCCGCACTGCTCTCAATCATCAACGTCTCCGAGCCCTAGCTCAGAGACGCCAACCCAAGACCGGAGCCCAACTCTCCAGCCAAAGGATCTTCGAGCCAAGCAGCTTCTATCAATGCCTCGAGCCTAGCTCCAATGTGACAAAGACCTGAGCCTAGCTCTCAGGCAATCCCTGGACCAGGGCCCAGTTTTTCGGCCAGGAAGGTCTCGAGCCTAGCTCCAAGGCATCCAAGACCTGAGCCCAGCCCTCAGGCACCTTAGACCGGGACCCAGCTCTCCAGCCAAGGAACCACCAAGCCCAGCTGCTCACAACTGCTAGAACCTTATGCCCGACTTGCCGACACCAAAGCCTGGTAATTAAGCCTCAGAAAGGTGAGACCCTCTTCTCTGATCTCCCCACTCATCTAAAAAAAAGAAGAAAAAGAAGAAAAGAGAAAGAACAAAGAAAGAGAGGGAGGGGAAAGAAAGAAAGAGAAAAAGAGGGAAAAACTAGGCAAAGGATGGGTTGCAAGAAAGTTCAAATTTTATTAACCAAGAGCCAGTTACAAACATTTTACGGGCCCCCGACATGCCGGGTGACCCTGACTAAGTATAGAAAGAAAATAAAGTACAAAAGAAAGAAGAAAAGACTACTCTGCACCGGCCGGCTCCCCTGCTGAGCCTTGAGGCTGAGAGGTCCCATCTTCAGGAATCTCCGGCTGAACGGCTCCGACCTCGGATGGCTCGACCTCGGTTGGCGTCAAAAGCTCAGGGGCCACGGCTTCCTCAACTACTGCCTCCTTATCAGGCTTCGCGTCTGAGGTCGAGGGGTACCTGAGGCGATCGCGATTCTTACTGGAAACGAACACCTCGATCCGGCCATACAAGAACATGAAGCCTTTATAGAAGGAGTCCGATGCCGTCTGATGGATCTCGGTGATGAACTCCTCCGAGGCCTTGAACTTGGCAACGGCCTCCTCAGCATCCTTCTTGGCCTCGGCGACCCCCTTTCTTGCTTCGGCGGCCTCCATCCTAGCAGCCTCCGCCGACTTGGCCGCCACCTCTGCCACCTTCTCAGCCACGGCCAACCTCTCTTTCCCTGCTGCCAGCTTCGCCTGGGCAGTTCGGGAGGCCTCCTTGTACCGATCAGCCTCAGCACTATACCACTTCAGCTTCTTCTTGATGGTGGAGAGCTCATCAATAGCTTTCCTTGAGTGACTCCGCTCCAGGTCAAGGCCCTCCAGGAGTTTCTTTGCTTGCCCCTCAGCGTCGATGAGCTACTTCTCCAGGTTCTTGACCTTCTGCTTGGGTCACCCCTGAACTCTGACTGACCGGAGCGGCAGGGCTCGGACCGGCCACCGCGGCAGGAGCAGTCGCAAGCACGCTTTTGCCCCGGACCCGCCTCGTTGGAGGCTCCTTGACCAACCCGGTTGATGGCCTCTTCCGGGTGATCGCCAATAGGTCACTCTCTGTAAAAATCATCCCTGCATGTAAGTCACACAATGGTCAGAGCCCGTAGAAAGCAATGTAAGAAATGCAAGGAAGAAAAAAAAAAAGTTCAGGTCGAACTCACCCAACCCATTCATTGGGTCGACCCCGACGTCGGAAAGGTTCTGCTCTGATAACAGGACCTCGAGAGAAGGGATCTGGGCGGTGCGGAGCTGCTCATAGTCATCCCGATCAGCCGCATCGATCACAAAATTTTGGTTGGGGGACTGGTACGAATCGCTCCAGGCCCAGTCGACCCCCTCAACCGCGGTGAAAAAGAATTTGCTCTTCCATCCCTTGATGGAAGAGGGGAGCTCGAATCTAATGTCCTTCGGGTGGGAAGATAAGGACCACCACCCGTCCTTAGTCGGGTGGCGCTTCAGGGCAAAAAAAGCCCTGAATAAAGAGAACCGGGCAACAAACCCGTGGAGGTGACAGAGCACTACAAAGAAAAAAATGACCCTAACGGTGTTTGGCACTAACTAGGCAGGGACCAAACGATAGTTATCTAATACGGACATGAATAAGGGATGGAAGGGAAAGCGGAGATCCCCCGAAAAGGTCTCCTCATAAAAAGCAATGCAGCCCGGGCCACTGGAAGTGATCCGTTCCCACAAACGAGGGATCATAAGCCGAACAAAATGTGGGATGCCATAGACATCCCGAATGGTCCCCAGTTCCTCGGTGGTGATCGTCGAGGCGACCCCGCCAGGACCTGTGGATTGGGCAGACACAGGAGGAGGGAGAGAAGGACCGGATCCTGGTTTCCTGATGAGCACTGGACCAGGAGAACACCTCCTACTGAACTCGAAGCGAGTCGCATCCTCCTCCTCACCGAAGGAAGAAGAAGATGCTGGCCTCTGCTCGGAGGGACCGGCCTCGTCATGATCAGTGGAGGGGCGAAAGTCCGGGCCAAAGCGGGACATCCTTAAGAATGAAAGAAGTGAAGGACTCGAGGTAGAGGACGAAAGAGCGGACTCGACTCGAAAGAAACCCTAGACCCGGAGGAGGGACCCTATTGTGACGAAGGGGGAAGAAAGAGGGGACTAACCTGGTTCCTTAGAATATCTGAGGCAATTAGGAGGAAGAAGAAAGCTCGAACACAGCAGCAAGCACGGAGAATTCAAAAGGATGGATATTTCGGGTAAGGCACTCTTTTCATTTGAAATGACCCAATAGATCTGTACCGTTACGACCCCTCCTCCAATGGATCCATGCCACGTGTTGCCCATCGACAAAAACGGCATCCCGGTCGCTCTGAATTCTGCACCAACATTAACTACTCCTCGGACGTGGCCACATGGCACCCCCACATTGGCCTGCATGACCGTCTCACGGAGCGCCAGCAATCATGGCCATCATTTTGCTAGGAGGCCTTTCCACGTCAGCATCACAACTACTCCCTTCGGCCCGAGCACCGCGCACTAACGAGCCTCGGGAGTGGGGGGCAAATGATGTGGCGGGATCGCTGACATGGGGGAGCTGACAGGCGCCATGTCAAAGAAAGCCACCGCATCAGACGCCACGTAAATTCTCCTACTCGGACTCCTTCACCGAGCTGAGCTCCCTCGAGACAACGAGCCGAGCTCCGTCCTCCACCAGGTTGGTCCCGTGAGCTCGAGATGCCTAGGTCGGAGCCGCACTCTGCCCTCCAAAACGAGACCCTCGAAGATCGAGCCCTATGGTTGGAGTCGAGCTTAGCCCTCCTCCACCACGTGGAGCCTCTTCGAGGCCGAGTCCTCTGGATCGGGCCCGCACTCTACCCTCTAGAGCGAGACTCTCGGAGATCGAGCCCCATGGTTGGAGTCGAGCTCAGCCCTCTTCTACCACGTGGAGCCTCTTCGAGGCCGAGCCCTCTAAACCTGGCCCGCACTCTGCCCTCTAGAGTGAGACCCTCGGAGATCGAGCCCCGTGGTCTGAGTCGAGCTCAGCCCTCCTCCACCACGTGGAGCCTCTTCGAGGCCGAGCCCTCTAGACCGGGCCCGCACTCTGCCCTCCTCCACCGAGGCGACCCCGCAAGCTCGGGGCGTCTAGGTTGGAGCGAGCCTTACCATTCCAGCTCAGCCCCAGCTTAGAAGCGAGCACCGCCATCCCAGGATACCGACGAGCCATCCGGGGACTGCACTGGGACACTTGCCAGACTGCACTAACCACCTGCAGTCACCGGTTACACCAGAAAGGGGAGAGACCCACTGATCGAGATGCCACGCTCCTCACCAACCGCCTGAACCACCCAAGAAAGGAAGTCAACCAGGAGATTCAAATCTCAGGGGCTGCGGCCCACCAATCGAGGTACCGCCAGGTTTCCTAGAATGAGACGACCAAGGAGAATGTCAAAGAACGTGATAGCTTCCCTTATCACGGATCAAGAAAGGCTCCTCAGGACACCATCACACGTGCCTGACAGCCCGGTGGAGATTCCAAGATGAACGCCCAACGGTAACCTAGTCTACAAAACTCAGAGATAACAACTACAAGAAAGGAGAGAGACATAAGCTAGAACACACCAACACAAGTGCAAGCTCAATCAAAAAGAGCACGGCACCACCAGCATACTCAAGCAAGGGCGGGTGGAAGAGCCATATGGAGACTCCCTCTAGCTAGGCCACTCTTCCCCCGACACACTTGCACCCCACTCTCACACCACTCACTCCTCCTCGTGTGGAGTCCATCAAGAGGGGCTCGACCAGGAGGATCTATTTTCCTGGGTCGTCATTGACTTGATCGTCGAAGTGCCCCCACCGGAAATCCCGGCCCGGGTCACTAACCCCTGTTTTGCAGGTCCAGGACCACCGGACGGTGAGACAGCGAAGGAGGTGTGCTCCGACGCCGACAACAGCTACAGGCCACGGCGATCTTGGCAGCAACATATTATTTGATGTTTTATAATATAACTATTTATAAAATTATATAGTTAATAATGTATTATATAATATTATAATATATTATAATATACTAAATATATTATGTTATGTTATGTTATAAAATGTATTATAGTATTATATTAACTATTTAATATGATATAATATATGTTATGTTATGTTATAAAATATAATAAATAATTTAAATTATATTATATTACACTCTATTGTTATATAATATATATTTTAAAATATTCTATTTTCTAATATTACAAATAAAATAAAATAAAAAATTATATATTATTTTAAATTTAATAATATATATATATAAATTTAATATATTACTTAGTATATTTAAAAGATTATATATAATTTTTTTAATATTTATTTAGTATAAAAAATATTTTTAATTTTTTAATTTTAATATAAACATATTAAATATTTTATATTTAATAATATATAAATATTTAAAAAATATATTTTAATAAATAGCTAAAATATAAAAATTATATTTTTATAAATAAAATATAGATTTAAGAAGAGATCCCAACCAATACCTTGAGGACCTAGATAAGAGGGAGAAGGAAAATGTTTCATTCTCACTGAAGCGAAAGAGATGGGGCAATTTTGTAAAAATAAAAAATACCAGATTACCACATCTCCGGTAATCTAGATAGCTACCTCTCCCTAAGATAATCTGGATTGCCATATGAGAGATAATATAGATTATCACTACAACATAGATTACTGATTTAAAAAAATACCAAACAAGGTTATCTGGTGGACCCAGTTTAAAATTACCGGTAATCTGGATAGATTACCATCTACCAAACGCAACCTTAGAACTGGAAAATGACTAGGAGGAGTCGGAAAGAGAAGGATGTAGAAATAGATTACACTTGTCCATGGACCCGGTGATTGACCCAAAATTCAGGACCGAGTGGGTTGTGTTGGTGCGCCAGGATGCTCGAGCTAGTGGTGAGAGAGATCCCAAGGATGGGGATCTATAAGGAAGTCCTGGCTAGAAGGCAAAGACTTCCATACTAAAGTTGGATATGTTGGTCAATAATATTGAGAAGCGCAAGGCAAGAATTTTAATATATCTTAAGGCTTTCAAAAAAAAAAAAAAAAAAGTAGAAGATAAGGATATTTTTTAGATGAGAGAAATTTCAATAAATTTAGTGAAAAGTAACAAGATTAAAGAATTCATTATATAGGCCACCAATGGATCTCCCCACTTATGCAAAATGTTTACTTTCCTTTAATTGGAACCTAATTTTTTATGTGGAATCAATCATATCCCTTAATGATAACATTGACCAAGCACGGATCCAGACACGCTCCTCTTAATTGCGAAGATATGTCGATGATTAATAATTATAGAGAATTAGGGGTGTAGAGATGAGCATCAATTGTGTCAGTCTTTGGATGACTTAAGAGAGTGTTGCCTGAGGTCTACTTACCATTAGACACGGATCCAGGATCGACCCAAGTGCATGTATCAGAGTCGAGAAATGATAAGTTCAGGGGACACAACGGGCAATTATAATTCACCAAAAGGATAGTAGGTCCTGGCTACGAGAGCCAAGATTCGACTGGCATTGAGATTTAAATGAAATCGATTATTAAGTCAAGGCTTAATCAGCCACAAGATGCATAGTCAGATTATTCTAGTCAAGTGAGCACATATTGATGGTCTTCAAAGGGTCAATAGATATGGAAGCATCGATCGCCACTATGGCTGGCTTAGATGAAGGTGATTGGCAGTTGGCGCTCAGTTAGGCCTGGTTGGGAAAGGTGCCAACTTTTCTAATGAAGGGTCGATCAAGCGATAGGACCGACCATGTACTAAGCATGTTGAATTGTCCAATAACATTGGAGCTGGCTGGAAATCCTTAACCGATTAAGGACCCAATCTCATGAATGGTTGGCAGGTATGTAGTGGAGCCGACCGACCGGGCTTATCGACTTGGGATTTGTCTTTGGCAATGAATGGTCGATGGATATGAAGTAGGATTGATCGATCATGCTCATCGACTTGGGCTTCATATCATTGGCACAAATAAAACTCTTCGTAATATATACCCTCTACTCCCTAGGCCGAGCTTTGGTCGGACTATGGGAGTATTTGCTGAAAAGATACCGAGGATATGAAGAGTTTCCTTGATCGATGGGCTATGCATGACTTTTGAGATGGTTCTAAGTGGATAAACATAATCATGGGCTTCGGTCTGCAAACTCGGTGGATGCTTCAATTATTTATGCTGTATTTAATTTTAGCAACTAATGGCCACAAGGAACTAATAGGGGCCTATGCTTGGCACTTGATGATCGGCCCAAAGTGATTCAGGGTTTCAAAATATCCCTGCCTCCTATTATAAAAAGGGGGGGGTGCCTTCTTCCTTTTTAGTTCTTCATCTGTTTCCTTCTTCTACAGAGCATCCTTTTGTTGTCCCTTGCTCCGACATTGGCACCCAATTCTCCCCTCCTTCCTTCTTTTGTTCTCATCTGATATAGAGTTTGGTTTTATAGAACGAGCTCCATGGACTCTCTCCTTGGTCTTGCTTCTTCCTCGGCTTCCCATCAGTCTCATGTCGAGTAAGGGTTCCCTTGTTTATGCAAATGTACTTCTGCACGAGGGCTAGCATTTTCAAATAAAACTTGAGAAAAGTCTTATCCAATAAATAGGTAAAGCGAGAGAGGTGGAGTCCTCTTTTCAAGGCCAACATGGCCATGGACTCGTCTAGATGGTAGACTTCTAACAAGGCCACCTTGAATCGAGCCATGTAGTCTTTCAAAGATTCTCCATCTTACTGAAGAATGGAGAAGAGGCTATTGATCTCTTATGGCATCTTTCGACTAGAATTAAAGTATGCTACGAACTTCCTTTCCAGGTTACTAAAGGAGTTAATGCTCCTTGGCTCGAGTTGGGAGTACCATGCTCGAGCCATCTTATGAAGAGTGGCTAGGAAGGCAATGCAAAGTAGAGCATTAGAGTCACCTTGAATCCTTATGAGAGCCTTGTAGCTCTCCAGATAATTCAACAGGTTGGTGGTGCCATCATAAGACTTTAGCTGGACATCTTGAACCGTCTTAGGATCGGTTCCTCCAGAATGTATTGGGAAAGAGGAGGACAAGTACTGAACTCAGTCGGGTCCTAGCTCTCTCCTTGAAGATCGGCAAGTTAGTGGATGATCTCGTGCAACTTGTGATCATAATCATCGAGGCATTGTTCAGCCAGTCACCGAGTAGCCTCATTAATAAACCCCTCATGCGAGGATTCAGATGACAACTCAAAGGAAGATCGGTGTTGACCCCTAGAATGATTTTGATGATAACAAAATATTGGAGCATGCATTCGATACTGACTCTTTTCAAATGTTTAAGAAGTCTTTGTAGAATGTATCAAATGGACAACTATTCACCCTACAGTTTTGTGATCATTGTAATGCATCAATTTGCTCATAAAAAAAGTTTTGTGTATTTGAGAGCCCTAGCTAAATTTAAATATATATTCTTGTAAAAGGGCTAATTTCATGTATATTTTAAGTTTAAATATCTTAGAATAAGTTTAGAAGAAGTTTGAAATTGATTGGAAGATGTTGGAAGAAGTTTGGAGAAGTTTGAAAGCATTTGGAGGAAATTCACTCGAGCCGACTCTGCAATTAGAGCTGATACATTATTTTGGCATGGCACGAATATTTCTGATACACGATCAACCGAGCTGACTTAATGAAGATCCGAGCCGACTCTTCTAGAATGTATGAAATTCAATTCTGAGAGAACCAATCAACCGAGCCGACTCGACTGAAACGAGCCAACTTTTCCAAAGTTCAGTTTCTACCTATCTGAGCATCTGAGCCGACTCGACCCATCTAAGCCAACTCGAATTCCAGATTTTGAACAGTAACGGCTAGTTCCAAAAATTAGATTTCTTGGTTTCTAAGCTCTTCAATGGCTAGTTTTTGACTCCCAAGGCACTCCAACGATCATATTTACCTGGAAACATATTAAGAGGTTATAAATGAAGAATTTAAGTCAAGAGAAATAAGTTTTTGAAGTAGAGAGAAGAGCATTGAATATCCTAAGTGCTTTGAAGTGGAAAGAATTCAAGTTCTCCAACAAGCTCAACCAATTTCTTGAGTCAATTATTGAAGGATTGTGAAAGCCTTAAAGAGTATTGAAGAAGCATTGAAGAAGGCTTCATTTAGAGCGTCAACTACAACCATCCAACAACCTTGGGTTTGTTATTGTGTTGCTTCATTTTCTTAAACTCTATTTTTGAGTTATTCCAAGTATAGTAGGGGCTGTAGCTTGTGAATTGTTTTAGATTTTTAGTGAGCCTTGAAAATCAAGTTTGGGTTGTTTGTGAACCCGTGAAAACAAATATTGTATTGGATTTTGGTTTATGAGGCCGGTGTAAAACAAACTTGCTGTATTCATTGGTGAATATAGTGAAAATTCCAAGTGTGAACCTTGGGTAGTGGATGTAGGAGTCGAGGGTTGCTTCGAACTACTATAAACTTGTGGTGTTTGAGTGTGCTTGACTCTTTACTCTACTCTTTTATTTAATTGCTTTCGTATTGCATTGCACTCCACTAACACTTATACAATTCAGTATTTAAATTGCACATACTTGCTTAAAATTTTTAAAACATCGAATTCACCCCCCTCTTGGGCTTGCCAACTGGGCAACAAGTGGTATCAGAGTAGTGTCTCTGTAACCTAATCATTTTAAGAAAAGATCTATGGAAAATCCCATGAGCACCTCTTTGATCGAAGGTCAATCTACCAATAGACGTCCATTGTTCACCGGCACTAATTATATATATTGGAAAGCAAGAATAAAGATTTATATTCAAGCAATGGATTTTCAATTATAAAAAGTGATTATAAAAGGATCTCACATACCCACTAAAAAGGTGATGGCATAGACATCCCAAAATCGGAAGAGAAATGTGATGAATATAACATGAAAATGGAGAAACTATATGCCAAAGCAATGAACCTTCTATATTGTGCTTTGGATGCTAACGAGTTTAACCGGATTTCCACTTGCATTTCGGCAAAGGAAATTTGGGATAAACTTGAAGTTATCCATGAAGGCACTTCTCAAGTTAAGACTGTTGCCGCCTGGATCATCGTGGCTCATAGCTCTGGTGCGTCGGGTCCTTCTCGCCGGATGCTTGGCCTCCGACCTCATGAATCGGCTCTCTCCATCGGGCAGACCTGCAAGATAGGGGAGACTTGGGTTGGGGATTTTGGCGAAAACACTCCGATGATCAAGTCAGTGGGACGATCGAGGGAAACGGAAGACCTTTAAGGTGGAGAGCTTGGGGGACTCTCCGCTCCTAGAGGGTGATAAGAAAGGAAGATAATGCAGGATTCAAGAGAGTCTGTCATCTCTTACCTCCCCTTACCTTTTCATGATGGTTTTATGTAGACGAGCGACTCCTGTCGTCTGGGGAGGCGTGCTTTTCTTGACATAGGCCTGTGAGGCTTCTACAGGCATGGGAGGCTAGGATAGGTTGGTGAATCTTCTTCTTCTGGGTGGTTCAAGAGGTTGGTGAAGGAGCACATTGCCTTGGGTGGGGCACTCTTTAATATAGCCCTCCTTGCAGATGGCGCGCTATAGGACCTGTAGCAAGTCTAGCAGGGACGGTGATTTTACGTGTCGGGCTGCCATCCAGGCTTTCTCGTACCTATGCTTTGAAAAACATACCTGGGATGGAGTCAGATGGATCGTGGCATGCAGATCGAGATGAGGTAGGCAGAGGTTCTCTATGCACATGAACCGAGGTGAGGCACGCAGAGTCTCTCTATGCACGGATCGAGGCGAGGTAGCAGAGTCCTCCCACATGTGCAAATCGAGGCGCGGCATGCAGAGTCTCTCTAGTTGGATCGGGGCACGCGAAACCCCACTGGAGCGGGGCACTGGGCTGCCCCCAACGGATGCCGGGCAAAACTGAACTGGAGCGGGACTACTATAGCACGCGCTGCCCCCAAGCGAGCCGGATGGGACATTCCCGGGCAGAACCGGATTGAGGTGGGCATGCCCTGGCATTCATGGAGCCGGAGCTAGGCCAGCCGAGATGCTCCTCCTCCCCCGCTACGGCAGAGCGTGAGCCAGGGCAGGACTCCACGTCGGACATGGGCGGAGCGGTATTGCTCCCAACTAGCGGAGCCAAATGTAGGGTGCGCCCGATCGGAGTGTGAGGAGTCACTCCGCTCACCAGTGTGCCCAGGTGGGCGGAGCCGAACCAAGGTTGGAGCCAGACTCCACACGGGCGGAGTCGATCAGAGCAGGCGGATGCAGGGCAAGCTCTCGATCGTAACCGAGCTTGCCGAGGTGCTGGACCAGCGCACGGAGCTTCGGGCGGAGCCAGACTCGCACAGGCGATTGGAGACGGGGTGTGACATGGACGTGCCTCCGGACAAGAGTGCAGACATGCCGCGGGCGAGGTGCCAGACCAGGAGCCATAATGGCCATGCGAGCATGCCGCGGATGCACCTCCGGACGGGCATGGACGAGCCATGGGCGAGGTGCCAAACTGGGAGCCACCGTGGCCATGCGGGCATGCCGTGCACACACCTCTGGATGGGCACGGACGTGCCATGGGCGAGGTGCCGAACTGGGAGCCACCATGGCCATGCGGGTGTGCCGTGCACACGCCTCCGGACGAGCATGGACGCGCCATGGGCGAGGTACCGGACTGGGAGCCATCATGGCCATGCGGCACGTGCCTCCGAACGAGCATGGATGTGCCACGGGTGAGGTGCCAGACTAGGAGCTGCTATGGCCATGCGGGGGTGCCGCGAACGCGCCTCCGGACGGGCACGGATGCGCCATGGGCAAGGTGCTGGACTGGGAGCCACCGTGGCCATGCAGGCATGCCACGGACGCGCCTCCGGACGGGCACGAACGTGCCATGGGTGAGGTGTCGGACTGGGAGCTGCCGTGGCCATGCGGGCATGCCGCGCACATGCTCCGGACGAGCACGAACGTGCCATAGGCAAGGTGCCGAACTAGGGCTGAATTGTGCCATGCCTCTACGGGCATGGCCGGACTAGAGAGCTCCGTCTCGGAGCTGGAGCTAGGCCCATGCGGGCGGAGCCGAGCTTGGGGTGCATGACCGAATTGGGCTGGCCGAGGTGCCAAAGTGCATGGCCGAAGTGGGCTGGCTGAAGTGCCGAGTGCATGGCCGAAGTGGGCTGGCCAAGGTGCCGTCCTGGCTGCCACAGGGGCCAATCTCTCCTTTAGAAGAAATGGACCCACTATCTTCTTTTGATGGGAGACTTGGGATACCCGTGAAGCATGTGGCTACATCAGCCATCAAGGAAAATGCTGTGTCAGGACTGAATGAATTTTTTTACTACTGTAACGAAGACCTTCAAAATAAATATTTTTGTGCATAACTATGAACTTTTTAAAATGGAGCCCAATGAAACAATATCTGTCATGTTTTCAAGATTTATAGATATTATTAACGGTTTAAAAAGTCTTGGCAAAATATATTCAAATGATGATCTTGTGCAAAAAATTCTTAGATCATTACCAGACAAATGGGATCCTAAGGTCACCACAATTCAAGAAGCCAATGACTTGAACACACTTCCTTTGGATGAGCTTCTTGGTTTCTTGATTACTCATGAATTAACCATGTAGCACCAAAGCGAAGATGACCACAAAAAGAATAAATCAATAGCCTTCAAAGCTACAGCTGAACTCAAGAAGCAAGAAGTGAAAGAAGAAGAAAGCCCCTCATCTGATAAAGAACTTGAAGATGATGACATTGCTTTAGTCATGAGGAGATTCAAGAAATTCATTGGCAAGAAAAAGTCAAGGTACTGGAGGAAGCACCTTAGAAAGGGGGAATATAGCAAAGAAAAGGAGAAAGACAAAGAAAAAGATAAGAAGCAACAACCTATATGCTACAAATATAAAAAGCCAGGGCATTACCATTCCGAATGCCCTACATTAAAGAAGGGATACAAAAAAAAAAGAAAAAAGCCATGGTGGCTACATGGAGCGACGAATCCATATCAAATAAAGAGGATGAGACATCCAAAACTGCAAATATATGTTTGATGGGTCTACAAGATGAGGTAACATCTACTGAATCCAATGATGAATTTATTTATGAAGAGTTACATACTCCATTTTATGAACTTTTATCAGAATATATAAAGACAAGATTAAAAATTAAAACTTTGACGAATAATAATGATATTTTAATAAAAGAAAAGATTGAAATTTCTGAAAAAAAATAGTCTTTTGCAAAAAGAATTGAATTGTATTTCTGAAAAATATAAGATTTTACAAGTTAAAAAAGATGAATGCTTTGAAAAGAACAAGAGCTTGCAAAATGAAATGAGTCGACTCAAACCCTTAGTTGACAAATTAACTTTAAGCTCAAACCAACTTGAATTGATTTTAAAAAATCAAAGGGATTCAAATAATAAAGCTAGAATTGAATACAATTCATTGAATACAAACAAGATTTCAGTTTCAAAATCTTATGTATCAAAGTTTTCAGCTCTAAAACCTTTTGCAACAAAGTTTTCAACTTTTATATCTTTTCAAAAGCCAAAAGTTGTTTGTTATTCTTGTAATGGGTTAGACATAAATCTTTTGAATGCAATAAAGGAACTACTCCTACTAACCTTCGAGGACCCAAGAAAGCTTGGGTATCTAAAAATATTACTTGATTATTTTGCAGGAATGTCTTGCTATCCAGAATTCAAAGAAAAGATGGTATATGGATAATGGCTATTCAAGAAATATGACGGGTGACAAAGATCAATTCATCATCCTTGAAATAAAAGAAGGTGGTATAGTAACCTTTGGTGACAATGACAAGGAGAAGATCATTGGAATTAGCAAGATCAAGATAACCCCTTCTACTTTTATTGAAAATATATTGTTAATAGACAAGTTGAAGCATAATTTATTGAGCATAAGTCAACTATGTGATAAAGGCTTCAAAGTTGTATTTGAATCTTCAATGTGTATAGTAACTAGCTTTCTTGATTCTAGCACTAAATTTGTTGGTCAAAGACTTGGAAATATCTATATTGTAGATCTAAATGATCTAGCAATATTAAGTAGTACAAGTGTAGTGGCAATGAATGCTAAAATCAAGGAATCTAGCTTATTTTGGCATAAAAGATTAGGTCATGCTAACATGCATACTTTAGCCAAATTAATTTTCAAAGATCTAGTTAAAGGTTTACCAAAATTTAAAGTTGATTTTGATCATATTTGTGATGCATGTCAATTTGGTAAATAAACTAGGAGAAGTTTTAAATCGAAAATATTGTTTTAACATCAAGACCTTTAGAGCTGCTATACGTGGACTTATTTGGACCAACTATGACCAAGATTTTAAATCCCGTGGGATAGGGCTCTCTTGATTTTTTTCTAGAACGGGACGCGTCGGTGTCCCGATCTGTCTTGACACTCGGGATAGGGGATGTTCCAAGGTATCCCGATTGGGACACTGGGATGCTAGTGGGATGTCCTGTCTCGACACATGGGATATATCCCGTCCCAGTGTCCCGTGGGATGTCCCGTCAGGACCTGAATCCTTGACTAGGATCACAAGCCCAGAAGGTATGAAATATGGACTTGTGATAGTAGATAACATTTCACGTTTCACATGGGTTTTGTTTCTTGCACATAAAGATGAAGCTTTCAAAATATTTCAAAAGTTTCACAATAAAGTTTCAAATCAGAAAAATCTTTCAATTATTTTAATTAGAAGTGATCACAGCACTGAATTTGAAAATCAATATTTTGAAGAATTCTGTACTGAACATGACATTGATTACAACTTCTCAGCTCCTAGAACACTACAACAAAATGGTATTATGGAGAGAAAAAATAGAACATTAGAAGAGATGACCCGAACTATGTTATATGAAGGCAGTCTTCCAAGGGCAGAAGTTATGAACACTGCATGTTTATACTGAACCGTGTTTTGATTAGACCTATTCTAAAGAAAACCCCTTATGAGCTTTGAAATGATAGAAAACCAAGTATTCATTATTTACATGTTTTTGGTTATAAATGCTTTGTATTAAGAAAAGGTAAGGATAACCTTGAAAATTTTGATGCTAAATCTAATGAAGGAATATTTCTTGGTTATTCAACTTCTAGCAAAGCATATAGAGTTTTCAACAAAAGAACATTAATTATAGAAGAGTTCATTCATGTAATATTTGATGAAACTAATCCCTTACCTTCTAAAAAAGAAGAATGCATTAATAATGATATAGGTACAATTGATAAAGCAATGAAGGACATGAGCTTAAAGGACAAATAAGTAGAAGAAGGAGATAAAATGATAAGCAAAGAGCATGATGATTTACCTAAGGAATGGAGGTATGTACATCATCATCCTAAAAATTTAATTATAGGTGATCCCTCACAAGAAGTTAGAACTAGATCTCACTTAGAGATGCACATGATTATCTTGTATTTGTCTCACAAATAGAACCTAATTGCATAGAAGAAGCAAAAAATGGTGCGGACACCGACAACGGTCTTCACTCACTATGGATCGACTCCTGATGTAGCACATCCAATCCCGACTTGCAGAACAATTTTATCTTGTTAGAATAATACAAGCAAGACAACTACCAGGACAACTACCAGAGCAACTAACAATCAACTACCATCAAAAGACTACCAAGCAACTACCTCTCAACTTCTCTTGGGATTACTACATCATCATGCCACTTCACCAAGCTTAGAGGGTGCCACATCATCATCCACATCATCAAGCAACACCACCTAATGGGATTGCCACCACATGTGCCACCTCACCCATTGAAGTAGGCGACCAAGAAGGAGTCAAATTCAAATTTGGGCGGCCAAACTAAACCTCCACCTCATGTAACCACTTCCCCCCATATCTCTCTAACCATCCCATGTATCTCTCAACTATCCCAGGTATCTCTTAACTATCCCATGTATCTCTCAACCATCCCATGTATCTCTCCTCTCTTTTGAATTTTAAACAAAGGGCTTGGTAGCTTATAAAAGGAGATCCAACGCCCCATTGTATGTAGTTGATTTTTTTTGGGAATAAAATGAAATGAAGAAGAGGGTCTTTGTCTTGCCATTATTTGAGTGTTTGTGATGTTCTCTTATAGCTTTAGATAAAGTTCTAGTTTGAAGTTTGAGAAGCATTTCTTCTTTGGGTGTACAACTTCCATCTAGTTTCAAGTGTCAATTCCATTTCCAAGAAGAAGACATCAAGGAGACATCCTTCCATGGATCCCATCTTCCCCAACAAGAGTTTCTCGAGCCTCCATAAGAAGAACAATTCTTATGATCTCCTCTTTTCCTTTGTGTTTTGATCTTTTCAAATATTCCATTTCTAATCCTTTCCTTGCAGCGTTCTCTTTAATTCAGAGTTCAAGAGCTCGTCGTCTTGCCAAAGGAGCACGAATGGATGGGGCGTATTTTCTCGGAACAATCATCTTCTCATCCAGGATTGGTTTATTCGAATGTTACTACGGGTTTATTACTTCAAAAAGAGAGCTCATCATTGGTAACAAATCTTCCTCATCTCTTCATTTCTGATCTATTGAAGGTTAACCTCTAGGTTCTTAATCCTTTAGCCTTAGATTTAATCTTCTTTTAGGACAATCTGGCTATTATTGTGGCATATGTTTAAGAATTACCAAATCTTTCTCTAGGTCTTGCTTGAGTCTCTTAGATTGAAAGCTAGTTCATGTGTTTAGGTTTTCATTGCTCAACTTTTAACTCATCCTCAATAGAAAGCATTTTTATGTCGCATCAAAAAATGATCCAAATTGAATGATGGCTATGCATGAAAAACTTAATCAATTCAAAAAAAATAATGCGTGAACCTTAGTAAATAGACTATCTGAACATCCTGTTATAGGTACTAAATGGGTATATAGAAATAAATTAAATGAAAAAGACAATATAATTAGAAATAAAGCTAGATTAGTTGCCAAATAATGTAATCAAGAAGAAGGAATAGATTTTGATGAAACTTATGTACATGTAGCAAGACTAGAAGCTATTAGACTATTACTTGCATTTGCTTCTACATGAACTTTAAATTATTTTAAATATATGTAAAAAACATATTTTTAAATGGTTATATTTTTGAAGAAATTTTTGTAGAACAACATCCTGGATTTGAAAGCCATACTTTTTCTAATAATATTTTCAAACTTAATAAAGCATTATATGGTTTAAAACAAGCACCTAGAGCATGATATGATAGATTGAGTAAATTTTTACTTGAAAATAATTTTACTAGAGGTAGCGTGACACAACTTTATTTATTAAAATAAAAGAAGATGATATGTTAGTTGTACAAATTTATGTAGATGATATAATTTTTGGTGCAACTAATAAAGATTTATGTGGAGAATTTGCTGAGATTATGCAGGGCAAATTTGAAATGAGCTTAATGGATGAGTTGACCTACTTTCTTGGACTTCAAATTAAGCAAACAAAAGAAGGAATACTTATTAACCGAGCTAAGTACATCAAGGAGATTCTCAAGAAGTTTGGTATGGAGTCAGTCAAAAAATTAGCACACCCATAAGCCCTACCTGTAGACTTGACAAGGATGAAGATGGAAACAACGTTGATCAAAAGCTTTATCGAGGTATGATTGAATCATTGTTGTATTTAACTGCTAGTAAACCTGATATATTATTCAATGTTTGTATATGTGCTAGATTTTAATCAAATCCAAAAGAATCATATATACTTGCTCTTAAAAGAATCATAAGATATCTAAAATGAACAAGTAATCTTGGTCTATGATATTATAAACAATCATCCTTAAATTTAATTGGTTATTTTGATGTTGATTATGCTAGATATATAATTGATAGAAAAAGTACTAGTGGCATATATCAATTTCTAGGGTTGAACTTAATCTCTTGGCACAGTAGAAAGCAAAACTCCATGGCACTATATATTGCTAAGGCAGAGTATGCAGCTACAGGGAGTTATCGCGCTCAAGTGTTATGAATTAAACAACAACAAAAAGATTTTGGTATTATTCAATCTAAAATTCCTATCAAATATGATAATACAAGTGCTATTAATTTAACAAAGAATTTTATTCAGCATTCAATAACTAAACACAGAAATTAGACATCACTTTAATAGGGATCATGTACAAAATTGTGACATTGAACTTGAATTCATTTATACTGGAAATCAATTAGCTGACATTTTTACTAAACTACTTAATGAGGATATATTTCAGATGATTAGAGAAGAATTAGGCCTGTGTAACCCTTTTTAATTTTTTGACCTAATTTTTTAAGATTTAAGAAAAAATTATCTAGAAAACCTTCATCATCGATATAAGGATGATAACCACCTTATCTAGTGTATATCTAGGGATAAGAACCTTTTTATTGAATTTTTGGACCTTTTTCCAGAATTTTGGTCGAGCCGACTCGAGCAAAAAACCCTGGTCGAGCCGACTCAAATGATGGGTTTATTTAAAACTTGTAGGACCTAGAAATTCCCATTTCTTCCCTCTTTTCGTTGTAGAGCCAAGTCCTAGGGGACCACAGCTCTTCCCACCTTAGGGACCACCAAATCCTTCCATTCCCCCTTGGATTTTGTTCAAATGGCAACCAAAATGGCCATTGAGAAGAGACCTAGGCGAATGGCGTCAAGGCTGTTGAAGAAGAAAGGAGAACAAAAAGAAGAAAGGATGAGTTGACCCTTCAAGAAGCTCAAGAGAAAACCCAAGAACTGCCACCTGCTCCATAGAGGCAAGTGTTTCTAATGGGTAATCGTCTTGTAACTTGTGGAAGAAAGATGGACTTTGCTTTTCTTGAAAATCAAGGATTTAAAATTGGTGATTGGATTGAGATACAAGGGTGGAAGCATTTATGTTCTCTTGACATTCCTACATACCCTACTCTTGTAAGAACTTTCTTTGAAAATTTGTCACTTGGAGAAAATCATGTTGTGTCCACAGTAAAAGGAGTAACCATGTCAGTGGATGAGGACAGACTCAGTAAAGTTCTACAATTGTCTAAAGTTGGAAAGTACTACTTAAATCTGAAAGATAGGCAAAGAACTCTGAGAATGGTACTTGAAAGGAGAAAGGTAGAGGGTATAACTAATATTCAAGGTAATATTCTGTCTTTAGAAATGAGGTTACTGCATAATATTATCAGCAGGGTATTTCTACCTAGGACCAGTAGATTTGATTGGGTCAGTGAGAGGGACCTAATGTTCATGAGGTTTATGATTGAGGGAGAGGCCATCGATCTACCCTTCATCATGTTGACCCAGATTCGAGATGCAGCCAGGAGAGCTAGGGCTTGTCTGCCCTATGGCATGGCATTCACTTTGTTATTCTAGGATTTTGGCATTGATCTGATCGGGGAGGATAGCAGACCCCTACATCACACTGATAGGTATTCTGAGAAATCGCTATAGAGGATGGGATACCATAGAGTAGAGAGTGTATGGGTGAAGAAGATCTCAGGTCAGAGGACAGCACATTCAGATGACTTGGATGGGGACATTCCAGTTGAGGCACCAATTGCTGAGTAGACTGTTGAGGAGGATGAGCTAGTTGAGGATGAGGCTGGACCTTCAAAACCAGCTCCTATGACACCATCTCAGACAGTTCCATCTGAGCCCAGCATGGAAGGACAACGTGGTTCTGAGCAGTTTCAGGCACTTCATGATGACATCTCCACTCTTCGTTCAGACATTCAGGCTATCCACTCGAGGATAGATCAACTTCAGACAAAGATAAGGGATGGCTTTACTCATATCTTAGCTGCTCTTCATAGGACTACTTCCACTGGACCATCCAGATCTCCACCTCACCTCATGATATTGATAAGTGGGATTTTCAGCAGGTTGGTGAGCAGTCAGGAGATACTCAGGTTATGAAGTCTCCAGCATCGGAGAGAGAGAAGACAGAGCAGTGCAGTATTGACACTCCAGCCACTTAGATCTTATCATATACCAATACTTTAGTCCTGTCTGGAGCCCTCACAGATTAGCAGACTCCGATATTTTCTGATACTCTTCGCGAGTCTGAGTCCACTCTTACTATTTCCATTCCAGATCCTACACATACTGCACCTAGACCTAGAGGTAGAGCTAGATCGAGGTACCTAGAGCTGCTACCAGGACTAGGCTTAGAGATCTTAGACAGAAGCCCTTGAAGACTATTATTTCTTCTTCTATACTTGAGATAAGATCTTCTTCTAGTGAGGAAGAAGAAGATTAGATCTTTTTTTGGATCTTTTTGTTGTATGTTGGTTATGACAGCCTACTTGTTGTATCAAAACTTGATATTATATATATATATATGTGTGTGTGTGTGTGTGTGTTTGATCTTTTATATATCTTGTTATACTGTGTTGAATGATCCTTAAACCTCTTTTACACTCTTGCTATGTAACATCTCTTAGTAAGGGGGAGCAATGTTTGTTTTACCTGTTTTTGTTGATGACAAAAAGGATGAGTAGTAGTAATGATGCATGAAAAATATTGTGATAATCATGAAAATGTATTAAGCTCTGACACTTTTGTCTTGTCTGATATTTGATACATTTGACATTTTAAAGTTTGCATCTCATTTTTTGCAAAGCTCTGGTACTTTTATTAAAAGCTCTAATACTTTTGTTAAAACTTTAAAGCTTTAATACTTTTGATGGCCCTGATACTATTGTTAAAATTCTGATACTCTAGTCAATCTTTAAAAGCTCTGTAAGTTAAGTCAAAATTACTCTGATAGCTAAATCAAATTTCAAAATGAACTCTCATATAAAGCTCTGATATCCAAGCTTTATTACTTCAATTGAATGCTTAACAATCATGATACTTAATTTTGACAGCTCTGATATATAATTCAACTCTGATACTTAACTTTAACAATTTCGATACTTTGTGATACATATCTTGCTAAACTCTGATGTTTTAATCAAGCCTTGATACAGTTGTCATATACTAGATTATAATCTAAATAGATAATTTGAATTACTTGACATATTGTACAACATTAACTATGATTCAATTTAATTGTAAAGGCAATTGTTATATTTCTATGCCCAGTGTTTTGCCATCATCAAAAAAAGAGAGATTGTTGACCCCTAGAATGATTTTGATGATAACAAAATATTGGAGCATGCATTCGATACTGACTCTTTTCAAATATTTAAGAAGTTTTTGTAGGATATTTCAAATAAGCAACTATTCACCCTTCAATTTTTTGGTCATTGTAATGCATCAATTTGGTCATAAGAAAAGTTTCATATATTTGAGAGCCCTATCTAAATTTAAATGTATATTCTTGTAAAAGGGCTAATTTCATGTATATTTTAAGTTTAATTATCTTAGAATAAGTTTCGAAGAAGTTTGAAAATGATTGGAAGATGTTGGAAGAAGTTTGGAGAAGTTTGAAAGTATTTGGAGAAAATTCACTCGAGCTGACTCTGCAATTAGAGATGATACATTGTTTTGGCATGGCACAAAGATTTCTGGTACACAGTCAACCGAGCCGACTCAATGAATATCCTAGCCGACTCTTCCAAAGTGTCTGAAATTTAGTTCTGAGAGAACCAGTCAACCGAGCCGACTCGACTGAAACGAGCCGACTCTTCCAAAGTTCAGTTTCTACCTGTCTGAACATCTAAGCCAACTCAACCCACCCGAGCCGACTCGAATCCCAGATTTTGAACAGTAACGGCTAGTTCCAGAAATTGGATTTCTTGGTTTCTAAGCTCTTCAACGACTAGTTTTCGACTCCCAAGGCACTCCAATGGTCATATTTACCTAGAAACACATTAAAAGGCTATAAATGAAGGATTTAAGTCAAGGAAAATAAGTTTTTCAAGTAGAGAGAAGAGCATTGAATATCCTAAGTGCTTTAAAGTGAAAAGAACTCAAGTTCTCAACAACTCTCAACCAGTTTCTTGAGTCAATCATTGAAGGATTGTGAAAGCCTTAAAGAGCATTGAAAAAGCATTGAAGAAGGCTTCATTTAGAGCTTCAACTACAACCATCTAATAACCTTAGGTTTGTTATTGTGTTGCTTCATTTTTTTAAACTCTGTTTTTGAGTTGTTCCAAGTACAGTAGGGGTTGTAGCTTGTGAATTGTTTTAGATTTTTTGTGAGCCTTGGAAATCAAGTTTGGGTTATTTGTGAGCCTGTGAAAACAAACATTGTATTGGATTTTAGTTTGTGAGCCCGGTGTAAAGCAAACCGACTGTATTTATTGGTGAATATAGTGAAAATCCCAAGTGTGAACCTTGGGTAGTGGATGTAGGAGTCGAGGGTTACTCCGAACCATTATAAATCTATGATGTTTGAGTGTACTTGACTCTTTACTCTACTCTTTTATTTAATTGCTTCCGCATTGTATTGCACACCACTAACACTTATACAATTCAGTGTTTAAATTATACATACTTGCTCAAAATTTTTAAAACACCCAATTCACCCCCCCTCTTAGGCTTGCCAACTGGCAACAATCGGGGATGCTTCTCCCACTTTGGCTCTTTTCCAGGTTGTTGTTTCTCCTACTTAGGGCTTTCTCAGGACGGTATAGGAGATCATGACTGTAGGCTGGTTCATTGGTGAGATGAGCTTTTCTTGGATGATAGAAGGCTTCCTCGATGGGATGAAGGGGATCGCGACCAATAGGAAGTCTATTGGTGGGAAGATCTCTGCTAGGATGATTGGTGACTAGGGCAAGTAGCAATGATGGGACCGACTAGGATCTCCTATTATTGCTGCCTTGCCATGGGTTGCTGCTACAGTAGATTCTACCCTATCATTACTAGGGTTTGGACCTATTGGATCAGGGTGGCGAACAAATCATGCTGGGTCATCGATGGTGGAATGAGAAGCTCCATAGCTGAGGCAGGCCATTCGTCATAGCGAGAAGATTGGCTAGTGTGGTTAATGAAGGCATCTTGCACATGGATGGTCACCTCCATGGCTTCAAATTCTGGAAACTTAAGGCTTGCTTTCCCCTCTTCTTGGTGTGATAATCTATTATTGACAAATCAAAATCCGTTGGGCTACAACCGTGCTTAAGAATCTTTCTATCTTCTCCAAACAGAACTGGGTCCTGGTGGCTCTCAAACTGAAACCTACAAGAACAGTCCCTGAGCTTGGGTTTTTGGAGAGGGATCCTTCAACACTCAAATCAATGAGGAGGATGAGATGTGTTGCTGCCAGGACCGTCGTGGTCTGTAGCTGCCACACCGGAGTGCGCTCCTCTCACTGCCTGCCGATCCTCTGCTCCTGGACCTGTGAAACAGGGGTTAGTGACCCGGGCCGGGGTTTCCTGTGAGGGCATTCTGATGGTCAAGTCAGTGATGATCCAGGGAAACAGATCCTCCTGGTCGGGCCCCTCTTGATGAACTCCGCACTAGGAGGAGTGAACTGATGTGTCGATGAAGGAGAAAAGTAGCAGGGGGAGAGTGATAGCAGGGACAGAGGGGTTCCTATTACTCCGCTTCTCCCTGTTTCCCAGCGACTTTCCTTCTACCATGGTGTTGGTGGTGGCGCTCTATTCTCTCGGTTGAGCTTGTGCTTGTGTTCTTTTTTGTTTGTTGTTTTTTTGCGTTTGTTACCTCCCCCCTTCCGGGGGTGCCGATCGTTCTTTGTAATTGAAAACTGGCTATTGGGAGTCTGCCTCGGGACCCTTGCTGGGTTGGCAGGCACATGGGGCAGGATTCCATGTCATGGACGGGACGCCTTTCTTAAAGGTGGTAGGGGAAGCTTCCATTCCTTCTGACATCCTCTCTGGTTGCCCCATTTCGGGAAGTCTGGCAGAGTCTCGATCCGGGGGCCACCGCCCTAGGGGTGCATGCTCTCTGGCTGGCCCATCCCGTGGAAGTACGGTCGGACAGGTAGTTATGGCGGCATGGGGGCACCGTTCCATAGTCCTCGGGCGGCTTGCCGGCATCTTGGGACAGCAAGGTCTACTCTGGTCTGGGCGCTCCGATCTCGTGCGATCACCTTGGTGGAGAAGAGAAGAGTGCGGGCCCGGTCCAGAGGGCGCGCTCTCGGAGAGGCTCCATATCGGCGAGCGAGCTCTTGGCCCGACCTCGATCGCAAGGCACTAACCTTCGAGGGTCTCGCTCTGGAGGGCGGAGGACGGACCCGGTCCAGAGGGTGCACGCTCGGAGAGGCTCCACATTTGTGGGCGAGCTCTTGACCCGACCTCGACTGCAAGGCACTAACCTCCGAGGGTCTTGCTCTGGAGGGCAGTGGACGGACCCGGTCCAGAGGGCACGCTCTCAGAGGGGCTCCACATTGGCAGGCGAGCTCTTGGCCCGACCTCGATCGTAGGACACTAACCTCCAAGGGTCTCGCTCTGGAGGGTGGAGGATGGACCCGGTCCAGAGTGCGCACGCTCGGAGAGGCTCCACATCGGTGGGCGAGCTCTTGGCCCGACCTCGATCGCAGGGCACTAACCTCCGAGGGTCTTGCTCTGGAGGGCGGAGGACGGACCCGGTCCAGAGGGCGTGCACTCAGAGAGGCTCCACATCGACGGGCGAGCTCTTGGCCCGACCTCGACCGTAGGACACTAACCTCCGAGGGTCTCGCTCTGGAGGATGGAGGACGAACCCGATCCAGAGGGCGCGTGCTCGGAGAGGCTCTACATCGGCGGGCGAGCTCTTGGCCCGACCTCGACCACAGGATACTAACCTCTAAGGGTCTCACTCTGGAGGGTGGAGGACGGCTCCGACCTAGGCGTCGAGCTCACGAGCTCGACCTGGCGGAGGACTGAGCTTGACTTGCTATCCTGGGGGAACTCGACTCAGCTCGACGAAGTGCCCCGAATTGAGGCGTCGCCTTGGCGCCCGCCATGGCGGTCTCCTTTAACATGGCGCTCGTCAGCTATCCATGTCAGCGATCTTGCCACATCATTTGCCCCCTACTTTCGAGGCTCGTCAGTGCGTGGTGCTCGAGGCGAAGGGAGTATCTGTAGTGCTGACATGGAGGGGCAAAAATCCGGTGCAATGATGGCGCGGTCGCTGGCGCCTCGAGGGACGGCCCCGTAAGCCAATATGGGGAAGACGTGTGGCCATGTCCGAGGAGCAGTTAATGCTGGCACAGAATTCTGAGTGGCTGGGATTCCTTTTTTGTCGACGGGCAGCACGTGGCGCAGATCAAAAAGTCCTTTCCTTTCAAATCCTTCGCGCTCATTGCTGCGTCTGGGCCTTTCTTCTTCCACGATTTACATCTGTTCTTTCCTTCTCTGGGGGTCTAGACCACCTTCATCTTCCTTCTTTCTCTCCTTCTGGGATAGGCTCCTTCCCTCTTGGTTCAGCATGTCTCGTCCTAAGTCTTCCTCCCGAAGGGTGGTGCTCTCCTCCTCCGATGAGGAGTCAGAGGAGGAGCAGTTTAGGATTAGTGTGAGACCAGCCCTTCCTGCCTCTCCAGTGCCCGTTAGGGATCTGGAGGTCGTTCCTTTTCTTCCTATCAGTCTTCCTCTTTTGCTTGAACCATCCTCCGAGTTGGTCCGGTCAACAGGTCCGGGCGGGGTTGCTTCGACGATCTCTGCCACGGAACTGGAGGCCATCCGGGATGCCTATGGGATCCCATCTTCCGTCCGACTCATGGTCCCCCGCCCTGGGGAACGGGTCACATCCAGCAGACCCGGGCGTCTCGCTTTCTATGAGGGGATATTCTCCGGGGGTCTTCGATTCCCTTTCCATCCTTTCTTTATGTTTGTTCTAAGCAATTATTGCCTGGACCCCACCCAATTGGTGCCGAACGCCATCAAGGTGATCTTTTCTTTCATTGTGCTCTGCCACATCCACGGGTTCGTTGCCCGGTTCTCCCTGTTCAGGGCATTCTTCATCCTGAAACACCACCTGACCGAGGACGGGTGGTGGTCTTTGTCTTCTCGCCCGAAGGGCATCAAGTTCGAGCTTCTCTCTTCCATCAAGGGATGGAAGAGCAAGTTCTTCTTTGCGAGTGTCGAGGGGGTCGACTAGGCCTGGAGCGAGTGGGACCAATCCTCAAACCGGATCTCTGGGGTCAAAGCTACCGACCAGGATGACTACGATCAGCTTCGCACTGCTCAGATACCTTCCTTGGAGGTCCTGCTATCAGAGCAGAATCTTCTCGATGCCAGGGTCGACTCGTCGTCGGGGCCAGGTAAGTTCAGCTCTTTCCTCTGCATGTAGCTTCTCTTTTCTTCATTTTGGGTTGACTTTCCCAGTTCCTGTGTGCAGGGTCAAATCTTCCGGAGGGCGAGCCATTGCCGATCTCCAGGAAGAGGCCGCCCACTGGGGTGGTGGCCGAGCCCCCTTCAAGGCGGGCCTGGGTTGAGGGCGTGCCGATGTCTGCCCCTGCTGTGCCGGCCACCTTGAAGGGAAAAGGGGGTTGTGGGAGCCCCTGTGCGATGGATAGAGCCGCAGGTGGAACCCCCTGTCCCGGAGCCCGTAGTGGTCATCTAGACATATGTTGCTGATGCCGCTCCGCTCCGCTCTACGAGTCCGGTGACGACCGAAGTTGACGGTTTTCCGGTCATGACGCTGCCGGGTCCTCGACCGATCTTTGGGGGTCCTGCCACTAGAGTGGCGGGCGCACCTGCCCCTCGAGAGAACAGGAGGGACGAGGCGAGGCGTCGCCTCCCATTCAAGTTGGGACCGGAGAGCTCTTTGGCCGACAACCGCATGCTGGCCTACCAAATGATGGGCTTCTCCATCCAACGGTGCAACCGGGAAAACATGGACGGGCTGTCGGTTGGGCTCTTGATCGACAGCATTTTTTCCCATCTGTACACGGTGAACAGCTCCGTCCTCTCTCCCTTCCTTCCTTTCTTCTCCCCCCCCCCCCCCCATTTTTTTTTTGACCTCCCATGTACTGCAGATGGGTGTTGAGGCCCTCTTCATTAGGAGCTGCTACCAAAACTAGGAGCAGTCTGCACAGCAGCAGATGGCCAAGATCACGTCATTGAAGACCGATCTGAAGGGGAAGGCCGACTCCGAGGAAGCGCTTGACCGGTGGGTCAAGGACCTCGAGAGGCAGCTCGCCGACTCCGAGGGGCGAGTAAAGGAACTCCAGGAAAAGCTGGACCACGAGCAGGGGGAGTCGAGGAAGAAAGCTAAGGAGCTTGCCGACTCCAAGCAGAGGTTGGACGTGGTCATGGCCGAGGCGGCCCGGCAGAAATGGACCGCCCAATCTCTCTAAGCTCGATTGATGGCAGAAGAGGAGAAGTCAGCTGTGGCTCAGAGGGCAGTGGATGAGGTGACCAAGTCGGTCGCGGACGCCAAGCATGAGGTGGCTTCAGCAAAGAAGGAAGCCGGGGAGGCGGTGGAAAGGTACATGGCCTCGAAGGAGTTCCTCGCCGAAATCCAGCAGACGGCGTCGGACTCCTTCAAAGGCTTCATGTACTTGCACTGCCTGGTCGAGGGGTTCATCTCGGTCGAGGGCTTCATCTCGGTCGAGGGCCGCGGCTACCTTGACTATTCTGGTACTTCAGATTAGGAGGCAGGCATTGGGGAAGCCGCGCCAGCTGAGTCTGAGGCCACGCGGTCGGAAGCCCCTGCTGATGGAGACTCCCGGCCCAGCGACCCATCCTATGGATAGCCACTTTTTGTTTCTTCCTTTGTATTTAGCAGGGCTGCTCGGCATGTCGAGGGCCCATAGGGTACTTGTACTTGATACTTGATTAATGAAGTGCGAATTTTCTTGCAATTGTCTTTCTTGCTTGGCTCCTCCCATCCTTCACTCCCTTTTCACTTTTGTCTTTCTTTTTATTGTATGGGGAGATCAGGTAGGGTGTACCTAAGAGCTGCTGAGCTCGATGGTCTCTAGGCCAGAGATCTGAGCTCCAGTCTTGAGAAAGTGTCCTGGAGCTAGGCTCGGGGATAGTGGTTGCTGAGAGCTGCTTGGCTCAAAGTTTCCTTGGTCGGAGATCTGAGCTTCGGTCTTGAGAAAATGTCCCAAAGCTGGGCTCGGGGATAGTGGTTGCTGAGAGCGGCTTGGCTCGAAGTTCCCTTGGCCGGAGATCTGAGCTCCGGTCTTGAGAAAGTGTCCTGGGGCTGGGCTCGGGGACATTAGTTGCTAAGAGCTGCTTGGGTCGAAGTTCCCTTGGCCGGAGATCTGAGCTCCGGTCTTGAGAAAGTATCCTGGAGCTGGGCTCGGGGACATTGGTTGCTGAGAGCTGCTTGGCTTGGAGTTCCCTTGGCCGAAGATTTGAGCTCCTGTCTTGAGAAGGTGTCCTGGAGCTGGGCTCGGGGACAGTGGTTGCTGAGAGCTGCTTGGCTCGAAGTTTTCTTGGCCAGAGATCTGAGCTCCGGTCTTGAGAAGATGTCCCGGAGCTGGGCTCGGGGACAGTGGTTGCTGAGAGTGGTAGCTTCGATGATGTGGTATTTTCTTCTTGTTCTCCCTTTCTCTTTCCTTCCCTACTCTTCTCTCACTCATTTTTCATTCATCTTTCATTTTTCTTTTCATTCATTTTTATCTCAATTTTTTTTTTTTAGTGTGGGGAGATCAGAGGAGAGGATGCTGGCCGAACCCCCGTTTTATTCTCTTTCTTTCCTTCCCTCCTCGTCTTCTTTTCGAGTGGGGAGATCAGAGAAGGGGCTACCGGGCTTCCCCCCTTTATTCCCTTTCTTTCCTTCCCCTCTCATCTTCTTTTCGAGTGGGGAGATCAGGGTAGGGGGGTTACCAGTCTTGATTGCCTTGGAGCTAGGCTCGAGGCCTTCCTAGACGTGGAGCTAGGCTCAGGCCCAGGGATTGCCTGAGATCTTGGCTCGGGGCTTTGGCGCCTTGGAGCTAGGCTCAAGGTGTTGACGGGAGCTGCGTGGCCCCGTGATCCCTTGGCATCTTGGAGCTAGGCTCGGAGACGTTTGAGATGGAGAGCTGCTTGGCTCGAAGTTCCCTTGGCCGGAGATCTGAGCTCTGGTCTGGAGAAGGTATCCTGGAGCTGGGCTCAGGGACAGTGGTTGCTGAGAGCTGCTTGGTTCGATGGTTCTTCGACGTCCTGGAGCCGGGCCCGGGGATGCCTTGAATTGAGAGCTACGTGGTTCGATGATTTTTCGACATCCTAGAGCTGGGCCCGAGGGTGTCATCGATCGGGAGCAGTGTGGCTCCTTAACCCCTTTGGCATCCTAGAGCTGGGCTCGGGGATGCCATTGGCATTCTCCTGCAAGACAAACAGACACTTGCACGGGCAAAAATCATTGTTATTCATTTTTGGAAAACCCTACATTATTGATAGTATTTCTGCAAGTTGCAGGCATTCCATGTTCTGGGGAACCTAATGCCGTTGAGATCTTGAGGTAGTAGACCCCTTGCGAGAGGGCTTCAGTCACTTTGTAGGGGCCTTCCCAGTTTGAGAAAAGCTTGCCGCACTCCCTAGGCTGGGACGTTTCCGCCCGCCGCAGCACCAGGTCTCTGGGCTTGAAGGCTTTTGTCCGAATGCGGGCATTGTAGTACCGGGCCACCCTTTATCGGTAGGCTGCCATCCATAGGCGGGCTTTGTCCCTTGCTTTTTTAAGGAGATCCAGGTTGAGCAGGAGGTGCGCCGAGTTCCGTCCTTCATCATACTGCTACACCCGCAACGTGGGCACGCCGAGCTCGACGGGGATGACTGCTTCGGCACCGAAGACGAGGTTGAAGGGCATTTCATTCATCACCGTCCTGAGCATCATGTGGTAGGCCCACAGGATGCTAGGGAGCTCTTCTGCCCACATGCCCTTAGCTTGATCCAGCCTGGTTCGGAGCCCTTGCAGGATAGTCTGGTTGGTCACCTCGGCCTCCCCGTTTATTTGGGGGTGAGCTACCAAGGTGAACCGGTGTTGGATGCCGTGGGCTGCACAGAATCCTTCGAACTTGTGGTTGTCGAACTGTCGCCCGTTGTTGGTGATGACGCAATGAGGGAGCCCGAAGTGACAGATGATTGACTTCCAAAAGAACTGGCGGACATTGGCTTCCACGATCCGAGCCAGCGGCTCTGCCTCGACCCACTTGATGAAGTAGTCGATCGCCACTAGCAGGAACTTTCGCTGCCCTGATGTTGGGGGGAACGGTCCTAAGATGTCCATTCCCCACTGGGCGAAGGGCCAAGGGGCTGAGAGCTGGGAGATCGGTGTCGCCGGCTGGCGCTGGATGTTGGCGTGGCGCTGGCATTTGTCGCACCTCTTGACGAAGTCGGTTGCGTCTTCCCTCATAGTCTCCCAAAAGTATCCTTGGCGGAGAGCTTTGTAGGCCAGTGTCCTCCCTTCCACATGATTTTCGCAGAGGCCTTCATGTATCTCTTGGAGCACAAAGATTGACTCGACGGGCCTGAGGCATCTCAAGAGCGGGTAGGAGTAAGATTGGTGGTAGAGTTGACCCTCTATCAGGGCGAACCGAGAGGCCTTCTTCCTGACAAGGGCGGCATCCGCACGGTCATCCGGGAGGGTGACATCAGTGATATACCGGATGTACTTGTCCATCCAGCTCGGCTCGGGGGCGACTTGATGTACCCCCGTCGGGCTCTCGTAGCTGGGGCTTTCAAGGTACTCAATGTAGGCACGCCCCAGTGACGAGTCCGGCAGGGTCGCGAGTCTAGACAGTGCATCCGCATGTGCATTCTCTTCCTCGAGGGATGTGGAAAATGCTGAAACACCAGAGGCCTACCGTGCTCGCTCGGACTTGCTCCAGATATTTCATCATCTAGGGGTCCCTTGCCTCATATTCCCCGGATACTTGTCTGACAACCAGTTGGGAGTCGGTGAAGACTTTCAAGTCCTGCACACCCAGCTCACGGGAGACTCTTAGTTCCGCGAGGAGTGCCTCGTACTCCGCCTAGTTATTGTTGCGGCGAACTTGAAACGGAGGGCGCATTCCGCCACAACCCCATCGCCATTGATCAAGATGAGGCCAGCTTCGCTCCCACCGGAATTGGACGCTCCATCTACGTGGAGAATCCAAGGCTCTTCTCCTGGCCCGGGCTCCATAGCTGTTTGCTCTGGCTCCTCAGCTAACTCGGTGCACTCGACACGAAGTCGGCCAGAACTTGGGCCTTTTGTGATGACCTCGATCGGTACGCTATATCGAATTCGCTGAGTAGCAGGGACCACTTAGCCAACATCCCGGATGTCTCGTGTCAGGTGAGGATGGTCCTCAGTAGCTGGTTCGTCACCACCACTATAGGGTGTGCTTGGAAATAGGGCCTGAGGCGCTTAGCAGACATTATTAGTACACAAATGAATTTTTCGGAGTGAGTATACCTGATCTCCGCGTCACGAAGGATTTTGCTGGTGTAATACACGGCTTCTGAAATCTGTCCTCATCTGTGCGGACGAGAACTGAGCTTACAACTCCTGGCATCACCGCCAGGTACAGTAGGAGTTCCTCCCCCTCTTTGGCCTGGAGAGCAGTGGGGGGAGGTGAGGAAGTTCTTCAGCTCCTCGAAGGCTGTCCTGCACTCCTCGGTCTAGGTGAAGTCATGCATCTTATGCAGCGCCTTGAAGAATGGCTGGCAACGGTCGGCCGACCTCGAGATGAATCTGCTGAGGGCGGCGACGTGTCCCATCAGGTACTGGACCTGCTTCTTGGAGGTCGGGTGCTCCATATTGATGATGGTCTGCACCTTCTCCGGATTTGCTTCAATGCCCCTTTGGGTGACCATGAAGCCGAGGAATTTTCCCGCGGCCATCCCAAAGGCGCACTTCGCCGGGTTCAGCTTCATCTGATGCTGCCGCAAATTATGAAGGACTCGGTGAGGTCGGCTACATGGCTCGAGCCTGGCCTGCTCATGACGAGCATGTCGTCCACATACACTTGCATGTTGCGCCAATTTGGTCCTTGAAGACCTTACTGACCAGGCGCTGATAGGTGGCCCCCACATTCTTCAAGACAAAGGGCATCATCCTGTAGCAGTACGTCCCCTGGTCGGTGACGAAGGCAGTATGCTCCTCGTCCTCCGGATGCATATGGATTTGATTGTATTCTGAAAATGCATCCATGAAGGAGAGCAGCCGGTGGTCCGAGGTGGCATCCACTAGCTGGTCGATCTTTGGAGAGGAAAGCTATCCTTCGGGCAAGCTTTATTAAGGTCGGTGTAGTCTACACAGATCCTCCATTTTATTATTCTTCTTGACCATCACCATATTCGCCAGCCAGCTCAGATATCGGACCTCTCGAACGAAACCGGCAGCTAGGAGTTTATCTACCTCTTCGTTGATGGCCGCCTGTCTCTCCGGGGCAAAACTTTTTTCTTTTGCCGAACTGGTCTGTGCTTTGGGTCGATGCTCAATCTATGGGTAATGACGTCAGGGGGAATGCCCGGCATGTCTGCCACCGTCCAGGCGAACACGTCCGCATTCGCCTGCAGGAATCCCACAATCGGGACCTCTCCTCCTCGGGCAGCTGGGCTCCAATCTGCACCGTCTTTGCTGGGTCATCTCCAAGTGGGTAGGAAAGTAGGCACTCAACCGGGCCCCCTCTAGGGTCTTGGACCCTTTGGTCGAGGTCATCGCGCTGGGGTCGCCCTGAGGGACCTTGGCCCCAGGGAGGGTCTGGAAGCAATGCTGCACCAGCTGGGGTGCCCCTCTCAACTCTCCGACACCGTCGGGAGTTGGGAACTGTACAAGTAGCCTCTTGGTGGAGACAACAGTGTCAAGCAAGTTGAGCCCGGGTCGACCCAATATCACGTTGTAGGTGGAAGGGAGCCTCACAACGGTGAAATTCATCATGACGGTGCTCTGCTGAGGTGGGGTTCCGGCAGTGACCGAGAGAGTGATTTCTCCTTCTACTCTCACGAATTGCTCGTAAAACCGACAAGGGGTGTGTGCACGGGCCGAAGCTGATCGGGCGGAAGATTCATTCTGGAGAAGGCATCATAAAAAAGTACGTCTGTGGAGCTTCCACTATCAACCATGATGCGCTTTACAAGATGCTTCGCGATCATCATTTTGACGACCACGGCATCATTGTTTACATTTTTTCCCTATCTTCCCCCTCACTCATAAAGGGGAGTACATTTTGGAGTCCCCTGCCCCCCGGGCCTTCTTGGACGCGCGTGCTGCTCCCCAGGAGATCATGCCCACCGGCTTCTCGGTGGGACGGTTGTCGATGGCTGGAGCTGGCGGGAGAGCGACAAGCGCCTGGGACTCCGCTTGAGGTCTGCCCCCCACGAATCTTTTGAGGTAGCCTCTCTTGATGAGTTCCTCAATCTCCCACTTGAGGTTGTGGCATTCTTCGGTGTCGTGGCCGTGGTTGCTGTAGAAGCGGCAGTACTTCGTCTTGTCACAGCCAGCGTAAGGCTTCAATGGAGGCGGATGCCTCAAGTAGTCCTCGTCCTCGATCTCCATAAGAATTTTTGTCCTCGGGGCGAGAGGGGGGTGTAGTTTTCCTCAGGGACAGGGGTCCCTCTCAGTCTTGGCCAGTCCCTCCGGGAGCTCTGAGCCTGGGGTGCTGGCTTCCGGGTCCCGGACACTTCAACAGGGGCCGACTTCTTTAGGGATCCTCCATCGAGCTCCCGCCTTGTGCGGTCTGCCTCCTCGGCGCGGATGTACTTTTGGAACCGGAGAAGGAGCTTGACGTAGGTCTTGGGGGGCTTCTTATCCAGCGAGTAGGTCAGGCGGGAGGTCCTAAGCCCTCGCTTCAGTGCCAGCATTGCCACTGGCTCTTCAAGATTGTAGATCTCCAACGCGGCGGCCTTGAAGCGGGCCATGTAGTCCCGCAGGGGCTCGCGGTCCTGCTACGGATGGAGAAGAGGTTGTCTGCCTCCCGTGGAAAATTCCTACAAGCATCGAAATGAGCCACGAACTTCTACTCTAGCTGGGCAAAGGAGGTGATGCTCTCCGGCTCCAGACGGGTGAACCACACCTGGGCTACCTTCCGGAGAGTAGCAGGAAAGGCGACGTAGAGAAGAGTGTTGGTGGCTCCCTGGACCCTCATAAGAGTCGGTAGCTTTCCAGGTAGTCCAGGGGGTCGATGGTCCCGTCGTAAGGATCCACCTGCGGCATCCGAAATCGATGCAGGATCGGCTCTGCTTGGATTTCTTGGAAGAATGGGGGACAGGCATCGTAGCCTGCTGGCTTACTAGCGGAGCCCGGCATGCTAGTGCATCGGCGATCAATCTCTGCCAGCTTGCGGTCATGTTCCTCCAGGTGCCTGCCCGCCGCGCGCCTAGCGGCTTCATCAGTGGACCCCTCCATCGAAGGAGACGAAGAAGGTGACATGGATGCATGGCATCCGTGGCGGAGGGTCTTGCTTTTCTTGCCTCGGTGGGGTCTGGGCACCTCCCACCCGAGGTTTGGTGAGCAGCTTTCTCTGTCGACAGAGCCGGCCCGTTGTCTTTTTCGCCGGAGCTTGATGGCTGTCCCAGTTTTCAGTGGTGGCCCGCGGCTACGACGGCCTTCCTTGGAAGGAGCGCAGGCTGTCGCTGGGGGCTGCGGCATGGGTCGCCGGGGTCCCTGGCTGCTGGTGGGTAGCCACGGACCGATGCTGATGCTGAAGCTGGTGCACTGCCGTGGCAAGAACTTGCATCTGCTGGGCCAGTGCAGCCAGCTGGGGTTCTGGTGGAGGTGGCTGGACCGGAGCGGGCGGCTCCACTTCTTGGCGGTGTGGGTTTCCCTGAGAGGGGGAGTCCCTCGCATGACTGGTGTAAGCCTCCCTTGCCCTCATCGTTACCATCCTTCTGCCTGGCTCGCTTGCAGAGAAATGGAGGGCTTACTTGATGCCCCTACTCGGCATGCCAATCTATTGCCACCAGGACCGTCGTGGCCCATAGCTACCGCACCGGAGTGCACTCCTTTCGCTGCCTGCCGGTCCTCTACTTCTGGACCTGCGAAATAGGGATTAGTGACCCAGGCCGGGGTTTCCGGCGGGGGCACTCCGACGGTCAAGTCAGTGACGATCCAGTGGAATATATCCTCCTGATCGGGCCCCTCTTGATGGACTCCGCACTAGGAGGAGTGAACTGATGTGTCGGTGAAGGAGAAAAGCAGCAGGAAGAGTAACAGCGGGGACAGAGGGGTTCCCTGTTGTTCCGCTTCTCCCTGTTTCCCAGTGACTTTCCTTCTACCATGGTGTTGGTGGTGGCACTCTGCTCTCTCGGTTGAGCTTGCGCTTGTGTTCTTTTTTGTTTGTTGTTTTTTTTATGTTTGTTACCTTCCCCCTTCGGGGGTGTCGTCGTTCTTTGTAGTTGAAAATTGACCGTTGGAAGTCTGCCTCGGGATCCTCGCTGGGTTGCAGGCGCATGGGGCAAGATTCCGTGTCGTGGACGGGACGCCTTTCCTGACAGGTGGTAGGGGAAGCTTCCATTCCTTCTGACATCCTCTCTGGTTGCCCCATTTCGGGAAGTCTGGCAAGTCTCGATCCGGGGGCCGCCGCCCTAGGGGTGCATGCTCTCTAGCTGGTCCATCCCCTGGAAGTACGGCCGGACAGGTAGTTATGGCGATATGGGGCTGCCGTTCCATAGTCCTCGGGTGGCTCGCCGGTATCCTGGGACAGCAGGGTCTACTCCGGTCTGGGCGCTCCGAGCTCGTGCGGTCACCTTGGTGGAGAAGAGAAGAGTGCGGGCCCAGTCCAGAGGGTGCGTTGCTCGAAGAGCTCCACATCGGTGGGCAAGCTCTTGGCTCGACCTCGACCGCAGGGCACTAACCTCCGAGGGTCTCGCTCTGGAGGGGAGGACGGACCCGGTCCAGAGGGCACGCGCTCGAAGAGGCTCCACATCGATGGGCTAGCTCTTGGCCCGACCTCGACCGCAGGGCGTCTCGCTCTGGAGGACGGACCCGGTCCAGAGGGCGCGCGCTTGGAAAGGCTCCACATCGGCGGGCGAGCTCTTGGCCCGACTCGATCGCAGGGCACTAACCTCCGAGGGTCTCGCTCTGGAGGGCGGAGGACGGACCCGGTCCAGAGGACGCGCCTCGGAGAGTCTCCACATCGGCGGGCGAGCTCTTGGCCCAACCTCGACCGCAGGGTACTAACCTCCGAGGGTCTCGCTCTGGAGGGCGGAGGACAGACCCGGTCCAGAGGGCGCATGCTCGGAGAGGCTCCACATTGGCGGGCGAGCTCTTGGCCAGACCTCGACCGCAGGGCACTAACCTCCGAGGTCTCGCTCTGTAGGGCGGAGGACGGACCCGATCCAGAGGGTGCACGCTCGGAAAGGCTCCACATCGGCGGGCGAGCTCTTGGCCCGACCTCGACCGCAGGGCACTAACCTCCGAGGGTCTCGTTCTGGAGGGCGGAGGATGGCTCTGACCTAGGCGTCGAGCTCACGAGCTCGACCTGGCGGAGGACTGAGCTCGACTTGCTATCCTTCTGGAACTCGACTCAGCTCGGCGAAGTGTCCCGAACTCAGACGTCGCCTTGGCACCCGCCGTGGCGGTCTCTTTTAACGTGGCGCTCGTCAGCTACCCATGTCAGCGGTCTTGCCACATCAAATGAATTACAATAGCCAGAGCTGAGAGCTAAGAGAGATGACTGAAAGCATGAAAATGGTAGTTAAAAAAAATACTTTATCGGGGATCTCCTCATACCAATTTTTAGAGTTACGTAGAGTAATAGAATATTATTTGAGAGGTAGCCTCCTTTGACAAGTATAATTGAATCCGGTATGATATTAGAATCTTGTCTCCTAGAATCCTTTTTGTTAGCATTTTTTTTGTTAGGATAGTTGATTCTATGGAGATCTTACCTCCCACGAACTTATCCACCATGATCCCACTTGAATGTTGGGGCTAGCTTTTGTCATTTACTCGGGTGCCATTGGCTTTGAGTATTGAGATGGTTTATTTGTTGCCGAAAAAGAAGGGACCTTGTCAAGAGAGAAGAAGCCTTGACACCGCACTCTAACTTAGCCGACTAATTTTGGATCTTAGTTGGATCCAAGTAAGTACTCAATGGATGTGTAAAAGGAATGTCAGTCGGGTTCGACTATTTATAATCTCTCGGTATAAGGTATCAGAGATAGTTGATGTAATGACTGCCTTGATCATCTTTCTCTTAATCGGTGATGTAGTTAATGGTATGACTGCTCTTTGATTATTCGATGGGTAACTCCGTCTTGATTGGTGGTTTCATAGGTATCACAAGGTCGAGTAAATAGTTGCCACAATAACTATTGTATTAGCTATGACAATAAAAGGGCACTAGTAGAGTAACATAAGAGCGGAGCAAAGAAGATGATCTATAACTTGGGCTCTTTAGTGACGAAGGGCCAGATATAAAGATTTTAAATCCATTTGCGGCAAAGGGATCCAAGCAGGAATGGAGGTTGATGTTTTCAAAAGAAAGGCTTCGATGAGATATTAAAAAAAAAAAGGAAAGAAGTAAAAATGAGCAGATAAAATCTCTATTTATTAAATTAAATATGAATTGTTTGCTTACGCTAGCATACATATGGTGCATATAAATCTAACCATAATAAATTTTGAATATAATGATAATTTTATTTTAAGTATGATAATAATTTTACTAATATTATTAGTTGGTCGTATTAATAAATAAGATGGTTTAATTTCTTTCATTTCATCTCCAATATAAATTTCAATGAAAACTAGGGATGGAATTAGGCCAAACTGGGCCAGGTCTTACCCTTATCCTAGTTTTGCCCAAAAATTATTTTCAAATTTTGGACCAGGCTTAGCCCAATAGTTTTGAAAAAATCTAGGCCTGAGCCTGTCCGAACCCATTTGGATCAGCCCGAAAACTTTCACCAAGACCCAAACCCATCATGCGAGGGGGAGATTGAATCCCATTATCTTCCCGATGACCATGGAGATGCCCTCGCATGGCTCATCAATGACACTCGAATCCAACTTTTCTATTAGCAACCTCTAAGTGGGTAGCATAGGAGGGCTCGGCTAGCTCTGAACTTCGAGAGCATCGAAGTCGACAATAAAGGATGCAATGTAGTGGAGTCAATGAAGACATCGCCAGAGTAGGGTTGGTCTCTCAGGTTGGAGCCGGAACCCTAATTGGCATGGCCACAAGAGTGAGAGTCTTGGCTGGAGCCGGAGTGGGAGTGGGAGCGGAAGTTTTGGATGTAGAGTTAGATGATTCGACAGAAAGGACCATTGCTCAAAAGGTGATGAGGGATCGACCTATTGGAATGAGGCACCAGCATCGATGTAGTGCCCTCAGCCTTGGCGGAAGCCATGTGGGCAAGGAGAAGAGTCCGAACCATTTGGACAAGGAGGAGGCTCGTGCTACTTTCAGGCTTTTGGGTTGGGCTTGCAATCATGATAGGCTCGGGCAAGATCAATGATAGGTTCAAGTCCAGTCCAAAAATAAAATGGACTTTATATTTGATCCCAATTCGGGTCTAATTTTGTTCGGGCCTGACCCGAAGCCCTTTGAGCGGGCCCAAGTCCATTTCCAGGCTCAATATGATAACCAAAAAAAAAAAAAAAAACTTGCCGACCTAGAACAAAGATTATTTTTCACATGCGCCTTCTTATAAAGTTGTAGTGCTTATTCTTATTCCGATTCCCTCTCCGTTATTCTCAACCGTCGGCACAAGAACGAAAATAATAACTATTATAATAATAATAATAAAGTGCAAGAATCCTCGATTCTCAACCGTCGGAAGAGGAAAACAAAAACAAAAAGGAAAGAAAAATATTTGAAAGCAAAAAGAAGTGGAAAAAGCGAATAGAATGACCTCGGACAAAATTCTGTCGCTCTTTTTTTTTTCGATGGCGAACTTCGTTTTGCTTTCATTAAAATTCTCTTTCTCTACCCGTTGAATTCCTCCAATCCACTTTTCTGTCAGATTTTCGCGGTCACCGAGGAGCTCCTCCCCCTTTTCTTTTCAGCAGCGAAGAGACGGGGACAACAGATCATGGTATGGATTCGATTCGACCTTCCGGTCGTTTTCTTTGTCATGAGAGACGGACGAGGAGGAATTCGTGTAGTTCTCCGCCGTGTGGCCGCCGGAATTCCCTAAATCTCTTTTCCTCCCACTATAAATTCCCCCAGGAGGTGAAGGTGGTCGTCTCATCAATCCATACATCAGCCTCGGCTTAGATTTCTCTGTCTTCGCGGTTCTAAATTGCCCGGTTTGCTTCCTTCTCTTTCATTCTCTTCCATCTTTGACCTTTGGCAGCATAAAGTTTGTATTTTTAGCAATTTAAAATCACTAATAACCCAACCTTCGTCGTGCCGTCGCATTACTATTCATTATTCAGTCTCTGAACTGGTAGCGATCATAATGGCAGCGTTCCCTATTTTTTGGGAATGTTTGTTTGGGTGATTTTCATGAGACTTACTAGACTTATATATTTCTTGCCACAGTGGAAACATGTTAGTAAATATGCCAAAACTTTAGCTTTCCAAATATAGACATTTTTTAAGAGCAAATTGATTAATCCCTTTTTGTGAGAGACTACTAGCTGATTGATTGGAGAAATGAATACACCAAATAAAACATAAACATTGTACCGTTCAAGCATTTTAGATCAAAAGCTCATGTAGTAATTTCTGCCATTCTTGTCTTGCTTATTTCCCTTACTCTTCAGTTTACAAAGTCATGTCTTACACATTTTATTTTCAATTTTCATTTGCATCGAAATGCAGGTTTCGGATAACATGTTGCAGGAAACAGAGTCATTTAATGGTAAATTTGTTTCCTCTAATATCCCATAACATTTTAAGTGCTAGAATATTTTATTTTAATCATCATTGATGGTGGAGGCCTTTGTATTTAGAATATGTTTCAAGTTCATGCAAGGTAAGAGCAAGGATATATTCTGTTTGACTGATCCAGTATGCATGAAATGTATGCATGATAGCAAACCCACCCTCCGAAATTCATGAACTAGTCTTTTTCCAAATGAATGCTTGTAATTAACACATAGTTTCCTCTAACAGATCCTTTAGTAACATCATTTTTTCTTTAAAAATGCATGCATATATTTGCCATATTGCATTCATATTATATTTTACATTTTTCAAATTTGCCATATCTTAACCATATCATACCCAATTTTTTTTCAAAATTTTCCATAGAGGTGTATATTTGTCAGCGACTTTGATCTGGTTGTATTTCAAAGAGGGAGTTAGACTTTTTTTTTTTGACCTATGTCTTCCTAATAACTGCTTATTGATCGAGTCAATCAGCAATTGTTTTGGCCCTCACTTTATAGTGGAACCTTATGTTCTGGCCCGCATCAAAGAATTAGATGTCTTTGATCGTTTGCTTTATCTGATATGGGAAGGGTCTCTATTCGACTTTGTTTTGGATTCTGCGACGAATGACTATCAATTGCTAGAATTCCTCACTTGCCATGAAAAATATATTTCCTCAGCAGCATGAAAAAGTCCTTTATGAAACAACACAAATACACATCTGACACTTCATAATTTGTATGGTTGAACACTTTGATTAAAATATTTTAATATATGTTGCTTAAAAGAGATTTTAAGTGCTCAAGGTTCAGTTTTTTTAGATTAAGCAAAGCTGCATAGTTATTCTAAAGAGATGATTGCCTTAGAATGATGCATTTCTACGTTCCTTTCATCTGATCATGTCCTGTTTCTAAGCATACTGACTTATTCAAATGTTGTTTTTTTAATCAATATTGCAGGAGTGATACAAAAAGGAAGAGAAATTCTTTTCCAGGTTATTAACTAGAATTATCTTTTTTTTATATCAGATTTCAATTAATACAGTGATTAAATAGCAAGAATACATAATCAGCTCGTGGATGAAACCTTATTTTAGTATCCTTGATATGGTAAAACTTTATAACAAGCTGTTTCATAAGCATGATAACTATTTATGTCTAAGAGACATTATCGAAAAGCAGGCTTTCAATTGGGAATCTCATAAGTATGGTTGGTGGAAGAATTTGGAAAAGAAGGTTGCGGATCTTGCTAAATGTGGGTTCACATCAGCATGGCTGCCACCAGCAACCCATTCATTATCTCCAGAAGGTCAGCTAAACTGCAGTTGTTGATCTCTATTTTCTAAGTAATGCTTCAAAGAGAATTGTTTCTCTTCTTTTTTTGCAGGATACCTACCGCAGAACCTCTATTCTCTTGATTCTTCTTATGGTTCTCACCTGGAATTGAAAGCTTTACTTCAAAAAATGAACCAAAACAAAGTCAGGGCAATGGCTGACATAGTTATCAATCATCGAGTTGGGACTACTCAAGGACATGGGGGAGCATACAATCGGTTTGATGGAATTCCATTGCCATGGAATGAACATGCTGTAACATCATGTTCTGGTGGAAAGGTAATGCTACTAATTGAAATAATATTCTGGTTAACTTAAAATAAATCGATCTATTAATTAGTTTGCATGGTTGAGCTATTGCTGCATCGAAATGTCATGCTTACATTGCATTTTTGGGGCTAAGGACTTAGATATTCTTGAAAGTTGTATTTCTCTTCTCATGTCTATGTTACATCCAGGGTAACCGAAGCACTGGTGATAACTTTCATGGAGTTCCAAACATAGATCATACCCAAGCATTTGTACGGAAAGACATAATTGGATGGCTAAAATGGCTTCACCAAAGTATTGGATTTCAAGATTTCCGTTTTGATTTTGCAAAAGGGTAAATAAATGTCCTGTGCAAATTCACATTTCTAATATCATGCCTAGTTATGTTTTTAAAATTAATGTTTACAGTACATTGTCTAATTTTCAGCTATGCCCCTAAGTTTGTAAAAGAATATGTTGAGGAGGCCAAGCCAATATTCTCTGTGGGGGAATATTGGGATACCTGCAACTACTGTCCTCCAGATTATCGCTTGGACTACAACCAAGGTATTAATCTTGTAATAAATATATATTCACGTATAGTAATATGTAGTTATCATCTTGCCAAATTGAACAAGAAAAGCTTCACTGTATAGCATTATGATGGATTCTTTGATGATATAGTTTATTTTATGTGCACCAATCTAGTCTATGTTAAAGTTCTGTGTTTAATATAGGCAACATAGAAAAATAAAAAATGGTTCAGGTGCTTCATTGACTATTTACATAATATATTAATATGTAATACTTGTATGTTCTGTTTTTTATTAATTTTATTGCTAATATTGACTTGGTTTATACTTGCTGTATATTTGATTATATCCAACCTGCTATTACCCTCAGGTAAAGGCAGTGCATCCCATGTATTATTACTTTGTAATGCCTGCATGTCATCTATTATATTCCTTTTCTAGCCAATATGCTAGAGAATTTCTTAAAATTCTTAGAAGTATGTGCAAAAGAGATTGCAAGAACGAAAAGACATGTACACCAGGGAACATAATTAGTAATGTGAGGTGCAAGTTATTTTGGTTTTTTGAGGAGCGATGGGCAAATCATAATCAACGACAAGGGTATGCATCAGACAAATACCTGTGTTTGGGTCTCCTAATAGGTTTATTGATTAATTACTTATTATTCTCTTGGTGTAACCAATTGTCTTAGTAGACTCTTTCACTTGAGATATGCTAGATGGCACATCAACAGGTAAAGGAAGTTTGGAAGTAGCAGTTCTAGCTTCAGTACTAACTTCACAGGTGTCCTTCATGAAGGGGCCCTCCTTATAATGATACAAATATCTTCATAAATGTAACATCTGAAAAGAAATGCCTTTTATGTTTGAAACTTACAGTAAATTTGTTTGAAGAAGCCTACTGAAAAGCCACAATATCAGAATTCAGGGGTAACAAGTAAACATTGAAATTAGACAGAAGAGGGAAAAGAACAAACATGGATATAAAAGATTTTTAGCAGAAAGCAAGACATGTGGAGACAAGAACGTAGTAGTCTGAAATATCAAAAAGTTGTAAAATCATGTGACTTTGTTGCAATTTTAATTCAAAAGATAAATTAGGTGGTGATAGGTCTTGGAAGAGACTTTAGTATGCTTCTTTTATTCTTTCAGCGTGTCTAGTTTTGAGAATTCTATGACATCCTGTGAGGAAATATATGCTTGTTTACTAATAATTTCCTATTAATCTCATGATCGAACCTCTATAAACACTAATGAAAATTTCTGCAAAAGTTAATTGTAAAATCTTTCTATTCAAGTTGCACTTACTATTTTCTTGGGATAATACAACTGGATCTTAGAACATGCCTAAAGTTATATGCAATTGGCTTACAGATCATGTGGTCACTGGATCATACCATCAGCTGAGGCTCATAATGTTATGTATTAACCATATTCTAGATTTTTTGGTGCCTTAGAAAGTTTAAACTTTGCACCAATTTAAATTCTGGAGAAATATACAAGTTGGAATCTAGATGAATCTAATCGGTCACTGGAGTTGTACAGGTCAAAATCTTGTGTTTAACCTTGAAATATCACTGATTATATAACCATGAATATATCCATCACAAAACATCATATTCCAATGAGATATCGACTTATGACAGTGTACATGTTGCAATAACTACAGGATTGTTCATTTTATATTATATAGCATCTGCATGGGAAATTATTCAGTTTCATTTCAGGAATAACTTCTTTGCATTATCTTGTGAATTGTTTAGATGGTCATAGACAAAGAATCATTAACTGGCTTGATAACACTGGAGGGCTTTGTGCTGCCTTTGATTTCACAACAAAGGGTATCCTTCAGGTATTACAATGAATTGATTGTCTTCTTTTCCTTAGGAATGAAACTATACTTTGTTCCAACAGCAAGCACTAATGACCTGCTAAAACTTATTGGATGGACTATATTTCCCATACAGGAAGCAGTTAAGGGAGAGCTATGGCGTTTGTGTGATCCTCAAGGGAAGCCGCCTGGTGTGATGGGATGGTGGCCTTCAAGATCGGTTACATTCATTGAGAACCATGACACAGGATCAACTCAGGTTTATCTCTCTTTGATTTTTGGCATCCTGATAAGCCATCAGATCATATTATAAGTTGCTATAATGTGTGAAAGATGTTTGTTGATGCAATTGCAACTTTTCATTTAAATCCAAACATCTACTTACTGGGAGGATTTACTTTTTCCAGGGACATTGGCCTTTCCCAGCGAATCACATTATGGAGGTATTGCATAAAGTTTCTTCCACCTATCTCTTATATTATGAAAGAAAACTCTCAGTGGCTGTCCAACTTACTGGACCTTTGATGGCTATGGTAATTTTGGAAAAAAAATATCTTTATTAGATGTGCCAACTATGGTTTAGCTCTCTCCTCTCTTAAGAAAGTGATAAGAGTAGTTTAGCAACCAAAAGTAAGTATAGCTATTTGTAATTCGCTAGTAATGGAATATATTACTGATGCATATAAAATCTGGATAGAAAATATTTTGACTGTAGAATTCTCTATATGTGTATTAGAAAAAGTATTGACATTGAACCTGAGCAGATGTGCACATCAGCACCAAATTAAAAAAAAAAAAATACTAGGACTGAAAACAAAATTATCAAATGAAATGCAGATTAATAAAGCAGAGAAAATGGATTCATAGGAACTCGAGAAGTGATCTTTTGATCTAATTTGACATAACCTTTGTTCTTGTAGGTAGAGCTTAGAAAACATTCAACTTCTAACTATAAATTATCCTTTGCTCTAATTTGCATAACCCAATAATAGATGAAGCCAAAGAAGAACAAAGAGGTTTGAGAAGATAGAGAGAAAAACACCATGCACAGATTTACGTGGTTTGGTCACAGGCCTAGATCCATGGGTGAGGATTGAGCCGAGATTCTACTATAATAAAAACAAATGGAGTATAAGAATAGATCCACCTCTCAACAAAACCCTAACACTAATATAATACACCCCATCTATCATGCTTTTATAAAACAAAACAAAATGTATATCAAGAACGGGTCAGGTCAGTACCACGGGGGCTTCATCCCCTGCACCCTTGGAAGAGGCCTATCATGGTAGCAGACTTGGGCTGACAGGATTTCGCACCAAGAAATATTAGAAATAATCAATCTCTTTATAATTAGGATTTCTCACCAAGAAGTTGAGTAAATTTATGCTTTATAGATTCTATTCAGTTCTCTCCACAATTGAATGAATATTTAGTCTCTTTGAATGTTCTTTTGGATTTTCCCCTAATCCCAGTTTGCCAACTTTCTTTTCAGGGATATGCATACATCCTCACACATCCTGGGATACCAACTGTTTTCTATGATCACTTCTATGATTGGGGTGACTCCATTCACAACCAAATTGCGAAACTGGTACTCCTAACTATACCCTATGAAAGATTTATGATTAATCAAGAAACCTTTCTGAGTTTCTAAATTACATGCAGATGAGCATCCGGAGACAACAAGATATCCATAGCCGATCGGCAATCAAAATCCTAGATGTCCGGTCAGATCTCTACTGTGCTATCATTGACAATAAAGTGTGCATGAAGATTGGGGAGGGGTCATGGTGTCCAAGTGGCAAGGAGTGGAAACTAGCGACCAGTGGCCATAGATATGCAGTATGGCAAAAGTAGAATTCTGCGTTGGAGAAAATAAACTTGTTCCTTTAGAACTAATACTTATGCTTGTAGAATATTATTACTATATGGGATTGAGAAATAATATCATCATTGTAGATTTAATTCAAATTTCTCATTTGGCATAAATGTATTGCATTACATTCCTGAAATTTGTTCACAAAGGTGGTCATTTCAAGTCATGATCAAACAATTTCAACTATCAAAATAGGTCATGATTATATGAATGTTTGACAATTGCTATATTTTGAGCTTTCTCATTCTAGACTTTCTTGAGGACATTAGATTTTTAGCTATTCCTGATTTTTCAAAAAGCTTCGAACAATGAGGAATGCAGGTTTTATCTTTGTGAGCAGCGCGCTCAGATGAGGACCTCATGGACAAGAAGAGATCTAGGTCGAAGGTTCGTCGATTGTTCACATTTTGGGATATGAGTTCTTTTGTCCCTAACTCTATTTTTTTCATCTTTTTGAATTCAAAATGGTATCTTTGTATAGAGGAAGATGTCTTGCAATGATTATTTCGAGTGATATGATGATGAGATCTGCTTCCATGGAAAAATGGTGATTAATCGGCTCTAGAAGGAAGCGGACACGATGGAGGAGGAAGTCGGATGCTTCCATGACAAACAGAGGATATATGAGCTAATTATTTTGCTATCTTGGTTGGTTGTTGGTCTATTGCTTTTGAAAAATCAGAAGTAGCAGCTGAGTTTAGGGGATGATTGGAGAAGATCCCTTACATCGATAGGATGATCGAGAGGATTTGGGAGGGATAGGGTTCCGATCATAGCGAATGAAAGGGTTTTAGAGGAGGACGACAGAAATAGGGCAATCATTTTTCCTTGCCACTGCATTACAATTTTGCTAGGTAAGCATGCCAATGTCACCTATTCAAAAAATGGCCACACAAGCACTGGTGTTGCCGACCTTACCGCTGTGGCATGTAGCTGTAGGTTGGCACCGGACGTCTGTCCCTTTACTCCGGAATCCTGGCATCCTCGGATCTGCAAAATAAGGTTAGAGACCCGGGCTGGGATTCCTGGCAGGGGCACTCCGATGATCAAGTCAGTGAGCGGCAAAGTGGAATAGATCCACTAAGGTAGATCCCAATTCGGGTCTCCGTGCTTAGAGAAATCCTAGATGAAGGGAAAAAGTGAGAGAGAATGAAAGGGGATTAGCGCTCAAGTTGCTGCGACTGGGCTCGCAGGACTCGCTCCTGGGAGTCCTTTGGGGAGCTTTCGCCTTTGAGTCGCCTCTCTCATTGCTTCGCGTGTCTGCCCTCTTGATCACTTACCTTGCTCCTCGCTCGTGGGTGCCTTTTAGATCGTCGATTGCTTTGGTGCCTCGATTCTCCCCCTGTGGGGGTTTAGAGGTCAACGATGTTCCTTGGCCGTCCTCTCGAGATTACTTCCTCCCACAGTTGGGAGTTAAGTTGCGAGTTTGTCTCATCCACCGTGCTGTCATGAAAGGAGGAATTAAGCGGGACTTCGATCCAGGCGCCACCGTCCTTGGGTTTGGGACGTTGAACGCGGCCCTCCCCTTCGGGGGGTTCCAGGTGATCAGCCGTAGGATCTGATATCTCGACCAGGGTATCCCTCCTAAACTGGTGCAAACGAGGTTACGTACACCGTTACAGATCTGGGGGCGCCGTACCATGCGCGCTGGCCTCAGCAGCATCCTCGGGGCTGGCGCCCTCGGGCCTCCTGACTTCCATGGAGAAGGCGCGACTTCGACCGAGATGGACCCATCTGGGGGCGCCACCTGGCAAGAGAGCAGGAGTGCCCGGTTCGACTTCGGCTGAGGTAGACCCATCTAGGGGTGCCACCTGGTGAAGTAGCAGGGACAGCACTCGACTTCGACCGAGGTGGACCTATCTGGGGGTGCCACCCGGTGAAGGAGCGGGAGTGCCTGGCTTGACTCCGGCCGAGGTGGACCCATCTTGGAGTGCCACCTGGCGAAGGAGCAGAGGCAAGCTCGACTTTGATCGAGGTAGATCCATCTGGGGGTGCCACCTAGCGAAGGAGTGAGAGTGCTTGGCTCGACTCCGACCGAGGTGGACCCATCTGGAAGTGCCACCTGGCGAAGGAGCAGAGGCAGGCTCGACTTTGACCGAGGTGGACCCATATGGGGGTGCCACCTGGCGAAGGAGCGGGAGCAGCGCTCGACTTCGACCGAGGTGGACCCATGTGGGGGTGCCACCTGGAGAAGGAGCGGGAGCAGCGCTCGACTTCGACCGAGGTGGACTCATCTGGGGGTGCCACCTGGCGAAGGAGCGAGAGCAGCGCTCGACTTCGACCGAGGTGGACTCATCTGGGGGTGCCACCTGGCGAAGGAGCGGGGACAGTGCTCAACTTTGACCGAGGTGGACCCATCTGGGAGTGCCACCTAGCGAAGGAGCAGAGGCAGGCTCGACTTCGACCGAGGTGGACCCACCTGGGGGCGCCACCTGGCGATGGAGCATAGGCAAGCTTAACTTCGACCGAGATGGATCCCACCTGGGGGTGCCACCTGACGAAGGAGTAGGAGTAGGCTCAACTTCGATCGAGGTGGATCCCACATGGGGGCGCCACCTAGCGAAGGAGCAGAGGCAAGCTCGACTTCGGCCGAGGTGGACCCTACTTGGGGGCGCCACCTGGCGAAGGAGCAGGGGCGCCGAGCTCGACTTCGACCAAGGTGGACCCTACCTGGGGGCGCCACCTAGCGAAGGAGCAAGCGCAGGCTCAACTTTGACCGGGGTGGACCCCACCTGAGGGCGCCACCTGACGAAGGAGCAAAGGTAAGCTCGACTTCGGCCGAGGTGGACCCCACTTGGGGGTGTCACCTGGCGAAGGAGCAGGAGAAGGCCCAACTTCTGCCGAGGTGGACCCTACATGGGGGTGCCACCTGGCGAAGGAGCAAAGGCAAGCTCGACTTCGACCGAGGTGGACGCCACCTGTCGAAGGAGCAGGCTCAACTTCGATCGAGGTGGACCCCACTTGGGGGCACCACCTGGCGAAGGAGTAGGGGCGCCGAGCTCGACTTCGGCCGAGGTGGACCCCACTTGGAGGTGCCACCTGGCGAAGGAACAGGGGAGCCCAGAAGGGAACATGGTGCGACGCTATCTACCTGCTTGGCTGCCAGTTGGGTCTGGCGTGCTCTCCACGTCAGCGATCTTGCCATATCAACTGGTTCAGTGAAAATCGATGCAAAAAACTTACCAAAAATCGGTCGAAGGGCAACATTAAGACGATTCGAAAAGATCAAGAACCAAAAATTAGAATTTTGTAGTTTAAAGACCATTCAAAAAAACTCAATATAGTTTAAAGACTATAAACATAAGTTATCCAAAAAATAATAATCTATTTGTTCTGGGGTAAAAGATAGGAGTGAGAATTTGTGCTGCCCTGGAGACATGGATGAAAAAAAATAAATCTTATGGTATCTCTCAATAATCATGCATGCATCTAACCACCATTACATTGAATAATTATTAAAAAGATGGATATCTTTTGCAGGTTGTCTTTGTGATCCAATAAATCCATAGGGGTTGGGGGCGGGGGCTAAGGAGAGGAATAATGTTGTCTTTGAGGAAGTATGGTTAGAATATTATGGTAGAATTATATATAGTATATATGGTATGATGTTTAAAGGTCAAATCTTGCTTGGTATGATGCCCATGATAAAGGAGATGGACAATCAAGAATAGTAGATCCTATAAATTCTACAACAATAGCCCATCCTATCCCTGGGATAAAATTAAAAAGTGTTCTTTTAGATAAGGCAAGCTCTTTTCATTTTGTAATTGAGTCTCAAGTTGGTTTATTTAATTTAGAATCAAATTTAAGTTGTTAATGGACATCTCATATATGTGTATCTAAAGTTTCCAAGTCTATTCTAGAGCGAGAAAGAGTGAGTCAGATAAAAGTGTTTCAGAACCTAAGGGTGTGAAACCTAGGAGTTTTTTGGAGAGGCTAAGAGGAAGACGGAGTATACCAAATCAATACAAATCAGGAAAAGGGTCCAAAGAAGGAAGGGAAAGGAGGATAAGGAGTTGAAAGGTGTCTTGGATTGGGGGGCTAATCCATGCTTTCCTTTAGAGAAAGGTGTGAGAAAGAAAGAAGCTAGGTTAGAGATAGAGCAAGGGTCAACTTGTCCATAAGGAGGAAGTGCTGGGAGGCTAACGAAAGTTGCAATGGAGGCTGATCAAGTCGATAAAGTAGTGATGAAGGGGAGAAGCACTGAGTTTCATGGAGAGCAAGGACAACACTCATCACCACCTCAGTGGCTAGCAAACGAAGTGGTGGGAGGGGTACAGCTCCAGGTTGTTCATGGGCACAAGTAGTACAAGGGGCAAGGAGATTCTGGTGGGAGACCTCCAAGGCCTTTGAGGAGGATATAACTATACTGGAAGAGAAGTTCTCATAGGTGGTGGTTGTTGATGATGAAGACATAGATCATATCAGCTAGAAGTGGAAAGTGGACATTGTGGAAAGATTTTTGGGCAAAGAGTTTCCAATAGATTTCATCTAAAAGGAAATGAAACTACGATAGAACATTGAGAGAGAGTTTCAAGTTCTTTCCCTATCGAAAAGGGTATTGATATTCATTTCATCATCTAAGGAGGACAAGCAAAGGATTTTAGAAAGGGGGTGTGGTCTTTGGCTAGGCAACTTTTGGCCATTAAAGCTTAGAACCGAAGTCATACCAAATAGAGACCAACTCAGGTACGCCTCTATATGGCTCAGACTCCTAGATCTTCCTCTTGAGATATGGGAGGAGGGCATCATTAGAAAATAGTTAGGATGGCGAGAAAATCCTCGTTCTTGGATGAATGGATAGCTAATAACATTAGAATGGGGTTTGCAAGAGTTTGTGTTCAAATTGATCTATCAAAGTGCATTTGTCCTAGTACTAAGGTGGTCTTAAAGGGCAATACTATATAGCAGCAGTTTATTTATGAAAATTTACATGATATTTGTTAATATTGTGAAAAAATTTTATTGAAGGAGGAGTGTGGGTGTGACGGGGAAACCACAAAGCAAAATGATAAACAAACATTTGGGCCATGGATAAAAGCTATGCACGCACCTTTCTCAATAAAGGTAGTTCAGAGTAGTCCTATTAATCAGTCTTTAGCATCATCATAGGGAGCGATTGCTTAGACATAGGTTAAGAAGCCAGGCAAGAAATTCCAAGTAGTCAAGAGCAAGAGCCCCGCAAACTCTTTGCCATGCCATCAAGTTTGATCCATTAAGGAAGGATAGTCAACATGATGAAGAGGTGCAGCTGATGAAAATAATTCTATTAACAAAGGGAAAAAGGATGCATACTCATCCTAAGGTGTGGAAGGAGAAGTGTAAGCAATCACCACCAAAGATAGGAGCTAACAATTCTCTAGGTTCTAAATCTACACAACAATCTAAACTACTTGTTCATGCAAGACATGGAACCAATGATGAGCAGCATCAAGCATCAAAGGAAATCATATTCTTTGGTGCAACAGATACTAGAAAAATAAGGAAGACACTATTGATTAATCTAAGTAATATATTAACCAACTGGCAAGAAGGAGATATGTTGGAGGAGGCTAGTAGTAAGGTGGCTGATAAACATCACACTATGGATAAGGGTAACATATTAAACACTCATTCTTAACATGTCACAAATTTACATCTTATTTTAGAAAAATTTCATAGTGATATGGTGCAAGGTATACATCATACAATACAAGATATTACAAGGTTAAATACTAATACTAAGGAGGGGAGTCCATCTAATGAGCCTGATCCAAAAGGAAAAAGGGTAGTACACCACATTTCCAACTCGTTATGAAAAAGATTATAGCATAGAATTGTAGAGGGGCATCAAAGTCCTTGTTTATGAAATATGTTCATAGTATGATGAATGATCACAAGCCAAACATGTAGTGTTTTTTGGAGACTAGGCTATCATATGAATATGAAATATGATCAAAAGAACCATGGGGCCAATATGGGATATATACATATATATATATATATAGTGCCAACTATGGGATTATCAGGGGGTATGGTGTTGGCTTGGAGGAAAGATAATGATACCATAAGCTTCATGCATGCTGATAGGCAAGTTATCTCCTCTCAAGATGGCAAGGAGTGGATTCTAGCAATAACTTATGTTAGTACAAATGGCATGGAAAAAAGAAGTATATGGGAATCTATTAATCAAGTGCAGCAATTACGATTATATATTCTCCTTGTTGAAGATTTTAATTGTATTCTCAATGTAGAGGATAAGAAAGGAGCTAAGGCCTTTAAGCTGGATAGAGATATCAGGAAGTTTAGAACTTGCATGCAGAATAATGGATTCATTGATATGGAATATGAAGGACCTAAGTTTATTTGGTATAATAACAGAATTGGGCTAGGAAGAGCTTGGGAGAGACTGGATAGAGCTTTTGCTATAGGTAAATGGATGGATTTATATCCTGAAACTAAGATCAACCACCTGATGAGATATGCTTCTGATCACTATCCTATTTTTGTTGCCTAGAGAACTGGTATAGTAGAGGCAGTGCTCCTCTCATATTTGAAAAATTTTGGCTAAGGTACCTAGGAGTTTATAAATTGTAAAAAATGCTTAGTCTATACAGAGATATCATTTTCCAGAAGTTAAACTCACCATGATGCTATCTAAAACCAAACTAGCTATCAAAACATGGGTACGAAGGAGGGTGGGGAATCTTGTTACTAGAGAAGAACTCTATTACTCTATCATAAGGTTGTAGCATAAAGAATGTGAAGCTGATCAAGGACTATCATAAACTTCATATGCAGGATATCTTATAGAGGCAAATGTCCAGAATTTTGTGGTTGAAAGAGGGAGACCTTAATATTAAATTCTATCATAGATCAATAGTGTTGAGAAGAAGAAAGAATAGAATCCAGATGATATATCATGATAATGGCAATAGGATTGAAGAGGAGATAAAGAAGTTGTTGATGGAACATTTCAAAAATTGATGGGATCATTTTTCAAATCCTTGCCAAGACTGCACGCTCAATATTCATAGTACAGTTTGTGAAGCTCAGAATAAAAATCTGATTCAAGGGGTTACTGAAGAAGAGATTGAGAGGGCTATCCTCAATATAAATATAGAAAAGGTCCCTAGATTTGATGGGTATCGAGGCTTTTTCTTCAGAAGTTTTAATCTATTATTAAACATGATGTTATCAAGGCTGTTAAATATTTCTATTCTTCTACTCGTATGCCTTATAGCTGGAATCAAACTTACATTACCCTTATTCCAAAAGTGCCTAACCTTGTATACCTTCCGACTACCATCCTATAAGCCTTTGAAATACTATTTATAAGATCATATCAAAGATTTTAGCCTTAAGCTCCAATATTTATTACCTTCCCTCATCTCTCCTACCCATGGGGCTTTCACTTAGAAAAGAAGCATCACTCATAATATTCTTGTAGCGCAAGAACTTATGCACTTTTTGTCCATTGCCTCTGCAGCAAAATGCCTGAATCGGTCGTACTGGCCGGTTGGCATAGTTTGAGCTGGTTCAGACCTGCTTCATTATTTTTTTAATTTTTGAATGGAATAATTGTTTTTATAACCGAATAGTATCGATTGGGTACTGGTCTGATTTGGTTCAGTCCGAACCGGTCGGTTCGATGAACCTTGCTATGGAGGGCTTCTAGTGTATGGCATAAAATTTGCCATTATGGGGCGAAATTTCAATCTCATATATAATGGGTCACCAGAGATGGAAGAAATTTGATTATTGTACGGGAACCTTGGATCTCATCCATTCCTTCGCAACTATGGCTTGCTTATCTATATATTAATTCTTATGTAGAAAATCTTATGGTGACAAATCTTATTATCCCTGATGGATGCTGGGATTTGCGTAGGTTGGCCTCGTTTTTTGATACTAAGATGATGAACCAAAAGGGATTTGGTTTGCTCGATTATGTTGGAATTCCACCAGAATGTTGGATGTTTCCATCAAAGACATGTATGTGGGCTCATTCAAAATGAACATGGTGGGAGATGTCGAGGCTAGTTCATGTGGATTTGGAAACCAAAAATTTTGCCATAGGTTGGATTTTTCTGGTGGAAATTGGCTTGGAGAAGGCTTCCTTGTAAATCCTTGTTACATGACTGGGACAGCCCCTTTTCTCAGCAAACCAATTGTAATCTGTGCACTCATCCAGAGGAAGATGCATACCATATCATGATTAATTATATTTTTGCACATCATTGCTGGCTTGCCTTGAGCAGTAGGTTAATTGTTGGGTTTATACCTGATTCTTTGTTGTCAGGCCTGGTTAATTTTTTTAGCAAAGCTGAGGTACACAGAGGAGGGTGTAAAATCTGACCATGCTTTTATAGCAGGGATGGTAATTTTTACCTATCCGATGGATATCCGACTCGATCCGATCCTGATGGGACAGGTAAAACGTGATATGCCTAATTTATAAATGGATATAGATTATATATATAAAAAAAAAAACTCGACTCGGATTCGGTTCGGGTCGGATATGGGTAGTAGTATATTCCTATCCGAACCTGACCCGTTTATATATAAAAAAAATTATATTTATAAAATATTTAAGTAAATTAGATATGAGACGAATATATCCAACCCGACTCGATTCAATCCGACCTGTTTAGATTTTAAGTAAACTTGATTTTATGAGACCGGGTATACCCGACCTGACCCGATCCAAACATGATTTTTTTTATACCCGACCCGACCCGATTCGAGACGGGTATGGGACGGATAATTTTTTAACGGGACGGGTATGGATTTTGGATGATCCGATCCAAACCCGATCCATTGCCATCCCTATTTTATAGCTACTCAAATTGGTTTGCTAGAACCAAAGATTATTCCAATAGCAAGTGTTCTCGCCAAGAAATGTTTTCTGGATGGTTTCTAGGCACCACATCGAACGGCAGACTATAAAATATGATACCTTGAGTACTCAAATTAAGAAACTGGGCATATCCTCTCTTGCAACACCAGCAGGTGGGTTCTAATTATATCTCTTGGATTGCCCCTCTCCTTGGAGTCTTAAAGATAAACTTTGATTACAATGCTGTGGCTACTTGTGTTATGAGGGTCATGCAGGAAATATGGTGTTTGCTCTTCGCAAACAGCTACCTTCTACTTACTCTGTTTTGACTGCAGAATTACAGGGGGCTTGGTTGGGAATGTTTCATGCTCTGTTTACCTGTAAAGCTACTCAATTATTGCTAGAGTGGGATTTTAGCACTCTTATAACAAGGCTTCAGTGCACTACACCTTGCAGGCTTGATGATAACCCTCTCTTCAGAGATCTGAAAGCTTAATTTTCTAATGTGCATGCCATACATATTTCTGAAATCAGAAGGGTGGGGAATAAAGTGGCGGATTGGCTGGCAGGTATAGGTATCCTTTGTCCAATGATTTTACCATGTCCAGTGGACAATCAGTTATTTGAGAGCTGAAATATCTTTTAGAGGATGATGCTCATGAAACTGTCTATACTAGATCTAGTGGGCTATTTTATCTGAATGTTTAGCTTAGGTTCTTTTTCCATTTTCTGTCTTTATACCCTGCATTTCACCGAAAAATGTGTGTACCTTCAGCTAATTATTTTGTTTATATTTTAATGTCATATTCAAAATATATACAATTAATATTTTAAATGATATTAATTTATAGTACATAAGTATAAAATATTTTATATAAAATTAATAATTAAATAATATATTTTAATTGTGTATTTTTTTTTTTTTTTTGAGTTTTAATTGAGCCGAGCTCAAGAGATGTAGGTCTAGCTCTATTTGATCATAGGAGTTGATTTTAAGCAGAATTTTCCATCAACATGAGCTAGTTTGATCATAAAAAGCTTGCTTGCATGAGAGCTCAAGACTTAATACCACTCAGGCGAGATGTCCCTCCAAAACTCAAGCATCTGCTTTTCTAGACATTATATATTTATTTTTTTTAAAAAAAAATTAGAAGGCAGACTTTGGTATAATGGTAAAGCTAGCTACTTCATTATAATCTAGATGTCATGAAATATAAAAATAGCTTCCCTATACATAGGAGTTAATAATCCTGCATTAACCTTGAGAAGCTATTCCTTGCTACGGGGCATTTACCTTACTATAAATCTTTACTTGGATTTTTTTACAGCCCTAATCATTCTGCGCCTAAGGGTTAGGGCTATAAATTTTAACCACACAGGATTAATGTTACAAATCCTTTCACCCATATTTCACACTAAAGTTACATGTAATGTGGTTGTGGGGTTGGATTTATCCTTGCTTAAAAGGTTTCATCTGCATCATTTTAAATCTTCACTTTTTATGATTCTTCATAGTAAATTCAAGCTATAGAACTTAGTGTTGTAATATTTTTAAAATCTTTGTTTTGCATCTGTTCATAAGTCTGATGTGAAATCTTTTTATTTTCCTTATTAACTCAAGTTTTTTGATCAATTGCTTAGTGTTGGGATATCCCGGTTCAGCTACGAACCGAACTCCGGCTCAACTGGTCGAAGCCCTTTTCTCCGGACCACGGACTTCAGACCAGGAAAAAGGCCAGGCCAACTGCAGGCAGCTCACTGCTTCTCACCGGACAATAGCATCCGAAGGCCAGTCCTTCGGATAACGTCTTCGGTCTTAACCGAAGACCAAGTTTATCATCGACTTCCGAAGACACGCTTTTCGGTCCCTGCCGTAGACACGATCTCCGGCTTCGGGGGAAATACTAAATCTTCGGCCCATGCAAGGGGAAACCCGAAGATTGGGACCACAATCTGGTCCAAATAGGCAACTGTAATCAATGGTTACAATCAGCATTCTCCATGCCACGATCATGGCGCGCAACTTCAGCTGCCACGCCTCCGATCTGGCCCGAACCCTCAGTGACAACCCACAATCGCCAATCATGGGAGAAATTAACTTCCATGATCACTGGAAAAAGAGCGGGCCACAGCCGGAGGCCTTCTTTTAAATAATGGTAAGAAGGATGGCTAGAGAGGTACGCACACGTAGGCTCGCACATATTTAAGAGCTTTTTCTCTCATACTCTCGACACCCTTCCCCATTCTGTGGCTGGGATCCGTCACTGACTTAGGCATCGGAGTGTCCCCCGCCGGAACAACTCTGGCAAGGGACCTGTTTTGCAGGTGAACCAGGGAGCGGTCCTGCAGCGCAGCGGCTCCGACCGACCGATTCAGGGACTTCACGCCAATAGATTGGTGCGCCAGGTAGGGGGAAGCGCTATTTAAGCTCCCTCCAAGTTAAGGGGAAGAAAAAAAAAATTCTTGATGACGAGAGGGAAGGCTCAAATAGCTTCCACGAGCCGAAGTCATGCTCCATCCCAGGGGTGCACCCCCGGGAAGAACGATGTCCCACCTCCCACAGTTATCGTGGGACTACAGCAATTCGAAGCCCTTGTGAACCAGGTCACCAACCTCACGGCCATGGTTCAGGACTTCCAGAGCAGAGCCTTTCCGGTGGGAAATCCACCAGCCGCCTCCAGATATAGCTCTCGGTCTCGAAGGAAGAGAGCCCCACGGAGGATTTTACGTATCCCTCCCCTCATTCTCGGCCCTCTCCCGAAGGCCGAACTTCGAGGTTGCCTAGGTCCGCCAACTCCCCGCAAAAAGGGAAAAGGCCTAGGCAAACTCCCTCGCCCTCCTCCGAAGACTCCACTTATGTGGAGAGAGAGCCGAAGCAGACTCCCGATTACGATGGGAGATTTAAAGCCATCGAATCAGAGATGGCGAAGACGCAAGAATAGAGAATGCGGGATCTAAGGATCCTGACGATTTGATTGTGGGCGATCTACGCCCACCATATACCGATCGTATCATGGCCGAAGTCATTCCTCGGCACTTCAGGGTTTCCCAGATAGAATCCTACGACGGCACCTCCGACCCCCTCGACCATTTGGGCAGCTTCAAGGCCCATATGATGATTCAAGAAGCTTCGGACGCGATATACTGCTTAGCGTTCCCAGCTATCTTGAAGAAGTCCGCTCGGATGTGGTACTCGAGCCTGCCCAGGCACCATCGATTCCTTTTCCAAGTTAGAAAAATTGTTTGTCTTGCATTTCAGGACCTGCCGCAAGACTCCACGGAATACGGACACACTGTTCCTCCTTCACCAGAACGAAGTAGAAAGCCTGCGAGACTACATCTCAGGTTTAATGCGGCCACGCTTGAGATCCCTGATCTTAACGAGTACGTGGCCATGTCTGCATTGAAGAAGGGGCTTCGTATCTCCAGCTTACTTTTTTCCTGGATAAGAGTTCCCTAAAAGCTATGCTGAGCTCTTGTCAAGGGCTCAGAAATATGCCGATGATGAAGAGTAGGCGGCAAATCGACGACTGATCGAAGGGAAACCTCCTTCGAAAAAGAAGAATAACAGGGGACAAGGTTCCCAAACTTCCAATAACAATGGCGGCAAATATATAGACCGTCGAAAAAGTCCTCCCAAGCCCAGAGCTTGGGAAAGATTCGACTCCTACACCCTCCTCAATCTCCCTCGAGAGAAGATCCTCATGGAGATAGTGAAGGATAACTATCTCTAACGGCCCCGTCCCATGAAGGCCTCCTCTTCCGTAAGGAATATGAACAAATACTGCCGATTCCACCGGGACCACGGCCACAACACAGAAGAGTGCATCCAACTGAAGGATGCAATTGAGGATCTCATCAAGAGAGGGTACTTGGGGTGGTACATCGATCGCCAAGGCCCCCAGTGGGAAGCAACTATTCCCAGCCACCTCCCGAAGAGGCCGAATTGCCAAATCAAAGACCCACCAACGGAGGTATAGGGATGATACACCGACCCACAACTAGAGAAGGGATGAGGATGACGCTCCAAAGCGACTTAAAGACAACAACTCTATCCTCTTCTCTGACAACGACCTTGTGGGAGTTCGGCTCCACATGATGATCTCCTTGTAATCTCGACCGTAGTGGCCAACTATGATGTACAACGAATCCTTGTTGATAATGGAAATTGACTGATGTCTTGATATACGATGCATTCTCTAAAATGTGTTTGCCTAGACATCAACTGCAAAGATCTCTCATACCGCTCTCCGGTTTTGGGGACAACCAAGTTTATGCCGAGGGAGAAATAGTGTTGCCCGTAACCCTTGGCACTGAACCTCGACAAAAGACACTGCCAATCAACTTCACGGTGGTCCGGATCCCCTCAGTATACAATATTATTTTGGGCGGCCTGCCTTGAACAAGTTCCGAACTGTGATATCCTCTCACTACCTTTTGGTGCGCTTCCCCATCAGGAACGGTGTCGCAGAAGTTAGAGAAACCAGAGGACAGCACGGCGGTGCTGATGATGAAGACAGCATTTCAATGATTCAACAACTTCGGATCAGTTGGATTTGAGGGACGCAACCACAAACCTTGGTGAGCCCATGGAGAGGACCGTCCCAGTACCTTTGACAGAGGAAGATCCCTCCAGAGTTGTGCAGATCGGGAGCACGCTTGATGAGGAAACCAAAGCAGAGTTGATCCGTTTCCTCAGAGACAACGCCGACGACTTCGCCTGGTCGGCTTCGGATATGCCAGGGATCCCTGCCGAAGTAATCACTCATCGGCTAGAAGTTATCCCTGGGTGCAAGCCGGTACGGCAGAAGAAAATGAGCTTTTCTCCTGAAAGACAGCAAGCTGTGGACGAAGAAGTTGGCAAGCTCCTTAAAGCAGGGTTCATCCAAGAGGCCCGCTACCTCGAGTGGTTGGCCAATATGGTAATGGTCATAAAGGCTAGTGGCAAGTAGAGGATCTGCATCGACTATACAGACCTTAACAAGGCTTGCCCAAAAATAGCTTCCCTCTCTCGAAGATTGATCAGCTGGTCGACGCTACTGTCGGCCACCAGTTGTTGAGCTTCATGGACGCTTTCTCCGGCTACAACCAAATTAGAATGGATCCGCAAGATGAGAAGAAGATGGCTTTCATCACTGATAAAGGTCTCTACTGCTACAAGATGATGCCGTTCGGCCTCAAGAATGCCGGAGCAATGTTTCAAAGGCTGATCAATAAGGTATTCGAAAAGCAACTAGGAAGAAATATGGAGCCTATGTTGATGACATGATCATCAAAGCCTCCTTCGGAAAGACCACATCCGCGACTTGGAGGAATCATTCAGTGCTCTACAACACTATCGTATGAAGCTAAACACAGCAAAGTGTACCTTTAGGGTCATTTCGGGCAAGTTCTTAGGCTTCCTTGTCACCAAACGAGGAATTGAGGTGAACCTTGAGAAGATTCAAGCTTTGAAAGATATGCGACATCTCTCCTGTAAAAAGGAAGTCCAGCAGTTGACAAGGAGGATTGCCTCCCTCAGCAGATTCATTTCTCGGTCAGCCAAGAAATGCCTTCCGTTCTTCAAGGTACTCTGGCAGTCAAAGGACTTTGAATGGTCCAAAGACTGTCGCACTGCCTTTGAGGAGCTGAAGAAGTACCTGGAGATCCCGCCATTGCTCTCCAAGCCACAAGAAGGCGAGGTCCTCTACCTGTATCTCTCTACTTCAGATGAAGCAATCAGTTCAGTTCTTGTCCGGAGAGATAAAGATGGATCCCATAAGCCGATCTACTATATCAGCAAGATCCTGCATGACGCCGAGACGCGATATGAAAGGATGTAGAAGCTGATCTACTCTTTGGTGATTGCGGCAAAGCGACTACGGCCATATTTTCATGCCCATGCTATTGTGGTGCTTACCGATCAACCTCTCAAGGCCGTTCTCCGATCTCCGGATACCTCTGGAAAGATAGCCAAGTGGGTTGTGAAGCTAAGTAAATTTGACATCAGCTTCCAGCCCCGAACGACTATGAAGGCCCAGGTGCTCTCCGATTTTTTGGCTGAGTGTACTTGGAAGTCTGAAGACGAAGCATCTTTGATAGAAGACAAAGTTCCGAAGGAGACGAAGTCTGTCTGGGTGCTTCATGTGGACGGAGCTTCCAATGCTACTGGATGCGGGGCTGGACTCATGTTGGCCGAACCTGATGGCCACATCATAGAGTATGCACTCCGGTTCTCCTTCCATGCCTCTAATAACCAGGCCGAATACGAGGCCTTGCTTGCCGGACTTCGGATCGCCAAGGATCTGGGAGTCCAGCAACTCCAAGCCTTCTCAGACTCCTAATTGGTTGTGAATCAAGTTAATGGAGAATATGCAGCAAAGGATCCAACCATGGTACAATACCTGGAGAAGGTACGGGCTTTATCTTCCCAACTGGAACATTTCGAGATCATCCATGTTCCACGATCAGAGAACTCCCGGGCAGATGCACTGTCTTGATTGGCAACTACGGCACCGGAATCTCTCGGGCGTACCTTTGTTGAACATCTTGAAACTCCAAGCATAGCCGAAGAGGTTGCGGAGGTGCGCCAGATCGACGTTGAGCCAAGCTGGATGGATCCCATTATCAAGTTCCTGAATGAGGGAGAGCTACCAGAAGATAAGGCATAGGCCAAGAAGATCCACTGGATGGCTTCTCAGTACGTCATCTTAGACATAACCCTCTACAAAAGATCGTTCTCTCAGCCACTGCTAAAATGCTTAGGACCCACAGATACGGATTATGCTCTAAGAGAGGTCCATGAAAGCATATACGGTGATTACTTGGGAGGCAGATCTCTAGTGTACAAGATCATTCGACAAGGGTATTACTGGCCCTCCATCCAGAAGGACTCGGTTGATTTCATGCAAAAGTGCGACCAGTGCTAGAGGTACGCCAATGTACAGAGACAGCCTGCGGGTCACCTGACTCAACTGGCAGCCCCGTGGCCTTTTGCCAGTGAGGAATGGACATTCTTGGCCCATTCCCGCCAGCATCAGGGCAAAGGAAGTTCCTCCTAGTGGCCATCGACTACTTCACGAAGTGGGTAGAAGCCGAACCGCTGGCCCAGATCACAGAAGGCAAGGTGGAAGATTTTGTAAAAAATTCCATCATATTTAGGTTCGGCATCCCACATGTCATCATCACGGACAACAGGAGACAGTTCGACAATCCGAAGTTCAAGGACTTCTGTGCTCGATATCATATCTAGCATCGGCTGACATCCGTTGCTCATCCACAGTCCAACGGAAAAGCCGAAGTCACTAATCGGACCATCCTCCATGGTCTGAAGATAAGGTTGAACGCCTCCAAAGGGATTTGGGTCGAAGAACTGACCTCCGTTCTCTGGGCATACCGAACTACCCCGAGAACGGCCACCGGCGAGTCTCCGTTCAACCTGGCATACGGTACCGAAGCCGTGCTACCTATTGAAGTCTCCTTACAGCCCCTGAGAATTGACAACTATGAAGAGCCTGAGAACTCCGATCAAAGAAGGATTGATCTGGACTTGTTATCAAGCACCAGGCTCCAGGCCCAGATAAGGATGGCGGCGTACTAGCAAAAGGTCACCAAATACTACAACTCAAGGGTGAAAGAGCAAACTTTCTGCACGGGGGACATGGTATTGTGAAGGACAGAGGTATCCAGGCCAATGGAATAGGGTAAACTCTTCCCCAACTAGGAAGGCCATATCAAGTCGAAGAAGTCATTCGACCAGGAACATATCGACTCAAGACCCTGGAGGGGAAGACCCTATCTCGGCCATGGAATGTACAAAACTTTCGCAAATACTATCAATAAATGAGTTCCTAAAATTTCTGTACGAAGCTACTCAACCCTGCTCAACTCAGAACGGCTAATTGCATCGACTGAAGGACAATAGCCTGAGTGACTCGATCTGAAAAATGATCAACTGCGCAAAGAAGAGTCTGATCCACTCACCTTATCGGTATGCCCGACGAGTGCAATGGATGGCCTAACCAGGCCACTAAGAAGATCAAAGGCGCAGGGATGGTTTTCATAACCTACCCTACGTGAATCCGAAGACGTGCTGAGACGGCCTGAACAGCCAACCTTAATCACGACAGAAGTACACAGGGACGGTGCAAACACCCTACCCTACGGTAAATCCGAAAACATGCCTAAAAGGATCACTGTCGTCCTTTCTGTCGACAACAGACATTACAAGAACGGTCCAACCGACCTCATCTCTTCACTGTAGACTGAAAATGGTCAACGGAGTCTACATTTCAGACAAAGCATGATGCAACATATTGCAAAGAATGCATGGGAAGAGGTAACAGAAAGGCACATAATTTTTTTTTCAATTTTTTACAAAGAAAGAAAAAAAAAGAAAGGAAAAACTCTCACAAAGAGAGAACAAGAAAAGAAAATAAACTCTCATAAAGAAAGATACAAAAAAAAAAAGAAGTAGCATCAGGAAGATGTGAGAAATTTTCAATAACCCCCCATCGAATTTTTTCCGTACCGGCAGGGAGAGATATGGAGGGACGACGAAGGGCCCCCGGGGTTCCCGTCCGAACCAGAATCCGACTCCTCATCGGAGTTGGAATCAAATTCATGTCTGGGAAAGGGAACGGAGGGCTTAATGTTATCTAGGCCCTTCAAGTTGTAAAACTTGAAGGCCTTCCTCCTACATTCCCAGAATCCTTGGTGGAAGGAGTCCAGAGCCGCCTCGATGACTTCATCCTTAAAGGCAGTAGAAGTCCTGAAGTCTGAGATGGCGTTCGCCGCCTCCCTCCTTGCTTCCTCCGCCTCTGTGGTTGCCACCGCGACCTGGGCCTGAGCCTCCCTCAGTTGGGCCTCCAACAGGCGAATCCTATTTTCAAGACGGTCCATGAGAGGCTCCTCATCGTCGTCACCCGGCTCAAAGGACTCCGGACTTCTCTTCCTTTTTGGATCAACGACCCTTCTTTTTGCGGCTCGACGGAGTTCAGAAGTACTGACCTCATTTCTAATGAAAGGAAGGAGTTTACAAAAATGATGCCCCTGACAGCAGAAGGCAGGGTCCTATTTATAGAGACCCTGCACCCATGACCGACTGCGGAGAGGCATGTTCCACGTCCTTCCCAGCCGCATCAAAAAATGCCACGTGTCCAGGCGATGCTTCGAGAACCAGAAGGTCGCTCTGAAGCCATCCCCAGGACAACAACTGCCATCGTTTCGAATCCGGAGAAATCCCCATCGTGCGATGGCAACATTAATGGCTTCTTTTTGGAAAAAGGAGACCTGGCAGCTCACAAGGCGCAAGAAATTACGATTGTACAAATATTGACGTGCCATGTGGACAACAAAGATCACAATCAAATCTCCCTAATCACTGGTTGACGGGGAGATGACGCTTGTCCGTCCCAACGGACAAATTTAATATCAAAGGAAAGGTGATACCGGCCTGACCAACCATAGACAGCCTTCGGTAATGGAGTTCTGATCCGTTCCAGAGTTTGTCTTCGTCAACTATCGACTAAATGGCCTTCGGCCACGACTGTTCGACTAAGCAAAAGAAAAGAACGGTAAAACCGGCTCAAGCTACATATGAAGCGTAACATTGCATATGCAAAGAAAGGAGAATTCATTGATGACACAAAGGAGAAAGAAAGAAAATACATCCAAAAGCGACTCAAGTCACTCAACATCGACAGGAGGAGACTCTACACCACAGGACTGAAGCAACCTCTCAATCTGTTCTGAGAGGACCTCGTCAATCTGGACCGGGACCGGAGAACCTTCGGCTTGGACTCCTCTAGCCTGAGCTTCTTCCTGGACCGAAATCGGAATTGGGGTCACCTCCGGATTTTTGATTGAGGTAGCAGCCTCCTCATCCAGACATGGCACTTCCTCGGCCTCTACTATGGCTTCGGCCTCCTCCACTTCCTCTTCTTCTTCTCCAGCTATATCGAAGGAAGGAATACCGGAAAGGTCGAGTTGAGGGAAGGCCTCTTTATCCTGGAGAGTCCGTCGTTAATGTCGTGCTGGTAGCCGTACAAAGATGCTTCATTGATATCCACCTGAAATTGTGAAGACACTCTGAAGTCTGTCACAGCATCGTCTACCTGCTTCCTCAAAGACACGGACTCCCTCTTGGCGGCTTCAGACTCCAGGATTGCCTCTTCGGCCCTCCTGGAAGCCTCCTCCACCGTCTTAGTCAGGCTTTCTGTCTTCTCTTGATCTTCCCTGGCAGCCTGCTCCAGGGAGTCGACTTGTTTCCTGCTCCTTCTCCAACCTGCCTCATGTCCGGCCATTGTCAGATGGGCACTTTTCAGTTTGCCCTTCAGTTCGCGAACTTCATTATTCACCCGGACAAGGCGGTCCTCCATAGACTGCCTCAGCTCTTCGGCAACTTCCTTTGCAGCTCTGGCAGTATGAAGCTCCTTCTTGAGGCCATGGATGAGGTTGTCGACGTTCCCCAGGCCCTCCTCCATGAAGGTAAGGTCGTAGACCAACTGTATCAACAGTGAAGGGTCATGGATCGAACAACTCTTAGGACAAAGGGAACGACAAGGATCATACCTGTTGCAGGACGGAGAAGGCAGAATCGGACACCTTGGGAAGGTTCCGATTCCGAAAAACCGCCAAGTCATGAGGCAGTAGCGTACCCTTCAATGCCTGCCTAGCTACGGCCGGGACCAGCAGTCCCCCCATAGGTGAAAGCTCCGAGAAGTTCGTCGAACGGTCTTCAGCTAAAGAAGCCCCGCGGGCGAACTCCCCCTCGATTTGCCGTGCTTTGACCCTATTAACCGCAGGAGGCAAAACGGCGGCACATTCACTCCCTGAGGCGGACTCCCCGTTGTGCGAACCGGGGAGGTAGCCGCCAAAGGAGTTTCAACTGGGCGGAGCTCCCTCCGCGGCTACTGCATCTTCCCCTGAGGTGCCCCGGGAAGACGAAGTACTTTGGTCCCCCTCGGGGCCATCCCTTCGAGCCCTCTTCCGAACTGCAGACCTGGTGAGAGGGGCCTGCGCTACCCTCTTCTCCGAAGTCTGACGGAGCCAGCTCACACCGGGCTTCATCCCGCCACCTACAAGCAAAAGAGTCCACTTCAATTAACTAAGCCACAATGAAACTGGGAAAGGAGAGCAGAAATTCCCATTGCTATACCTAATGAGGGGAATCTGCTAATTCTCGCCCGATGGAGATTTCTCTCCTCTAACAGTTCCTAGATGGGGGCAACTTCGGAGTTGACCAGAAGATCGTAATCTGACTGATCAGCCGCCAATACCTTCTTCCCGTCATTGATGGTTAGACGAGGCTTCTTCCATATAGTGTCGAAGCCCCATGGATCAAAAGACAACACAAACACAAAGATGGGTTTCCACCCGTGGATGGTGCTGGGCATGTCCTTGATGACCTTGCGGCCTGATCTAGGGCCAATCACCCACCATCCATTGCTGTGGAAATCCCTCTTGAGAATGAAGAGGGCCATGAATAAATTGGTCCTAGGTTCTACGTTTGCGATGCTGCACATGACTAAGAACCCGCAGATGTTCCGGATGCTGTTCGGGATCAACTGCGCCGGCACCACTTGGTACAAGCGGAAGATCTTGATGAAGAAGGGGTGCAAGGAAAACCGAAGACCAGCTTTCAGATGATCTTCGTACATGGCTAGACACCCAGAGGGAGGTTTGTTCACTCGTTCTTCGAGTACGGGAAGAATGAAGGGGAACTCCTCGAGAATGCGATAGCGTTCTCAGAGAAGGGCCGCCTTATCCTGAGAAACTGAGCTGGGAATCGACTCCGGACCTACTATGTCACCGGCCCCCGAGGGCCCAACCTGTTCCCTCTGACTCTCTACGATTTCTTCCATGACAAAAGAATGAAGCAAGGGAGTAGAAAGAAGATTCTACCTGCGAAATAGACTGGTAGTCCAGAATAAGGTGGACAGAGGATGAGACGAGGTTGAAGAAGCTTTCTTGGCCGGACCTTCGCCCTTCTCCAAAAGAAAAGCAAGGGTCTCTGAAGCCCCGACAGGGTTGATTTGACCCAAGGTTACCCTGGGAGGTAATCCATCTTCAACTAACCGCCAGGATGAGGCGCACCCATCATCCAACGGACGGGGGAAAGCCGCCACAACCATCCAAATCTCAACCAACAGATTGGCTTAACCATTGTGCAACGGGAAAAGGAAAGACGGCCCCAGGGTCGCCCACTTTTTCCCTCTTCCCCAACCTGGGAGTGACAGTTGTCCACCATCTGATCCCCAAATCATGATGGACAGTCCAATGAGAGATCCCGTGATCATCCACTACACTATCTCCCGGGAGGAAAATGACAAAGCACTAATACTCTCACTTCTCGAGGCAAATCTCTGCTTCGAAAATTGAGAGTAGGAGGGCAACTGTTGGGATATCCTGGTTCAGCTACGAACCAAACTCCGGCTCAACTGGTCGAAGCCCTTTTCTCCGGACCATGGACTTCGGACCAGGAAAAAGGCCAGGCCAACTGCAGGCAGCTCACTGCTTCTCACCGGACTACAACATCCGAAGGCCAGTCCTTCGGATAACGTCTTCGGCCTTAACCGAAGACCAAGTTTCTTATCGACTTCCGAAGACACGCTCTTCAGTCTCTGCCGTAGACACGATCTTCGGCTCCAGGGAAAATACCAAATCTTCGACCCATGCAAGGGGAAACCCGAAGATTGGACCACAATCTAGTCCAAATAGACAACTATAATCAATGATTACAATCAGCATTCTTCATGCCACGATCATGGCATGTAACTTCAGCTGCCACGCCTCCGATCTGGCCGGAACCGCTCGGTGACAACCCACGATCGCCAATCATGGAAGAAATTAACTCCCATGATCACCGGAAAAAGAGCGAGCCACAGGCCGGAGGCCTTCTTTTAAATAATGGTAAGAAGGATGGCTAGAAAGGTACGCACACGTAGGCTCGCACATATTCTAAGAGCTTTTTCTCTCATACTCTCGACACCCTTCCCCATTCTGTGACTGGGATCCGTCACTGACTTAGGCATCGGAGTATCCTCCGCCGGAACAACTCCGACAAGGGACCTGTTTTGCAGGTGAACAAGGGAGCGGTCCTGCAGCGCAGCGGCTCCGACCGGCTGATTCAGGGACTCCACGCCAACACTTAGATTATTTACTAGAGATCATAAGTTTGAATTTTATAATTTGTTAAGTTGCAGTGAGGCTAGCTATTAATTTGACAAGTCTGTCAGCAAATGTTAGATCAGGTATAACTTCACCTTCACAAGAGGCAGAAATACCATTGAGATAGATGTCACTTTGTTGACATGCTAAAATATATAAGACTATATATTTATATCAAGATAATTAGAAGTACAATTTTTTGTATGATAAGAATTTTTTAAAAAATACTTATCGTGGATATCATTGAACCAAAATAACCCTATGCATTCCAAATTGCCAAATGGTTGATCGAGCTAGCTCCGGCCCAATACTAGCCCAAGCAAAGCTAGCTCCGGCCCAATACAAGCTTGCACATCTAGCCCAATCCAAAAAAATAAGCATGAAATCCTTGGTCAAGCTCACCTAGGTTCAAGCATTAGGTGGCCTAAACTAGATTCATTCAGCTTCATGTCCTACTTATTTATGGACCAAGTAAATCTACTCCAAGAATAGGCTGTACATGTACACCAAACTAAAATTTCGATTCATGATTTGTTTGATTGGGGAGGGGGGGATAGACTCTCAAATTTGAATTGAAATAAGTGACTCCTATTCTAGCTATCTGATTTAAAGAGGTTCCATTCCTACTCAGCCATAGTATTCAATTAACTGTAAACATTTCCGGTGGATAACAAATCATGCATAGATTTTTTTTTTTGTGACAAATATTTATTTTCGCTATAAATATAGTATTATATATAATATTTTCTAATAGGTTAGAGATAATTGTTGTAAAAAGATTTTTTTTTCTTAATAGACCGTTGGCAAAGGTCGAGGAAAATCGAGTCTTAATCATGTCAGGTCTTAAATCAGGTCCTAAAAAGATTAAATTGGGTCTTAAAAAGATTTAAGTTTTCAACAAAATTTTCTAAACTTTTCGATTTAATTTTGGTCTTTGGAGAGGTTTCCAAGGGAGAATCATTTGTTGTTTGGTGAATTTTACAGATTCATAACACTTGGAAAAAGGATTTTTTTTTGGTAGACTGATTGGATCGGGCATTTAGATGGTGGAGAGTTGCTCGGCAAAGATGGGATGAAGATTTATTCTTATAGGGTTCAATATATTTGTTTCTTTATAACCATTACTTATGATTAAATCATGTATACATTTATTTATGATTTTATTAATCAAATCTTGAATTTTCATTTTGAAAATCTTTTTAAGCATGCGAAAGCAAATATTTATTAATTAATTTTATATTGAATTTGTAATTGATTTTCACTTGATATATCAGTAAATTTATATTATATATATATATATATATATATATATATATAAAATAAAAAAGAAAAAAATCATTCCTAATTGATTATATTCGTGGATAATAATCCTATAAGTAATTAGTTATACCTGGGAGCATGCTTTTCCTGAAGAACATAACCATCACTGAAATAAGTACTTACAAGTTGATGCTTATAGCTTTGGCTGACGGATAAATATTTATTAGTAAAATCTTCAATCATTTCCTATGGTAACAAAACTATGATGGAAAAAAAAAATATTATTTTCTGATGGATAAATAAATGTTTGTCATAAATACAATTTATTTTGATAGAATAATTGTCATTATAGGAATTTGCTTTTTTTTTTTTTTTTCCGACCAACTTACTAAGCCATGATTTTTTTTTTTTTTAATTCTCTAACCAGACTTTTGCCGGTGACTTTGAATAGATTCAAAATCTATCAAGAGAAGTTTTTGCAAAAATTTTTGTTATTTTTTCTACGAAATTTTTCATTGCAAAAATTCCTCCCTCTTGTAGTGTTCATTTCGTTCCGATTCCGATGAAAGAATCAAATATATTAATTAAGAAACATAACCATTTGGATTCCTGTTCCAATCCATGCCAAAAATTAGTTTACATTTAACCAAATGCAACATGAATTCAGCTTGCCCAACTCATGCAGACCTAGAAACCAAAAAGTTTCCTTCAAAGCTGGACCACTTGATGCAGCCAATCCTTGTGGTGTACTGGCATGCATGGAATGGTGGTGGTCCTGGCCCTCATCATTAATTTCATGGCCATGAAGCCGATATTCCCGTCCTTCAAAAGAGAACTTTGGTTCCTCCCGACCCTACACTTTGTATGCTGGAAAAGAATCATAGGGTGAGAACGATTCATCATGGATGCTCATGTGACCACAAAATCACATCTGCCTCCTATTGTTCTTCATGTTTCTTTTTGGTAGGATTATTCCCCTCATGATAACGTTGCTCCTACTGCATCCAAATATATGCTTCTTCTACCCATTTGGTGATTTTGGTGGGGTCCGGTGATTTAGGTTTTCAAAAAAAAATTTTTTTTTTTTTGGGATAAAGAAAAGGGATAGAGAGTGTTAAACCTGGTATAGCTATCCTCGTAGACCCCTGCCCCATCGGGTAATATTCGATGCAAGGTACTTAGATTTTCGTAGCCTTTTCCCATCTATAGGTGAGTATGTCAACCTGATACCACTAAGATGCCAACTGGCAGAACATGTATAAGTGAGTATGTCAACCTGATACCACTAAGATGCCAACTGGCAGAACAGGAACAAAGAGAGAAAATCCTGACATCTCATTCAATCCAATCTGTCACGGATTCCGGAAAATAGTTCCTGAATTTAATCGAGTCACCGTGCATGGATCATGCCTCGAACTCGTGACCGATTGGATGTGAGGCAAGATCTCTACCAACTGGACTATCGTCCCAATGGTGGTTTCCAAGCATTTAAATGCTTGCCGCCTCGGTCCAAAATAAATAGTCATCATGAGGAATATTTCTTGCCACTCCCAATTATGCTGTATATTATAATAAAGAAAATGTAACTATCATTATAATAGATTATTTAGCCTTATAACAATTTAGTGTGATAAAAGTAGTATAATTTATTTGCATTTGTAATAGCTCTTATTGTAGTTTTTTTGTTTGGTTGGAGAACTATGATGAGAGAAACCCAGGCTGAAATTTTGATGATAAGAGTGGGGGACTTGAACCTAGGTCCTAATTAAACACCAATCTCAGAAAAATTTACTGATTGCATTAATATTTAGTATTAAAAAAATAAAATCATATACTCTAGGATAAATAAAAACTATCATAATGGTAAAGAACAATTTCCAGTGTAGATTTTTTTTTTTTTTTTGGGGTTGCGGGGGGGGGTTGGGGGTTCAAGAGTGCAAGTCCATATTAATGGGAAAAGCCATTGCATTTGGATCAGAAACATGTTATGCCTAAAAAAACATAATTTTGTAATTTTGATTTACAATGTTATAAAATTATATAATGGTCCATACAGAACCCTTTTATTTGGGTTCTATGAGAAGGACTTTTGACAAGCTTGTTAACAATGAATCCATAATTTAATGCTAACTTTTATATTAATATTTTTAAAACATAATTAAAATCTCGATATTAAAATAATAGAATGCCACTTAAATGCATGATATTTATAAACCTGTGTTCTTTCATTTATTATGAGCAGTTAGGCGGCCATGAATGGTCATTATAACACAGTAATTAATGTATATTAAAAAAAAAAAGAAGATACTTTTTAGTGGGGTTTAATTGCAAGAAATCAATTTGTTGCAAAATTGTCATGGGTTCAAATAATTTTTGTTATTTAATATCATTGATAAGTTGGGAAGGTCGAATAAACTATCGAGTTACTCCCTACTTGCCGAGAAGCATCTTCTATGATTCAAACCGATATTTAGATTACAACGAAGCAACTTTACAATTGCATAAATTTTGGAGGAACACTCGAGTGGTATTAAGTCTCGAGCTCTCATACAAACTGTTGATGCTGAACCTCCATCGATCAGATGGAGTAGTTTTTTCACCGGATCGCCGTTGATCGAAACCTGCAAAATAGATCCCTGACCGGAGATTTTCCGACGGAGGATACTCCGATGCCTAAGTTAGAAGAAGCTCGGGCAGCAACAGAATGAAGAGTTTTGAAAGCAGAGAGAGAAGAGAGAAATTCAAAATGCAAGAAAGAAAAAATAAACCAGCCTCCCCTTGAGTGTCCTCTCTTATCAGTATTTATAGGCTCCAACATAACTACTTACGGTTATGGGAGTTGGCGAAAGCAACCTCCTCATAATCGTAAGTAACGGCTGTCGGAAAAACAGTTACACTCATAATTTATCCAACTTGAGGTTTTGGGCCATGTAGGTGGTTACAACAACCAAAACAGATTTTAACTGTTTGTCCAACAAACCCACATGTTCTTTTCAAGAATAAATCCGAAGTGAGCTCAACATTTTCTTTAGTAGCGCTCCTGGAGGGAATGTTAACTACACACTTCAGAAGAATCAACTTCGGAAGTAACAAAAGTAAACACTTACAGTTGAAAAGTGGGATCATACGCTCTTCGGATTGTATTGAATGAATAAAGCCGAAGATATTCGCCTGGGAGGTCAAGTCTTCGGATCAAAATAATTGTACGAATCCGAAGACATAGAGTAAATAAACGAAGCCGAAAACAATAAATAAACTTGATAAAGATGTTAGGCTAAGTCTTCGGATCAAAAAGGTGGATGTACGAAGTCGAAAACAATGAATAAGCTTATCTCCTGGATCATAGATAAAAATATAAAGTCATAGAAATTAGGCATAGTCTTCAGATGGAGATAATAATACGAAGCCATAGATATTAGGCATGGTCTTCGGACTTAGATAATAATACGAAGACGAAGACCCAGAGTTAATAAGATTATCTTCCGGAATAGATATAAAGCCAAAGATATGAAGCAGGGTCTTCGGACTGAGACAATAATACGAAGCCGAAGACCCTTTCCTTTGTCAACTGATTTGACCAATAAACCAAAAGAGAAAAATTGAAATTGGTTCAAAAAGCGATCCAATAATTAATTAAAATAAAACCGGGAAATCATAACAGCTGTCCCTCACTCCCAAGTTTGAAATGATTAAATTTTGAAGAATGGGAATAGTTTAATTTTATCTTCTAGTGATAACTGTCAGGTAATGATAGTATTGAATCCTGACACGTCTTTCACCATAACTACCCGGTGGTGCGATAAAATGTGATGAAGACACGTGTCATTTTGTTATTGGCTGCGTCAAAAGGAAACGTCTCGATTCTGGAAAAATCCTGAGAAATTCTCAAAAAAGAGATCTTTATTTAACCGAGATCGAACACGTGGCAGTCATCCAGAGCATAATTATATCGTTGGCGTTATCACAGCTAATAATGACATTTCACACGGATCATAATGGCTTATCTCGTTATTAAAATTTTTGGAGTGCCGTACCAACGATCGAAACCACCGATACAGCGCACGATTAGCCAGATCTCCGAACCGCCTCGAAAACCCACTACCTTCACCTATAAAAGGGGGAAGAACCCCTCAGAAAGAATTTTTCCTTTGCTTCCGTGCTCCTTCTCTCTGCTCTATACCGTAGTCCGCCATTGCCACTTCCTCAAAGGTTAGAAAACCTTTCTTTCCTTCTTCTTTTTCTTCTTTTTCTTTGCAATGTCAGAATCTGGTAGGAATCCTTCCCCTAGCATAGGTTCACCAGGGGTGACAACGATAGGGAAACAACGAGAAGGGAAACCGAGAGGAACCCACCAGGAGTTGGATCTGGTAGGGGTTCACTGAGGGACGAAACCAGTAGAAGGAGAGGTTCGAATAGAAAGAGGAGTCCAGAAAGATCACCTGACTCCGTTTCAAGTTCTTTTATGCTTGCCAAGATGGAAGAGGTTAGGCAGCGTTTCCACATCCCTCGAACCTTCAAACTCATTCTTCCAAAACCCGAAAAGATGGTAGATAAGGCCCCTATGCATTCAATTGCCATTTACGAAGACCACCTTAAGGCTAGTCTTCAGCTTCCACTGCACTCCTTCTTTACCAAGATCTTCAACCTTTATCAAGTGGTCCCGGCTCAATTAACTCCCAATAGTTTTAGGAATATTTGCGGGTTTTTAGTTCTCTGCAAACTTAGGAACGTAGAGCCGAAGACCTCCTTATTCACCTCTCTTTTCATGCTGAAAAGGGATTTCCATGGCAAAGGTTGGTGGGTCATAAGTCCTCGGCCTGGCCGAAGACTGTTGAAGGGAACCCCTAGTGCCATACACGGGTAGAAACCTAGCTTCTTCTTTGCATACTATACCCATTAAGGATTTAACACAGACCGGAAAACTCCGCGTTTTTGGATGCAAATGCTGGGAAGAAAGTCCTGAGATCCAATGCGAGGGACTTTGACACCTTAGCAAAGCCGAAGATCCCCTTACTTAAAGAATTTCTGAAGGAAGAAAACCTTCACCGGGCCCATATCAGCGAGGTCCCGACATTAGGTATAGAATTAGTAGTCTTCGGACTTTTCCTTTTCTCTTCATCTATTCTTTAGGCATATGGATATAACAATTTTTTCCTCTGATTGCAGGTGGACCGATGAAGCCTCAGCTTGAGAAAGTCCGACAAGCTTCATGAAAGAGGGCGGTGCCTGTCCCAGCCACTTCCGAAGTTCGGAAGAAAAGGAGAGCCGAAGAAGGCTCAAGTACTCCAAGAAGATCCATATCAGATGAAGAAGCATCTAAAGCAGCCCCCACCGTACCAAGTGCTCCTAAACCTGCCAGGAGTCCATCTCCGAGGAGGCCCTGCCCTCCTCCTCCTCCGATGCCGTCTTCGGATCAGCACGATGTGGCCTTCAGCAAAGAGACATTGATTGCACCTCCGAAGGGAAAGGGGAAAGAAAGGGCCAAGTATAGGTCTGAAAAGGACCCTAGGTGGAATGCATCCTCAGAAGGAGGGTGCAACGTAAACTTCACAATTTTTTCTGATAGAGAAGGCCTGGAGAACCCCGAACTGGCCAGGGAGCTATTGAAGCATACGCTTCTTCCCAAAGATTGGGAAAACACCAAGTCCCGATGTATCGAGGATGTTTCAAACTCAGTATTCTTATCGGCACTGAAGGTAAGCCTTAGATTTTGCATCCTCAAATTATAAATTTGTTGTTGCTAACTCTTCATTTTGCCAATGCAGATGATGCATGATATCACCCTGATGGAGGAGAGCATCTTCGACTATAGGGACAACTATAAAAAGATGAAGGAGAAAATAAAGGCGGCTGAGATCAAGAAAGCGGTAGCTGAAGAGCAGAGGCAGGCTATGGAAGAAAAGCTAACCCGAAGCGATAACTTGGTTCAGAGCTTAAAAACCGAAATGGAGAAGATTCAATCGAAGCATTCTGAACAAGAGGCAATGTTTAAAAAGAGGAAGACTAAAATCCGGTCCCTGGAAGCTTTATTTAAGGAAGCTAATCATATTTCCGAAGAAACTTCCAAAAGGACCGAAGAAGCTACTGAAGAGATCCGATCCCTGAAGGATCAACTAGGGAAGGCGATAGAGGATTACAAAGCATCTCCAGCCTTTGATGCCGAAATGGTTGAAGCTGAGACTCACAGCTATAAAGGAGGCTTCAACGATGGAGTGGAGGATGTGCAGAAGCTTTATCCAAACTTGGACATTTCAGGGATTCAACTGTTTGACCTTGAAAGTCCAAATGAGCCCGAACCCCAAAAGAACCCTGAAGCACCAACAACGACCGAAGAGGTGGTGGGTCTGATTGATCTCACCGATGATGCCCCAGTAGATAACTTGTAATTTTTCATTTTCTCCTCTTTTTGGAAGGATGTAAAAAAATCTTTATCAATGAAAAATCCTTTCTAGAATTTTTAATTGTATGTGGATGGATAGAAATTTTCCTAAGTATAAAGTCTTCGGATAACTAAGAACTCCAAAGCATATAATACCAAGTCTTCGGACTTAAGATAATAATCTTTCCCAAATCTGATCCAAGATTTTAAGATACTGAAAAACAAGAATAACTGAGAATACATTAAGTCTTTGGACTTAGGAAATAATCCTTTAGAGAAAAATACCAAGTCTTCGGACTTGGAAAATATACTAAATCTTTGGACTTAGAAAATAATCTCATATAATTGTGAAGAAAACCAAATCATCAGATAAGAGTCAAGTCTTCAGCTTTGAAAATACACTAAGTCTTCGGACTTAAGATAAAAGAATACCAGATAAGAATCAAGTCTTCGGACTTGAAAATATGCTAAGTCTTTGGACTTAGGATAAAAGAATACCAGATAAGAATCAAGCCTTCGAACTTGAAAATATGCTAAGTCTTTGGACTTAGGATAAAATAATACCAGATAAGAATCAAGTCTTTGGACTTGAAAATATGCTAAGTCTTCGGACTTAGGATAAAAGAATACCAGATAAGAATCAAGTCTTCGGACTTGAAAATACGCTAAGTCTTCGGACTTAGGATAAAAGAATACCAAATAAGAATCAAGTCTTCGGACTTGAAAATACGCTAAGTCTTCGGACTTAGGATAAAAGAATACCAGATAAGAATCAAGTCTTCGGACTTGAAAATACGCTAAGTCTTCGGACTTAGGATAAAATAGACCTTGGATCATTCAAGAATTAAGATAGGCTGATTGGACCTACCTTGGGACTTTGTGAGGTAGATCCAGGGATCATTCTCATGCCTTTTCGTATTGAGACTAAGACAGGCTGATCATGCCCACCTCGGTACTTCGTGAGGTAGATCCGGAGATCATCCTCATGCCTATTTGATAAAGATGAACTATTTTAAGCCCAACTCGGCACTTCGTGAGGTAAATCCGGAGATCATCCTCATGCCTTTTTGATTAAGATGGACTGTTTTAAGCCCAACTCGGCACTTCGTGAGGTAGATCCGGAGATCATCCTCATGCCTTTAAGAAATAGAATTAAGATAGACAGATTAAATCTGTATTGATGACCTTGAATGAAACCTTTATTGATAATATTTACAGAGATTTTGTACTAACCAAGGTCGAGGTAATAGGACACCTTCCAAAGTTTCCAATCGATAAGTTCCGGGTCGAACAACCTCTTTGATCCAGTATGGCCCTTTCCATGTAGGAGAAAGTTTACCTTGCTCAGCTGGTTTGGATACCTCAGACTTTCGTAGAACTAGATCTTCAGGATGAAAGGTCTGTTCTTTTACGCGAGAGTTGTAGTATCTCACCATTTTCTGTTGATATGCAGTCATTCTCAACTATGCCTGAAGTCATGTGCCTTGCAATAAATTCAGGTCAACTCTTCGATGTTCAAAATTTTCGGGTTCTTCATAGTGATCAATTCGAAGAGATTGCAAAGAGACCTCTATAGGAAGGACTGCTTCAGTACCATAAGAAAGATGAAATGGAGATTCACCAGTGGCTGTTCTGGGAGTAGTTCGATATGCCCAAAGAACTGAGTTTAACTCATTGGCCCATGAACCCTTAGCATCATTTAATCTGGTTTTAAGGCCATGAAGAATAGTCCTATTTGTCACTTCAGCTTCTCCATTACACCGAGGATGTGCTACTGAAGTAAGCTTGTGAAGAATGTGATATTGAGTGCAGAAGCTCCTGAATTTCGGATTGTCAAACTGTCTTCTGTTGTCAGTTATTATAGAATAGGGAATCCCGAAATGGAAGATGATGAAATTTCTCATAAAAGCTTCAACTTTTGCTTCAGTAATATGTGCCAATGCTTCAGCCTCGATCCATTTTGTAAAGTAATCAATAGCCACTATAAAGAATTTTCGCTGCACAGAAGCTGGAGGAAACGGACCAAGAATGTCCATTCCCCATTGTGCAAAAGGCCAAGGAGCTGTCAATAGAGTTAACTGATTAGCAGGTCATCTTTGTACATTGGCATATCTCTGACAATGATCACATCTTCGAACAAATTCTGTAGAATCCTTCTGGATGGTTGGCCAATAATAACTTTGACGGATTATTTTATATGCCAAAGATCTGCCCTCCAAATGATCTCCATATATTCCTTCATGCACTTCCCTGAGTGCATAATCTACATCGGATGGGCCTAAACATTTTAGCAAAGGTTGTGTGAAAGATCTCTTATACAATGCTTTGTCCAAGATGACATATTGAGAGGCTGTCCACCGAAGCCACTTAGCTTCCAGCTTGTCTTCGGGCAAGACGCCGTCATTTAAGAACTTAAGAATTGGATCCATCCATGAAGGTTCATGTTCAACTTGACAGATTTCAGCTAGGGATTCTGAGATGCTGGGGTCATCAAGATATTCCACATATATCCTCTCAAGAGAATCTGGTGCAGTGATTGCAAGTCTTGAAAGAGCATCCGTCCGAGAATTTTCTATCCCTGGCACATGAACAATCTCAAAATACTCCAACCCAGATGTCAGGCTTCGGACTTTTTCTAGGTATTGGATCATATTTGGATTTCGAGCTTCGAAATCACCTTTCACTTGATTCACCACCAGCTGTGAATCGGAAAAAATTTTGACCCTTTTGATCTCCAATTTCTGAGAGATTCTAAGTCTAGCAATGAGTGCTTCATACTCTGCCTGATTATTTGATGCTTGAAAAGAAAACCGAAGAGCATATTCAATAACCTGCCCATTTGGTCCAGCAAGAATTAAACCTGCACCGCAACCGTTGGCATTTGAAGCACCGTCGACATGTAACATCCAAATAAACTCCGACTTATCTTCGGATCCTTCTTCTTTGGCTATTGGCTAATCCTCTTCGGATCTCCACGTGCACTCAGCTATAAAATCCGCTAAAATTTGTTCCTTCATTGCTAATCTGGGTTGATATTCAATATCAAACTCCCCTAATTTACCAGTCCACTTTGCTATCCTTCCTGAGGTATCAGGATAACAAAGTATGGCTTTCAAAGGCTGATTTGTCAGAACTACAATAGAGTGGGCTTGGAAATAAGGCCGAAGACGCTTTGCCGCTACCACTAAAGAAAAGAGAATTTTCTGTATCCTGGGATATCAGACTTCAACTTCATGTAACACTTTGCTAGTGTAGTAAATCAGTTTCTGTGAATGATTGGCATCTCTTCATACCAGAACTGAACTAACTGCTTCATCTGTAGCTGACAGATATAAATAAAGTGTTTCTCCTTCACAGGACTTTGAGAGCAGAGGGGGATTCTCCAAATACTCTTTCAACTTGTCGAAGGCAATTCTGCAATCTTCTGTCCATTCAAAATTTTGAGTTTGGCGAAGAACCTTGAAGAAGGATAAACACCTTTCTGAAGAACGGGAGATAAACCGGCTTAAAGAAGCAACTCTCTCCATTAACCTCTGAACTTCCTTTTTGTAAGTGGGATGCCTCATTATCCGAAGTGCCTGGATTTTTTCTGGGTTGACTTCGATACCTCGCTTGGTGACCAAGTACCCCAGGAACTTCCTAGAAGTTACGTCAAAAACACATTTGGTGGGATTTAACCTCATTTGATGACATCTGAGAGCATCAAAAAACTCCTTTAGATCTGTGATATGATCAGACTTATGAAGACTTTTCACAATCATATCGTCAACATAAGCTTCCATGTTTCTCCCAATCTGGTTTTTGAAGACTTTGTTGATGAGCCTTTGAAAAGTTGCCCCAACATTCTTTAACCCAGATGGCATCACCTTGTAACAATAAAGTCCTTTTTCTATAACAAACGCAGTCTTCTCCTCATCTTCAGGATCCATTCAGATCTGATTATAGCCTGAGAAGGCATCCACGAAACTCAACATTAGATGACCAGCCATAGCGTCAACCAACTGATCGATTTTCGGTAAAGAAAAACTGTCTTTTGGACATGCTTTGTTAAGATCCGTATAGTCTATACAAATCCTCCACTTGGCGTTTGATTTCCTTACCATGACCACATTAGCTAGCCAATTTGGATATTGGACCTCCCTTATGAAGTTTGCTTCAAGGAATTTATTAACTTCTTCATCAATTACCTTCTGCCTTTTTGGAGCAAAATTTCTCTTCTTTTGCCATACTGGCTTATAATTGGGAGATACTTCCAAGTGATGCGTGATCACTTTAGGCAAAATTCCAGGCATGTCTGAAGCTGTCTAAGCAAAAATATCAACATTATTTTGAAGAAAGGAAATTAGTTTTACCTTTGACTCCTCAACAAGTAAGCTGCCAATTTGCAAAAGCTTAGTTGGGTCATCTTCGGATAATGGTATGAAAAGTATTTTTTTCACTGGTTCTCCGGAGTCTTCAGATTCATCTCTTGGATCCAGCTGGTCAAGTGCCAAAGGCTTGGATGTTTGTTTGTTTTGAATCATGAGACACTAGTGAGCGATCCTTTGATCTCCTCTTACTTCCCCTATGCCTGTCCTGGTAGGAAACCGAACTAACAAATTATATGTTGAGACTATGGCTCTGAACTTATTCAATGCCGAACGCCCCAAGATTGCATTATAAGCTGAAGATGTTCTGGCCACAATAAAATTGATTGGAAGGGTCCTTTAGAATGGTTCAGATCCAAAAGTTACGGGCAAGACCGTTTCACCTTCAACCCCAACTTGATTTCCACCAAACCAGTTATGGGAATGAGAGATCTTCGCAATTCACATCCAGACAATCCCATCCGAAGGAAAGTATCATACAGCAACACATCAACTGAGATTCCATTATCAATTAATATTCTTTTTACATCAAAGTTGGCAATAATTGCCGAGACCACTACAGGGTCATCATGTAAAAGTTGTACACCCTGGACATCTTCATCGGAAAAAGTTATAGCATTTTTTTCCTTTGAGCCTCTTCGGGACATTTTCCTCAACTTCAACATCCCATGCCGATGACCGATGAAGCATCCCAACATCTCCACCAGTTGGCTTTTGATAAGACAAATCAGCTTCATCGAATATTCTAGGAAGGGCAGTTGCTTCGGCTTGAGACTCTGGATGGTTGACATACTTTTCCAGATATCCTCTTTTTATCAAATCCTCGATGGCATCCCGAAGCTGGAAACATTCTTCAGTGTTATGGCCATGATCTCGATGATATCGGCAATACTTGCTTTTGTCCCTTGCTTTTGCAGGTGTCTTCCGGGGACGTGGCCTTTGGAAATATTTTTCTTTTTCAATTTCCAGCAAAATTTTCTCCCTAGGCAAGTTGAGGGATGTGTAAGCGTCAAATCGATTGTTTTGCTGTCTGGATCTGGGACTATACCTAGAGACCGAAGCGTTGTTAGAAGATGTTGGCACGTTCGGTTCTCGACCACTCTTCTTCTTAGGAGGGATCTCCCCTCCGCCAGTCTTCGGCTTGCCGCTTGCTCCTTAGCGACAGCATACTTCTGAGCTCTTACCAACAGCTCGGCATAGCTCGTTGGGAATCTTTTGTCCAGGAAAAAAATGAACCTAGACGATTTTAAGCCTTTCTTCAAGGCAGACATGGCCACATGCTCATTCAAGTTCAAAATTTTCAGAGTGGCCGAATTAAAATGGTAGACAAATCCTTTCAAACTTTCTCCTTCTTATTGCTGGAGAAGAAACAAACTGTCAGTGTTGCGTGGCATCTTCTGACATGTTTTGAAGTACGAGACAAATTGCTGCTCTAACTCAACAAAGGAATGAATTGAGTTTGGAGGCAGGCTCGAATACCACATTCGAGCAGACTTCTTCAAAGTGGCAGGAAAAGCAATGCAATAGAGAGCGTCAGTTGCTTCTTGCACCATCATATGAGCTTTGTAGCTTCCTAGATGGTCGAGGGGGTCTGAAGTCCCATCGTAGGCCTCTAATTATGAGATCTTGAAGTACCTAGGGATAACTTCATCCATAATTTCATCAGAAAAAGGGGGCCGAGAGTTGAAGGTGACAACCTCGTCATTCCTTCTTAGTTCTGAAATCCTTGCTATCTATGCTTGCATTGCCTTGAATTTCTCTTGAACCTCATGATTGATCTCCTTTTGCCTAGAACCTTCTGGCACAAAGCTTCTAGAAGAAATAGAGGGAGAACATCGGACCCTCTTCATCCGACCATGATATTCTGCTTATCAATCTGGCGGAGAGGTGTAGCGGCCATGAGATGACCGGATCTATGAGAAACTGGGGGTGATCTCCCGGCGTTGATCTTTCTCCCTCTTAGGTTGGCAGCTAAATTGCGGAACAAGGGGAGGGCATTGTTTTTTAGCTGTAACTTCATGTAAGTGTTGTACCAGCACCATCAAGGTCTCTACCTTGTTCACCAGACTTTCGAATTGCTGCTTCTCCACCATTATCATAGGAGGCTGTGATCCCTGAACCGCTGGAAAAGTGTTGACCGGATGTCCGTTGGATGGAGGAGCCTGTTGCTCCTGACTCGTAGTTGTGTTCTTGGTTTTCCCCTTCACCATTCTTGCCCAGTGAAAACTCTCCTTCAAAATAGAGGACACAAACTTCTTCCCCTACCTGGCGCACCAATCTGTTGATGCTGAACCTCCGCCGACCGGATGGAGTGGTTCTTTCGCCAGATCGTCGTCGACCGGAACCTACAAAACAGATCCCTGACCGGAGATTTTCCGGCGGGGGACACTCCGATGCCTAAGTTAGAAGAAGCTCAGGCAGCAGCAGAATGGAGAGTTATGAAAGCAGAGAGGGAAGAGAGAAATTCGAAATGCAAGAAAGAAAAAATGAACCAGCCTCCCCCTGAGTGTCCCCTCTTACCAGTATTTATAGGCTCCAACATAACTACTTACGGTTATGGGAGTTGGCAAAAGCAACCTCCTCATAATCATAAATAGTGGCTGTCGGAAAAATAGTTATACTCGGAGTTTATCCAATTTGAGGTTTTGGGCCATGTGGGTGGTTGCAACAACCAAAACATATTTTAACTGTTTGTCCAAGAAACCCACATGTTCAAGAATCCTCCTTTTTCAAGAATAAATTCGAAGTGAGCTCAACATTCTCTTTAGTAGCGCTCCTGAATGGAATGTTAACTATACACTTCAGAAGAATCCACTTCGGAAGTAACAAAAGTAAACACATACAGTCGAAAAGTGGGATCATACGCTCTTCGGATTGTATTGAAGGAAAAAAGCCGAAGATATTCGCCTGGGAGGTCAAGTCTTCAGATCAAAGTAATTGTACGAAGCCGAAGACATAGAGTAAATAAACGAAGCCGAAAACAGTAAATAAACTTGATAAAGATGTTAGGCTAAGTCTTCGGATCAAGAAGGTGGACGTACGAAGTTGAAGACAGTGAATAAACTTATCTCCTGGATCATAGATAAAGATATGAAGCTATAGATATTAGGCATAGTCTTCGGACGGAGATAATAATACGAAGCCATAGATATTAGGCATGGTCTTCGGACTGAGATAATAATACGAAGACGAAGACCCAAAGTTAATAAGCTTATCTTCCAGAATAGATATAAAGCCAAAGATATGAAGTAGGGTCTTCGGACTGAGACAATAATACAAAGCCGAAGACCCTTTCCTTTGCCAACTGATTTGACCAATAAACTAAAAGAGAAAAATTGAAATTGGTTCAAAAAGCGGTCCAATAATTAATTGAAATAAAACCGGGATATCATAACACAAACAAACTTTTTATATATCAACTGTTAGGATTCATGGATCTAAAATATAGTATACATAATTTTTCAAAAATAAATTTTTAGATAGCTAAAGATAAGATTAAATTCTTTAATATGAGCATGCTGGATCTAATCTAATACACCTATGGATCTAACTTATATGCATGATATCAAAACAAAAATCTGAAATAAGGATCAAAGCCGTATCTGATACATTTATCCTTCTCGAAACCTTTAGATATGGATGTATTCGAGTCCCGGATGTAGTCACATAATCGTCCGACTTTTATAGAGGTATCCATACAAAGCTGACTTGATCAGAAGGTGCTAGTGCTCTTTGTAGTTCTTACTTTTTCTTTGATTGGATTTTGCTTCTTCGATTCTTCTCAAGAACGGAAAAGGCAACAAGTTGAAAAGGAACACTGCATGAATACCTTCATGCTAGAAGGAGCAAGAGAAGAGAAGGAGGATGAAGAGAGACCTTCTCTTCTTCTTCCAAAGATGGCATGAGGAAGAAGATATGGTGCAAAGAAAAGGAAACATGCCTATTTTATTTCTCTATTTTCTTTTTTAGCATTGGAAAGAAGGAAAAAATTAATTTTTTCTCTTCTACGTGAGGAATAGATGGCTTCTTTTAATCTTGCGCCTCCCCTTTAAGATAGACCCCATCCCTTCTCTAATTTGAATCCAATTCAAATACTCTGATGTTATAAGGGACAAAGCCTTGAAGCTTCTTAAGAGGGAGCACCAACAACTTAGTGCTTGATTTTCCTTGTAGAAAATTTTCTCTTGCAAAACCAAGCTTTCCCACTTTTGTGCACCAACTATTGGCATGGAACTTCTTTGGGCATGGAAAAGGAATAAAGGAGAGAGAGTCTCAAGCACCCAAAAAAACTTGGGACGCCTCCTCCCTGTTCCTCTTTTCTTTTGGTGCAAGAAAAACAAAAAGGGGCGCTACTTATTCCTTTTTGGAACAATTCCTTCTTCCTTATAGACATGGGAATTAAGGAAGAATCCCAATTCAACTGGGTTTCTAATTCCTAATCAAATTAGGAATAAATCCAAGCCCAAGTCGAATCCCATTTGAATTTGATTTGAGTTAAACACTAGTCTTAATTTAATTAAGATTCAAGTTCAATTCCCAATTGGATTAGAAAACCCAATTTGATTCAAATTGAATCAAGCCTAATTAAATTAAATCTAATTTAATTCAATTAATACTTGAATGAACAAATCAGATTACAGCTATTGCAAATATGTCCTCATTTTTTAATTCCTCTTACTTCATCGTATTGATAATTACATTTTGATTCAAAAGCTATTGCAAATATGTCCTCATTTTTTTATTCCTCTTACTTCATCGTATTGATAATTACATTTTGATTCAAACCAATTGTTCAAGCCTAAATCCTCATTGATCTGAAAATGATCCAAGTGAGTTCTCATAATCTACCAGTGATACATAGTAACATGTAGTAGCAATTCCAGCAAAATAGAATATATAGAATCCCTATATATGGTTATCATATAATTCAATTCTTCTATCATGAGTTCTAATAATATGGAAGTTATGAAAAAACTCGTCAAATCTCATCAATTGTCATATATAAGATTCATTTGATTTGAATTCATAATATGAAACTTGTGGAAATATTTTTTTACCATTTACTTTATCTTGATCAAGGTCTTCTAAACTCAATCTCATAAATCATACAAAACTATTCCTCATCTATCGAGATCGATAAATTACATTTAGATGCATATTCTACTCCTATAGCGAACCTAATGCAACTAATATATACCACAAGGATCTAAATAGCTAGGAGATCAAGTGTATGTGCAATCAAACTATAGTAATCTTACTTGAATAGTCGAGGTACTGCAAGTTAAAGAACTTTTCACACTATCACAATATTGAAAAATTCACTGATGAGTAAGTAGATATCCAAGTGACTTTTTGTATGATCGTGTTTAGTATCGTTGTTCTGTAACAATCACTTGTACTCTTACTTCAGTGTCTCCACACTATGGACTCGAGACTTATCTATTTAATGAAAAATAATTCATGCACCAATCTTAATAAATCAATTACCATCCACATGATGATCCAACGATCGGAAGCAACGTAGAAATTAATCTATAATAAGATATATCTTAAATTTTTAACTCTTAAGAATATATGTCATCGCCTATTAATTTCATGGACGATAAATGGACACATATATAACATATATGAAACAAATAACCTAATTAAAAATATTAAATATAAAATTATATTCCAGAAAGATAATATGCGTATGCTAGATTGACTTCTAGGTCATATATCTAACAGCCAACTACCTCATATTTACTTGAAATTCAACTAAAAATCATCTCCTACGAGTAATAGAACTAGACCTAGATCTTTTAAGCTCAACTCACTTAAAACTCAAAACATAAATATACAATTAGTACATATATATTTTTTATATAAAATATATCATATTTTATTACTATAAATTAATATATTTTAAATATTGGTTATATTTTGAAAATGATATTAAAATATGGATAAAATAATTAGATCAAGGTGTGTATATATATATATATATATATATATATATATGTGTGTGTGTGTGTGTGTGTGTGTGATGTTCATTAATAATTTAAATTTAATTCTAATTAGAAAATGAGAAGAGCTTGCCTCGTTTAAAAGAACACCCTTTTTTTTTAATCCCTGGGATAGAATGGGCCATGGTTGCAGATTTTTGCAGGATCTGCCACACTCCCATCTCCTCTATCTTGGGGCAACATTTCAAATAAGGACTGATCTCTGGATATCATACCACACATACTGCATATAATACCATCATGATATGCTAACCATACTTCCTAAGTTCAAAGACAGCATTATTCCTCTCAATCCTCCCTAATGTGATGACACCACATCTGAGTCTACTTAAAGATATGGCTTGACCGGATCACAAAGACCACCGCATGCATCCACTGTAAAATAGTACAAAAGATGTACATCTTTTTAATAATTTTTCAGCCTAGGGAAGACCAGGCATAATTGCCAAGATACTCATCATAAAATATTTGTTTTTTTCGTCCACATCTCCGAGGCAGCAGAGATTGTCACTTTATACCTCGCCTACTGTACACAGTACACCCCACCCCATATCAAAATCAGTAAAACAATTATTCCCGCCCCCAATAAAAAAAATCAGTAATTTGGTCCCACTCATCGTAGTTGTGCTACTCATGAAATGCCACATCAGTGTACATAATCTTGGTAACTCAGCAAGTAAAATGCAGCATCACATAATATATGATTAATTACATTATTTGCAAATAGATTTTTTTAATATGCTTATCATAATTTAAAATATGTATAATTATTTTAAAATTTTATATAAATAAAAATTATTACATGAAATGCTACTCAATATATTATCCTTACACAAACAACATGATATGGCTAGAACGCTGACGTGGCACGAGGTAGCTAACATGGAGTCCCCATCAGACGTCGACAAGCTTTCGACATGAGCGCCTTCGCCGAGCTAAGCTTTCCTGAAGCAACACTTCTGCCCGCCGAAGGCAAGCTCCATCCCCTGCCAGGTCCGTTCCCGCAAGTCCGGAATGCCTAGGCCGGAGCCGAGTCCGAGTCCCCACCTAGGACGGACCCCTCGAGATCGGGCACCGTGGTCGGGAGTCGAGCTCAGCCTCCTCCGCCATGAGGTGCCCCTCCGAGCTCAGGTCCCCTGGGCTGGGCAGCACCCCGGCGCCGAGCTCGTCTGAGGTCGGGCCCCATGGTCAAGAGTCGAGCCCAGCCTCCTCTGCCACGAGGCACCCCTCCGCGACCGAGCTCGGTCCACCTCCATCCTACCGAGCAGCACCGAGGCGAGTCCATCGAAGATGGCCCTACCCCTCCAACTCGGTCCTCGGTCCAAACCAACGCGCCAGCCACCAAGGGAGCCATGCCTCTCCTCCGAGGACAGTGACGATGCTCCAAGGGCCGTACGACACCAACCATGCTGCAATTAATGCCCTCGGCCGTCACTCACTCCAGAAAAAAAGGAAAGCTCACATCAAGGCGCCATACCCTCTGCCGATCTACCGTACAACTGGAGAAAAGATCCTACCGGAGAGTGCGGATCCCAAGATCGACGGCTCGTCGATCGAGGCCCTGTCAGATTCTCAGGGGAGGGATAGGCAGAAAGAATGTCAGAAATCTACGGAGGCTTCCCCGACTGTCAAAACAGGAGAGGCATCCCGTCCACGTCACGGTACCTCGTCGTACACGATAGCAGGGGAGATCCCAAAGCAAACCAAGGTAGAGAACCCTGCCAGGATAAGAAAAAGAGGTATCGGCATCTAACTCAAAAAGTGGATACTCTTCAACTCAAGGAAGGAACCATAGCAACACAAGGGAAGAAGGCCAGAGAGGACGGCAAGACCACCTCGGCCAACACTACTCCCAGCTCGTCCTCATCTTTCACTCACACTATATCCACTCCTCCCAGCGTGGAGCTCATACAGAGGGGCTCGATCAGGAGGATATGTTTCCCTGAATCGTCACTAACTTGACCATCGGAGTGCCCCCGCCAGAATCTCCGGCCCGGGTCACTGACGTTGGCTTTCTTGCAGGTCCCAAGGCACCGGAGGCATCTCCGGCGAGCGGACACGGAACACCCGGCACCACCAGCAGCTACGGGCCATGACGATCCGAGCGGCAACAGATTGGCGTGCCAGGAAGGGAGCAGAACGACATTTGATCCAGTTCAAACCCTGCTTAGCTAGTCCATTGGGAGGATGGTGACTACTCGGACAAGGGAGCTTCTTCCAACCGTGCGGAGGCATCCCCTTCTCACGGGAACCCGAATGGACCAGAGACAGAAGTGGAGCCACTCACTCCGGTCCAACCACCTCCACCATAAGCCCAGCTGGCCACACTTGCCCAGCAGATGCAAGTTCTTGTCACGGCAGTGCACCAGTTTTAACACCAGCACCGGTTCGTGGCCACCCACCAGTAGCCAGGGACCCCGGCGACCCATGCTGCGGCTCCCCGCGACAGCCTGCGCTCCTTCCAAGGAAGGCCATCGCAACCGCAGGCCACCACTGACAACCGGGGCGACCATCAAGCTCCGACGAAAAGGCAACGGGCCGGCTCTCCTAACAGAGTGAGCCGCTCACCAAATCTCGGGCGGGAGGCGCCCAGACCCCACCGAGGCAAGAAAAGCAGGACCCTCCACCATGGGTGCCATGCATCTATGTCACCTTCTCCGCCTCCTTCGGCGGAGGAATCCACGGACGAAGCCATCAGGCATATGACGGAGAAGCGCCTGGAGGAAAATGACCACAAGCTGGCATAGCTGTCTCACCGGTTCGCCAACTTGCCTGGCCCCACTATTGAGTCAATGGGCCATGAAGCCCATCCTCCTTTCCCTCAAGAGATTCAGGCAGAGCCGATTTCCCATTGGTTCCGCATGCCGCAGGTGGACCTCTATGATGGGACTACCGACCCCCCTGGACCACCTGGAAAGTTATCGGGCCCTCATGAGGGTCCAGGGAGCCGCCGACGCTTTATTGTGTGTCGCCTTCCCCGCTACTCTCCGGAAGGCAGCTCGAGTATGGTTCTCCCGCCTCGAGCCGGAGAGCATCAACTCCTTCGTCCAGCCGGGGCAGAAGTTCGTGGCTCATTTCGATGCCTGTCAGAAGATGCCACGCGAGGCGGACAGCCTCTTCTCCATCAGGCAACAAGATCAGGAGCCGCTGCAGGATTACGTGGCTCGTTTCAAGGCTGCCGCCCTGGAGATCTACTGTTTGGAGGAGTCGATCGCCATATTGGCCTTGAAGTGAGGGCTCAAGACTTCCCGCTTGACGTACTCGCTCGACAAAAAGCCTCCAAAGTCTTACTCCGAGCTTCTCATTCGTGCCCAGAAGTACATCGACGCCGAGGAGGCGGATCGCACCCGACGAGAGCTCAACGGGAGGACACTGAAGAGGCCCGCGCCCGCCGAGGCGCCTGGGGCACAGAAGCCGGCCCCATCAACTCGAAGCTTCTGCCCTGGACTGGGGCCAAGGAACACTCCTATCCCTGAAAGGAATCTCACTCCCCTTCTCGGCCCAAGGACAAAGATCCTCATGGAGATCGAGGGCGAGACCTATCTGAGACGCCCGCCGCCATTGAAGCCGTCTGCCACCCGTGACAAGTCAAAGTACTGTCGCTTCCATCGCGACAATGGTCACGATACCGAGGAATGCCGTGACCTCAAGTGGGAGATTGAGGAGCTCACCAAGAAAGGCTACCTCGGAAGGTATGTGGGGGGCAGATCTCAGTTGGAATCCCAGGCGCTCGTCGCTCTTCCACCAGTCCCAGCGATCGACAATCGCCCCACTGAGAAACCGGTGGGGATGACACACTGGGGGACTGGGTGCGCCCCTAAGAAGGCCCAGGGGGCAAGGGGTGGAAAAGCTCCCGAGCGTCCTGTGAGCCTACCACACAACGCCCAAAACGGCAATGGGCAAAGCGCCATTTGACCTCGTCTTCGGCGCGGAGATAGTGATTCCAGTTGAGCTCGGCACACCCCCTCCTCAACTTGGACCCCCTCGAAGAAACGAGGGTCAGAGCCTGGCTTTGGATGGCAGCGTACCGGTAACGGGTCGCCCCGACATCATAACATCTGAGTGAAGTTGAAGACCTTCCGACCTGGCGACCTGGTATTGTGCTGAGCTGAGACGTCTCAACCCAGAGAGCGCGGTAAACTCTCGCTGAATTGGGAAGGCCCATACAAAGTGGCCGAGGCCCTTCTACAGGGGGCCTACTATCTCGAGGACCTGGGTGGAACCGATTCCCCCCGGACATGGAATGCTTGTAATCCGAGGAGTTACTGCCAATGGTGTAAGTTCTCCCTCCTCTTGAAATAAAGGTCCTTTTCCTGTTCAACGATTTATTTACCTTGCAGGAACTCGAAGACCGGACGACCCTCCGGCACCGACGAGCCCACCTCCCAGGCGAAGGACCTGGGAAACCCCCCAGGCACTGGCGAGCCTAGCTCCCCGACAACAAAGCCCAGAGAAGAGCCCTCTGGCACGAAGACCTGGGAAACCCCCAAGCACCGGTGAGCCTAGCTCCCCGGCATCGAAGACCGGACGACCCTCCAGCACCAGCGAGCCCAGCTCCCCGCGAAAGACCTGGGAAGCCCCCGGCACTAGCGAGCCTAGCTCCCCGACAACAAAGCCTAGAGAAGAGTCCTCTGGCACAAAGACCTGGGAAGCCCCCAGGCACCAGCGAGCCTAGCTCCCCGGCATCAAAGACCGGACGACTCTCCGGCATCAAAGACCGGACGACCCTCCGGCACCAAAGACTGGATGACCCTCCGGCACCAGCGAGCCCAGCTCCCTGGTGAAGGACCTGGGAAGCCCCCAGGCACTCAACATCTTTGAGCCTAGCTCCAAGGCGTCATCTCAAATTATCAATGTCCTCGAGCCCAGCTCCAGGGCACCTTCTCAGATTATCAACATCCCCGAGCCCAGTTCCAGGACGCCTGCTCAAGACCGGAGCTCAGATCTCCGGCCAAGAGAATTTTCCATCAACGTGTCTTCGAGCCCAGCCCTAAGGCGCTGTCTCAAATCATCGAAGTCCCCGAGCCCAGCTCCAGGACACCTGCTCGAGATCGGAGCTCAGATCTCCGGCCAAGGGCACTCTCGAGCTGCGCAGCTCATCATCAACAGCGCTCCCGGGCTCGGCCTTGCGACAACAGCCAAAGCCGGGCCCCGTCCTCCGCCAGGTCAGCTCCCGCAAGCCCAGGATGCCTAGGCCGGAGCCGAGCATGAACTTCCACCCAAGGCGGACCCCTCGAGATCGGGCCCCGTGGTCAAGAGTCGAGCCCAGCCTCCTCCGCCACGAGGCGCCCTTCCAAGCTCAGGTCTCCTGGGTTGGGCAGTATCGTCGCCAATCAAAGACCTGGGAAGCCCCCAAGCACCGGCGAGCCTTGCTCCCCGGCACCAAAGACCGGATGACCCTCCGGCACCGGCAAGCCCAGCTCCCCGGCGAAGGACCTGGGAAGCCCCCAGGCACTTAGTGCCTCCGAGCCCAACCCCAGGATGCCAAGGCCTAGAACTCAGATTTCTGGCGCCGTAATCCCCAAGCGTCGACATCCTTGAGACTGGCTCCGAGAGACTAAGGTTCAAGACTCAGACTTCCAACACCAGGGATCTCAGCCTCCGACGCCGCCGAGCCTAGCTCCAAGACGACGACCACTGAATTATGCCCCTAAGCAGTTGAGTCCAGGGTTAACATCCATCACCGGCATGGCCTCAAGCTCAACGCTGGGTCCGTGCCAGTTGGAGCCCTCGGCTCCTCTCTCGAACCTCCCTGCACCAAAAAAGAAGAAGAAGCAGAGAAAGGGGGGAGAAGGGAGAGAAGGGACATTTCACATTGCGGATGATGGAGACACCATGATTGCAAAAGTGAGTTTCATTACTGAAAGAGTTGATTACACTATCCTCTGGGCCTCGACAGGCTGGGTGACTCGGTCAAGAAAAAAGAAAGGACAGGAGAAAAAGTACAAGTATAAAAAGAAGAAATATCCTATTCTAAGGGGCTAGCTCCCTCCCTGGGCGGCACACTACTGGAACCTCCCCCTCATTCACCTCTGCAAGAGGAGCAGGTTCAGCTGCTGGGGCCGCTGGGGTCGGATCACCTGCCTCCGGCTGCGGCGCAGGTGCTGCCCTCGCCGCCGTCGGTGTCGGCTCCCTGGGGCCGGGCGCTTCCGAGGTCGCTGGAGCCCGAGCCTCGGTTGGAGCAGCTCCTTGTTTTGCCGCCACCGTCGTCATTGCAGAGGAAGCCTTCTTCCTCGGGACGCAGAGCGCGGCCAGTTGCTCCTTGAACAGAACTCCCTGTAGCTGGGATCGGCAGTATGCGAACCCTTCAGCGGAGGAGTCCGTCGCCGCTTCCCGGAAGTCCTTAAGGTACTCCGGGGTTGCCTTTAAAGCAGCCACAGCATCAGCAGCTACTTTCTCTACAACCTCGGCCCGACGCCGGACCTCCTCAAGCTCCGCCTTCAGGTGCTCGGACAGACGGACGGCCGTCGCTAGTGCCTTCTCAGCGGATTCGGTGGAACGGTGGGAAAGAGCGGCCTTCTCCTCCGCATTGGCAGCCCTCCTCTCGGTCGTAGCCACCTTTTCTCAATGGAGGTGGCCCTCTCTCTGGCCGCCTCCGACTCAGCCCGGAGCTCCTTTGGCCAGGCCCGCTTGGACTCGAGCTCGCTGTCGAGCTCCTTCCTTATTCTGGCCACATCAGCTGCTTCGGTCTGGAGGCTCTTCACCTTCTGGCCAGCCTCCCGGACCTCCGCATCCTTCCAGCCTACTTCAGCCTTGAGGGACGCGAGCTCGGCTCCCTGCTCTCTGTCCCTCCTTGCCCAGTTGCAGCAGTAATCCCTTATGAGGATTAGCTCCCGCCCTTGCTGAAGCAAGAAGAGCCAAGTCAACAACAAACTAAAAGAGAAGAAGGCAAAAAGATGTCAAGGTAAGGGAAAGCTACTTACAGTATATAGCTGGGCGAATGACGCCATGATGACATCACCGAGGAGTCGCCCACTCCCCTCGTGCCTGCCGCATGACTGGACCGAAAAGTCCATCATGCGCTTCGCTAGACTTGCATCCTTCACCAAGGACACATTCGGGCCTAGCCGGAAAGGGACTCGCGGTAGTCCCTCTCCTGTGTTCTCGTTGATTCAGCTCCTTCGCCGGTGGAAGGCTCCCTCGGCGCCAACTGGGAGATTGGCACCACATCGGACCGGACTTGGAGCGCCAACCTAACTTCTTGCGCCCCCTCGTTCTCCTCCGCGCTGGCGACCTCCGGGATGGGGGGCGCCGACTTGACGGTAGCGGCGGCTGACCTCGTGCGGACAACCACCTCGGGCTCAGACATGGCAACCGGCTCGCGCCGCCCTGCAGGCTCAAGGACGGGCTCTCCCGCCCTCTTCTGTCTATGCTCCTATGCCGGCGCGTCCGCCCTAGCCTGCACCGGCACGTCCGCCCCATCCTGCACCGGCCTCGCCCCGTCCTCAATTCGAGCTCTCTTCGGCGCCGGCTCGACGGCCTCAGTGGCATGCTCTCGCTCCTCAGAGAACGAGAGCAGCTCATCCATCGAGAACTTCATTGCTGCACTAAGACAGAAATAAGGTCAGACCCCCCTCCAAAAAAAAAGAGGGACGACCAAGTGGGACTCACCCGACTCCCGCGCCGGGCCCACCCCAGCCTCGCGGAGATTTTATTAGGACAGCAAAAACTCGAGCGAGGGTATCTCCGCCGATCTGAGCTGCTTGTACAGTTCGACATCGGCCTCCTCGACAGCAGAATTCTGATTTGGGAACCGATCTGGGTCACTCCAAACCCAGTCAACCCCCTCTATGGAAGCAAAAAAAAACTTACTCTTCCATCCCTTAATGAAAGAGGGGAGGACAAACTTTATTTCCCGAGGGCGGGAAGAAAGAGACCACCACCCCTCCTCGGTGGGGTGGCGTTTCAAGGTGAAAAAAGTCCTAAAAAGGGAAAAAACGGGCAACAATCCCGTGAAAGTGACACAAGACTATGAAGGCAAAGATGGTCCTGATAGCGTTGGGGACCAACCGAGCCGGGACAAGACGGTAGTTGGCCAGAAATGAAAGGAAGAAGGGGTAGAGAGGAAAACGGAGGCCCCCAGCGAAGGCCTCCTCATAAAGGGCGATCCGCCTAGGACCACCAGAAGTCACCCGCTTCCTCGGACGAGGAACGGAAAGACGGACAGACTCGAAAATCCCATAGGCTTCCCGGATGGCCAGCAGATCTTCAGAGGTAATCGTCGAAGCAATCCCTTCGGGACCCGTCGACCGAGAAGGCTCAGGCTCAGAAAGGACTTGAGGAACAGGAGGAGAAGACCCGGGCTCCCTGATGATCACCGGACCCTGTGCGGGCCGCCTACTACTGCCTCCGTCTCCTCGTCGAAGGAGGAGGGAGTCCTCGACCGGGACGGTCCGCTTCGGCTTGACGAGAGGGACGGAACTCCGGACCAAAGCGATCCATGGAGAAAAGAAAGAAGGAAAAAGAAAGGAAGGGACAGGAGAAACCCTAAGATGACCCTTAGAGGACGAGAAGAAAAGGGGGGCTAACCTGCAAGAACTCTAAGGAGTCGCTGGCGGTCGGAAGGGAGGAAGAAAAGGGAGAATGCTCCAGTGGGAGGCTGGGCGCGCAAAGTTTGAACGAGGGTAAGCTTTGAAAAGACTTACCCCTCCTTCCCAAGCCGCCTACGCCCGATCGTTCCTTTGCGGCCCCCCAGAAGGCGCCCTCCGCGTGTCGACCATTCGTTGAGCCCGTGCACCCATCCGACCGCGGTCGCTCCGACTTCGCGCCCACCTCGACGGCCCCCCTCTTGCATGGCCACGTGGCGTCCTCCCACAAGCTCGTAAGACCGCAGAGCGAGGCGCCACTAATTTTGGCCATTATTGCATCCGATTTCTCCGCCTTTCCATGTCAGCGCCATAATTACGCCCTTCGCCCCAAGCGCCGCGCGTCAATTGGCCTCGGGTGTGGGGGGCAAATGATGTGGCCAGAACGCTGACGTGGCACGAGGCAACTGACGTGGAGTCTCCATCAGACGCCACGACAAGCTTTCAACATGAGCGCCTTCGCCGAGCTGAGCTTCCCTGAAGCAACACCTCTGCCCGTCGAAGGCAAGCTCCGTCCTCCGCTATGTCCGTTCCCGCAAGTCCAGAACGCCTAGGCCGGAGCCGAGTCCGAGTCCCCACCTAGGGCGGACCCCTCGAGATCGGGCCCCATGGTCAGGAGTCGAGCTCAGCCTCCTCCGCCATGAGGCGCCCCTCCGAGCTCAGGTCCCCTGGGCTGGGCGGCACCCCGGCACTGAGCTCGTCTGAGGTCGGGCCCCATAGTCAAGAGTCGAGCCCAGCCTCCTCCGCCACGAGGCGTCCCTCCGCGACCGAGCTCGGTCCACCTCCGTCCTACCAGCAGCACCGAGGTGAGTCCATCGAAGATGGGCCCTACCCCTCCAGCTCGGTCCTCAGTCCAAACTAACGCGCCAGCCACCAAGGGAGCCATGCCTCTCCTCCGAGGACAGTGACGATGCTCCCAAGGGCCGTACGACACCAACCATGCCGCAATTAATGCCCTTGGCCGTCACTCACTCCAGAAAAAAAAGCAAAGCTCACATCAAGGTGCCATACTCTCTGCCGATCTACCATACAACCGGAGAAAAGACCCTACCGGAGAGTGCGGGTCCCAAGATCGTGGCCCGTCGATCGAGGCCCTGTCAGATTCCCAGGAGAGGGATAGGCAGAAGGAATGTCAGAAATCTACGGAGGCTTCCCCGACGGTCAAAACAGGAGAGGCGTCCCGTCCGCGTCATGGTACCTCGCCGTACACGACAGCAGGGAGAGATCCCAAAGCAAACCAAGGTAGAGAACCCCGCCAGGATAAGAAAAAGAGGTATCAGCATCTAACTCAAAAAGAGGATACTCTTCAATTCAAGAGAGGAACCAGAGCAACACAAGGGAAGAAGGCCAGAGAGGAGGGCAAGACCACATCGGCCAACACCACTCTCAGCTCGTCCTCGTCTTTCACTCACACTATATCCACTCCTCCAGCGTGGAGCTCATCCAGAGGGGCTCGACCAGGAGGATCTGTTCCCTGGATCGTCACTGACTTGACCGTTGGAGTGCCCCCGCCGGAATCTCCGCCCGGGCCACTGACGTTGGCTTTCTTGCAGGTCCCGAGGCACCGGAGGCATCTCCCACGGGCAGACGCGGAACACCCGGCACCACCAGCAGCTACGGGCCACGACGATCCGGGAGGCAACACAACATATTTTATAATATTTATCTCCCAAGTGCTGGCTTTACCCTCAAGGACATATATATATATATATATATTCAAGATAAATGATTTAGATCATTGCTGATTGTAGTCACAACATATATATGACATACCATGAGTGCATGATATTTATGATACTCTCTATCAATCACAATCTTTTTCATGTTTGGTACTAATCTTTTCTGAATTTAAATACTATTTTCATCATTTTTAAATGTTAATTTTTTTTTGCACTCTAATATTCTACATCTAAGGGATTGTGATCACAATATATTGCAAAGAAAACCAATTCCTCTCATGGGGACCAATATTCTTGTGAGAGGCATTGATGTAGAGGGTAACAATATTCATTCCACCAAATCTCTCACCATGGCAATTGTTGGCGTGGAGTCCCTGAATCGGCCGGTCAGAGCTGCTGCATCGCAGGACCGCTCCCTGGTTCACCTGCAAAATAGATTCCTTGCCGGAGTTGTTCCGGCGGGGGACACTCCGATGCCTAAATCAGTGGCGGATCCCAGCCACAGAATGGGGAAGGGTGTCGAGAGTATAAGAGAAAAGCTCTTAGAGTATGTGTGAGTGTATGTGAGCGTTTGCGTACCTCCCTTCCCATTATTCTTACCACCATTTAAAAGAAGGCCTTCGGCCTGCGGCCCGTTCTTTTTACGGTAATTATGGAAAGTCAATTTCTCCCATGATTGGCGATCGTGGGTTGTCATTGAACGGTTCCGGCCAGATCAAAGGTATGGCAGCTGGAGTTGTGCACCATGATCGTGGCATGGAGAGTGTCAATTGTAACCGTTGGTTACAGTTGCCTATCTGGACCAGACCATGGTCCCATCCTCGAATTTTCCCTTTGCGTGGGCCGAAAACTTGGCGTTTGCCCCAGGGCCGGAGATCATGTCTACGACTGGGACCAAAGAGCGTGTCTTCGGAAGTCGGCGAGAAACTTAGTCTTCGGTCAAAGCCGAAAACGTCATCCAAAGTTCTGTCCTCCGATATCGTAGTTCGGTGAGAAGTCTTGGATTGCCCGCAGTTGGCCTGGCCTTTTCCTGGTCCGAAGTCCGTGATTCGGAGGAAAAAGGGCTTCGACCAGTCAAGCCAGAATTCGGTTCGTAGCTGAACCAGGATATCCCAACAGCCATATTATAAAACAAGCCAATAAAGACTTTGATCTCAACTCTTCATCCTCCTCTCCACATTGACCTCTACACTGTCCTTGTCTATAAGCGTACCTAAAGATCAACTCCTAGCTCCATCACTGCCATGGCCCCGAGCACCAGTATCACAATAGACTCCGCATCATTGATGTCGTGACCAATAAACAAGCACAACTAGATCGCAAATATGACAAATCTCATTTGATCAATGGCCGAATTTAATTGATTAATTTTCGTGGGAGCACATACTTATCAATTTAAACCTTGAGAGATATAATTACAAAATAAATGGCTATTGAGGGCAACAAAAATCATTATCCAAATCAATTGGGGTACATATGTTAAAATTAAACCAAGACTTATTTCATTTGTCATCTTATAACAACAAAATAGTTCAATTTAGAGGTAAATATTGGATGCCTTAATTACTATAGGTAAATTGAAAACCTCTCATTCTATGGGTTAGTCAATCTAGAACTGGCTTGTAGGTTTTCATTTGCTAGAGTTATGACTTGACCAGAGAGCTGACCTAGGAATTTTATGGTGAGCAGTACTGATCCCAGCATGCTCACCAAATTCTCATCTTGCTTTGCAATTGCATGGCCAACTAGCTTGTAATCCCTTGCAAATATTTTTGGCTTTCGTCCAAGTAGAACTTCAATTATGTGACAGCATTATATAACCATTTCGTCAATTATGTGACAGCATCATATAACTATTTTGTCAATCTCGTGACAACATCATATAACCATTCTATGACCGACTAAAAGGGCCCCATATGGGATCAGGATACCTACATTACACAAAAGAAAAGAAAAGACTGGACTCAAAAATACTTTTCTCGATGCTAAATAGTATTAGCGCAAGATCTTTCGATGCTTTACAAAGTATTACTTATGCAAGAGTGAAAGAATTTTTTTAAAATTTTTTAAAAAATATCATTAAATAATATGTCGATATTTTAAAGTATTGATTTTTAAAAAAATATATCAATATTTTAAAATATTGACGAGACATAATGCTCGATAACTTAATTATACCGATACTTTAAAATATTAATAAATTTATTTTTTTAAAATATATAAATTTGTCTTAAATATATTTTATTATTATTTTAATTTTTTGTTGGAAAATTATGAAAGTAAACATCTTGTAAGCCTCTGTTAAATAAAATTTCAAGACATCCTCATAATCAATAAATCAAGATTTTGATTTCTATTTTCATGAACCTCTTTTTTTTCTTTTCAAAATAGGACTCAGAGCATCGTATGCTTCATTATCTTTATATATATATATATATATATATAAAGAAAACCCTTACCTGTCCTTCTCTGGCACATCAGTCTGCGTCAGTTTTACAATGGTGACTCCTTGCTCCGGCTCATCAAATATCGGCCGCAACTGCATTCAGGAATGAAAAAAAGATGAAAAGACCCAATTAGCAAGAAGTGGTTCGATCGAGGAAAAAAATTTAAAGAAAAGGGATTCAAGGTCGTTGATGCGCACACCATCGAGCGGGTCCCTTCGGTCCAGCTCCAAGACCTAAACTTGTGAACAATTAGCTTCCCCTCCTGCAATCCCTTGAGGAGCGGAGCGGCAGGTCGCCGGCGGAGTTGCTGGCCTCGCCCTCCCAGGAGAGGGTGAGGGAGAGCTCATGGCCGGGGATTGTCTTGCCCTTGCGGACGTTGACGTAGGCCTCGCCGTCGATGCGGTCGATGGTCTTGGTGCAGATGGCAAGGTCTCCCTCGATCGCCGTCTGAGGATGGTCATGAGGTTAGAGAGGAGGGAGGAGAGGAAGGAGCGGTCCCGCTCGATCCACCCGGTGCCACTTGTGGACGTTGGCGCCGGACGGTCGGTCCTCCACAATCCACCGATTGTCGCCCTTGCCAAACTTCACCATGGCCGCTAGCTAGCCAGGATTTCGAAGAGGTCGGGATGAGAGCTAGAATTTGGCAGAGAATTTCAGAGAATTTAGGGATGGAGGCAGAAAGATGATCAGGAATGAAAATTTGGGGATACGAGAATAAAGATAACCTAGAAAATTTGAAATGGAAGGGGAAAGATAATTTAAAAAATTTTTGAAAAAAAGCCGACAATATCACCAGCAGAAGAAAGATGTTTTACAACGCCTTATCATGTCTGCTTAAATATTATCGATGTTTTTAAGATTGCAAATCGGTTCGATTGGCCGGTTATCCGACCAGATACAACTCATTTTTAGAGACATATGGATATGGATCAAATTTACAGTCAGATACGTTTTTATTTTTTAAGTTGGATCTAGATTTATTAAATTTGAATTTGATCGGACTGATTTAAACCTGTTAGTATTATTATGATCATAATTTTTTAAATTTTTAAATTATAATTTAAAATTTATATCGAACTTATTTTTAACATAAAAATAGAGTTATAATTATTTTTATATTTTAATTTATATTAAAATAATATTGTTTATTATTTATTTTATAGTTAATAATAGTTGGCTATGTAATATTTAAAATATAGTTATCTATATTTGATTCGAATCAAATCTAGATCTGAATCATATCTAGGTCCGAATTTTTATATTAGATTCGTTTTATTCACGGACTCGATTCAATTCGAATGATCCGCTGGATTAAAAATTCAGATAGTGGATCCGATCTAATCCGATTTTCTAGTGGATTGAATTTGGATCTAATATTAGACCCCGATCAGTGAACTGGATTGGATCGGGATCATGCATGATCCAGTTTGAACCGATCCATTTTCATCCCTAGATGCTTTAAAATATTATTATTTGACTGTGTACGTGTAAAGCATCGATAAGTTTGTGCTTGTCCTGATGCTTTATTTGTCGACATCGGCGATCTTGCATCACCTTTTGATACTCTACATTGGCATTAAAAAAAATGGCCGTCTATGTTTCATTTTTCTATGGTACTAGTTTTTACATGATTTTTTAATGGATTAGAGCTAATTTGCCTACTAAAAATATAGTTACTTGCTCTTAAAGAGCCTACGGGCTATACCTCGATGGTTCATCTTGCAGCAGCTACCATTCACTACCATTAAAACAATTGACTTGAATAAAGCTAAATCGTGACATATATGTCGTTTTCTTCCTAAGTAGTATCCAAGTAGCTACTCATGTCTCATTAGATATATATCAAAACTTGTTTTCAGTTGAGAATGATGAAATAATAATAGATAAGCTGCTGGATAAAGCATATGATTGCCAAGTTTGATATAGATTTAGTGTATATGTATGGGGTGATGTTGGTTCTGCTATGTTGAACTTTCAGGACTCACTATTAATAGAATATCACTGCTAGAAGGTAGAATGAAAATCGAAATTAAATTGCAAGAATTTAAGAAGGACAAAAATAAAACTTAACAAAAGATAAATTTTTGTTAGAATAAAAAAATACAAATTTCTGATTTTTCTTTATGCTTTTTTTTTTTTTCTTTTCTCCTCCCCACATAATATAAATACTTTTAAGTGACTTCTACTGACCATCAAAAAATATGTTATTTCTTAATTTTGACTCTTTTTCTTGCTAATATGTACTATGTGGGCTACTATTACTACACATGATAGTTACAATTTCTTTCACTGCTGCTTCTATATTGTGGGTAATGCTTCCATCCTTCCCCAACTTGGATGGTGGTAACTTCTAGCCAACCACTTCCTCTTAGGGCTCAGCTAGTGCCTAGGTACTTGGTTTACTCCTAAGTACTCCAATTTGCACCTTGATACTCAGTTTGTACCTTAGTGTTGGTTTGTATACTTATACTTAGGTCTGAGCTTTCTCATGATCCGTGCAAGATATCACTTCTAAAATTTTGCTACTATTCAACCTATATGGGGTGACCTTTCCAAGCCTTCCATGTTTGGTCTATAAATCACGGCCATTGATTTAGATGTAGCGTAAACAATGAGTTTTTACAAAAAAAAAAAAAAAAAAAAAAAAAAAATTGAAATCATTGTAAAGATTCCAATATAGACTAAATATATCGCTATGATATTGGTGTCATAGACTAATATAGTAAAGATTTAATAATAATATAAAATATGCACTAATTTTATTTATATGTAGTAATAAAAATAATGGTTTTATAATTTTAACTTAAAAGAAAAAAATCATGAGAAGTTACTATTAGGGAATTTTATTTATGTGCTTGATCTTAGCTAAAGAGGCAAAGTGGCCAATTGTTATGTTCATTTGTATAATGTTTAATTCGCAAAATAAGGTCATGGTTTATAAATGGCCAACGATAATTTGTTGGTCTTATCGACGACCTTATTCTAAAAGCATCCTAATAATTAATTAAAAATATTTAAAGCACCTAATAACTTTACCTAAAAACAAAGAGGTGGCCAAAAACTACTAAGTTCAAATCAATTGACCAGTCTCATAAAATCTGGGTATCACCAACTCTTGTTTTATGTATTTTCAATTGTTTGATACTGTACTTAAAGGACTGAAGTTGAAATATATCTTCAGATCTGCCAATTTTTTTTTTAGATTAATTAGCATGCATGAAAAGCTTTTGTTATATTATAATATTATTATGTGTACTTGTTTAAAAACTAACGTTGATTTTGAAGCTAATTCATGAAATTAAACTCCATCCATACTTTTCTTTAACCAATTTCATTTTTTTCTTACAAATTTGCCTAAAAAAATAGGTGGTTGAAGCTAATAACTTCAGATCCTGTAGCAATTCCTAGTCTAGTTGCCTCCAATCTAGCCACAGTTCATCCACTTTGATAGTTTTATTTTTCATACATGTACCTAAATAAAAACTTACATGAAGTCACCCTTCACCATCCAAAAGTATTCAAACTACCTAACAAAAAATTTTCTCAAAACAAAGAATTGTTTGTTGAACCTAATAATTTCAAATTGACTTGTATCATAAAACTAGTTTGATGGTAATTCCTCTTTCTTTTTTTTTTCCCCTTTTATTCTCGGAGAAAGGAAATTCCCAGTTTTGTTACCTCCAACTTGGCTAGCTAGAGTTCCTCCATTATTTTGTGTAGTTCCATCTCTCTCGGCCCCCCTTCTCTTCTCCTGCATGCAGTACATCAAAGAGAAGTGCTCCTTGATCCATGTTTTTTTTCCCCACCATAACTAGCTTAGTTTGAATCTTCTAATTAAAGTTTACCTCCAAAAAAAAAAAAAAAAAAAAAAAAACGTTCTTAATCAAAAAAAAAAAAAAAAAGGAAAAAAAAATGGTTAAACCTATTATTTTCAAATTGACTAGTCTTGGGTACTTTACTTGGGCCGTGCATCACGTCCTATTTTGGCTGCCTCCACTTTGCATGGTCTGATCTCGTATATGTACTACCTAAAAGCTGAGGCTCTTGACCATCGTGGCTTCCATCAGTTTACCACCCTCTTTGCAGTCACTACTGTAACGTACCAGAAAGATATATCCGTATGAAGTCACTCCTCACCACCTACCTTCAGCCTGTGGTTGAAACGTGATGCAGTGTTCAAAGTTACTACTTCGTATCATGGTTAGGTATATACCCAAAAGCTCTTTTTGCATATATGAAGCTGCTGCCCTCCGAAAAATACCTTCCTTTTGAACCCGTGATATATATGAAGAGCTACGGAGGATGGGTCATGTCATACAACGTCCAGATCTATATTCTATTTTCTAGTTTTAATTTGATCAGACTAACTTGGTACACGTACCATGAGCATCTCGGTGGTTATTGAAGTCCAAAAGACTTGATTCCACATCACATGAAGAGATGCTCATTCAAATGGGTTATATATATATATATAAAGTTTAATATAAATATTAAACATCCTTTCTGTATGGTTTCAAAGGCAGAAGTGACAACTACTTGAAGGTCTGGAACTGGAGAGCTATGATATATAGGAGAAGGTAAACAAAAAAATTATCCACCGGCTCTTCCAGTTCCTTGTCCCTTGAGTTTGTGTTGGGACGCAGTATAGGGAGGGGGATGGGGTTGTTGTGGTAGATTTGAAGCAATTTAATGCATGGGAATAGACTGAAGGGAAAAATTCAAACCTGCAAAGAAACTGGTGGGAAATCGAGGAGTTTATTAATATGGGATGGTGGAGTGGGGTCGAGAACACCATCAATGATGGTATCAGAAGACAAAAGGGAGGAATTGAGCTTCTGGCCCCGTTCCTTTTCCTGGCTTTATTAATATCATTCTTTAATTTCCTTTCTGTTTTTTTTTTTTTCCTTCCCCATTTTTTTTCCCTTGCTTTCCTTTTTCTCTCTCCGAAGTTGATCTTGGATCTTCTTTTTTTATTATATCTTTTACAAGCGTTGTAATACCAACTCATCCAAGTCATTACACCCTCGTACGTTCATAAATGCTGATGTGGCAGGATGTGATTGGTTGTCCTCGGGGCAGCGTCCGTCCATCCTACAAAGCACCAATCGCTAGCTGCCACGTCAAGATAATAGATTAATGAAGAGTATGCATGAGCATGCATGCCATCATACGGCACTAATCATGCATGCATGAGCATGCTATTTTTCATTATATGATGGTATAATGATAAATATATATATATATATATATATATATATATATATATATATATATTTTTAAAAAAAAACCATCAGTAGAGTGATGCATATGTCTTCTTATTTCGGACCTTGAAGAGTGCAATGTACTGTTTCGAATCCAAGTATATATCATAATATTATAAGCTATTATTTTAAACAGAAAAAAACATTATCTTTTGATACGATCACCTATCAGGCTGACAGCAAGTGATACGAAGAAATTTATCCTTCAAGGAGAAGCAAATCAACGCTGAATGGAATTCCTAGTGATGCAACATGACGTGGAGATAGATAGTGATGTTTACTTATAAAATTTTAAGAGAATTACCGTCAAGACGGTAAGCCGATTGACGGATGTTTAAATTTTTTATTCATCGATCACATATTCGGTACATAATTTTTGTATTTAATTTAATTAAATTTAAAATACATCCCGAAGTATATGATCAAAATTAAAAAGATTGCATTATACCAATCATTTAGCAAGCTCAAATCGGCATACTCATCTATGATAAAAAAAATAAATAAAAAATATGATCCGTATTGAACATGATCTGATAAAGATCCCAATAAAAATAGCTGTGATGAAATTTATATATTTTTTTTTATCCAAAAAGATATTTTTAAAGAGAATTCTAAGACCTACATTAAACTCAAATGCTACGGCAAAATTTTTTGATCGACGTAAATAAAATTAGCATGAATATTTTTTTAAAAATACAGGAATAATATTTTTTCGATATAAGATAAAATTTTTGAGATAATGATGGAATTAAAATCAAATAAAAAATAAGATACTAAAATATTTATATTTATTTTATTTAATAAATTTAGATATAATTATAAATATAATTAAATATAAAAATATTTATTCATATTTATTTTAAATAGTTACTGATAATACCAGAAATATAAATTAAAATATGGAGATAAACCGAATAATCAAATTGTATAATTATAAAATTAAAAATATTATTAAGTAAAAGATAAATCAAATTAATATCATGTTAAAATATTTATATTTTTTTAAAAAATAATATATCATATAAAATTAATATAATTATAAATAAAACTATATATTTAAATATAGATCGGATAATTATTTATTATATTATTTTTTTATAAATATAATATGGATATTAATATTAATTAAATATTTAAGTTTTTATTTATATTTAAATAATTTTAGATATGAAATCGTATATGGCAGATCTATATAATTTTTATTCCTATATATTGAAGAAAAATAATGCTAATTGTCCTTTCCTTTTATATCATCCGTCTCCGAAATCAAAGTCATTCTCTCATGACTACGACTACACACCAACTCTATTATAAGTGCAAGACTTCCTCTCCCCCACTTTTTTCCTCTTGTCAGTTCCACTTCCATCATCCCAACAACGCTTCTTTTGTGGCTGCCTGACAAATCCAATCTGTTCATTGATTAGCAGATAGGGTTTAGGCCGGAATCTAACACATTTAAGCCTCTAAAGGCCCAAGACACCAAGGGTAAGGGACCTTTCTCCGTTTTGTCACTCATATTAAAGTGGCCTCTCCTGGATATGAGAGGGTTATGCCGAGTGACACGCACCAATGGCCAATGCAACTTCTGAGCTCGGCCAACCAACAGAATAATAATAATAAACAAACAACATGGATCCGGTTTGCTATGTTCTTTTTCTTTTTTCACACACGCATACAGAGAGAGAGAGAGAGAGAGAGAGGTTTGGCAATTGGCATCAAGAACGAGGAGGAGGGGGGATCTGTGGGTGTGGAAGGCAAGAAAGATTGGGGTTTCTCTCTATTTTTAATATTTCTATTTTTAATATTTCTTCTTTGGTTTCCTTTTGGATGTGGGGAGCGTGGGAAGAAGGGACGGAGGAAGGGATGATTGAATTCTTCCTCTTCGTTGAATGGTTTTCCCATCACCCCTCCCCATACACACACAGCACAAGAAGAACAATCCCATCCCCACCCTCGCCCCTCATTACTCCTCTCCTTTCTCAATTTATTTATCAGTCTCTCTCTCTCTCTCTCTCTCTCTCTCTCTCTCTCTCTTATTCTCTATAAATGCCACCCCCTCATATCTTCACGCACTGGATCAGAAGCAGGAGGATGTGTGATTTAATTGTGGTTGTCATGTGGGTTTATCAAAGGGTCTCTTACAGAGGTCATTGGCATTCTGTCCACCTCCAAATCCTCTATCTAGACGGCCAAAGAGGAAGAGAAATGGAGGTGGGCATCCTGCCAACTGAGCTCTGTTGGCTTCTCTTTGTAAACCCATTTGATATGGATTTTCTTCCGGAGTGTACTTGTCCACGCTCCTTCCTCCCTCCCTCCCTCTCTCTCTCTTTCTCTCTATTTCATTCTCCTGAAGAAGAGGGATAAACAAAGTGATAAGGATATGAAAGAAAGGTAAGGTGCAAAACAACCAGTTTTTTTTTTTTTTTTTAATTTCTGTGGCATCTGAGCCTCGATTTTTTGTTTCTTTAAAAGGAGGCTATTTTTTCTTTCTTGGATACCATCATATATCATCATGATACAACGGAATTATTATTGACTCGCTTGCTTTGTCTCTTCACGCTTGCAATGATTGCTATAAAGAGTTGGGATGGATCTTTTGGGTTTGCTTTCTTCTTTCTTTGCTCCATTCTTTTACAGACCATCATATATATTAGATGCTTTACCGTTCGTTATTCTTCTGATTCTTTTGCTGGTGTTTCCCCATGCAGAGATCTAGTGTTAGGTGAACATGGGAAGCCAAAAAGAACAACAGAAGACCATAATATAAAGGAAAAAGAAATGGTGGGGATTCTTTCTTAATTAGTTGCCTTTGAATGACTGAAGCTCTCTTTTGTTCTATTTCTATTTCTTGCCTCGGCCATTGCTTGATCCGTTAAAAAGCTTCTCTCCTCTCTTCATGCCTCCGTTGAAACCCTAGCTCTTCTTCTTTTTTCTAATTTTTGAAAGGGAATTTCACTATACCATGATGGAACTCGCGTCCTTCTTTCTGAGTTCCTTAATATAGTTTTATTTTGGTTTATTCATTGTTTTCCGTCAGTGAGTGAAAGGACTTGAAGGATTTTATTTGGATACGCATGGATCTTCTCCATTCTTGAAACCCTAATTCTTATCTTACCCCCTTTTTTTTTTATTATTTTTATTTTTTACTTTATTATATTGTCTTTTCTGGAGCAAGTTTTTTCTCGTGATGGCCTGTTGGGCCACACAGTAACAATGATGAGATAGATATTATTGCTTTCCTTCTGTTACTGTAAACTATTTAAAGAGCAAATGGTGGATGACGATAAATTATGTGTAGAAATAAGTGCATGTAATCCTTCTCGTATCAGAAACCGCCATGCGTTTCAGGATTCGGGATATTTTGCTACCTTTACAGCTATGTGTACGTGGATGGATGCTTGTGTGTTTGTCTGTAACGATCATTTGGGATGAGAAATGAAGTGGTTCAAATCTTTCTTTCACATTGTACACACTTTTTCAAAGATGAGATAATTAAAATCTATACCCAGAGAGAGAGAGAGAGAGATCCGACCTCTCTTCCGTGCTATGATACAGTTGTGCACACATGTATATACAAACAAACTGTGAACTGAAGGGCTCTCATATAAATGGTGCTGTGTGTATTTATTTCCATGGCGTCGTATTTTTGGCCTACCGTCCTTGGAAACCATGATGCATTTATTGTTTGTTGTCATCTTTAGATCCCTCGTGCGGAGATTTATTGTTCTCTTTAGGGGAGGGAGGGAGAGAGAAGAGAGAGTGATGCTCTTCTTTTTTTTTTTTTTTTTTTTTTTTTTTTTTTTTTTTTTTTTTTTTTTGAGATGGGATGGTGCGTGGGTAATTATTTGTTAGGCATCGGGCATCGAACAAGGAGGACGAGAACACCTTGAGATCATTATTACACCGCTGCAAATTGTAGTGGTTTCTCTCGGAGTGGTCAATAAGAAATTGCTTCGAGGGTACAAAGAGTCAAATTTCTTTTGTTTTGTTTTGTTTTTTTGTTTTTTTTTTCCGAGTGAATTAAAGAGTCACAATTTATTGCTACAGTCTTCTGCAACATTTTAAAGATGGAAACCAGTACGAGAACTTTATGGGTGGAAGATAATGCAACACCAAGGATATCATATATATTAATATCCGGTTGTTCATTTTAGTTTGTATTTTCTATACAAATAAACTTCATGTACTGAATCACGTGTGGATGCTACTAGTATCATAGGAATATCAGTACTCATTTCCATAAATTTCACCGAGAAAATTCTTAATGGTTATGTTCTTTTAAGCCTCACTGATTACTAATGTTCGCCACCCATTACTTTAGCCTGCCTTCTCATGCTTTCAATGCTCTTGTGGTTAATTTGGGTGATGCAGCTGGAGGAATTTTCCATTTAGTGTGACCCAAAGTTACAACCTTCTTTGGGAACTTCTGTTAGGTCACTGTTTTGTGTGATCACTGACATCAGATTGGCTGGTGGCATTACCTACTAACACTTAGAATTATTGTTCAAGAATGAATCAAACCAGCTGTTCGAATGAAGACGTAGCAGTCTCTTCGGTCTTGTTCACTGGCATGCATTACCTATCTTATGTTGTGATCTAGTGACCTTTTAACAGAATCGCACCATTAGTTTTGTTTTTTAATTTACAAAAATGATTTCCATACCCCCACCCCACCCCTTCTTTTTTTTTTTTTTTTTTTTTGGAGTTTTATAGAGGTCGTGTATGGACATGCTACAATGAAATGCTTGAAGATAAGGATTATTATGTTTATTCTTTTCGCATCATATATATTTTCATTAAATCATAGTAGAGTCCTTAAATATAAATATAAAAGCAATGTGCTGAAAGTATTATTCCAAGATAGTAATCATAATTACGTCCTATAGATCTAGGGCTTGCTGTATGCATCTTGGTCAGCTTTTCAAACTTCTGAAATATTTGTTAAGGCTTCTGCTCAGGGATCTTTTTCTTCAAACTTGGAACAGCCTGATGCCATACACCTCCTTTGATTTTCGTTACACTTGATCAGGTTTAATATTCTAGATTTTCTCCCAGGTCTCGATTTTGAAATTAAGCTTTGCACTCGAAACGCAACTCTTTTTAAATGTACCATACGATATGCCAGCCTGAAGTTTTCTTTATTTTATCTTCTTTGAAACTTCCTTGTAATTGATGCTTGATCGAAAAGTTAAATCTTTGGGTTATTTTTAGTTAGCAAGGGATTCCAAAATTGAATCATTAATTCCATTTACTTTTGAATTGAAATTGCTGATACAGATGACTTCTCTTGAATGATGATTATTTTTCTATCTGTTTTCTATTTGTTTAATTTGAAATGTTATCTCTTCTTTGACTATTATTCCTGTATACATATGTCCATACTTACATATATGCATGCATGTAAGGAGATCATCATGGCCCTCTAATTCATCTCATATTGCATTCTAGCATGAGATATTATCTGACTGCATGCTTAATCAAAGGGGCATGATTGATCCATGTTTTGAGATGCATGTTACATTATTTAGGAGTTTTGGCTCGTTGCCAGGAATTTGTGGTTTTTTCATAATTGGGATGAAGTAACAAGCACTGAAACAAAATCTGCAAAAAATACTGGAATGTGAAATTAGGTTAATTCACTAATGGCACAGTATGGCTACTCTATCGTTTGCATGCTATGATCTAAAGCTAGTCAAAATTCAGACTGTGTCAGTAAATTAATTAATTGTAGGCTAGGCAATCATTGAATTAATTGATTGGGTTCTGTGTGTTTAACTTAATTTTGCTTGAGTCAATGTGGTGGGTGGTGCATCAGGATTTGCAATAAGTAAATCCTTTTTAAGAGAATAATTAGGCAGTCTTACAACAAAAAGCTTGTCTTGTGGACGGATGGGTAATACTAAATCTCAGCATGCATATTTTTTGACTGTATCATTGACCTCCTATGTGATGCTTGTCACCATGACCATATTGCATTATTTTCAGTGTCCCAATTTTTGTGAAAATCCCATAATTTCTGTGCCATTAAGTAGACTTCATCTAATTTCTAATCGGCAATTAATTCGCCAGCTTGTGTGACAGATTCTTTTAGTTTCAAGGATAGGGACTCTAGTGCGGTGAATGAAGGGGTTAACTGATGCATTAACTGATGGATAGGGTTCATATCTCATGAGGAGTTTGATGGTTAGCCTACCAGAGTAAGAACTAGTCAGAAGATGCATATTTTGGACAATCATGAGTTAAAAATAGATTTGATGTTGAGGTATGATCCCATGTAAGTCTCTTTTTCTATCTATTAATTCTTTCTTTTGAGAATTAATAATGTATTTGTATGCTTTTATTTTTTTTAAAAAAGGCTTTTAGATGAACACCAAGGCTTTTGCAATGGATGTATTTAGCACTGTATTTTGAGAATTATAATATATTTAATGCTGCACCAAATATAATACCCAATATATGTTAGCAAGAAATCATCTTTTAAAAATACAAGATGGGCTTTGAATTTCATTATGATTTCAGAAAAATTTCATTGAACTGAAGTATCATCTTGAAACACGATTGCTTAAACATTAATAAATCAGGATTTAAGTTTACCTTGTAAACATTCCTTTCTCAAGTGCTGACACTGGCTGAAATAATTTTGCTTGAAGTTTGCCTACGAAGGCCTATTGTTTTAGAGTTTCCCAAGCATCGATCCCTTTAATCTGTAGCTACAAACAGAACTTACAGTTTTACAATAAACCTAGTGCGTATCAGAGATGGAATGTTCTTCAGGAACAAAAATGATGCATGGTTTAAGAATTCAAAACTTTTAGGCAGGAATCTTAAGCTTTGATAATAATTCCACAAAACTAGAAATTATTCTAGTGACTGGGACAAATCGGTCAACACTGATGAACTTGTGCAACTCTAAACGTCCCATGTTTGAAGAAACTAGATCATTGTTTTACTATCTGTTCATTATGACTCAAACGACTACTGAGAAAGTCCTATAACACAAGACTTCTTTGAGCCAGTTTTGGCTAGATGTGTTGACAAAAACATTTAGAAGTTGCTGCACCAAAAAGAGGGGGAAAAAAAAACCTAGCCAAAAGTTTCATTCCATGCTACACTGAGCTAGGTTGGATAAGTCTTACAAAACCATGGGCTCATTTCACAAGCTTGGTCGATGTTCACAGATCCTTGATCACTTACTCAGTGTGAGCCTCCCTACGGATATGGGTAGTTAATTACAATTTAAAGCATTCAAGGCCAGCATTAAAGTTGCTTTGAGTTACCAGTAAAGTAACAGCAATTTAATGCTACATGAAACTAACTAGAATCTAAAGTTTAGGGGTTCGGGTTTAGGGTGGTGATACTTGCCTTATCAATGTTCCTGCAGATCTATTGGCCGTCCTATGAAAAATAATAATGTAGTCTGGGACTGATTGTCACTGGAGCATTTATGAAAAGAAAGCAAATCATATCAGATCACTCTTTGATACTGATCGATGTGCTCTAGCCTATGCTCCTGAAAGCAATGTACAACAAAAGGAAGAAAAACTTTTATTAAGTTTAAACATATCTTCTTCTGCTCATAGCTTGTGCTCGATGTAAGACCGAAGTAATGATGATGTTGATGAAGAATTCATATACTTGTGTATATTTCTGAAGTCTTGTTAGTAATTTATGATATCCGACTCATATGGCTTCTTTTTGTCCTCCAAAGAAAAAGTTTATATATATATATGACTGTTATAAGTAATAGTATGGAGTTTCTATGATATGTTAAATCCTGATTGCCGGTCCAGGGAGTCAAGCGAAGATGAGATAAAGGGGTAGATCTTCGATAACGAATTAAGTGACCAGACTTTTTGATGAGTGTAATTATCAATTTTCAATGCCTTTTTGGCGTTCTTTTCTTAGTTTCCCACGGAATACTGGTAAGCAAGATCATGCTGGTGCCTTGTGGTCTGAGCTCTCCAAGGCTGTCAATGAGGAAATGAGGTAAAAAATATATGTTGGGGTTGACGCTGAAACTATTGATGGATATATCATCGGATGGCTTTGATGGTGATGGCAAGGGCAACTAATTGTGCTGATCTTACAATATATGTTTTAAATGAGTCTACTAGATCAATGTTATGTTACATATATAATCTAGATGTACATATATGTCTTAATGGGTCACCTAGGTAGTTTATTTTGTTGCATGTTCACTGAGAAACTATTACTGTTGCAGCTTATTAATGTTCACTGTGAAACTATTACTGTGTGTGTGTGGCGTCCTATAGGCAAAGAAAAGCAGGTCGTCTTATAGACACAGAAAAGCATATAGACAGAAAGAAAAGCATGATAGTTTCATCCAACCTTTCTTTCTTTAAGTGTTTTCTGCGCCCGTTCTTGAATAGAAACCGGGTTGATCTATAACCTTATCTTTCAATGGACTAAGAAAGAAAAGCATGAAAGTTTCATCTAACCTTCATCGTTTTTTACTCTTTTTAGTCTTCTCCTGCTCCGTTCTTGAATAGAAACCAGGTTGTTTTATAACCTTATTGTTTAATAAAAAATAAAATACAATTATTATGCTTTTTTTTGTCTTTGCCTGTAGGAGAAAAAGAAAGATAGGTTATTTATATAGATTGTATGTCAACCTGTAATAAAATTTGAAGAAATTGATATTTATCTATTATATTCATTATAAATAATTTAATTATATATATATATATATATATATGATGGTTATATTATAAAATAGAAAGAAAATGATTATGATATAAAATAGAAAAAAATAATTATATTGTAAAATAAGAATTTTAAACAATATAATTTTTTTATTTGAATTTAAATTAATGTTGAAATGATTTTTTTTTGGTATATACTATTCAAATTTAAAATTTGAATTTGAATTTAAATATCTAATATGATATTTGGTTAACTATCTGATTTATTTTTGATTATTTGTTTAATTTATTTATTAATATTTTTTTTTTCAAGTTGGAGCATGGATATTAAAGATGCCTAATTTGGGCAAGAGATGATAAAAATGGTTCTTTTTAAGTGCTTTCATAAAGATATTTGCTAGTTGTTGCTTGATAGGAATATAATGAACGATGAGTTTATAGGATTGGAACTGTTTATGCACAAAGTGGTAGTCAATTTTAATATACCATATTTATTAAAATGTGAAGAGTTGCTTGATTTTTTCATGGAAAATTAGGTTAGAAGCAACGTGAATAGTTGCTTGGTTATTATAATGAAGCTGCATGAAACATGTAAGAGAAATATGTAAATCGTAGAAAAGAGCGTGAAGTCAAAGGAGCTTATTAATAGCAATATCACTACCAGAAATCAGCCTTTCATCAAGGGACATTACCAAGGGATATGTCCCTCAGAAAATTATCAAGGGATTAGAAAGGGATTTTCAAGGGATTTTAAATTGCATTCAAAATTTAGTTTCAATAAGGAATTTCTAAGGGATTTATCAGGGATATATTTTTTTGATAAATTCCTTGGAAATCCTTGGTAATCTGCAAGGGATCAGTGAGTGATTATTTAAACAATTTTTAGCAAGGGATTTGTAAGGGAAGTTCGGTCCCTTGGAGATTTACTAAGGGATAAATTCCTTGGTGTTGGTAAGATATTTTTAAAAACAAAAAAAATGATATCATAGAGAAATTTTTTCTTAGAAATCTCTTAGTGATTTTAAAATCTTGTACCAAGCAAATGTCATTTACAGATTTTCTCACTGGCATAAAAATAAAACCATAGGTAAAATTAATATTATGTACTAATTTTTAATACTATTAATTAAACCAAAAAAATTCTTTCATCCCTCTCTCTCTAACTCGTTCAAATTTTATCAAAACATCACTCTCTCTCTAACTAAAAACAAATCATTCCATCTCTCCCTTCACTCCGCACCATCTCTCCACCCTTCTAATGAACGAGCAGAGATGAGCAGCTCGCGAATAACTTATTTTACATAGATGAGTTCCATCAAACTAGTACATAGCATATCATATGCTCTTATTTATTGATCAATTGCATCAGGTTTGGAACTGAAATCTCTCCCGTATTTTCTTTTCTCTTTTTTGGGGTAAATCTGAAGCCCTTTCCAAATACGCTTCAGGTAGGGATACATCACATACATCCTTTTCTTTATTTTTGACGGATAAAAAAGAAACTAAAAGGTTAAGATGAAAAATGGAGTAATATCCACTGGTGCTTTGCATGACCTGAATTTTTTGTTTAGGAAGACAGTCTCCAGCAGCACCGTGAATGGTACGATGGCGAGTTTAGTCATCTGCAAGTATATCAACAGATGATATTGATTAAATTAATATTACATTGATTTTTTAGAATATATATATATATATATATATAGGGGGGAAATTGAAGTATTTCGAAATGAAACAACCATTATTATTTGACAAGAGTTATAAGATGATGATAGCATGGGGTGTGAAGGTAAAGTAGTTGCAGAAGCACTTGCCTGATAGAATCCAATAGAATTGAAGCAAAGGCTAAAGTTGAGAAAGCCAATGGAGGTGCCATTAAGCAAGCCAAAGAGGACCACCATTCTTCCATCGATGAATTTAGGCTTAAAGAAGTGTAGGTGCTGTGCAACATGGAGCGTGTAGAAGGTAACCATCAAATGCCAGCTTGTCAAGGTCGTCGCTGACCACATTCAAATTCTCACCCAAATTAGAGTAGTGAAACGAGCCTCCAGTTATATGTATATATATATATATGTATATATATATGTATATGTATATATATATGTATATATATATGTATATATATGTATATGTATATGTATATGTATATGTATATGTATATGTATCTTAAAAAATCTGGACCTAGATTTCAAAACTTAATAATGATCTGAAAGGAGACCTGACATGACCAAGATTATATATATATATATATATATATATTATAGGATCAAATTTAATTGGACTGGTTGAAATTTATAAGTTTCATGTCAAATCTGTTAGGGAGCTGAGTCTTACTCTGAGAGTCACACTGGACCTAATAGACTGGATTTGCCTTCAAGGATGGATCGGCTTTATGTTTGGTTGGGTATTTGGGTTCACTTGTTTGGGCCCAGCATCCCACTTGCACACAAGAGGTTGATAGGGAAAATCTCTTTGGAGAAATTGGCCTTATTGATAGATTAAAGTCATTCACGTGACAAGTATCACCTGACCAGTTCTAATTCATGTCAGATTAAGGCCAAGTTTCAGATACGACATCATCAATTCCAGAATAATCCAATCTATTTGAGTTCGGGTCATCCTTCATCTGGACCTTGTTTAAAAAATTAAAAAAAAAAAGAAAAAAAAGAAGAAAATGGTTTCTAATTTGTACATGGCACGGTTAGCTGTATTATTCGTAAACATATAGAATTGGAAAATGGTAGACCTAAGGTTGCAAATTTGTACATATATAAAATTTTATACTTGGACTTGGGCCGCTGCTTCTTCCCGTCTCCTACCAACATCTTCCCGGATCTGCCCGACCGAAACCCCAAGTCGCAGGATCCCTTAGCCTCCTGTGACACCTCACCACCACCGGTCGACCGGAAGTCTCCAATCGAGCCAAGCCGGCCTGTCCGCCCGCCACCAACGCCATCTGAGCCCTTCCGTGAGGCCCCTCCCATCCTAGCCGCTGCTGCAGACGTACCCTCCATGGCTAACGCCCGTCCGACAGACCGAGCACCCACGGCCAATCGAAAAACCTCCCTCCGGCCCAGTGCCCCGTCCGTCTCCGCCGTTCCCTGTTCCGCACAGCCGTCAAAGCACCATCCCATGCCAGTCCGCCCGTGACCAGAACCGCCGGGACTCCTTTGCTTCACCGTCGCCGGTTGCCTCCGTGACCCCTGCCGGTCGATCCGCCATCGCCGCCCAGTCTCGTCACCGGCAAGATCCTGCCGAATCTCCTCTTCCGTTCGGTCCCTGTTCTCCCCTGTATCGGATCAAGGAAGGAAGAACTTGGCACGAACGTGAAAGCCTACACGTTCTGTCCTGTTGACTTCTGCACCGCACGAATCCTAGAGTGCACGGATTCCATAGCACACGGATCTCAGAGGCGCACGATTCTCAAAGTCACAAGGATCTCATAGCATAGATTTTAAAGCATTGGATTTTAATTAACTTTTATTTGATTTGGGATTGATATATTGCTTGTTTTTTGATGTTCCAGGTCCAACGGCTTCAAATCAATCTCGCCCGTAAACTATTGGTCCAGATTTTCGACGACCTCAGGACGATCTTCCTTTTCCAAATTTCATGAAATTCCGTGTTTTTGGATGAGATCCATTTTGAGAACCTGACCTAGTTAATTGATGGTTATTTCTATTTAATTAGATTTAATTTAATTAAATTTGATACCCTAATTTAGAGATTGTTTTTTAACGATCAACGTCCAACACCAGCCTTGGTATCAGAGAGCGTTCAGTACCATATCACATAGTTTTATCAATGATGCATAGTTTCTTGTACCAATTTGCATAGTTTTGAAGTTCTTGTTCAGGTAAGATATATCTTGTGGGAAATCAGAAAATAACTATAGGATTAATGCATAGTTTTACCAATCATGCATAGTTTTAACAATGCATTTAGTGTATTCTTATTTGTAACCTTTAACTTTGGGAATGTTTAGTATCTAATGTTTCTTTATTATTGTTTATTTGATTATCCATTGCGTAACAAATTGTCATCTATCTAATACTTTCATTTGAATAACTTAAAGTAACTATAGGATCATCTCGTCCAAATGCCATGGCTTTGTTAGTTCTTATACTACTCATATTATAAGTGATAGGGTTGCTGATCTATGTAGCTTGAACGAGTTGCTGCATTCTTAAAGTAACTATAGGATCATCTTGCCCAAATGCCAATACTTCCTTTTCCTCTTCTATTTCTTATTCATTATATAAGTTCCTTTTTTTTTTTTTATAAAAGTGTATGTTCTTTTTTCTTTTGATAAAGAACTATTGGATCATCTTGACATACCTGATTTGTTAGTTGATTTCTCTTAGTATGAAATGCTTAATGATGATGAGATACGTAAGTTGCAACAAAGATTATAAGAAGCAGTGGTAGAAGATGAAGAGGAAGAAGAAGAGGATGGAGAGGATGCAGAAGATGAGGAAGAAGAAGAATTTGAAGATAATGATGAGTCTAATGAGGACAAAAATGAGTTTGAATTGTCTGATAGTGATAATGATTGATTTGTATAATGTTGCTATTCACATTTAATTTTAGTTGCCATGTAACGAGATTATTTATAATTTATATATTTTGGATAATTTTGATCATAATTTATCAAATATTTGTCTTGATTATTTGCACTATATTTACATTATGGGTTTGTATTATATTATTATAAATAATATATATGATCTTAAATTACATCCATGATATTTAATATATGCATCTAATCTTTGTATATCAACAGGGATAATGACACGTGGTTGAGCATTTAGACTTCATGGAAGGGGTGGTAGAGGAAGAGATGTATCCCGACAACAGCTTCAATATGAACATGATAGGGATACTGGAAGATATCCACAACGATCTATCCGTAGGCTATTTAACACACCTCCGCGTGTTGAGCAACATGGATTAGTGCCCATGGAGGAGCCCTCTGCCAATCCTTCATCTCATGTGCATGATAGTGTAGGTTCGATTGGCTCTATACATACAAGAGGCCCGAACCAGCCTGCTCCTGAGTCGACAGTTGAAACAGATAAAGTTTCCATCACAGTAGAAATGAATAAGTAAGTTTTATAATTATATATTTTTATTTGATATCTATTTTTATTTTTATTTCATATGATTAATTTGCTTGATGTTTAATGCATAGATTCGTCGAGCCTAAGGTATCACGTCAGATGAGTGTTTGGTTGAAGCAATGTTTTAAAGAAACTTGACCTTTGTGGGGTTCAGTGGAGCAAATAACCAAAGATGAGTTGTTACGTAGATTTGAGGTGATGTATTAAATTGTTACTTAGTTCATAACAAAATTATTATGATAACAAAGCATAAGTCTTTGATATGTTTTACAGGCAAGGTATAGATGGTCTCTAGCTAATGATATAATATTAGAAAATGTTGAGTGAGTACCACAGATCTTTATTGACAGGCATGATGAGTGAGGCATGAAAGAAATGTATTGATGAGTTAAAGGAGAGGAATCCACTAGCCACACTTGCAGACACGATCGGCAAAGTTCATTCAAGTTGGATGAGATAAGAAATATGGGATGAGTTATGTCAGAGGCATTGGCTTAAAAGATAAGTGGCAGCAGAAGTCTAAAGCTGGTCAGAAAAATCAAATGAAGCAAAAAAAGGTTCAATCACTAAGCATTCAGGGGTTCCATTCCTTTTGTGATGCATAAGAGGAGAATGGTAATTTATTTAGTATTTCTTAATTCCTATTGATGTTTATATTCATAATATATTTATGATATAATAACTTGTTGTAGATGCAAGAGAATTGTGTAGAACTTACTATTGCATCGCTTTTTGAGCGCACCCATATGAAGAAAGGGACAGGAGAGTTTGTGGATGCAAAATCCAAGAAAGTTAGTGTATATTTTTAATTTTATATCTAAATATATTTTATGTTAATATATATTAATAGATTAATTTATTATTATTTTGTTTATTTTATTTTTATGCATATCATCCATGATATAGATATATTTTCTTATTTATAATTCTTATATTTGTTTTATTTTGATATATGGTTGCAGGAGGCATATAAGACTGGTCTTAATGAAAAGTATGGCTCGGAGATTGAATCACAACCTTCATTTGATGCTACTATATGAGTGGAAGCCACAGGAGATGTTTCTAAAAACAAGGTGTACGGATTTGGGCCACATGCACATTCATCCAATGTACTCGTGAGGACTTCTACATCATGCTCTACTCCTCAATTAGGCAGTTCTTCAGGAAGTGCATCTACCACCACTACAGTGAATCTGGGCTTTACCGACATTTTTTTGATGTTTCCCGACGCTTTTAAGTATCGCTAAATAATCTCCCGACGTTTTGTAAAGCGTCGTTAAAGCGTCGCCTATGAAAGCGTTGGGACGCAACCTGCCAATGCTTTGAAAAAGCGTCGCTAAATTTTTATTTACCGACGCTTTAAAGTGTCGCTAGTTTTAAATCTAGCGATGCTTTAAAGCATCGCTAGTTTTAAATCTAGCGACGCTTTAAAGCGTCGGCATTTAGCGATGCTTTAAAGCATCGCTAGACTAAACCCTAGCGATGCTTTAAAGCGTCGCCAGTTCCAGTTTTAGTGACGCTTTAAAGCATTGCAAGTTTCAGTTCTAGCGACGCTTTAAAGCATCGCTAGACTAAACCCTAGCGACGCTTTAAAGCATCGCTAGACACCAAATCTAGCGACGCTTTAAAACGTCGCCAAGTCCAGTTCTAGCGACGCTTTAAAGCGTCGCCAGTTTCAGTTCTAGCGATGCTTTAAAGCGTCGCTAGACACCAAACCTAGCGACGCTTTAAAGCGTCGCCAGTTCCAGCTATAGCGATGCTTTAAAGCATCGCCAGGTCCAAACCTAGCGACGCTTTAAAGCATTGGTAGATTTTTTTTTTTAAAAAATAAACAGTCATATATACAAACCCATAACCTGTATACATTATGAAAATGAAACATTCAAACCTGTATCACATCCAACATACACAAACAAATGAAAATATTCAAACCTGTATCACATATCACATCGAACATACACAAACACAAATACAAACCAAATATAAAAAGTTTTATATATATATATAAACATATCAATCCAAGTTCAAATAAACAAAAAGACATACATAAATAATAAAAAAATCATCTAGCATCACTGATCTGTGGGAGGCTGGTCGTCGTCAGGTCTGCGGCTCGCAGATGCACCAGGAACCTACAAGATATACATCAGGAATTATAATACATACATTATATATATTCTAAATTATTAGATACATATAAAATTAATAAATAATTACTTACCTGAGATGACATGAACATATGCAGCACATATGTAACATGCTCTAGCTGAGACCTAATGGTCTGCATCTCTGCTCTGTCTGCATCACGTGTCTGTCGGAGCTCTGCTATCTCCTCCTGGAGCTGACGAACATGTAACTGATCATGACTCTCTCTAGTATCCCGAGTATATCTACGCACCTCAGATAACTGAGTAGGGGTAACTCCAATCCCATAACCCCTCACTCGTCCAGGACGCTCTGGTCCCATCAACTTTGAGAATACCTCGGCCTCGATGCGACTGCTCTGTGTAGATGATGAACCCTCGCCAGCACGCTCGGATATCATAGAGGTAGCCCTATTCTATATTTTACAAAAAACACATATATTAATACTTAATAAAAATAAAAATATAAATCATAATATAACATAAATAAAAAATACATATATATCTCTGGACTTGTCCTGAACAAAACTGCCATCATAGTGAACGTGAGTCATCCGATAGAACTCCACCTCACCAGGCTCCCTCCCCTGCTGATCAGCCTATATAAAGAATAAATATTATAAAAAAATTCAAAATAACACATCTTATATCCCCGTACCATTATACATGGCACATGCATGATACATGATGATACATGATGATACATGATGTTAAAACTAAAAGTATACTAAAAGTATTGTGGGATGAGAAACATACAAACTCATGCCTGAGCCGTGCATAACTCTTGGACCCCGCTGTGTGAGGAACAGACTGAGCAGCTCGTGCAGCTCTACCAATATCAGAATACGTCTACAAAATAAAATTAAAACAATGTTATATATTGTATAAATATAATTATAACAAGTGAAAATTAATAAATTTTGAAGTGTTTGATGATGCTACACAACCTGTGCTCTCTCGGAGAACCAATAGTGCACCAGCTCCATCCACTGATGAGGGTGAACATCAGGAGGACAGGTAGCTACAACCTGCTCCTCTGTCCTACCCTCTAGCTTGTAGTCTCTCTTCAACTTCATCCTATATTCTTTTCACTTGTAATTGAGAGACTTAAGCACAAAATCAGATGAATCTGAAGGAAGAACGAACTTGCTCTACAATTTAATTAAACAATAAAATAAATATTAAATAAAAAAGTAATTCAATTATTAAAAACCTAAGATATAAAATAATATATTAATTTTTTTACCTACACAACTCGTAGCATTTCTATTTTATATGCAGGAAGCATGTCGTTCCACTTCGAATAATTCAGGGGACATAGCTGACCACGGCGTGCTACTGTCCCCAGAAAGCTAGTCAACAAGCTAGCAGCTTTCTTAATAGGCCGCCCTAGCTTGTTGCACTCTATCACTATCCTCTCACCCTCAGGTAACTGCACACATCATGGACTAATGTCGGTCCTCGCCTACGCCTGAGTCTCCCGGATCCATCTACAAAAAAAAAATACAGAACATTGTATATCAAAACTATTGCATATGCATGAATTGAAATGAGATAGAATTATTAAATTATGTATCCTGTATCTGTATATCATCGACGATAGGCTCGTCATCAGGATGATCCATAGAAGGATCGTGATGTGCAGACTCGGAGGGAATAACGTCGTCCTGAGGCTGATGTGCAGAAATAGAGGGACTGCCATCAGACCGATGTGAAACTGATCGACTGCCCTCAGGCTGTTATGCTGAAGAAGTACCAGCCCCGGTCTGGGAAAACTGAAACTGTACATCTGCTAATCGCTTCCTTCGAGGCATGGTGTACCTAACCTGCATTATTTAAAAACAAGTCAGTCAACATTATAATCAAATTATAACGAAAATGAATTGCAATTTAAAAGATAACATAATCATTAATACAAAAAATGTAAACCATCTTACAAACTACTTACTTGTCATAATCAACCAGTTGTACCTTCTCGGAATCCAACCTAACCAAAATGGTTGTATCATTTATATGATCATCCGGTACAATATTATAAGGCATACACTGAGTGTAAGTATCATCATCTTCTTCTTCCACCCTTTTTTCCATGTCATACAAGTCTTGGGTTTTGTTTAATAACAGTAGCCCATTCTTTATCTTTCGAGTCTTGTACATAAAAAACTTGTCGAGCTTGAGATGAAAAGATAAATGGATCATCCTTCAATAACACACCCGTATGTATCAACCTTGAAAAATTGACAAGTACGAATCCGTTTGAGTCCTTTTTCAAACCTCTCGGTGTATTTATATCCACCCAATCGCATCGAAATAATACAACTTTAAAATTTCCATAATAATCCAACTCCAAAATATCTTTAAGTATACCATAATAAGATTTTCCATCTGCTTCAACCATAACACCACTGTTCTAAGTTTTCCTAAGTTTCTCGCGCTCCTTGGTATGAAATTTAAAGCCATTTATAATAAAATCATTATATTTGTTCATAATATAATTTGGACCTCTGGCAAGTGCAATTAATTCTGCTGAACTATTTTTCTCCATCAGTACCGGTACCTAAAAAATATAATATCAATTATCGATCATTTATTCGATGTTAAAAATATATAAAATTATTATACGACTTATATATACTAATCTGATTGGCAAGCCAATTAGGGAATAACTCAACCAACCATCTTTGTTCAATCCTTGGATTAGGACGAGTGGAATGATTGGCTTGTCGTTGTACAGATAAAAATTCACTGCATGACAATCAAATATAAGTTTGACAACAACATGTCTAATATTTAGTATTATCCATGTGTAGATAGACTAACCTGTGATAGTCAGATATTATGTCACTATGTAACAATACATAATGGTGTGCTTGTGACATGGATTTATGGTCAAGAACAATACTTTCAGCTTTTCCTATAAATCTTCCGGATGATGCAAATTTGTATATATCTGTATTCTCCATATTATCACCATGACGTTGAGGTCGATTGAATACAGTCTCAACACCTTCGAGATATCTTGAACAAAATGTTAAACACTCTTAGCAATATATCCCTCTGCTATTGAGCCCTCAGGATGGGCTTTGTTTCCTACATAATCCTTCAAACGTACAAGATACCTTCAAAAAGTATGATATTTATATCATATTAAATAATGAAAAAGTTATATAAATTATAAAATTTAAGTTTTACAGTATTACCTCTCGATAGGGTACATCCATCTGTAGTGTACCGGTCCACCAAGTTTAGCTTCCGAAGCTAGGTGAATGAGTAGATGAACCATAATCGTAAAAAATCCAGGAGGAAAAATCTTTTCCATTTGACATAATGTAAGTACGACTTGAGACTGCAACTGATCAAGCTCCTGAGGATCAAGAACCTTAGAACATAATGCCTTGAAGAATGATGATAACTGAAAAACAACCGTAATAACTTGTTTTGGCATTGACGACCTTAAAGCCAATGGAAGAATATCTTGCATTAATATATGTCCATCATGACTTTTAAGATTTGAAATTTTGCGCTCTTTCAGATTCACACATCGTGAAATATTTGAGGCATATCCATCAGGAACTTTGATATTCTTTAAAACTGTCAAGAAGAGATCTTTTTCTCGACTAGACATTGTATAACATGCATGAGGGATATAAGTTTTATCATTTACAAGCACTTGTGGATGAAGTTCATGTCGGATGCCCATTTCTTTTAAATCAAGACGCGCCTTCATGTTATCTTTAGTCTTTCCATCAAGATTTAATATTGTTCCAATCAAATTATCATAGACATTCTTTTCTATATGCATAACATCAAGATTATGTCGGAGTATATTATGCTCCCAATAAGGTAAGTCAAAGAATATGCTTCTTTTCTTCCATAATTGTTTAGTATGCTGATGGGTAGTTGCTGTGATTATATCATCATCATTTTCAACTTCAAATAAATTATCCGGATCCTCGAACACTGCCGTATCTAAGGTGCAAGTATTGACTTCCTCCGATACTTCTTCTTGTACTGAAGTCTCAACATCATCTCTTCCTCGCTTTTTAGAGGACTTTGTCATCTTGCCATAACTGTGTCTGATACCAAGTATTTGTCTACGAATATCAGAACCAGAAGGTAGAATTGGAGCAGATCTCAACTCTATGGTACCATCAAATAAATCCTTCTGAAATCAAAATGGATGATTTGCCTCCAACCATCGACGATGTCCCATATAACAGAACTTTCCTCCATGTTTTAACCAAATTGAATGGGTTGATTCACCACAAGAAGGACATGCAACTCGTTCCTTAGTGCTCCAGCCAGATAAATTAGCATATGCAGGAAAATCGTTAACAGTCCATAATAGAGCTGCCCGTAGATTGAATGTTTGGTCATTCGAAGCATCAATTGCACTGATACCCTCCCACAGTTGTTTCAATTCATCTATTAAAGGTTGTAAGAAAATATCAATATCATTACCTGGACCCTTATAATCTGGAATGACCATTGATAAAATAAGTGAAGACTGTATCATGCATATCCATGGTGGCAAATTATAAGGAATCAGTACAACTGGCCAGGTGCTATAGACAGAACTTAAGGTCCGAAATGGATTGAACCCATCACTGGCTAAACCTAGCCTGACATTACGAGCATCAGATGCAAAATCAAGATGTCTCTCATTAAATCTTTCCATGCTAAACTATCCGCTGGGTGTCTTAGCATTTCATCTTTTGTACGGCTTTCATCATGCCATCTCATTGACGAAGCTGTCTTTGATGATGCATAGATCCTTTTCAATCTAGGTACAAGAGGAAAATAGCGTAATACCTTCGTCGGCTTTTGTTTAATGTATGTTGCATCCAATTCATCTAATCCCTCACTCTCATTTTCTTTTTGCTTCGTCCATCGTGAACATCCACACACATGGCACGACTCTTGATCGGCATGTTCTCCCCGATATAATATATAATTATTTGGACAGCTATGAATCTTTTCGTATCCAAGATCCAATTCCTTTACTAGTTTTTAGCCTCATAACAAGATGTTGGTAAACTAGTACCTTCAGGAAATGCATCCTTTAACAACTTGAGCAGCATAGTAAAATTCTTGTCAGACCATCCATTCAAGTATTTTATATGGAACAAATGCACAAGAAAAGAAATTTTTGAAAAGTTCTTGCAACCGGCATATAATTCTTGATCTGCATCTCTTATCAGCTTCTGATAACGATCTGTTCCAACATTAGTTGGGAGTATCGGCTCTCCATCATGTATAGATTCAGTAGATATAGGATCCTCAGGTAACCCAGCTGCTACTTGTCCTCCACTATAATCTTCAGGATGTTGAGCACCATATTCAAAAGCATCTCTGAGCAAACCCCTGATATCATCATCTCTTGCAAGATTTTTCTGTTGGTTACTGGATCCAAAATCAGGTATATGTTCAATGTTAGAGGTTTGGTTACATGTAGATTGTAACATTGACTCTCCATAAGAAAACCACTCAGTATAACCTCTTAAAAAATCATTCCATACCAAATGTTCTTCAACAATATTTGGATATAGAGAACTGGAATTTACACATTTTCAGCATGGACATAAAATCTTCCCACTGATACTACTTCTCTCCATACCAAATTTAATGAAATTCTGTACTCCATCCAGATATTCTTTGCTATTCCTCGGTTTAGTTATCCAACTCTTATCCATTGTAAGAAAAAGCTAACTGAAATAAATAAATATTTATAAGAACAGAACAAATTTAAAATAAGTTTATTCAATAGATCAATTACAGTATTATTAAATGCACCCTATCACCAACTAATAGGTAAAGAGGTCCTATCCCATTCAAGAATTGCATTAATTATATAGGTCATTTACAGTAACCAAAAGATACGCAATAGAAGTTCCAGAAAAATTTCGGCAGCATTTTCTCTTAGTTCTCCCCATACAAATAAATATGTATGAGGAGAACTAAAAGGAAATGATATTCGAAATATATCTGGAACTCTATCTGTACCGTTTGATTACTGTAAGTACCTATAAAATTATTTGCAATTCTCAAACTGTCCAAACTGGACATTCAATTGACCACTGTACATATTTCTGCCATCCGTACAAAAATTAAATAATTGTACGGATCGTGTAGAATATGTACTTTAATCAATTGACGGGTCTATGTTTCAATGCAATACAAGTTTTTTAAAAAATATATAAAAAATCATAATTTCGATATATAAAATTACAGATGGTATTGAAATATATAAAAATGGAGTTATTCGTGGACAACTTATCGGACATGTTGCAGTAGATTTCGATATCGAAGTAATCATCACTGAAGTGATCTATAAACAAAGTTTTTAGCCGGAGTTAGCTCTGGCAAGGATCTTCCAACATTCAAGCTAGACTAGAATAGATAGAAAGTAAGTAATGAACGTAAAAAAGAGTTATTTATCTTGAGATCCTTAAGGTCTTGGTTATTTATAAAAGATGACTGAGAAATTAACTCGAGTGGTCAACCACTTTGTCACCTAGCTTTAATATCTCTTGAAAATTAGACCATTGAATTTTTTAAGGTTTAAAAGCACTAAAATCATTTAAAAAAAGCCATTTTATGAATTGTGTGTTGATTAATTAACTCTGCACACATAAGGTTCATAGGTTCTAGTCCTAATGTGTTTAATTATTTAATTATTAGCTTCCATGTGCACTAAATTTTGGAATTCAGAATTAAGTAGTAATAAATACATTAATTAAGGGTGCAAATAATTGAAAATTAATAACTATATTGAATAAATAGTGCACTAGACAATTATATTAAAATCATATTCTAAGATATTCATATTGAAGAACCTTTTACTTCTCTACAATAAGATCATTTGTCTTTTAAGACATAACTAAGAAGACTAAATAGAAAGAAAATTTCGATTTCTAAACAAGTCTTCAATCTTATTTTAATTCCTAGTGTAGCATCCTTTGTACCATTACTTCAATAACTTTGAACATTTGATAATCTTTGTCCTTTAATCAACATCTAGAATCATGTAATTTTTCTCTTTTTATGCCAAGATGCCACTCCTTACCTTGCAATATTCATGGTATACACACACACACACACACACACCACACACACATATATATATATATATATATATATATATATATATATATATATATATATATATATATATATATATATGCGTGTGTGTAGGTATGCATGTATGTATATGTTATATAGAGAGTATTTTAAATGTAACAGCTTGATATATTTTTGTCTATGCAACTGATTGAAAATAGCTAAAGACATGTATGCTTGATATATTTTTTATACATGAACCGTACCGGCTCTTGGCCGGTACGGTATGATATATCCCATGCCAGATGGTATAGGATGATAGCATAAACTCTGAAGCAAACACAACCATGAATTCACTTAATTCATTGATTATGTAATCTAGCAATACGGCAGACCAGAGAATCCCATCTCATGCAATCATCTACTCTTTCCGTATCAAGTTTAATTTGAATCAAACTTCAGATAATTGGGGCATTCTCCAGGACATGCAATATTTCTCGAGCTACGAGGATGTTATCCACTTATCAAGCATGTAGCAAGAAAGGGTAAATTGCACTTTTGTACTCCAATACATGCATTATTTATCGAGCTACGAGGATGTTATCCACTTGTCAAGCATGTAGCAAGAAAGGGTAAGTTGCTCTTTTGTGTGTGTGTGTGAAATATAGCTCTAGTGTAAATACAATCTCGAGGCAAAAATGTTTCGAAATTGAGAAAGAAGAACAAAGATGGAGTCCCAAAAAATTGCACATACACAAGAGATGCTTCAAAGTATGCAAAAGTGGCTCTTATGAGTTGAATACGATGAACTAAGGTTGAGTGCCCCCACAACTGCACTTGATGTACACCAGCTTATCATTGTTTTGAAATCACTTCTAAAATGATGTGCATGCCCTCAAAATCTGATGGCATAAGTCAACACTCTCATGCTCCATGCAACTTACCATCAATGTTGAAAAATCAAGATGATCTGATCGGGAAGAAGAAAAAAAAATTTTAATCTGTTCTACTAGAATCTCTCAAAAAGAAAAAGAAGAATTATGAAAGTAGTATTTAAGTCTCCATGACATAAACTACGGTATATAGTCCCAATGTATAATAGTGAGGTCCATCATTTCATTTAATGAAATCAATTAGGCTTTGCATGTCATTTCCCTTGAGAAAGAAAAAAATGTAGATAGAAATATGCCATTGAAGATATTATTTAGCTCATGATTTTTGAACTTTGGAAAAGAAAAAAAAAAACTTACCGAGCGGAGGAGGAGGAGGAGGGGGGTTCGGCAGCGGCTCGATTGACCGGGAGATCACGGACGGTTGCTGTGTCGACGGACCGAGCGGAGGAGGAGTTGGGGGGGGGGGATAGGGCCGTGGCGGACCGAGCGGGGGGGGGGGGGGGGGGAGGAGGAGGAGGGGTTAGGGGGGGGTGGGGGTTCGGCGCGGGGGGGGGGGGGGGGGGGGGGGAGGGGGGAGGAGGGGGGAAGGGCCGCGGCGGACCGAGCGGGGGGGGAGGAGGAGGAGGAGGAGGAGGAGGAGGAGGAGTTGGGGGGGGGGGTTCGGCGGCTGCAAAAATTAGGGCTCGGGAGGGTGCCAGGGTTTTGGGGGATGGCTTGGAGTCCGGTGATGCTTATAAGCGTCGCCAAAAGTCCTGGACTCCGGCGATGCTTATAAGCGTCGCTAAATGACCTGGGAACTCCGGCGACGCTTATAAGCGTCGCCAAATATCCTGGAACCTCTAGCGACGCTTTAAAGCATCGGCAAAGGTCCCGGACTTCGGTGACGCTTATAAGCATCGGCAAATGTACGATCCGGCGATGTTTATAAGCGTCGGCAAAGGTTCTTGGACTCCGCGATGCTTAAAAGCGTCGGCAAATGTGTAGTCTGGCGATGCTTAAAAGCGTCGGCAAAGGTCCCAGACTCTGGCGATGCTTTAAAGCGTCGGTAAAGGTCCTGGACTTCGGCGACGCTTATAAGCGTCGACAAATGTCGGATCCAGCGATGCTTATAAATGTCGGCAAAGGTCCCTGGACTCCGTGACGCTTATAAGCATCGGTAAATGTCCCAAGTCTGGCGACGCTTAAAAGCGTCGGCAAAGGTCCTAGACTCCGGCAACGCTTATAAGCGTTGGCAAATATCCCGGATTTCAGCGGGATGGTTCGGCGACGCTTAAAAGCGTCGGTAAAACTCAAGGTTAATTGCCGACGCTTAAAAGCGTCGGTGGACTTTCAGTTTTGCCAGCGCTTTTAAAAAGCATCGGCGGGTTCTGGTTCTTCCTGACGCTTCCAAGAAGCGTCGCCAGAAAAAGGTTGGGATAACCCTGTTTTGCTATAGTGCACCAACTCTGTTATCCAAGGAGCTATGGAGAATACGCAGGAGCATATTATGGCAGTTTTGATGAACCCTCAACATAAGGAAATATTGTGATCTCTCATTTCTAGTCTTGGTTTTACATTCTCTCAGCCATCTTCACCTCCTCCACAAGAAGGAACTGAGTCTGCTAACCCTTCAATTGGTTCTCCATGTGATTGATGTTTGTTATGAACTTATTATGTATATATTTGATGTTGGGTATTAACTGGAGTTTTTTTGTTTCATGTTTTGATATTGTTTTATTTGTTTATGGATTGAAATCTTGATGGATGTTAAACTTATTTAATAGACATGTTAAAATTTGCTTAAATACATTATGATATTATTTCGTATTATAAAAATTGAGTTATGGTTGATGTGTTGAGAATTATAATGTATATAGAGCTGCTATTATATTTATAAAATTGTCTTCTAGGTGAAAGCTTTGCCAAATGATTTGTAAGCAAAACAGAATGTAAGATGAAAATTTTACCAAGGGATTACTAAGGAATTTTTTAACAAACTTCAAATAATCACCAAGGAATCTGCGAGGGATAATTCCTTGCAAATCATTCAGTTAGCCAATTTTTAGCAAGGCAAATTCCCTCGATGAATCCCTTGGTAATTACCAAGGGATTTCTGAGTGCATTTTGGTTAGTGAATTCCTTGGAAAATGGTTGGTTTTTAGCAAATGGACTACAATTTCACCAAGAAAAATTTTCTTGCTGAAAGTTTTAGATCCCTTAATAATTACCAAGGGATTTCTGAGGGAGACTTTCACCAACATCATATATTCCAAGGGACGAATTTTTCTTGGAAATCCTTTAGTGAAAATCTTCACCAAGGGATTTTTGATTTTCACCAAGAGATTTTGTCCCTTGTTGAAAGGTTAATTTCTAGTAGTGATATAGATATTGTTCTATATTCAACTTTAGCAAAAGAGCGCGGGATTGTAGTTTGTTTCTTAGTTTTTTTAAAAAATAGAGAATGTTCAAGTATGGTAAAATAGTCAGTAGATGAGCGATGGATAGTGGGTAACTCATCCCATCACAGTCATAATAAATAGTTAAGGATAATTCATTGGATGTAGGGAAAAATATATATGTTGTCCTAGTGCCATCTTGAGATAATAAAGAATTTGTATGGCAGCATCAAGGTATATTCAGAGGGGATCATGCATGGATCGGGTAAAAATATAGATTGAGTAATATAAATCCGTATGAGTAATTGTCAAGTAGGTCAGTCTATCAACTAAGCATTTGTATAAAAAAAAGTTAGCCACTTTTAGATCAGTAGTACTAAATAAAGAATGATATTATTTCATTATACATGGCTTGGTTTTCAGCATACTTGTCTCAAAAGAGATATCAGGAGTATATTTTCTATGACTGAGTACAAAATCATCCAATGATCAAACAATTTCAATTTTTAAAAAAATATTTTAATGGACTTAGATCTTTATATGAAACTAAGAGTATAGATAAGTCTTGACAAAAGAGATATAGATGGAATTATTTCTTGCAAGAATAATATTATCAACATAGATTAAAATGATAACTATACTTTATATTGGACATGAATGAACAAGGAGTAATCGGTCTTGGATTTTGGACTGTTTAAAATTGAATAATAAAAGAGGTAAATTTCTCAAATCAATTACGAGATGATTGTTTGAGTTCATACAAAGATTTGTTCGGTTTGCAAACATGTGTATTACCTAGATGTGTAAAATTTTGAAACATATGTATGAAAATTTTTTCATGTAAATCATCTTATAAGAAGGTATTATTGATATCTAGTTGATAAAATTTTTATTTATATATAACTGCTACTATCAATAAATAACGTATAGTGATTAATTTGATCATAGGTGCAAATATCTTGGGATAGCCAAGATTTTCAATTTGGATATAATTCTTGGCAACCAGCCGTGCATTATAGTGATCAATCAATTTATCTATTTTGTATTTTATACGATATATCCATTTGGAATCAATATCTCTTTATCCATATGCTAAATTAATCAAAGTCTTTGTTTGATTTTTTTAATGCTGCAATTTTTGTTGCCAGTTTTATGCCATTTTGGATTTTTGATGGTTTGTAAAAAATTTTGGCTTATCAATAGAATTGATGGTCATCAAGAAAGTTAGATGTTGAAAAAAAATTATCATAGTGAATATAATTTGAGAGAGATAAAGAGTACCGATAGGAATTGTTAAAGTGGTAGACTATAAGGAATCGAGTGAAGGTGGCAATTGGAAGGCATAATCTTTGGAAGAGTTGATATATGTTGAGTTCTAGTGCATCTAATTAATTGTAGTTTTGGAATTTGGCTATGCTTAACAAGAAGAAGTTTTATTGAAAGTATTTTGGATGAATTATTTAAATACATAGAACGTTTTAATATAGGATTGCCAGTAGGTATGTACGATGATGGATTATCAAGAATGGGTAATGGAATAACTGAATTGATTTTTTAGCTATTATGCATAGATTCTATTGGGGAAGGAGTGCAATATAAAAAAAATATGCTCATGAAAAATTATATCTTATAAGATAAAAATATTATACTATTCAAGATCATAAATATGATATTTTTTTATTCATATGGATGATCAAAAAATATATCCAAATGAATAAAAAAATATACATCGAATCATTTTAGACTTAAATTTAGCATATGGTCTTATATAATTATGTGTATAATATAAGCAACCAGAAATATGAAGGTGATTATAAGAGAATAGATTAAATAATATTTCATATGATATTTTTTGTAATAAACTTAGAGTTAGTATATGATTAATCATATATGTAGCTATAAGGATATATTCTTTCTAAAATTATATTGATAAATTGGTTTGAGATTTAAGTGCTTGATCAATTGTTAATAAGTGCCCATGTTTATGCTTCTTATTTTATTTTATTGAGGCATATAAACGAAAAATATTTGATATTTGATATTCTATATCTTGAATTAGGTAAAATTATTTTATAGGTATAGATATGAATTTATCCTCATTATTATTATGAATGCATTTAATTTTAAAATTTAATTATGTAATAATTTTATTATAAAAAGATATAACATGAGTAGATTCTTTATATATTTATATTTAAGTAAGTAAATCAAAGTAGCATGTGAAAAATTTATTATGATAAAAGAATAATGTTAGTCATTAAGAGCTAGAGTTAGATATGGTTTCCATATGTCACAATAAATTAATTTAAAATAATGTAAGTTTTTATCATTGTTAAAAGAAAAAAATGAGTTCTAGTTTATTTTGCATGATGATAAATATTACAAATATGGTTCTGAAAAAAATCGAAAGATAGACATGAAATTTTAAATAAATTATTAAAAAATGTTACATGCATATATCTCAAAATAAGAAAATTGTGTCATAACTTAAAGGGTCATAGGGTTTGATGAAAAGCGATAATGATAGATATCATTTTTCTATCTATCCATTTCAATCAACTTATTTTGAGATGAAATCCTGAAATATATAAAAATCAAGAAAGAAAATAACAATACAAGATAAATATATAAGTTAATTTAGTAAATTATTTATAAAATCTGGTACATAAAAAATATTGTGAAGAGTTATATCACCAAGCGATTTTACTTTATTAATATGTGAAATAGAAAGACTTATGTCATTTGGTAATTTGACAAGTCTATCAAAGAATATGAGAGTAATCACTAAGGTAGTAGTCCGGTTGGTAGAGGCCTTGCCTCACTATCAATTGGTCGCAAGTTCGAGGCATGATCTCACGAGTGACTCGAGTAAACCCAAAAATTTTTCTGGGACCTGTGACAGTTGATGTGAGTGAAAGGTCAGGGTCTTTCCATTTGTCCCCGTTCTACTAGCCAACATCTTAGTGGTGTCAGGTTGATGTACTCACCATCAGGTGGAAAAAGACTGCGAAAATCTGAGCGTCTCGAGTCGAATATTACTTGACAAGGTGGGGGCCAGAGGGGGTAGCTACATCGGGATTTATCCTCCCTATCCATTTTGGTTTACTAAAAAAAAGAGAATATGATAGTATGCAAATCTAGGATGGTGGAAGATGATATTATATGGTCAGATGTTTTACTATTTACAATCTATATGGTAAAGGAAGAAGTAATTTTACTTGAAAGATGATTATAAATGAAAGTCATGGCATGTGAAGCTTGGCCAGAAAAAGATTGCATATCATTAATAAAATTTAACAACTGAGTAACTATTACATGTTCAAACTCAAAATAGATGATTCGGCTCATTCTAAAGAACCATTTGATTCATAATCAGTTATAGTTGAAGCACTTATAGGGTATTGCTGGTGGCTTCATTGATTGTTCTTATCTTCTAACTTGATTTGAGCGATTTTTCTTTGTTTTCAAGTTGGTGGATAGCTAATAAGCTCAAAACAACATTTTTTTGTATTGCCATATTTGTGATAATGATCATGTTACATTAAATCACATGTGATGGGAGAAGTGGTCTTCACAGTATAGCCATGATTGGGTTGCCGCATGGAAGTAGTAAATTGTTGCTTTTCTTGCAAAATCATGAAAAAAATTTTACTTAAAGAGAATGGATCACTATTAAGGATTTATGATTGTATCGTATTAAAATTCAAATTCAGCTCCATACGAAACTGGTAGATCTTTGCTATTTCTTTTGCTGCAACAAAGGTTTTTCCAGTCCCATACGTACATTGAGAGACAGTGTTGTATAAGTGTAACTTAAACCATAAAATTTTAAGTTTTGAATAATAGGCTGAGATCGAGAGCCTTGCTTGCATAATGAGAGAGATTATGCTTAAGTTGAACTCTTGGAGCATTACCTTGTAAGAATTTTTTTTTCAAATCCATCCAAATGGCATGTGCAATGTCAGTATATGATGCAAATCTTTAGTAATAACATTGAATAACCATGATATAATCATGAAGTTATATTTTGTTTAAATCATAAAATAAAATAAAAGGGCATCAGGTTTAGAAAGACTGTCATTAATAAATCTTATTTTATTATTCTTGGTATTAAGGTTATTGTGCATGGTCATTTTTCATGTAGGGTTGTTATTTCTGTTCAAAATGGCTAAAACAAAAATTATTTTGGATTATCAGATGGTTGGAGGTAATACGAAGAATTAACAGTAATGAAAGAGGAGATCGCTCTCATTGTTACCAAGGAATTTTACTTTTGTAATATAATGAAGGCTATAAAAAAATTTACCAAAGCTAATAGAATTAAGAACAAAAATGATGTAAAGATGATATAATACTTGTTAAGAAAAAAATGATCAATGCTTTGATATCATATAAAATTTGAATGAATTGATATCCATATCATTACAGGAAAAAGGGTTAAAGATAACTGATTTTTGCCGACGCTGCATGTAAGTGTTGAAAAAATTGAGAATTTCTCGATGCTTTTTTGCCAGTGTTGGAAAAAACATGCTTTAACGACGCTTTTTAGCGTCAGAATGCTCTCCTACCTAATTTCAGTTGAGCCGCTGCCTCCCTTCTCCTTCATCTCCTCCTCCTCCTCCATCTTCTTCATTCGCACCGGCTCGCTGTCTCCCACGAGATTTTCTGTCTTCGAGACTTCTCCGATCACCGGGGCTTCAACGAGATCCCATCCCTTTGGAGCTTTATATAAGCCCCTCCTTCTTACCCCGTCCGAAAATAGAAAGAAGAGATCTCAGAGTAAAAGAGAAGAGAGCAGCGCGCTCTCTCTATGTCTCTTCCTCTTTCTCTCTCTAGTTTGCACCCCAATCCTTCGAAGTCCAAGCAAGCAATGGCGTTCGGTAAAACCCTGGCTCACCAGTTCTTCAATGCCATCAAGTCCTCCGCCGGCACCCTTCTCCCTCCTCGCCTCCACGCCACCAAGCGGTCCTCTTACTTCCGGCGCCTCCTCCCGGACTACAGCGATGAGCGAGGGCTCCTCCGCCTGTTCCTACAATGGTGGGCCCTCTTCCAGTCGACGGAGCGGCTTCCCTTCCCTGTCGGCGATGCCCTGGCTGATCGTATCTGGCAGCTGAACCGGGAATGCCTCTGCCTCGACGGGCTCGTCCCCCCGCCCAGATCCTCGTCGGAAGCGAAGCGGGAAGAGGAGCGCATCTCGGTGGAGGAGGTGAGGCAGATGATGCGAGCGGCGCAGATGGAGGTGGTGCAGGAGCGGCTGAGGGCGATCCAGAGGAGCTGCGTTGCATACGTGGAGTTCGACCAGATCTGTGCGATTCGCCGACGTCGATCAGGGGCTCGGCGTCACCCGCACGCTCAACGAGTCCGGGGCCGTCTTCGTCCTCGGCAACTTCGTCTTCCTCCGTCCTGACCTCGTGAGCCCCCTCCATCAATTTATATAATTAATTTTCTTGCAGGTTATTGCTGATGCTTTTAAGCATCGGGAATAAAGTTATCCGAGAGTTATTCTCGATACTTAAAAGTGTCAGGAAAAATCCTGGATCAACGGCAACGCTTTTTAAAAGCATCGGGAAAAACTTTTTCCACTCTTAACTTAACAACACTTTTACGATACTTTTAACGATGCTTTTATGATACTTTTTAAAGCATCAAGAATTTTTTAGCGATGCTTTAAAGCATCAAGAAAAGCCTATAAATGCATCAGGAATTCTACTGTTTTTTGTAATGTACATTATATCCATTATAAATAATTTAATATATAATATATATATACATAATGGTCAAATTATAAAATAGAAAGAAAATAGTTATGATACAAAATAGAAAAAAATAATCATGATATAAAATAAAAATTTAAAATAATATAGATTATTTATTTATTTAAATTTAAACTTAAAATTTGAATTTGAATTTGAATTAATGTTGAAATGGTTTTTTTTATTTTTCTAGTATATATCATTCAAATTTAAATATAAAATTTAAATTTGGATGCCTAATATGATTTTTGGTTGATTGTCAGATTCATTTTTGATTATTTGTTTAATTTAATTATTAATATCATTTAGACAAAAAAATAAAAGCATGATAATTTTATTTTAATTATTTATCAAAAATAAGATTATAGTCGCTTCTACTCAGGAGTAAGGAGAAAAAAATGGTGAACGTTGGATAAAAGTCTGATAAATTTCGGGTCTGCTCAAGAATGGTGCAAGAGAAGATTAAAAGGAGAGAAAAAATTGTGAAGATGGGATAAAATTATCATGCTTTTCTTTCTAAGATGATATGCTTTTCTTTCGGTGCCTATAGGAAGGGGGAAAAGAAAGATAAGATTACATAGTGTGTCATCTTATAGATAAAGATGATATGCTTTTTTTTTCTTTTTTTTTTTTGATAAAACGGTGTATGCATTACTCTGAACGGAGATGAATACAACCTAAGGAGTCAGCAAGTATAATATCTCTAAGCTGTACAGGGGCTGTATGACAATCAGTCCACAAAACAGAACCCGTGTGCTGGGCGACATAAGAGGCTACCCAATCAGCAGCTGAGTTGGCCTCCCTGAATATGTGCCTGATAGTCAGAGAAAAACAATCCTGCGACATGAGTCTAATATCCCTGACTATAGGATGAGCCGTATGCGTGGAGGAAGTCTGCGAAATCCAAGATATGACAGTGGCAAAATCTCCCTCAATGATGAGATGGTCAAGGCGGAGAACCTGACAAGCAATCTAATGCCAGCCCAAGCAGCGTAAATCTCTAGGGCCGGCACGGAAGAGTCCAGAAGGGGGATACCCCCAGCCACAAGGAACCCCATCGAAGAGTCCCTAATGATAAAACCCGCTCCACCCATCTTATGGCGGAGACTCCCATCAAAGCTAACAGTGACATAGGGTGGAGGAGGGGGTTCCCAGGTGATAAAAACCCTTCGGTCACTCGACGAGCGAAAGGGGAACCCCAGATCTCAACCAGCATCACCGTGGACCTACAATACTCAATCGCAGCAATCCTAGCCCTCTCAACCAGCATCCTAGGTGAAGACCTCATAGATGAAAATATCCGGTCATTTCTGGAAATCCAAATATGATATGCCAGATAAGCAATAAAGGAAACCTGGGTGATAGGAGCCATCCGCAACAGGATATAAAAGACATCAATAATGTAGTCAGTTTGGGCAGAAATACCATGAAAGCCAACTAGAGCCCAGATCCGCCTCACACGGTCACATAGGAAGATGGCATGAGTCTGCGACTCGGCCAGATTTTCATAAAAGGGACAGTCTAGAGTGATATGGATCCCCCTGGAAATAATAAACTCGCGGGTGGGAAGGCGGTGCCACGCGAGTTTCCCGAAAAGAGAGATACGCTAGGATGTACCAGCAAGGTCCAAATCCAATGATAGCTCCTGGATAGATGATGGTCCAGAGCAGGCCTAGGAATGAGATCGGAGATGGGCATGCAGGTCGATGTCGTATGTCTCCATACTCTGATATCGGAGCATGGATAAACCGGTAGGGGAATGGACAACACTCTGAAGCCGAGGATGTCCCCAAATATGGACAAAACCCTATTTGTGTCCCACGAGGCCAATCCCAGCCACCGAAGATCAACAATAGTAATAGAGGGTAGCGTCAGAACCGAGATGAAGGTGGGCCACCTAATCAACGAAATGTCCAAATCTAGGGATCATTCATGAAGCTAATAGAGCGGCCATCTCCTACCATCCAGGAAAGCTGGGGAATGATAATCGGGGCCCTATCAAGCATCTCCCGCCAAACTACCGATGACTTTCTGGTGGAGCTAGAGAAGTCACCGAGGTGCAAAGGAATATCACCATATTTAGCCCTCATTGATGCGGCACGCATATGATTAATGTTTTGAATATGGTGTTTGTAGAGCAATGAAACCTAATTATACTTAGCATTGTACTCATCTTAATAATATTTAAGGATTATATGAAAAGGGACTATTATATGATTAGACACAACTCTAAAACTAAGAAGGAAGAAGATCTAGACAATAGGGGCTAATGATTGAGGACTTACGTTGATGAGTTTTCCAACCTTCCTATGATTCAAAACTTGAAACTACTGATGCTCTGGACTGGAGAACTTGGATAATAGTGATCAGAACCCTGGACTTGGGCTTCAGCTTGTTGGTTCATTATCAAGGGGAACCCTGTTCACAACTCAAGGACTTCGAATGACCCTGCAATGAAGATCAAAGTTAAGGTTGAAGGATGCAAACATAAAGAAGGGATGGGAGAACTCGTGAACAAAGAAAAGATAGTTGAGAAGATCTGGCCGACTCCAATGCCTTTGCCTTGAGCTTGGATGATGAATTGCTAGGGAAGAGAGTGGCTTTGGGCGCGGAAGAAGAAGATAAGAAAAATTTCACACATAAAACTCAAGACAACTTCACTTCAAACTTCATTCATTTCCAAAATCAATCTCTTTACAATGGGCGTCCAAGGCTTTTAATAGCCTCACAAAGCTAGCTTTTGAAATTTAAAAACTCCCCAAATCGAGGAGGATTACAAGGGGGGTTGGAGGATTTGGTGGAGAGTTTGGAGGGATGTGGGGGGGGTTGGAGGATTTGGTGGAGGACTTGGAGGGATGTGGCCAACCTCCTTGAATTTGAATCTCCCTTGTTGGCGCCCAAAGGGTGATGAGGTGGCTGGTGAAGTGGCACCTGATGACGTGGCATGGTGAGGTGGTCTTCTACTTGGATAAGAATGACATGTGGCGCCCAGTGGTCCTAGTTGATGGTCCTTTTCTCTTGCTTGGTTGATGTGTCTTCTCTTCTTCATGTGATCAAATTCTGGGGTCTAGAATTTGAGTCTTGTTGCTGGCTTTCATGGCTTTAAGACTTGATTAGACTTAACTCAACTGAATTAGACTTAACTCAACTGAACTGACTTGAATGACCTAGACTTTAAAACTTGAAATGGACTTACAGGAAATGAAATTTTAAAAGTAATTACAGGACTCAATAAACACTCTTGATTTGAAACTCAAAATTAATTACATGACTCTTGAAAAGGAAATGACTCTTGAAAATAAAATATTTTTGAACTAAAGGATACAAGGTAACCTAATTATCTTCGATCCAAATTGGGATAAGGCTAACCTTGTTGGAGTGAAGTTTCTTTCTGCTTCTGGTGTCCACACCAATTCTCCTGGGGTGGGCAGAACTCGACCCAGTCGAGTATGGTTCAGTTTTGCCCTGGTAATGCTCGAACAAGTCTGGGTTAAGTCTTTGCAGGTCCTCTCGAGTAATCCAAGAGTTGTCGGACTCAGGTCGACCTTGCCATTGAACCAGGTATCGCTGATAGTCTTTATTCCTGGTAGTAATGATCTTGTCATCCAGGATTCTCTCAATCCTCTCTCTCTGCTCAGGTAAGGTTGGTGGTGGACACTCGGAAATATGTTCACTCTCAATGAAAGTTTCTGGCTCAAAAGGCTCACTAGGTATTAGTAGTGGTTCTTTGTATTCTACTAAGTCTGAAACATTGAAGGTTGTACTAATACCTATATCAGGTGGAAGTTCCGAAACATATGCATTAGGCCCTATTTTCTTTAAGATCTTAAAAGGTCCCGCTCCGCGGGCATGCAGCTTCTTTATGGTTCCAGGGGGAAACCGTTCAGGGTTGAGCCTAATCATCGCATAATCCCCTTCACAGAATTCTTTAGCCCTCTTATGTGAGTCAGCTAAGTGTTTGTAAGTTTCATTGCTCTGGTTGATCTTATTACTGATTTCTTTATGTAGATTTGTGACATGCTGTGCAAAAGACTCAGCAGACTCAGAGACTCGTGTGTGAATAGGTAGTGGGATTAGATCTAAAGGCTTCCTAGGCTTGCAACCATGGACTATCTCAAAGGGACTTTTGCCCGTAGATCGATTGACCGAACTGTTGTAAGCGAACTCAGCACGTGGCAATAACAAATCCCAGTTCCCTAGACTTTCTCCCACTAGGCATCTCAGCAAGTTCCCCAGACTTCTATTTACAACCTCGGTTTGTCCATCAGTCTGGGGATGGTAGGCAGTGGAGAATTTCAGTCTGGTTCCTAATAGGTACCAAAGGATTTTCCAGAAGTAACTTGTGAAGCGGACATCCCTATCAGAAACAATGGTTTTTGGTAACCCGTGGAGTCTGACTACTTGATCAAGAAAGAGTTTGGCTATCCTAGAGGCATCGGAAGTTTGGGAGCAAGGTATGAAATGGGCCATTTTTGAAAACCGGTCGACCACCACAAAGATTGAATCATGTTTTCGAATGGTCTTGGGTAATCCTAGAACAAAGTCCATGCTTAGATCTTGCCATGGACACTCAGGTACAGGTAATGGATTGTATAGCCCGGTATTCTTCTTTTGTTGCTTTGCAACAGCACAAGTCCTACATCGGGCTACAAGGTTTGCTACTTGTTTCTTAAGACCTGGCCAGTAAAATTGTTCCTCAACAGCCAAGATAGTCTTATTTCGTCCGAAGTGGCTAGCCAAACCTCCTGCATGTATCTCCCAAACTAAAAAATCTCTTAAGGAGGTTCTTGGGATGTAAAGCCTATTCTCTCTAAAAAGATAACCATCTAGAAGGGTATAGTCACTATGATCACTAGATGGTCCTTGACGCAAAACCTGATAAATTTCACCAAAATCTGGACAGGTTTCGTACTGCTCCTTAAGTCTTTCAAAACCTATGACTTCAGTACTGACTGAAGTTAAAAGTAACGTTCTACGACTTAGGGCATCAGCTACCCTATTATCGGTTCCTGATTGATGCTTTAGGACAAACGTATAGGATTGGATGTACTCTATCCATTTGGCATGCCTAGGGTTTAGTTTCTTTTGGGAACTCAAAAACCTAAGGGTTTCATGGTCTGAAAATAAAACAAATTCTTGCGGTAGGAGATAATGCCTCCAATACCTTAATGCTTGCACTACCGCATAAAGCTCCCGATCATATGTGGAGTATTTTTTCCTGGCTTCATTCAATTTCTCACTAAAGAATGCTACGGGATGGTTCTCTTGACTCAGAACTCCACCAATACCTACTCCCGAAGCATCGCATGCTACTTCAAAGACCTTAGAAAAATCGGGTAGTCTTAAGACTGGTGCTTGGGTCATCTTATCTTTGATGTGAAGGAAGGCCTTATCAGTTGACTTCGTCCATTCAAAGTGGCCCTTCCTAATACAATCCGTGATAGGAGCAACTATGGTGCTAAACCCTCTAATAAATCTTCGATAAAACGTAGCGAGGCCATGAAAACTTCTTACTTCATGAATATTATTGGGTGTTGGCCACTCTACAATTGCTTTAACCTTCTCAGGGTTAGCGGATACTCCTTCAGGGGTCACAACAAATCCTAGGAAGATAACTCTAGTAGTCATGAAAGCACATTTCTTTAGATTGGCATAGAGGTTATCTTTCCTAAGTGCTAAACATACCTGCCTCAGATGTTGTTGATGATCTTCTCTAGTCCTACTATAGACAAGTATGTCGTCAAAGTAAACGACAACAAATTTTCCAATAAAGGCTCGTAGGACTTGGTTCATGATTCGCATAAAAGTGCTAGGGGCGTTTGATAACCCAAAAGGCATGACTACCCATTCAAATAACCCGTCCTTAGTTTTAAAGGTAGTCTTCCATTCATCCCCTGGTCTGATCCTAACTTGGTGATAGCCGCTCTTCAGGTCAATCTTAGAAAATATAGTTGCACCGGCCATCATATCTAACATATCATCCAAGCGGGGGATGGGAAACCTATACTTCACTGTGATTTTATTTATGGCACGACTATCAATACACATTCTCCATGTGCCATCTTTCTTAGGGGTAAGTAAGGTTGGGACTGCGCATGGACTCAAACTCTCCCTAATGAATCCTTTCTTTAGGAGTTCTCCTACTTGACGTTGTAATTCTTGGTGCTCGGTAGGGTTCATTCTATAATGGGGAAGGTTCGGTAGGGTTGCTCCAGGGACTAAGTCTATCACATGTTGTATATCCCTAAGAGGTGGGAGTTAGTCGGGCAAGTCATCGGGGAACACGTCTTTGAACTCCTCTAGCACTTCATTGACTTCTTGAGGTTGTTCTTTTGAAAGAGGTTCTTGATGATCCTTAATGGTCAAAATCCAAACAGGTGACCCATTGTTAATTTCTTTCTCCATTTCTCTAGCAGTGATCACGTTTATCCCCTTTTTCTTATCACTCAATTGGCTTGATCCTCTCTTAATGGGGTTCTTAGGTGGAGAAGAATGGATTACAATCTTCTTTCCATTATGAGTAAACGAGCACGAATTAGAACGACCATAGAGTGTTACGTCAAGATCGTACAACCATGGTCGGCCTAAAATTATGCTACTTACTCCCATTGGAAGTACATCGCACCATACTTTCTCCAAGTAAGATTGGAACTGAATGGTTACTAGGCACCTAGACTTAATGGAAATCGTGGTTGAGTCTATCCAGGATACCTTATAGGGATTAGGATGGGGTACGGTGGGCAATCCTAGGTGTTTAACTATGTTGGTGGATATGGCATTGACACAGCTACCGCTATCTAAAATGACTTTGCATACTTTCTCACCTATCTTAATGAATGTCTGTAGGATGCTAGTCCTACGCCAATCTTCTTGGGTTTTAGCTTGGGTGAGAATACACCTAACCACTCCTAACAGATCTTGATCTACCAGGACTTCCTCATCCTCATACTCTTCAGCCAAGTTCTCATCTGCCTGCTATACTTCCTCCTCAAATTCACCTTGGGATTCTACGGCTTCCTCTTCTACTTCGCCTATGTGTAGGGCTCTATTAGGACAGTTGCTAGAATAGTGACCCACTTTGTTACACTTGAAACATGCGTTTGGAGTTCTTTGGGTCTCAGGTGTTTTCTCCTTGTCATCTCTATGGGTCACAGGCACATTAGGATTGGGTCGGTTGAATCTAGGCTGATTGGATCCTGACTGCTGATAAGGTGCACTAGTCCTAGGGGCTTCGGGCCTACGATAGACTGGACCTCTATGGAATCTCTCAGCATCCCTCGCTATTTGATAGGCCAATTCTAGGTCATGTACCTCTCGCATGAACAATTCTCTTTGAATTTCTTCCCTCAGTCCGGCTCTAAATCTAGACAAGGTCACCGACTCAGATTCATCAACATTGCACCTCATAACGAATTCGTCAAACTTCGCTATGTACTCTGCGACACTCCTATTTCCTTGAGTAAGTCTTTGCCATTGATCTAGGAGTCTTTGGTGGTAGGACATAGGAAGGTATTTCTCCCTAAGCCTAAGTTTCATAGCTCGCCAGGTCACTATGGGCACATCACCTCTCTGTCTAGTGAGTCTCTCAATGTTTTCCCAATATAACCTAGCTTGGCGCACAAGTTTAAGCTTTGCAAACTTACACTTGCACTCTTCACTCATCTCAAACCAGTCAAAATACTGGTCCATCTCACCTTCCCAATCAATGTAGATCTTTGGATCTAAAATTCCATCAAAGGTGGGAGCTTCTAGCCTAATGTTCTTCATGGTTCGGTCATCTTGATCAAAGTGAATTGGGGTGGGTCTCCTGACATTGGGTTCATAGTTAGGCTCATGATGGAATCTCCTTGGGTTGGGCTCGATGGTTTGACCAGGGTGGGGTCCTCTAGGAATTGGATCATAAAACTGATCTTGGGGAGCTCTCCTAGGGTTTGTTTCGTAAAGAGGGTTTTGATATGGAATCCTTCTAGGGTTCAATGGGGTCTCGAGTTTAGGTGCAAGACTTGGCTCAGGCTCAGTCTGGGCTTCATGATTGCTTTCAGGGGTTCTAGCCTCTAACTGATCCAACCTAGTAGTGATGTGGGCTAACTGCTCATTCATGTCTTGGTTAGTTTGTGCCACATTCTGATTTGTTTGGGCCAATTGCTCAGTTAAACTCTTAGTTAGTTGGGCCACTTGATCATTTAGGCCTTTGATCAAATTCTCTAAGTTTTGGTCCATGGCTACACTTGACTGGGCTTGGATTGGTGAATACGGTGTCCCTGCTCTAGTTGTCATGCATGCAAATGGGCTCAAGTTTGAGCTAAGGTTTCCTAAACCTAGAGCACAAATTAGAAGTCTAATTAAGTGAACCAACTAGCTAGTAGTACTTATGGGACTTAGCCAGGTAGGTGGAGGGGAGTGTAGGTCCCTGATTGCCAACCTTAGACACCAATCTGAGATTGGCCAGGTAGGCGGACCAAATCACAAGCCCTGATGCACCAATCCTAGACACCAAGCCAGTAAGCACACACCAATTAGCTGACACAGTTAACTTGACCCTAACCTGAACCCAACTTGTTGGTGTCCCTAACCCACTAGGGCAATTAACGTTCTACTCAATTTTAATTAACGGGCTAGGATCGATATGCTGGTTGGTGATTTTTGGGCTAGGGACAGGTGATGAAACCCTGACCCTATGTCAAATTGATGCCCTTAATTTGATTTCTCATGAGATGAATGAAATGCAAAGGTGCTGCAGAAGTATGTTGCAATTTGAAAGTGGTGTGGAAAACGTGATGAAAAAAATGTCCAAAGATTCTGAAAAATTCACAGAGGATTCCTAACTTATATGTTTCAATGTAGATGAAAGGAATTTTAAAACTAAAATCTATACTAATCTAAGCAGATCCTACAAATGAAGATAAATAAAAAGGACAGAACAGAACCCTAATGACAGTGTCGAACTGCAGAAATTTTTATTTTTTTTATAATTTTTTTCTGATGATGAAATTTAATATGGTGATAACTGACTTAAAAAGGAACAAGAAAAAAAATATTTCAATAAAAAACTAGCGACTTGCCTTTGGAGCTGCAGACGGATTACAGTAAATAGATGCAAATTTTCAGAAAACAAAACCTAATCAAACAAGTGGAATGGCCTACCCAAAACTTCAATCTAAAAAACTCACGTCCGGCCAGGGGCTCATTATTCTCATGGGTCATGACAGTGTACTGGAGTACACCCGCTCAGGAGGCGTGAATTTTAGATCTTGCTTGGATTTAAAGAAAACTATTCTACCCTAATGCAACCATGCTCTGATACCAATTTGATGCGGCACGCATATGATTAATGTTTTGAATATGGTGTTTGTAGAGCAATGAAACCTAATTATACTTAGCATTGTACTCATCTTAATAATATTTAAGGATTATATGAAAAGGGACTATTATATGATTAGACACAACTCTAAAACTAAGAAGGAAGAAGATCTTGACAATAGGGGCTAATGATTGAGGACTTACCTTGATGAGTTTTCCAACCTTCCTATGATTCAAAACTTGAAACTACTGATGCTCTGGACTGGAGAACTTGGATAATAGTGATCAGAACCCTGGACTTGGGCTTCAGCTTGTTGGTTCATTGTCAAGGGGAACCCTGTTCACAACTCAAGGACTTCGAATGACCCTGCAATGAAGATCAAAGTTAAGGTTGAAGGATGCAAACATAAAGAAGGGATGGGAGAACTTGTGAACAAAGAAAGATAGTTGAGAAGATCTGGCCGACTCTAATGCCTTTGCCTTGAGCTTGGATGATGAATTGCTAGGGAAGAGAGTGGCTTTGGGCGCGGAAGAAGAAGATAAGAAAAATTTCACACATAAAACTCAAGACAACTTCACTTCAAACTTCATTCATTTCCAAAATCAATCTCTTTTACAATGGGCGTCCAAGGCTTTTAATAGCCTCACAAAGCTAGCTTTTGAAATTTAAAAACTCCCCAAATCGAGGAGGATTACAAGGGGGGTTGGAGGATTTGGTGGAGAGTTTGGAGGGATGTGGGGGGGGTTGGAGGATTTGGTGGAGGACTTGGAGGGATGTGGCCAACCTCCTTGAATTTGAATCTCCCTTGTTGGCGCCCAAAGGGTGATGAGGTGGCTGGTGAAGTGGCACCTGATGACGTGGCATGGTGAGGTGGTCTTCTACTTGGATAAGAATGACATGTGGCGCCCAGTGGTCCTAGTTGATGGTCCTTTTCTCTTGCTTGGTTGATGTGTCTTCTCTTCTTCATGTGGTCAAATTCTGGGATCTAGAATTTGAGTCTTGTTGCTGGCTTTCATGGCTTTAAGACTTGATTAGACTTAACTCAACTGAATTAGACTTAACTCAACTGAACTGACTTGACTGACCTAGACTTTAAAACTTGAAATGGACTTACAGGAAATGAAATTTTAAAAGTAGTTACAGGACTCAATAAACACTCTTGATTTGAAACTCAAATTAATTACAGGACTCTTGAAAAGGAAATGACTCTTGAAAATAAAATATTTTTGAACTAAAGGATACAAGGTAACCTAATTATCTTCGATCCAAATTGGGATAAGGCTAACCTTGTTAGAGTGAAGTTTCTTTCGGCTTCTGGTGTCCACACCACTCATGAAAGAGGACCACATAGTATTCGGACATAAGAAAAATCTAGTTGCATGTCAGGTCATGAAAGCCTCTCTCCTTGCTAGAAGAGAGGTGATACCCAAGCCCCCATCCTGCGTCGGCTGACAAACATTATCCCAGCACATAAGATGTATCCTCCTCCGATCGAAAGAGGAGTTCCAGAGAAAGGATCGAATCATCTGCTCAACCTTGGTAATAACCCCCCTGAGTATAAAAGCATTTGAGAGCATATAAACCGGAAGAGAAGCGAGCACAGATCGAATAAGAGTGAGCCTGCCCATTGCAAAGAGCGATCTGGCCTGCCATCCCATAATCCTGTCTGTCACCGAAGCCAATAATGGGGCACAATCATGCGTGGCAAGCCTGGTACCAGATATGGGAATACCAAGATAATGTAGAAGGCCCTGTCACTCCTGAATACCCAGCATATCAATAATCCTACACCAGATACTTAAAGCAGTTTTGGGGCTAAAGTAGATCTCAGACTTGTGAAAATTTACCCTCTGGCTCGAAGCATAACAATAGTGCTCCACCATACTCCTGAATCCCCTGGCATTAACTAGGGAAGCCCGGCCAAGAAGAAGATAGTCATCCATGAATAAAAGATGGGAAACCAGGAAGGATCCCGATCCAACAATATATGGGTGGATCTGAGAATCCCGCGCTGCCTGAGAAAGGGATATGGAAAGGAAGTTAGCACAAATAATAAATAAATAGGGGGATAGAGGACAATCTTACCGGAGGCTATGGAAAGATTGAAAGAACTCCGTAGGGGATCCATTGATCAGAATAGAGAAGGCTGGAGCCTTTATGCAAGCCATTATTTTAGAGATCCAAGATGATTGAAATCCAAAATCATCCAGAGCTTTGATAATAAAAGACCAGTCGACACAATCTTAGGCCCTCTCCATGTCGAGCTTAATAGCCATCAAACTATGCTGCCAAGATGCTCGATGTAGATTGTGCATGAATTCCTGAGTAATAAGAATATTGTCGGTGATATTGCAGCTTCCAATGAAAGCTCCTTGTTCAGGGCTTATAAGTTTCGGAAGAATCAGCCTCATCCTGTTCACCAAAAGTTTGGCACAAACTTTGTAAAGAGTATTACAGAGACTGATGGGTCTGTAGTGTGAAGGCAAGGAAGGATCCAGACGTTTCGGAATAAGAGCTTTGTAGGTCTGCTTCCAGTCAAGGGGCATGGTAGCCGAATTGAAAAAGAGTTGAACAGCCGCAACCATGTCAACCCTCAGAATCTCCCAGATAGAGCGGAAGAAAAAAGGAGGGTAGGCATCAGGACCAGGAGCTTTATCCTCTGCCAAGGATCACAGAGTAGATTTGACTTCCTCTTCAGTTACCTGATTCAGAAGTGCACAATTCTGAAGAGTAGAGACCGAAATCTGGGGAGGAACAGAAGAAATATAAGGAATAGTAGTATTAGGAACAGTCCACCTGGTCGTGAAGTACTGGATGAATTTCCTCCAGATATCAGCTGCATCCTCCATCCATCCCTCCTGGTCAGAATAAAGAGCCCGGATTGTGTTGGTGTGTCTCCTAATAACAGTGGTATGATGAAAAAATCGGGTATTCCTTTCTCCATCCCGCAGCCACTAAATCCTGGATTTTTGTCTCCAAAGGATTTCCTCATTCTGAAGGAGGGTGTGGTGACTAGCCAGAGCAGTACGAAGAGCATGAAAGTCGTCATCTGATAAATAACCTTGGGTATCTTCCTTGATATGCAGAGCATGAATAGAAGCTTCTGCCTTCTTGATTTGGTTCAGAAAATTGACAACTTCCACCTTGTTCCACCAAAGTAGGCATCTCCTCAAGAGCTCCAATTTTCTAGACATCCTGTAAGCTGCATCCCCCCAAACCGGCATTCTCTAGACTTCCCTGGTAATCTGCTTGGCCTTAGGATAAGAAAGCCAAAACTTCTCAAATCTGAAAGGCTTCGGTCTGGCCGGTGGGACAGTCATGGAAAGGAGAATGGGAGCATGATCAGAGGCTATCATGCTCAAAAGGCTCACAATGTGATCAGGATAAAGGGACGGCCATGAAGGCGTAGCAAAGTATCTGTCGAGCCTCTCTTACACTCTGGCATGCCCAGTACGGTTGTTGCACCAAGTGTGACGAGGACCCACAAACCCTAAATCAATGAGGTCGTTTTCCTGGATGAAGGTGGAAAATTTCCTTGTGCCAACATTCAGGTGAAACGACTTACCTCGCTTGTCTTCCTGCCTCAGGATAGTGTTGAAGTCCCCCGCTACAACAGTAGGGATTCCATGATCAATTAAAACAGATGCCTCTTCCCAGACCAATCTATGCTCTCTGTAAGACGTACTAGCATATACAGCACAGAGGAGCCAGGAGAGATGGTCCGGTTCAGAGACAACAATGGCCACCAGCTAAGAAGATCTGTGAAAAATATCTATCCTGGCAGCCATAGTATCCAGTTGACAATGATACCCCCAGCCAGATCCTGGGAGGGCACAGAGTAGAAATCCCAGTCCCTAGAAAGGTGACGTCTCGGACTGTCAAGAGTAGGACCATATAACCCGGTCTCCAATAACACAGATGTGTGGGCGATATAGCTGCAGATACTGTGATATACTTTTCTTTCAGTAGTGCTTATAGGAGGGAAAGAAATGTAAGATTACATCCTATAGATATATATAGGTAAAGAAAGAAGAGCATGATAGTTTTATTTTATTTATTTATTTTTTAGAAGATGATGTTACAGATCAATTCCGTTTTTATTTAAAATAAGGGTGCGGGAGAAGGTTAAAATGAGGGAAAAAAAAAAGTTTGGATAAATGTGTTATCATGTTGATAGGACTTGATGCTTTCCATTCGATATAGGCTCCTGTCCATCAAGCACATATTTGCAGGAGCCCACAAATATTTGCATGTCCATCAAGCACATCAACCTGTGGAAATATGGATACCAGTTATGATTTTGATTAATAATATCAACAAAATATGATTCAATGCTTGAAGACAACATGGTTGACAAGGGAGGGAGAGAAGTTGAGCTATTTAGTAGGAAGCATAAATCTCCCTCAATATGACAATTAATATACCTTAGCAAATTGTGGCATATGCTATTAAACAGCCAACGCCAAGGAAACTTAAAGACTGGGGACTTGTTTGGTCCATGAGAAAAGAGAAAAGTTTGATCAACGAGGAAAAAAAAAGTTTGATTGGAATGTTCAAAAGAAAGAGATTGGAAAGTAGTATTTTTGTATAAATACTTTTTAATATTTTATAGAAAAGAAAAATTCAGGGGAGTTGTTGGTTTATTTTTTGGCTATCTTATTGGGGTTGGAGTTTTTGTTTCAAAAAGGATCTTTATAGTCATCAAAGAATGAATAGAATAAATGAATAGGATGGGATATGAATTGTCTTTTATTAAAGATATGATAGGTATTTTATATGACTTTTTCAAAAAATTAGATGTTCATTCAAATGTTCAATGGCTATGTTAGATTATATCACTTTTCTATACTTAATTAAATATATTGAAATTATTTTTTAATATATTATATTTTTAAGAATTAACTTGTAAGAAAAGAAATTTTAGTGAAGAAAAATTCTTCCTATGGATCAATCAAGTCTTAAAAGGTTTAGCATTGGTTGGGTGTTGAGAATTGGGAATCTAAGTGTGAAAAATGGTTCCATGTTGGGCTCTAACCCCATGTTAGATTAGGCTTATAAGAGGGAGGATGGATGAAAATAGAAAGGTGGATGATTTTCATCCATCATTTGATTTAAAAAGTTTTAGAAAGAAAGGATAGAATTGGGAGTTTAAGTAAGACAAATGGCTCAATATTAGGCTTCAACCCTTTGTTTCGTTAGGATCATAAGAGGAAGGATGGATGGCCTTGGAAGGATGGATATGGTCTTAATCCATCATTTGCTTCAAAAAGTTTTAAGAAGAATGGATGTAGGGATTGTTCATCCATTCTAGCCCACCATTTTGCATGCTTTTGTTTTGGAAGGATATAAACAAGGATGGATGAAACATGTGAGAGATGGATTTATATATTGATAAAATTATTTCTCATTAATTTTTTTATAAAATTATAATATTTTTTTATTTTTTATTTATATTATATATATGTTCGTATTTTATCCATAATATTAATCTTATACTATGAATTTTTTATTAATTATTTTAATTTTAATACATAATTTTTATAATTATAATTAAATAATTGGCATATAAACTGCATGATGTATTATGTATATGATTTAATTTGTATTATTCTTTTTTTTTTTAACTATTCTTGAAGCCAATAGCTATTGTATTATGTATATGTTCGTATTTTAACTATTCTTATCATATATGGCAATTTAACATAGAATTATTTATTTATTGTGCTGTGATCAATATTCCCATCAATACAAAATAAATGGTCCTCTAACTTTCATTTCATCATTCTCTAAGTGCCCTAACTAATCATGTTATATTAGGATACCAAAGAAAAACTCTTAATATAATTTTATGAATTAAATATAAGGTATGTTGATCTAATATCAACCAATCAATAAATATAAATTATAAATTTTTAATAATATTTTTTTTATATTAAGAGAGCGAGAAAGATAGAAATTTTAGAGTATTATAGAATGGTTGTAACACTTCCTCTTTTTTTAATAGGAAGTTGTAACACATCATTAATGCTTTTATTAAATAGTGTGATTAAATAGTTTCTGGACTTTTTCATATGCAATTAAATATTATATTTTTAAATACACGTGTCAAATGAAGACTTTATAAAGCTTTTATTTATATATATATTATATTCTATTTTTTAATTTATATTTATTAATTTTTAATTAATTATTTATATAATATTAATGAACTATTTAAATTAAATTAAAATAAATAGTTTTATAATTTTATATATAATTATAAAAATTATAAGTTATATATTATTTTTTAGTACAAATAAGTGTTATAAATTGATAATAATAATATTTGTGTCAAATAGTAGTTTAGTAAAAAATGTCATACAAATATCATATATCCTTTCTTTTGTTTCATTTATATCAAATAGAGAATGAAATCATTCGTATCTACTATTCCATAATTTATCAAATATATGATAGGATAATAGAATTTTTATTTATTTTCTTTTTCATCCATCCTTCCTTTTCATCTATCCTCTTTCTCATCCCTCTTTTTTTAAATTCATTCTTTGTACTAAATAGAAGGTAAAAAATAAATGAAAAAGTTAATATACCGGTTAACCTTTAATGTTTAAATTTTTGGTCTTGGTGTCTTTATTAAGTCCCTTTAGACGTTCCATCCATCTAAGCAGTGAATGTCATAGCTAATCATATATGACTCTTTCAAATTTCAATCATGTTAGAAAAATATTGTCAAATTATCTTCTTTTTCAAGACTTTGAACAACCAGTGTTAAATCCAAATCATCCAAAAAGGCCATCAATAATTAACAAAGCATAGTATACAAAAAATATCATTAATCATACGGGCAATCACAAACAAATATCAGGTATGCGAAATCACAATCATGTAGTGTATGTATGTATATATATATATATATTTAACACACACACACACACACACACACACACACACACACACACATAATATATATATATATATATATATATATATATATATATATATATATATATATATATATATATATATCTCGATGATTATATCAAAGTTTTTTATCTTTATTAATGATAATCTTGGTCATAATGTCTACCAGCCTACGCCAAGCATGTTCAAGCAATAACATAATTCTAACATATCCTTGATCAATCATCAACCAAAAAAAAAATTATTATTAGATTTTTATTTTTTAAATTTTAATATCTAAATTATACTTATTTTTAATTTTATCAACCTTAAATAGCTAATTAATAAAAAAATATGGGATTTATTTGGACTTAAAGGATTAGAAACTAAATCTTCTTGCTCAATGTCTTTTCGTTCAATTGATCGTATTCATTATCGGTAGCCAAATTTAATGACTAAGAAATTATGAAGGGCTATGATCATAGTAAAAAGATTATGAGAGAAAAAGGATATAATCGTTTGAATAATGATGCATGGTAATCTAAGTAGATTAAATCTCGATGACTCGACAAGTTAATCATTAATCCAATAAATTCAAATCTAATAAAACAACTATTATCAATGTTGGATATTCTACAAAATCAGGGTGGAGATTAATATAGAAAAAGATTGTATTAATTTCAATCTAGGGCCATTTGTAGAGGTTGTCACGCCTTGAATCTAGCATCTGGATCAACCATCGATGGTTGCACTCCTTAGGGCAAGATCCTAAAGAATACGCAATATCTTAGAATTTATTAAAATCTTAAATTTTTTAATACATAATTGATCTTGATTTATAACAAATATTCTGCATTAACAAACATCAAATCTCGTACATTTTTATAGAACTCGATCATCCTATTGTATTAAAGATACTCTATTTAATCAACTCTTTCAATCATAGTCTAACCATAACTAAATATTTTATCTTGTAACTCTGAAAAAGAAAAAGTAATAGAGACAATTGTGAGCTTTACAATCCGGTAAGAATTTTCACACATATATACTATCGTAATAATAATAGATAATGTTGCCGCCTGGATCGTCATGGCCCATAGCTGCTGATGGCGTCAGGGGTTTCGTGTCCGCCCGTCAGGGATGCCTCTGGTGCCTCGGGACCTGCAAGAAAGCTAACGTCAGTGACCCGGGCCGGGAATTTCGGTGGGGGCACTCCGACGATCAAGTCAGTGACGATCTAGGGGAACAGGTCCTCCGGTCGAGCCCTTCTGAATGAGCTCCACGCTAGGAGGAGTGAATGTGGTGTATGAAAGTGTGAATGAGCTAGGAGAGGTGATGGCCGAGGTGGTCTTGCCCTCCTCTCTGGCCTCTCCCCCTTCTCCTCTTTCTCTTTGTTGTGGTTGTTGTTGTTGAAAAATGGTTCTTCTTGGAAAAATGGTTATTACCTTCCTTTTGCTTACTCTGGCCGAGTCTTCTACTTTGGCTTGCCTCAGGGTCCTCCTATGCTGTCAGGCGGGTATGACGAGGTATCGTACCGTAAATGGGACGCCTCCTTTATTGGATAGCTGGGGAAGCTTCTATATGCCTCTGACATTTTTTCTGTTTGCTCCTTTCTTGGAAGCCTGGCAGGACCTCGATTGACGGGCCACCGATCTCGGGACTCGCGCTCTCCAGTGGGATCTTTTCTCCGATCGTATGGCAGGTTGGCGGAGGGCATGGTGCCTTGATGTGAGTTTCCTTTCTTTTTGGTGTGAATGACGGCCGTGGGCATTAATGGCAACGTGGCGGGTGCCGTCATATGGTCCCCGGGAGGCCCGCTACTGTCCTTGGAGGGGAGATGCCGCTCCTTCGATGGTTGGTGCCTCGAATTGAGCTGGGGACCGAGCTGGAAAGGTGGGGCCTGCTTTCGGTGGACCTGCCTTGAGGGGACTTGGCTGTGCGGAGGAGGGCCGAGCTCGACTTCGGGCCAATGGGGCCCGAGCTCGAGCTGGCAAAGGTGGGTGAGATGCAGCCCAGCCCAGGGGACCCGACCTCGAAGGGGCGCCACGTGGTGGAGGAGGCTTGGGCTCGACTCTGGGCCATGGGGCCCGACCTCGGGCTCGAGGGGTCTGCCTCTGGTGGGGTTTGAGCTCGGCTCCGACCTAGGCGTCCCGATCTGGCGAGGACCGACCTGGTGGAGGACGGAGCCCGGCTTTGACGGGCGGCCCCATTGACCTCGGGGAGCTCAGCCCGGTGAAGGGGCTCATGGTGGGAATCCAGCGCGGCATCCGATGAGGGCTCCACGTCAGCCTCCCTGCCTTACGTCAGCGATCCGGTCACATCATTTGCCCCCCACTTCCAAGGATCGTTGTCGCACGGCGCTCGAGACGAAGAGAGTAATTGCGGTGCTGACATGAAAAGGTGGAGAAATCTGGTGCAATAATGACCGATATCGGTGGCGTCTCGCTCGGCGGGCCCTCGAGCCTGTGCGGGGGCGCCATGTGGCCACGTCTAGGGAGCTGTTATGGAGGGCACGGAAGTCAGAGCGACCGCAATCGGATTAGGATACTGGCTTCGTTGATCGACGACACGTGGCAGGCGTTCCTTGGGGAAGCCGTAACAGTACGGTCGGTTACAGGTTTCCTCGAGAAAAAGGGGTAAGTCTTTTCGAAGCTTACCTTTTATCGAATCCTTCGTGCCCGATGTCGTATCGCAGTCTTCTCCTGCTTCCTCCCAGGCCATCATCATTCTCCTAGGATTTTAGCAGGTTAGCTTCTTTTCCTTCTCCCTTCTCGTCGACTAGGAGCCGTCGTAGGTCTTTCCCTGTCCTTCTCTTCTTCTTCGATGGATCGCTTTGGTCCAAACTTCCGTCCTTCCTGCCAAGCTGAGGTCGGACCCCCCCGACCGAAGACTCCTTCCTTCGACGAGGAGATGGAGGCGGCAAGGTATGAATTCAGCAGGAGACCCTTCCAAAGTCCTATATCCATTAGGGAGTCCGGGTCTTCTCCTCCAGCTCATCAGGTCCTTCTTCTTGCTCCTCCTGTTGCTTCCGCTTCTGAACCTGAACCTTCTCGGTCGACAGGTCCCGGAAGGATTGCTTCGGTGATCTCCGCTGAGGATCTAGTGGCCATCCGGGGTGCTTACGACATTCCTGAGTCTGTCCAACTCTCTGTCCCTCGTCGTGGGGAGCGGGTCACGTCCAGTGGCCCTCGGCGGATTGCTTTCTATGAGGAGACCTTTGCCGGGAGCCTCCGGTTTCCTGTTCACCCCTTCTTTCTCTCCTTCCTGACCAACTACCATCTTGTTCCTGGCCAGTTGGTCCCAAATACTATCAGAACGATATTTCGCTTCATTGTTCTGTGCCACTTCAATGGAATTGTTGCCCGTTTCTCCTTGTTCAGGGCTTTTTTCACCCTGAAACGCCACCCTATCGATGATGGGTGGTGGTCCCTTTCTTCTCGCCCTCGGGGCATTTGATTTGAGCTCCCCTCTAAGAGTAGGTATTTCTTCGCCTCGGTCGAGGGGATCCACTGGGCTTGGAGTGACCTAGACCAGTCTCCAAATAGGAACTCCTCCATTGAAGCAGCCGACCTCGACTTGTACGAGCTACTCAGATCGGTCGAGATCCCATCACTTGAGGTCTTGCTGTCAGAGCAGAATCTCCACGAGGCCGGGATTGGCTCGGCGCAGGAGTCGGGTAAGTTCGACTAGGCCACCCCCTTCTCATTTCTTATTTACTTTCTTATTTCTTTCTCTCTCCTTTTTCTTCTTTTCTTCTTTTTTTTGGGAGGGGTTGACAGTGTCTTTCCTGGTGCAGAGATGAAATTCTTCATGGATGAGCTGCTCTCATTTTCGGAGGAACGAGAGCAGGCAGCCGAGGCAGGCAAGCTCGCTTCGAAGAGGGCTCGAGTTGATGACGGTGTGTGAGGCCGGTGCAAGCCGGGCCGGATGCACCGATCTCAGAGCAAAGGCGGAAGAGGGCGGCCGAGCCCGCTCGCGGGCCTCCAGGGTAGCACGAGCTGGTGCCGACACCCAAGCTCGAGGTGGTCGTCCATGCCAGATCAGTCGCTGCCGCCGCTAGAGTAGAAGCCACTCATCCGGAGATCATCGTCATCGAGGAGGATGGGGGACCAAGAGAAGCGAGGCCAGGGCCCCAAGCGCGGCCCGAGGTGGCACCGAGCTTGCAACCGGCGTCGAGCGGGCCTCCCATTGCCGAGGGATCCGAGTCGGTGGGGAGGCCGGACAGGGACTGCCGCCGAGTTCCCTTCCGACTAGGGCCCAACGTCTCGCTGATGAAGGACCCCGGACTCGCTGAGCGGATGATGGACTTCTTGGTCTAGTCCTGCGACAGGCAAGAAGGGAGCGGGAGGCTCCTGGGCGATGTGATCAGCTCATCCTGTGCCAACTTGTATGCCGTAAGTCCTTCTTTACTTGTCTTGGTGTTTTCCGACTTTCCTCAGCACTGTGGTTAACATGTTCCCCTTGATGTAGCAAGGCAGGGAGATGATCCTTATCAGGGATTACTGCCGTAATTGGGCGAAGAGGGACAAGGAGTGGCAGGCAGAGCTGGAGTCCCTGAAGGCTGAGGTGGGCCGGAAGGATGCTGAGATCCGGGAGGCCAATCTGAAGGCTAAGGGCCTCCTAGCTGACATCACCGACACCGCCGAATAAAGAAGGAGCTCGAGGGAGAGCTCGAGTCAAAGAGGACTCGACTGAAAGAGCTCCGGGCCAAGATAGAGGCAACGAAGGGCAGAGCCACCTCTGTTGAGAAGAAGGCCGCCTAGGTGGAGGAGAAGGCTGCTGCCACCAAACGCTCCGCCGAAACCTCCTCGAAGTTAATGGCGGTGGCAGTCCGGGAGTCCGAATGCACCAGAGAGCAGCTGGCGGAGGCGTGACGTCGGGCTGAGGCCACAAAGAAGGAGGCCGCCGATGCGGTGGCCGCTTTTAAGGCCTCCCTTGAGTACATCAAGGACTTAAAAGAGGAGGCAACGGACTCCTTCGCCAAGGGATTCGCCTATTGCCGCCAGTAGCTGTGGGGAATCCTTTCCGAGGAGCGGCTGGTCGTGCTCCGGACTCCAGGCAAGAAGGCTCCTGCTCCAAAAGCGGTCGTAGAAGGGCCAGGGGCCGCTCCAGTCGAGTCACTCCCATAAGTGGCCCCGGAGACTGCAGAGCCGGCCTTGGCCGTGGCGATGGTTGAGCCAGCGCCGCAAGGGAAGGTAGTCGAGCTGGCCTCCTTGATAGAAACAGCTGGACCTACCCCTCCGACGGAGTCCGCTCAGGCACGCGACCTTGTGCCGGAGATGGAGGAAGGGGAAGTCCCAGTTATGCACCACCCAGGGAAGGAGCCGACCCAGTAAGATAAAACTTCTCTTGTATTTTTCATGTTCTTCCTGTTATTTGTTATTTGTTTTGTTTTTGAGCCGGGGTGCTTGGCCTGTCAGGGCCCGGAAGATGATGTACACCTTTTTTCTAAGCAATAGAAATCAGTTCTGCGAGTGTGGCCTCCTCTTTTCTTTTGGTGTGGAGTGAATGTCTCTTCTCCTCTTCTCTCCTTCCCTTTTTCCTTCTCTTTTGATGCAGGGAGGCCGGAGAGAGGAGCTTCGTCCTGTGTGAGCTTGTGCCGAGCTCGAGGATCCGATGCCATTAAATATCGGCTCCGGACTTGGATGCCTGAGGGGCTTTCAGATCTTGAATGCCTTGGAGCTAGGCTTGGGGCTTGATCTTCGAAGGTCGGGCTCAGGAATTTGGACACCTCGGAGCTAGGCTCGTAGATGTGCCGGCCGGGGAGCTGGTCCCCGGGACTTGATGGCCTGAGGACATGGCTCAGGAGATGCCGTCTTGGAGCTGGGCTCGGAGATGTTAATAGTTGAGAGCGGCGTGGCTCGATAGTTTCCTTGGCCGGAGATCTGAGCTCCGGTCTTGGGCTTGAGTGCCTGGGGGCTTCCCAGGTCTTTGTGCTGGAGGACTCTTCTCCGGGTATTGATGCCGAGGAGCTAGGCTCGAGGCTTGAGTGCATGAGGGCTTCCCAGGTCTTTGTGCTAGAGGACTCTTCTCCAGGCTTGATGCTAAGGAGCTAGGCTCGAGGCTTGAGTGCCTAGGGGCTTCCCAGGTCTTTGTGCCGGAGGACTCTTCTCCGGGCTTGATGCTGAGGAGCTAGGCTCAAGGCTTGAGTGCCTGGGGGCTTCCCAGGTCTTTGTGCCGGAGGACTCTTCTCCGGGCTTGGTGTTGAGGAGCTAGGCTTAAGGCTTGAGTGCCTGAGGGCTTTCCAGGTCTTTGTGCCGGAGGACTCTTCTCTGGGCTCGGGGTGGCATCCTGGAGCTGGGCTCGGGAACGTTGTTGAATGAGAGCCGCGTGGCTCGAAGATTTTCTTGGCCGGAGATCTGAGCCCTGGTCTTGGGCTGGCGTCCTGGAGCTAGGCTCGGTAATGTTGTTGAATGAGAGCTGCGTGGCTCGAAGATTCCCTTGGCCAGAGATCTGAGCTCCGGTCTTGGGCTGGCATCCTGGAGCTGGGCTCGGGGATGTTGTTGAATGAGAGATGCGTGGCTCGGAGATTCACTTGGCCGAAGATCTGAGCTCCGGTCTTGGGCTGGCATCCTAGAGCTGGGCTCGGAGATGTTGTTGAATGAGAGCTACGTGGATCGAAGATTTCCTTTGCCAGAGATCTGAGCTCCGGTCTTGGGCTGGCATCCTGGAGCTGGGCTCGGGGACGTTGTTGAATGAGAGATGCGTGGCTCGGAGATTCACTTGGCCGAAGATCTGAGCTCCGGTCTTGGGCTGGCATCCTGGAGCTGGGCTCGGAGACGTTGTTGAATGAGAGCTACGTGGATCGAAGATTTCCTTGGCCAGAGATCTGAGCTCCGGTCTTGGGCTGGCATCCTGGAGATGGGCTCGGGGATATTGTTGAATGAGAGCTGCATGGCTCGAAGATTTCCTTGGCTGGAGATCTGAGCTCCAGTCTTAGGCTAGCATCCTGGAGTTGGGCTCAGGGACGTTGTTGAATGAGAGCTGTGTGGCTCGGAGATTCCCTTGGCCGGAGATCTGAGCTCTGGTCTTGGGCTGGCATCTTGGAGCTGGGCTCAGGGACGTTGTTGAATGAGAGCTGCATGGCTCGATGATTCCCTTGGCCAGAGATCTGAGCTCCGGTCTTGGGCTGGCATCCTGGAGCTGGGCTTGGGGATGTTGTTGAATGAGAGCTGCGTGGCTCGAAGATTCCCTTGGCCGGAGATTTGAGCTCCGGTCTTGGGCTTGAGTGCCTGAGGGCTTCCCAGGTCTTTGTGCCGGAGGACTCTTCTCCGAGCTTTGATGCCGAGGAGCTAGGCTCGAGGCTTGAGTGCTTGGGGGCTTCCCAGGTCTTTGTGCCGGAGGACTCTTCTCCGAGCTTTGATGCCGAGGAGCTAGGCTCGAGGCTTGAGTGCTTGGGGGCTTCTCAGGTCTTTGTGCTGGAGGACTCTTCTCCGTGCTTGATGCCGAGGAGCTAGGCTCGAGGCTTGAGTGCCTGGGGGCTTCCCAGGTCTTTGTGCCTAAGGACTCTTTTCCGGGCTTGATGCCGAGGAGCTAGGCTCGAGGCTTGAGTTTCCTGCAAGGCAGATAAACCGTTGTGCAGAAAGGAGTCTTTATTTCTAGTGGAGGGAAGAATTACTTTACTGATAGTATCTCCTCAAATTACAAGCATCCATGTCCGGGGGACCTGGCACCATCCAGGTCTTCGAGGTAGTAGGCCCCCTGTGAGAGGGCCTCGGCCACTTTATAAGGGCCTTTCCAGTTCGGTGAGAGCTTGCCGCACTCCCGAGGTTGAGACGCTTTCACCCGGCACAGCACCAGGTCGCCAGGTCGGAAACTCTTTTGTTTCACCCGCGCATTGTAATATCGGGCGAACCATTGCCGATATGCTGCCATCTGAAGCCGGGCTTTGTCCCTCGTCTCTTCGAGGAGGTCAAGGTTGAGCAGGAGATGTGCCGAGTTCTGTGCCTTGTCATACCGCTGTACCCGGAGCGTGGGCACGCCGAGTTCGACTGGGATCACTGCTTCAGATCCAAAGACGAGGTTGAAGGGTGTTTCGCCCGTCACCGTTCTGGGCATTGTGTAGTAGGCCCACAAGACACTTGGAAGTTCTTCTCCCCATCTATCCTTCGCTTGATCCAGTCTGGTGCGGAGTCCTTGAAGGATGGTTCGGTTGGTCACCTCGGCTTCACAATTGATCTGGGGATGAGCAATCGAGGTGAAACGGTGTTGGATCCCGTGCTCGGTGCAGAATCCTTCGAACTCCCAGCTATCGAACTATTGCCCGTTGTCGGTGATGACATAATTAAGGAGTCCGAAGTGGCAGATGACAGACTTCCAGAAGAACTGGCGAACGTTGGCTTCTGTAATTCGAGCTAGCAGCTCCGCTTTGACCCACTTGGTGAAGTAGTCGATCGCCACTAGCAGGAACTTCTGCTGCCCTGGTGCTGTGGGGAACAGTCCCAGAATGTCCATCCTCCACTGTGCAAAAGGCTAAGGGGATGACAATTGGGAGATCGGTGCAGCCGGTAGGCGCTGAATGTGGGAATGGCACTGGCATTTATCACACTTTTTGATGAAGTCGGTGGTGTCTTCCCTCATTGTTTCCTAGAAGTATCCCTGGCGAAGAGCCTTGTATGCCAGAGTCCTCCCTCCTACATGATTTCCACAAAGGCCCTCGTGTATCTCCTGGAGCACGAAGGCTGCCTTCATGGGCCTGAGGCATTTCAGGAGTGGGTAGGAATAAGATTGGCAGTAGGGCTGACCGACCATCAAAACAAAACGGGCGGCCTTCCTTCTGATGAGCCCGGCTTCTTTATGGTCCTCTGGTAGGAGGTCGTCCTGGATGTATTTGACATACTTGTCCATCCAGCTTGGCTCGTGGGCTACTTGTTGCACCTTCTCTGGACTTTCGTAGCTTGGATTCTCGAGATACTCGACGTAGGCGCGCCCCAGGGATGAGTCCGGGAGGGTTGTGAGCCTCGATAGTGCATCCGCATGAGCGTTTTCTCCACGGGGGATGTGGAAAACGCGGAAGTAACGGAAGCATGCTGTGCTCGAATGAACCCTCTTTAGGTACTTCATCATCTGGGGATCTCGGGCCTCGTACTCTCCGAAGACTTGTCCAACAACCAGTTGGGAGTCGATGAAAACCTTTAGATTTTGTACGCCCAGCTCGCGGGACATCTTCAGGCTCGCAAGGAGAGCCTCGTACTTCGCCTGGTTGTTTGTGGCGGGGAACTTGAAGTGGAGAGCACACTCCGTCACCACTTCGTCGGAATTGGCGAGGATGAGGCTTGCTCCGCTCCCACAAGAATTGGAGGCTTCGTCCATGTGAAGGACCCAAGGGTCCTCCGACGGTCCGGGCTCAGCTTGGCTTTCCGGGACCATCTGCTCTGGTTCCTCGGGAAGCCCTGTACATTCGACCACGAAGTCAGCTAGGACTTGGGCCTTCTGTGATGACCTCGGCCGATATGCGATGTCGAACTCGCTCAGCATCAGGGACCATTTAGCCAGTCTCCCAGAGGTCTCGAGGTGGCTTAGTATGGTCCTCAGCGGTTGGTCAGTGACAACCGCGATGGGATGCACTTGAAAATAGGGCATGAGGCGCTTAGCAGACATTATTAGTGCAAAAATAAGTTTTTCGAAGCGGGTATACCTAATCTCCGTATCATGGAGGATTTTGCTGGTGTAGTCACCGGCTTCTGTGATCCATCATGATCTGTGCGGAAAAGGACTGAGTTGACGGCCCCTGGTGTGACTGCCAGGTAAAGCAGGAGCTCCTCCCCTTCTTCTGGTCTGGATAGCAGAGGTGGAGAGGTCAGGAACTCCTTCAGCTCTTCAAAGGCTGCCTTGCACTCCTCAGTCCAGGTGAAGTCGTACATCTTATGCAACGCTTTGAAGAAAGGGAGGCAGCGGTCAGCCGACCTCGAGATGAACCGGCTTAGGGCTGCGACCCTCCCCATCAGACATTGAACTTGCTCCTTGGATGTTGGGTGCTCCATGTCAAGGATTGCCTGGACCTTCTCCAGATTTGCTTCGATGCCTTTCTGGGTGATCATGAAGCCGAGGAATTTTTCAGCCGCCACCCCGAAGGCGTACTTTGCTGGGTTTAGCTTTATCTAGTGCTTCCAAAGACTGTGCAAGGCTTCGACAAGGTCGGCGATGTGGTCCGAGCTCGGTTTGCTCATAACGAGCATGTCATCCACATACACTTGTACGTTCCTGCCAATCTGGCCCTTGAAGACCTTGTTGACCAGACATTGGTACGTGGCCCCAACATTTTTCAGGCCAAAGGGCATCATCCTGTAGTAGTATGTCCCCCGGTCAGTAATGAAGGCAGTGTGCTCCTCGTCTTCTGGGTGCATCCGGATCTGATTATACCTGGAGAATGCATCCATGAAGGAGAGGATCCTGTGCCCAGAGGTGGCATCCACCAACTGATCTATCCTCGGTAGAGGGAAGCTGTCCTTTAGTCATGCCTTATTGAGGTCGGTGTAATCCACACAGATCATCCACTTGTCATTATTCTTCTTCACCATCACCATGTTCGTCAGCCAGCTCGGATATTGTACTTCTTGGATGAAGCTGACGGCTAGAAGTTTTTCAACTTCCTCGTTGATGGCCGCCTGCCTTTCTGGGGCAAAATTTCTCTTCTTCTGTCGAATCGATCTGTGCTTCGGATCGACGTTGAGTTTGTGGGTGATGACTTCAGGGGGGATACCTGGCATGTCCATCGCCGCCCAGGCGAACATGTCCGTATTTGCCCGTAAGAATTCCAACAGCGGAGCTTTCTCCTCCTCGGGCAACTGGGCTCCGATCTGCACGGTCTTCGTCTGGTCGACCCTGAGCTGGTAAGGAAGCAGGCATTCGACCGGCCTCCCCTAGGGTCCTGAACCCTCTGGTCGAGCTAGTCTACTCTGGAGTCCTCCTCAAGCATCCGAGCCCCGGGGAGGGTATGGAAGCAGTGCTGCACTGGCTGGGGTGTACCCCTCATCTCCCCCACACCGCAAGGAGTTGGAAACTGTACAAGCAGCCTCTTAGTAGAGACGACAGCGTCGAGGAGGTTGAGCCCAGGTCGGCCCAGAATCACATTGTAAGGTGAAGGAAGCCAGACAACCGTGAACGTCATTATGACGGTGCTCTGCCGAGGTGGGGTCCCGGCAGTGACTGGGAGAGTGATTTCTCCCTCCACCCTTGTGGAGTCTCCCGTGAAACCAACAAGGGGGGTATATATAGGCTTGAGCTGAGTAGAGAAGAGATTCATCCTAGAGAAGGCATCGTAGAAAAGTACATCCATGGAGCTTCCACTATCTACTATGATGCGCTTTACAGGATGCGTTGCAATCGTCATCTCGACGACCACAGCATCATTATTTACATTTTTCTCTCTATTTTTACCTTTCTTCATAAAGAGGAGTACATTCTCGGAGTCCCCTGCCCCCTGGGTCCTCTTGGATGCGCGCTCGGCTCCCCAGCATATCATCCCCACTGGCTTCTCGGTAGGGCGATTATCGACAACCGTGACAGGTGGGAGGGCGACGAGAGCCTGAGACTCCAGTTGAGATCTGCCCCCCACATATTTTCCGAGGCAGCCTCTCTTAATGAGTTCTTCGATCTCCCATTTGAGATTGCGACATTCCTCGGTGTCGTGGCCGTGGTCATGATGGAAATGGCAGTACTTCATCTTGTCATGGGTGGAGGATGACTTCAATGATGGGGGACGCCTCAGATAGGTCTCGCCCTCGATCTCCATGAGGATCTTCGTTCTCGGGGCGAGAAGGGGAGTGAAATTCCCCTGAGGGATGGGAGCGTTCCTTGGCCTCGGTCCTGGTCGGGAGCTCTGAGCCGGCGGTCCTGGCCTCCATGCCCCAGGCATCTCAGTGGGTGCCGGCCCCTTCAGTGGCTTCCCGTCGAGCTCCCGTCTCGTACGATCTGCCTTCTTGGTGCGGATGTACTTCTGAGCCCGGAAGAGTAGCAGGAAAGGCGATGCATAGAAGAGCGTCAATGGCCCCCTGGACCCTCATGAGGGCCCTGTAACTTTCTAGGTGGTCCAGGGGGTCGGTGGTCTCGTCGTAAGGATCCACCTGCAGCATGCGGAACCGATGGGTAATCGGCTCCACTTGGATCTCCTGGGAGAATGGGGGGTGGGCGTCATAGCCCGCTGGCTCGTTAGCGGAGCCGGGCAAGTTGGCGAACCAGTGGGATAGTTTCGCCAGCTTGCGGTCATGTTCTTCCAGGTGCTTCTCCGCCATGCGCCTGGTGGCTTCATCTGCGGACCCCTCTGCTGAGACGGGTGGGGAAAGTGACGTGGGTGTGCGGTGCCCGTGACGAGGAGCTTTGCCCTTCCTGCCTTGGCAGGATTTAGATGCCCCCCGATCAAAGTACGGTGAGCAGCTTTCTTCGTTAGTGGACTCGGCCCGCCGTCGCTTCATCGGGGCTTGATGAGTACCCCGGGGGTCTGTAACGGCCCGCGGTTGTGAAGGCTTCCCATGGAAGGAACGCAGACTGTCATGGGGGGCTACGATGTGGGCTACGAGGGTCTCTAGTTGCTGGGGTGTAGCCAGGGACCGATGCTGGTGCTGATGCTGGAGCTGGCGCACTGCTGCAGTAAGAGTGTGCATCTGCTGAGCGAGTGCAGTCAGCTGGGTCTCCAGCAGAGGCGGTTGAACTGGGGCAAGTGGCTCCGTCTCCGGACCGTGTGGGTTCCCGGGCGAAGGGGACACTTCCACACGGTTGGGAGAGGCTCCTTTTGCCCGAGTGGTCACCATCCTCCCAACGAACTGTCCGAGTGGGGCCTGAACTGGATCAAATATCGTTCTGCCCCCCTTCCTGGCGTGCCAATCTGTTGTCGCCCGGATCGTCGTGGCCCGTAGCTGCTGATGGCATCGAGGGTTCCGCGTCCACTCGCCAGGGATCCTTTGGTGCCTCGGGACCTGCAAGAAGGCCAATGTCAGTGACCCGGGCCGGGGATTCCGATAGGGGTACTTCGACGGTCAAGTCAGTGATGATCCAGGGGAGCAGGTCCTCCCGGTCGAGCCCCTCTGGATGAGCTCCATGCTAGGAGGAGTGAATGTGTGAATGAGCTGGGAGAGGAGATGGCTGAGGTGGTCTTGCCCTCCTCTCTGGCCTCTCCTCCTTCTCCTCTTTCTCTTTGTTGTAGTTGTTGTTGTTGAAAAATGGTTCTTCTTGGAAAAATGGTTGTTACCTCCCTTTTGCTTACTCTGGCCGAGTCTTCTACTTTGGCTTGCCTCGGGGTCCTCCCATGCTGTCAGGCGGGTACGATGAGGTATCGTGTCATAGATGGGATGCCTCCTTTATTGGATAGCTGGGGAAGCTTCTATATGCCTCTGACATTCGTTCTGTTTGCCCCTCTCCTGGAAGCCTGGTAGGACCTCGATTGGCGGGCCGCCGGTCTCGGGATTCACGCTCTCCGGTGAGGTCTTTTCTCCGGTCGTACGGCAGGTCAGTGGAGGGCATGGTACCTTGATGTGAGTTTTCTTTCTTTCTGGTATGAATGACGGTCGTGGGCATTAATGGCGACGTGACGGGTGCTGTCGTACGGTCCCCGGGAGGCCTGCCACTGTCCTTGGAGGGGAGATGCCGCTCCTTTGGTGGTTGGTGCCTCGAACTGAGCTGGGGATCGAGCTGGAAAGGTGGGGCCTGCTTTCGGTGGACCCGCCTTGAAGTGACTTGGCTGTGCGGAGGAGGGCCGAGCTCGACTCCGTGCCAATAGGGCCCGAGCTCGAGATGGCAAAGGTGGGCGAGATGCCGCCCAACCGAGGGGACCCGACCTCGAAGGGGCGCCACGTGGCGGAGGAGGCTTGGGCTCGACTTTGGGCCACGCGGCCTGACCTCGGGCTCGAGGGGTTTGCCTCTGGTGGGGTTTGAGCTCGGCTCCGACCTTGGCATCCCGATCTGGCGGGGACCGACCTGGCGAAGGACGGGCCCGGCTTCAGCGGGTGGCCCTATTGACCTCGGGGAGCTCAGCTCGACGAAGAGGCTCATGGTGGGAATCCAGCGCGGCGTCCGATGAGGGCTCCACGTCAGCCTCCCCGCCTTACATCAGCGATCTGGTCACATCAGATAAGAATGTAACATAAAATATTTAAATAATTTATATATCATATAATACTATGATCATGCATAACAATACATGTCATGCAATGCAAAATACCATATTATATAACCATCATAATCATCATATATCAATCTAATTATCTTAGGGTGCTCAGCTCTGGACTATCATAACCATATTTCTGGTCCATGGCACGACATCAATAGCTTCATATTTTTAGTCTATAACTGGATATCAATAATGCGGCTACTCCTGAGAACTACCACAACTACATTTTTGATTCATGGTAAGGTATCAACAATACTATATTTTCGGTCTGTAGTAGGATATTAATACATGGTTAGTCCAGAGCACTACAATCCATCATGCAATCATAAAATTGATTTCATACATGTTGGGAAATTTTAAATAAGAAATATATTCTTTTTCAAAATTGAATGCATGATAAGTATATCAATTATCCCAATTTAACCATTAAAATAAGTATTATTAATTTATATTTATTAAGAATTGATACTTTTTATTAGTGTTTTGTATAAAAGGAGTCCATGGATGAAAAGAGCTCGATTTTTGGAGTCCAACGATGTAAACGACATTCAAATCGGAGTTGGAACAAGTCCGAAATTGAATTTTGAATTTATTAAGCTTTTGCATGATTTTTGAAGTAGCCGGTCCACCATGGACCGGCCACTAGGTCTATAGAAATTAGGACAATCCACCGGCAGCCATTGCTATCAGTCCATGATCCCTGCCCATGGACCACAGCCACTGTTTCATGTTGCCTGGCCACCGGAGCTTTCTCCCATCATCCCCCTAGAGCCGGGAAGCCTTCCACCATTGGAGACACCGCTGGAGACCCATTTTTTCGATTGGACACCCCTTTTCCTTTATTCGGTTATCACAGGGCTGTCGCCATCCTTCTCCTAGTCACAGGAAATCATCGTGAAGTCAGAGAAGTCACCGAGGAGCTCTCCCTCATAGCCGAGAGCTTTCCCTCATCGCCGCTTGCTGCCCATCCCTCATCGTCAGTCTCCTTTTTGTCAAGCCACCAAGATGCCGTTCAAATGCTCACCACCATTTTTCTCCTTTTCCTTCAACAACCGCCACAGACCATCCCCTACTGCCCCTGCTCATCGTTCCCTATCGCCGGCCACCACCTTCTGCTCCGTCATGCCGCCTGCATGCTGGGTTAGGAGAGGAGAGTCTAAGTCCCAGTTGCAGGAGCAGTCCCATGGATTCAACAGTCCCTTCTGGACTCTGTTTGCTAAAGAAGGAAAAACAGTGTCAATCATCCCATCAGGCCACACATCGTACGGTTGAGATTTCTCTTTATGATATTTAACTGATCTGAAGCCCGATTGAGTCCAAATTTGATTGGGAGGAAGCCCTGGACAAGCTTTATTTAAAGGATCCTATACTACAAGAAAAATATATTCTGGAAAGAGGGTATGGTACAAAGTAGAGGGCTTAGCTTTGGATTACGGGTTGGCCTCTATGAGTGAGATTTCTTAATGGAGAGTTCTGTCTCCTACACTATCTTCAAGCCTATTCCATCTCCTAGATCAAGATCTAAAGAGGAAGAAGAGGAAGCCAGTTCGCTCCATGGAGTACGATAGAAGAAAGTGAAGTGACATCAACCAACTTCCTGACGAGGCTGTGCTAATCGATTTCGGATACTTTGTTATCACTTTTCATAGTTTATTTAATTATTATTTCTAATTTCTTGTAATTGAATTCTTCTTTTAATTAATGTAATATTAATTCTTATGTACTTTAAATTCTTATTACTTATTTTTATTGTAAGTAGATGCTAATATCTGATTAGCAGATCGAATGTACCAAGTTTTTTTTTTCTAAACTTTTAATTTTCTTTTTTGTATTTCAAAATATTTTTCTTTTATTTTATAAAAATCAAAGATTTCAAATTATTCTAAGCGTTGCTTTTTTCATAGATTCGACCCGACTCATCCTTTCTACATATTTTCAATTTATTTAAAAATCTGTTAATTAAATTGATAGTCATGTTATCTTAATGATAATATCACGATCCTATCAAGTTTTTGGTATTATTGCTGGGAAGGCACGAATGCTAATATCTCTCTTGCTTAAAATAACATAACATAAAAAAAAATAAAAACACCACATAATACTTAACTAAAATAGAGTAACTGACTAAAACTTAAAAGCTTATTACTTGTTTGGGACATCTTCCTATTTTTTATTGCATACTTTCATAAAATATCTTAAGGGCATTAACACATAAACAACATATGGTGGGTAATTGATAACCCTTCTTTGGCCCACAAACCACTATCCTGCATCTTGCATTGATCTAAGCCTGTTAATTAAAATCAATTAAATGTTGGCCCCTAAGAAACTCGAGCTCAATAGGACAAGGCATCCAAAAGAGTTGGATCGAGTCAAGATTGGCTGATTAATTGGTATCTAGGAAAGGGATTCAAGGATAATATAGTCATGAAGAAAGGTAATTTTTAATTGGTTTCGTTGACTGACCTGGCCAATCTAATTGGTGTCTAATGAAAGCAACGGGGGAACCCCTATCGATCTTATCTTTACCTAGCCAGTTAATTAGTTAGTTTTTGACTTGAAGGGCTCCAAGATTACCTTAAAAGTTAGGAGCTGTCTAGATTTAGGATAACCCTATGATAGAGAGTCCATGTATACTAACTTGTTTGTAAATAATATCAAATGCTGACTAATTCTTTTTTCTCTCTCTTAACTCTAGAACTCCTTAAATCCTTTTTTAGAACTCTTTCTTCCTTCTTCATTTCACCACTTCTCTTAAAAAAATAATAATAATAAATACATAAATAAAGAAGGATTGCTCTGATCTAAAATCTTGATTGTATATCTGAATAATCAGAATAATCCAATAAACTTGATCAGTGCCAGGAGATGAATCCTTATAGTAGAGTACCCTTTCTCTCGGTACACCAAGTTTATTCAAGCCCCACTCACTTTTAGAGTGAATATCCAACTATGTACCAACCTCTTGAGTCTATGTATGATCAAGTTTATCAAGATCAAATCCAAATGGCCTACAACTCAGGAGATAATCTATACTTTAATGCTTATAATTCAAGTTGGGGGGCTCAACCAGATTTCTCATGGCAACCACATCCGGTGGTTATCCCAACAATCTAAGGATCTATATTCATAGATACATCCTATTATGATCAGGCCTATCCATAATGTCAACCTTCTCTAGCTACCTATAGTCTATTATTTGAAGAGAAGGTTCAGCAAGCATCATACCACCTTCCACACAAATTAATCTAGATATCGATAGATTTGCTCAATTTTAACAAATAATTATAGCCCAACAACAATCTATTGATAAGCTAATGGATCAAACTGACCAGTGATTAATTGAGCTCAGTAGAGAGGAGAGGGAGGTGAACTACTTAGTCAACCCGAGAGTAACCCAAAGGGACCATATATAGCTCAAAATTTTAATAGCCCTCTATCTTTTCCTGAACAATCAACTCTAGCTCTTGGGAATGAACTGGTCTTACATCAACTCTGCACAACCATAAGGACCAATATAGATAATTTGGCTAAGGCAGAAAAATATATGGAGACATTAAACTTGTGGGATGAACCAACTTCATCATTACCCCACTCACCTATGATCCAATTTCTTAGTGCCCTCGAATCATCCATACCTTTTAACGGGATGGGAGAACAAATAGATGCAATGATGGAATTAGTAAAGACTTTCCAAGGACCACAAACACATAATCACTAGAGGAAGCCATGCCCACAATTCTTTCCCAGGATTTGTTAGATCCCTGTCCGGCTTAGTTAAGGATAGATTATTTTAATATATATGGGTACATTACTAAAGTAAATAACTTAATACAAATAACCTCATTTAAAACCATCCCACTATGGATTGACGAACAATAAGAGCTATCCCTAGCCCACCAATAGCTCCTTTGTTAGAATTACCACCTAATATAGAATTGAAGCCACTTCTTGATGCACCTATTGAAATTTTTTCAGTGAACTTCAACCAGGAAGCTCAACTCAATGGTATTCTTAAAGCACATAAAGAAGCTATTAAGTGGGATATTACTAAAATGAGGGATCAAGATCTTAAAATTTTTATAGTTGATTTCTCCATATTCGGCACTAATCTTAAGGACCGCCTCCAAAATTTTTTCATGATATTAAAATGATGTATAAAGATATGTTTAATATTAATTTGGAAAAGGTGCCTAGCTTCGAAATGGGAACGGATATTAACTAAGCACATTATGCTCGAGAAAGGGAGTAGGATAGATCAACCCATAATTGAAGAAATTTATGAATTACCACCTCCAATCTCGGCCAAACAAACATAGTCCCTTCCTAGTTATCATATAAACTATAATAATATTTTTAAATCTTGAAATAACATGCTTGCCCAGTGTACTTTATTGAGTCAGGCTACTCATTATAAAGCACTCTATGAATGATTTTTTTGCCATGATGACAAGATCTCATGATTGGCCTTGTCCTTTTGATGTTATGAGGGACACGTTAAAGTTAATTATCTATTGGACTCCCTCATAATGTCTGACTGAAGACGTTAAACTCAGCACTTATTAGGAGGCAACCCAATATTTATTTTTATACCCTTAAAAATATAGTAATAATAATAATAAAGTCTAATCCAAATTGATTGTTGCAGTCTTTATCTTGTTGATAAGCTCATCTTCTTAGGTAACCTCTATTCCTATATATTTCTTTTTGTCCCCATGATTTAAATTTATTTTTTGAACTTGTTTTTACCATTAGAGATAATGATATTTAAATTAGCGGATAGGAACAAATTTAAAATTTTAAAATTTTTAAAAAAACTTTAAAAAATTATTCAAAATTTTTGAAAAATTTTTTGAAAATATTAAAAATAGAAAAATTTTATATTTTATAAATCATGTGCCATGAAAGATATTCTTGAACTAAATAGATAAGGAAAAGGATAATAGTGTTAAAAAGCATTCACTAATGACTGTAGTGAGTTAAGAAGTCGACTAACTGGTCAGATTTTTAGTGGTCTACTTAGATCACATAAAGGCTATTAGCACTTCTATCATATATGCACACTGATAAGATAAAGTAGATATTAATTGTAAGGTCAATTAAAGATTTACTTATTATTGAAAAATTGGTAATTGATATATACCCTCATATTTAACTTGAATTTGAGGAAAGAGCTACCTACTTGAAAAAAAAAGAAAAAAAGATACAAAAGAAAAAAGGATAAGTTCTAAATATTGGTTTTTCACCAAACAACCGGGCACCTTCATCTAAGCAAGCATTGTTGTTCGTGTCAAAAAGTGGGCAGTGTGAAGACATCATCAAACAAAAAAAAGAGAAAAATTCAGGTGGTGTGAAAGCTATCTCAGTCATGTGCTTAAATTAGGGGGTGTATAGAAAATTGACCAGAAGTAGGTGATAAACGAAGATATAATTGTTCTTTACGAACTAGCACTGAAATACTAAGTTAGCCATTATAAACATAAGTGTTGTAGACTTTTGGATGAAGTCTAAGAAAGTTTCTAATAGTTCTGACTATGAAATTTACTTTGAAAACTTGATACCTAATTAGCAATGCTAGCCAACTTTTTTGATCGTAAGACAAGATTCAAAGGAGAATCTTAATGACACATGGTTATACAATTAATACTTATATCTTAATTGCACTGCTAAAGGACTAATAATGACTAAGTTGGGGGATATGATAAATCTAACAATTATCCCAATTTGACTATTAAAATAAGTATTAATTAATTAATATTTATTAAAAATTAATACTTTGTATTAGTATTTTGTATGAAGTTCATGGATGGAAAGAGCTCAATTTTTGGAGTCCAATGATGCAAACATCATACAAATCAAAGTTGGAACGAGCTCGGAACCGAATTTTGAATTTATTAAGCTTTTCCATGATTTTTGAAGCAGCCATTTTGAAGTAGCTAGTCCATTATGGACCGGCCATTCTGTCTATAGAAATCAGGACAGTCCACCGGTAGCCATTGCTGCCGGTCCATGATCCCTGCCCATGGACCATAGCCATCGTTTCATGCTGCCCAGCCACCGGAGCTTTCCCCCACCACCCCTTAGCCATCGGGAAGCCTTCCACCAAGGGCTTGGGACTCTTGGCATCCATATTGGCATATATTTTTTTAAGGGGTGTAGAAGGACAAAGTCTTTCTATAATTAAATCACCTTTTTGGCGATAAGCCTTAGCCCCTATCCTCTCTAATAGGTATCCATTTGGACTGAATTTGATTAATCAAAATATGTAATAATGGGCGTGTTGCTGCTGAATCTTCGGACTGGGTTCCCTCGACCTGGCTGTAGTGCGTGCCTTCCACCGGTTCTTGCAAAAACGTCCCATGGGCCGGTGGTGTTCCGGCGGGGGACACTCCGATGGCTAAGTCAGTAGGGGTCTTCGAGCAACAGATTGGAGGAATCCAAAAAAGATAGGCTTGTGGAGAAGGAAGAATTCCCTTACCGCTCGGAGTCCCCCTCTTACCTTATATAGGCACGAAATTTCACCAGAATCTGTTAGAGGCTAGGCTGAGAATGGCCAATTTACCCCTAGAAGAATCTTGGTAGTGGCCAGGTGGCACCAGATCATGGGACCTGTAGAGTAACAGCACTGAGATCATGGGATCGCAGAGTAATGGCGCCGAGATGTCAGGATTCTATTGTAACGGCATCCTGACACCAGCTAGAGGGAGCCTCTGATGCCTCCTGGCCATCCTTGGAGTGGTCCGCCTTGGGCCGATAGGGGCCTGGATGAAGTGGGTCGGTCGGACCTTTGGTGGGTTAGCTAGACCTTTGGTCCAGCTCGGTCGAAGGGCCATCGGCTCCGATCCTGTTCGAAGGAAAGCTGATTCGGTATAACAGTTGCCCCCTTGCTCTTGGCCTTCAAAAGGGCTTGTAGCTTCAAAGGGTGAGAGCATAATTCTCGCATTGAATACATTATCCTTGAGGTGATTACGGATCAACCGGGTGTGCTGTCTGGTCGTTTCTCACTATAGAAACTCGTGCTCGAGATAGGTGTCGACATTGCATTGGAGACGGAGGGAGCGGCAGTTAATGCAGAAGCGGTGCAATGATGAGTGGCCAACTTGGCCCGCACGACCGTCAGGCCTTGGAGGTGACTCGAGTGATGTGGCAACATCTGGGCAGTTGGCGCTGTGTTGGGGGTGCCACCTCTATCACTAATCTGGTGATCACGCGGATTGTGGCCCAAACGTGCCTCTTGCCGTCGCATCGGCTTCCGCTGCATGGGGAGTCGTATCGCCTGATAGCTAGATCGCGGTGCTCGAGGGATGGTGAGAACTGGTTCTTCCAAGGGCTATAAAAAGGGGCATTGAGGCTCTGGGTGGAGTTCCTTACCGCACCCGCACTTGGAAAGAGAGCGCTGCATTCCATCATCCCCGTCTTCTTAGGAAACTGGATTTCAGGTTAGTCCTCCTCTTACCTTCAAGCCTCACAGTAATGGCCTCCAACCATAGGGAGAGGGAGCTAGGTCCCAATCAGGTCAAGTCTGAGATGATGCGGGACTGGGTAGAGGCTCTTAGGGTTAGGTATAACATTCCTTCCACTCTGCACCTCACCATCCCGGACTGGGAAGGGAGGGTGACTGGACCACTAACCCCTGGAGCCCTCCCGATATATGAGGATCGCCTGAAGGCTGGCCTTAGGTTCCCCTTGTGTGACTTTTATATTAAGATTTCTAACCTTTATAGAATCACCCCTACGCAGCTGATCCCGAATAGCACTCGGGCCATCAGCTGCTTCATGGTTCTATTCTAGAGAGCCGAAGCAGAGCCTGGAACTTCTCTTTTTACCACCTTCTTTGTTCTAAAGAGAGATTTTAAGAGCAAAGAGTGGTGGGTGTTTAGCCCCTATCCTGGACGGAAGATACTCGGAGGTCTTCCGTTAGCTATCCACGGGTGGAAATCCAAGTTCTTCTTTGTGCATAGTCTTCAGCCTTGTGGCTTTGACCTGTCATGGAAGGAACCAAGGCTGAAGGCTAATTGGTGTGGGCACCAGAATCAGAAGAAGACTTCAGGGTTCCATCTGGATCTCTGATTGACCTTGCCCGAGAAAATTATGGTTTGTAATAAGGGTTGACCTGGTCAACCAGATTATTTTATTTCTTTGAGTCTGCATTTCATTTTGTGGAGTCATGTTGACTCAGTACAAGTCCTAGTAGTGGTCTAGGTCTTCTCCAGGTTGGCGCCATTTTTTCCAGTCAGGTCAAGGCCCAAGCAAGTGAGCGCCACACTCCCAGCCACACGCCGGAGTCCAGGAGGCACCACATCTACATCCCAGTGTCTTGGTCTCCACACCCAAGGGAGCAAGAATTTTTCTTGAAGCCAAAATCAAGGAGGCACCCCATATATACCTTAAAAGGCCAAGCTAAAGGAAGAAAGAGGCATTTCTTGGGGAGCACTTCAAGGGGGCGCCCAATCCATGCCTAAAATGACCAAAGCAAAGTTGGGAAGAGCCATAACTTGGGGAGAAAGAAAAGGAGGTATCCAAAAGAGTTGAACCATTGAAGGAAGAACCCTAAATTCAAGGAGAAGACTTAGGAGGTGCCATCTTTCTACCTTTTGAGAGGATTTTCATGACTTTTAGGGCCGCCTACTCCTTGTAGGACTCTTTGATTGGCCAAGAGGAAGAATATTTTCTACCAAAAGTATAGGCTAGGGAGTTTAGTCCCACATGGGAAATGTATGAAATTTTATTTTTTTGTTATGTCTATATATTCAACTTTATGTAACTCTTGAATCATAATGATGAATGAAATCAGTTTCTTTGTGAGCAACTTTGTGTTTCTCTCTTCCGCACTTGTATTCAGGTGTTGAGCTCCGTGAGGGAGTAAATCCGGGTTCCCTAGGAACCTTGAGGAGGTATGAGATCTCCAACCCCAAAACCCTACCAAAACCCTAGGTTAGCCACTTCAATTACAAACCCTAGCTGCCCATCATCTTCTTCATTCCACCAATCATCCAAACCCTAATCTACCTCATCATCTCACGGCCCCTCTCTTCCAAGTAGAGGCCGACCACCAGCATCCAGGTCCAGATCGGCTACTTCGAATACAGAGCAAATCCCTGAGGAAGTCAGATCAGCATCCAGGAGAATCAGGATTTCAGCAACATCAATTTTTCAAGTTCTTCTTATCTGGTAAATCCTTTCTTTGAGTATCTGGTTCCATAACTTGTTCTTCTTCTTTCCCAGATCCTGAGTTCAGGAGAAGCCAACTCTGCCAAAGGACCAGTATTGGAGGATCCATTGCGAAGATATCTGAATCTGAGGATCCAACAATCTGCTCGAGAGAGTCCTTCCACTAAACTCTGTGAAGATCACTGTCTGGTACATAACCCTTCTCTTCTCTTTACTTCTGTCCTGTTGAAAGTTCAGAGCGAAACCCTAGGTCTGGGAGTTTCTCAACCCCCAGCGATCCTTTACTTCTGAACTACTCTGATAATCTAGTTTCTTTGAATTGTGCTTTCAATTATTATATAGTTTCTTTCAATTTAGTTTAACATTCCTTTGAGTCAAAGCCGACTTCTGAAAATATATATATATAAAAAAATATATTAATTTTAATTTACTTCCGCATCGCATCATCTCTTTCGTTCTGCATCATTTTGATATCAGAGCATTCGTTCTGCATCATTTTGGTATCAGAGCATTCGTTCTGCATCATTTTGGTATCAGAGCCCTGTCTAGGGTTCTTGCTTGTTTGATTATTTTTTCATTCCTTTTTACTTTTGCTGCTTGGAGTAGACTCCCCTGGCCGTCCGGTCCTAGGAACAAGCGAGACGTAAGCCTCCTCCTCCCATTCCACGGGGGTTCCTAGGGCTTGTAGGGGTGCTGCTGGGTTATAACTTCTAGGCAGGGATTATAAACGGGACACACGTTCTGTTTTCTATCAGTAACTACCCTTTTATCCAAATTGTTTCTCCCTGCAGAAAGTTTCAAATTAAGTAATTCTTGTTTTGATAGAACCAGTATAATTGAAAGTAATTTACATAAAATTTTCATAATTTATTAATTTCTGTAGATTTTCGGAGATCAATTTTACTGTTGTTCTGCTTTTTATTTTCTGCAAGCTGTGTTTTATTTGAGTGTGCATAAATTGAATCTATCTTAAGGGCACCGAAGTTGCAACATAAGGGGAGGATTGAGACCCTCTCCTTAGCCCAAAACCACCTCCCGTGCATTCGAACCTAAGCCTTTAATCTTAAAATTAATTAGACCTAATTTGCCCGAGTGGGCTAGGGACACCAACAAGTCGGGTCTAGGCTAGTGTTGAGTCAGTTTGTCTAGTTACTCTGTATGTGCTTTGTACTCAGTGTCTAGAACGGTGGTTCAGGGATTCTATCCCGAAGGGCTTGTGTGCTGGTCCGCCTACCTGGCCAATCACTGATTGGTGTATAGGATTGGCAATTAGGGACCTAACACTCCCCTTACACCTACCTGGCTGAGTCCCGAGTTACTACAGGCTAGCTTGCCACTCTGATTGAGCACCTAGTTTGGGCTCTAGGTCTAGTTAGCCCGTAGTCATTTCAGTCGAGTCTCATTTGGTGTGTTTGCTTGCATCATCATGTCTACCCGGAATGGAGTACCCTACCAACCTGGTCAAACCCAACCTGATTTAGAGGCCATGGTTAGAACTCTTATCGAAAGTATGAACAAATTGAGTCAGGATATGACTGATATTGTTGCCCAGTTTAGGAATCCAGTCTGTAAGGATCTTACCCAGCTTAGGGATCAAGTCCAAGTACTTGAGGAACCTAGACATCAGAATTGGACTCCTGACCCAGATTTTAATGTACCTCAACCTCACCCACACCAGGAGCCTAGGAGGAACTTATACCGTGATCCCGAGCATAACCCTAGGAAGCCTAACCATGATATCTATAGTGTGGATCGTGTCTATGAGAGGTCCTTACAATATTCTAGACCAGTCACTCAACAACCCAAGTCTTCTAGATCAAACCATTTAGATTCATACCCATGCCCAAGTAAGGTCTCTACTAGCTTGAAACCCAGTGTGACCCAGGTTCCCATATCGCAAGAATGTTGGTTTTGTGGAGAAAGAGGCCATAAATCTAGTCAGTGCCCATGCATAGGACTGGCTTGTGCACAGCTAAGTGGTAAGAATCCTAAGGATGACATTAATGAGGGAGAACCCAAGCCTACCAATGAGGAAGAAAGGTTAGGTATGACAAGCCCAGAATCAGTTGACCCGATTATCACTGACCCGAAACCCATTGAAGATGGCATCGAGGAAGTATATGATGCTGGCTTGAGTCTAGTTGATGAATATGAGGGGGAAGAACTTGAAGAATGTGACATCGATACTATTGGTTCCTTACCTGAGGAGATCTTGGAGAGCAACCAAGTGGTAGGACCTAGTTCAGAAATTCAAGAGATTTGTGAGAACCAGGTTCCTTTAGTCAAATACTCCCAGGAAGAACTCATAGTGTTAGCCCGAGCTATCAGTTCATATCCTCTAATGACAGTCATTCTCCAAGTACCAATTGAAGATCTTTGCACTGAACTGTTTAAGTTTGCCCACCCTATGGTAGATCCTCTCCTTAGGATGACTGAATCAAACCTCTTACAATTGGACCTTGTCCCATGCCCAGCCACTAAGGTCTCTCCCGTAATCTCAGTTGAACATCCTTGTCTTGAGCAGATTGATTCACCCAGTCCTGTAGAAGTCCTCCTTATGGCCCCAGACCCCTTCCTTCGCATGACTGACCTACCCTTCTATAGAGTATACCTTTCCGCACCCATAGGTCAAATTTCAAGTCTTGAGGTCATCATTAATAGGCCCTTCCATGAATCATTCTCTAATCCATTTCTTGAGAAAGTGGATCATTATTTGCTTAGAGAACAAACCTTAACTGTTGCAATCACATGTCCTAGGCTACTTCCCGAACCATCTCTTGATCCATTCATGGGAGTAGCAAACTTTTCCTTTCGTAAGGATGACCAGTTGACACTCATAGATCACCATTCAAACCTTCAGGTCACCACCTTTAGTCAACAGGTAATTCAAGACTCCACATCATATTTCCTCCCTTTCTCTAGGACTTCCAATACTTCTTACACCATCCAAGTATACTTTGTCGAAGTCTTTAGAGTGAACCACGTGCCAGAACCTATTAGATTTGCCACCTACTTCTGGAAGACCTTATGGCACCTACTAGGCACCCATGATAAGTTTTCATGCTCTGCATGCCATCCTCCGACCCAAGGTCAAACCTAAAGAGCCGTAGTTTGTTAGGTTTAGACCTAGGGTTCTTTTGGAATAAACTCCATTCTTTAGGAATGCGTCGTCAGTCTAGTTTAGTTTTTCTTGACCCTTTACTAGGCTTTGGCTCAAATTTTGGTTTGATTGAGAGCACCAGGAATTGGGATTTGTATTTTGCCCAGGGCTGAAATTGCATTCAATGTTTCGATCAATAGGTCTATAGGCTAGAGTCCCTTTGAAATTGTTCATGGATACAAGCCTCACACACCACTTGATCTGATTTCACTATTAGCCCACACACACAAGTCTCTTGATGCACTTGCATAGCATGTAAAGGACTTGCATAAAGAAATTCATGCCAAAATAACTTTAAGTAATGAAACTTATAAGAAGTTGGCTGATTCTCAAAGACGAGTCAAAACTTTTGTTGAGGGAGACTATGTAATGATTAGGTTAAGGCCTGAACGGTTTCCTCCTGGAACCGTTAGAAAGTTACATGCTAGCGGAGCTGGACCATTTAGAGTAGTGAAGAGAGTAGGGTATAATGCCTATGTGCTCGAGTTGCCTTCAGAGCTAGGCATTAGCTCCACTTTCAACATTACAGACCTAGTAGAGTATAGAGAGCCAGCTGTGATTCCCAGTGAGTCTTTTGAGCCTAATCCTGCTCTTGAGAGTGAACCCAACCCTGTGTGTCCACCAACAAACTAGCCTGTGAGGAAAGAGCAGATTGAAAAGATCCTGGACGATCAGGTTATCTCTACTCATAATCGAGGATACCAAAGATACATGGTCCGCTGGCAAGGAAGGCCAAATTCTGATGACTCTTGGATCTCCCGAGATGAATTACAAGAGCTGGATCCAGATCTCTTGGAGAGATACCAGAGCCAACTTGATCCATACTCGAAAGGGTCGAGTTCCTCCCACCCCGGGAGAATTGGTACGGGCACCAGAATCAGAAGAAGACTTCAGGGTTCCATCTGGATCTCTGATTGACCTTGCCCGAGAAAATTAGGGTTTGTAATAAGGGTTGACCTGATCAACCAGATTATTTTATTTCTTTGAGTCTGCAATTCATTTTGTTGAGTCATGTTGACTCAGTACAAGTTCTAGTAGTGGTCTAGGTCTTCTCCAGGTTGGCGCCATTTTTTCCAGTCAGGTCAAGGCCCAAGCAAGTGGGCGCCACACTCCCAGCCACACGCCGGAGTCCAGGAGGCACCACATCTACATCCCAGTATCTTGGTCCCCACACCCAAGGGAGTAAGAATTTTTCTTGAAGCCAAAATCAAGGAGGCGCCCCATATATACCTTAAAAGGCCAAGCTAAAGGAAGAAAGAGGCATTTCTTGGGGAGAATTCAAGGGGGCACCCAATCCATGCCTAAAATGACCAAAGCAAAGTTGGGAAGAGCCATGACTTGGAGAGAAAGAAAAGGAGGTATCCAAAAGAGTTGAACCATTGAAGGAAGAACCCTAAATTCAAGGAGAAGACTTAGGAGGCGCCATCTTTCTACCTTTTGAGAGGATTTTCATGACTTTTAGGGCCGCCTACTCCTTATAGGACTCTTTGATTGGCCAAGAGGAAGAATATTTTCTATCAAAAGTATAGGCTAGGGAGTTTAGTCCCACATGGGAAATGTATGAAATTTTATTTCTTTGTTATGTCTATATATTCAACTCTATGTAACTCTTGAATCATAATGATGAATGAAATCAATTTCTTTGTGAGCAACTTTGTGTTTCTCTCTTCCGCACTTGTATTCAGGTGTTGAGCTCCATGAGGGAGTAAATCCGGGTTCCCAGGAATCTTGAGGAGGTGTGAGATCTCCAACCCCAAAATCCTACCAAAACCCTAGGTTAGCCACTTCAATTACAAACCCTAGCCGCCCATCATCTTCTTCATTCCACCAATCATCCAAACCCTAATCTACCTCATCATCTCACGGCCCCTCTCTTCCAAGTAGAGGCCGACCATCAGCATCCAGGTCCAGATTGGCTACTTCGAATACAGAGCAAATCCCAGAGGAAGTCAGATCAGCATCCAGGAGAATCAGGATTTCAGCAACATCAATTTTTCAAGTTCTTCTTATCTAGTAAATCCTTTCTTTGAGTATCTGGTTCCATAACTTGTTCTTCTTCTTTCCCTGATCCTGAGTTCAGGAGAAGCCAACTCTGCCAAAGGACCAGTATTGGAGGATCCATTGCGAAGATATCCGAATCTGAGGATCCAACAATCTGCTCGAGAGAGTCCTTCCACTAAACTCTGTGAAGATCACTGTCTGGTACATAACCCTTCTCTTCTCTTTACTTCTGTCATGTTGAAAGTTCAGAGCGAAACCCTAGGTCTGGGAGTTTCTCAACCCCCAGCGATCCTTTACTTCTGAACTACTCTGATAATATAGTTTCTTTGAATTGTGTTTTCAATTATTATATAGTTTCTTTCAATTTAGTTTAACTTTCCTTTGAGTCAAAGCCGACTTCTGAAAATATATATAAAAAAAATATATTAATTTTAATTTACTTCCGCATCGCATCATCTCTTTCGTTCTGCATCATTTTGGTAGCAGAGCATTCGTTCTGCATCATTTTGGTATCAGAGCATTCGTTCTGCATCATTTTGGTATCAGAGCCCTGTTTGGGGTTCTTGCTTGTTTGATTATTTTTTTCGTTCCTTTTTACTTTTGCTGCCTGGAGTAGACTCCCCTGGCCGTCCGGTCCTAGGAACAAGCAAGACGCAAGCCTCCTCCTCCCATTCCACGGGGGTTCCTAGGGCGTGTAGGTGTGCCGCTGGGTTATAACTTCTAGGCAGGGATTGTAAACGGGACACACGTTCTGTTTTCTACCAGTAACTTCCCTTTTATCCGAATTGTTTCTCCCTGCAAAAAATTCCAAATTAAGTAATTCTTGTTTTAATGGAACCAGTATTATTGAAAGTAATTTACATAAAATTTCCATGATTTATTAATTTTTGTAGATTTTCGGAGATCAATTTTACTACTATTTTGCTTTTTATTTTCTGCAAGCTATGTTTTATTTGAGTGTGCATAAATTGAATCTATCTTAAGGGCACCGAAGTTGCAACATAAGGGGAGGATTGAGACCCTCTCCTTAGCCCAAAACCACCTCCCGTGCATTCAAACCTAAGCCTTTAATCTTAAAATTAATTAGACCTAATTTGCCCGAGTGGGCTAGGGACACAAACAAGTCGGGTCTAGGCTAGTGTTGAGTCAGTTTGTCTAGTTACTCTGTGTGTGCTTTGTACTCAGTGTCTAGAACGGTGGTTCAGGGATTCTATCCCGAAGGGCTTATGTGCTGGTCCGCCTACCTGGCCAATCACTGATTGGTGTCTAAGATTGGCAATTAGGGACCTAACACTCTCCTTACACCTGCCTGGCTGAGTCCCGAGTTACTACAGGCTAGCTTGCCACTCTGATTAGGCACCTAGTTTGGGCTCTAGGTCTAGTTAGCCCGTAGTCATTTCAGTCGAGTCTCATTTGGTGTGTTTGCTTGCATCATCATGTCTATCCGGAATGGAGTTCCCTACCAACCTGGTCAAACCCAACCTGATTTAGAGGCCATGGTTAGAACTCTTACCGAAAGTATGAACAAATTGAGTCAGGATATGACTAATATTGTTGCCCAGTTTAGGAATCCAGTCTGTAAGGATCTTACCCAGCTTAGGGATCAAGTCCAAGTACTTGAGGAACCTAGACATCAGAATTGGACTCCTGACCCAGATTTTAATGTGCCTCAACCTCACCCACACCAGGAGCCTAGGAGGACCTTATACCATGATCCTTTGGCCTGGCCAAGCCCCTCCAGATCAACGAGGTGGCCCGTCGTAGCTGAGCTCTGTCCTCCTCCACGTAGGCACCTACAAGCTCGGGGTGCCTAGGCTGGAGCTAAGCAACCTCCTTTGGCTGGGCCGAGCTCCTCTGGATCAATGAGGTGGACCATCGAAGCCGAGCTCCATCCTCTACCAGGTCGGCACCCGCAAGCTCGGGGCACCTAGGCCGGAGCCAAGCGACCTCGTTCACCAGATTGAGCTCCTCCGAGGCTGAGACCCCTGGGCTGGAGTCGAGCTCAGCCCTCCTCCGCCAGGTCGAGCCCCTCCGAGGTCGAGCCCTCGCAGCAGGAGTCGAGTCCCAGCTTCGCCAGGTCCAGCCCCCTGAGCCAGAGTCGAGCTCAGCCCTCCTCTGCCAGGTCGAGCCTCCTAGATCAGAGCCGAGTCCCAGCTCTCCGGTTCGGTAACCAGCTCGGACAGCACCGCCGGCCAACAAGCGATGGAGCTGCCTCCCCGAGACACCGGTGGGCATCCTGAAGTCCACGAGGAAGCACCTGTCATGTCATAATAATCGTCCACGGCCATCACTTACACTAGAAGGGCAAGAAGCTTCCTGATCAATGTGCCACACTCTCGACCAACCACCTGAACTGCCCGGAAGAAGAAGTCAACAAGGAGATTCGAATTCTATGGGCGGTGGCCCCCCGATCGAGATGCTTCCAGGCTTCCCGGAATGAGACGACCGGAAGGAATGTCAGAACACGCGACAGTGCCCCTTATCATGAATTATGAAAGACGTCCCATCCACGATGCAGAACATCGCTGGTCATGCCTGACAACCTGGGGGAGATCCCAAGGTAGGCGCCCAACAGTCACCTAGGCTTACAAGAAGGTTCGACATCCCCAAAGGGGGGGAGGTACGTAAACACGAACAGTACCATCAAGCTTAAGCAAGTCAAGGAAGAAAGGCCACATAGAGGATCCCTCTAGCTCGGCCACCATTCTCCCAACATACTTGTACCCCATTCTCACACCACTCACTCCTTCTAGTGTGGAGTCCATTAAGAGGGGCTCAACCAGGAGGATCTGTTTTCCTGGATCGTCACTGACTTGACTGTCGGAGTGCCCTCGCTGGAATCCCCGGCCCGGGTCACTAACCTCATTTTTTGCAGGTTCAAAGGTGCAGGACATCCCAAGAGAACACAAGAGATGATCTGACCCTAACAGCAGCTGCAGGCCACGACGATCTTGGCGGCAACAATTATGATTATCAAATATTAGAAACTTGTGAATCCTGTCTCATGGATAAAATGACTAAATCTTCATTTACTGGTCATCGAGATATGGCAACTAAGTTATTAGGGTTAATACATATAGATGTATGTGGATCCATGTCAACTCAAGTCAGAGGATGATACTCTATTTCATCACCTTTAATGATGATTTATCTAGGTTTAGATATGTGTATCTTATGAAATATAAATATGAAGTCTTTGATAAATTTAAAGAGTATCAAAATATGGTTGAGAAATATACTAGAAAGAGTATTAAAATTCTTTGGTCAGATCAAGGAGTAGAATACTTATTTAGTGAATTTCTTAATCATCTTAAGGACAAAGACATTTTCTCAGAATGGATACTTCCATATATACCATAATTAAATGATATAGTAGAAAAGAGGAATCGTACCTTGTTAGATGTGGTAAGGTCCATGATGAGCTTCACTGATCTTCCTGTATCCTTCTGGGATTATTCTCTAGAGACTGCTGCTTATATACTAAACAGAGTACCATCAAAATCAGTAGCTAGCATTCTATATGAATTATGGAAAGGCAAAAGACCAAGTCTTAAATATCTTAAAATTTGGGGTAGCACAGCTTATGTTAGAAATGTATTTGGATATAAATTGAGTGCTAGGACTGATAAATGTAGGTTCATAGGTTATCCTCGAGAAGGTATTGGATACCTCTTTTATCATCCTACTGAATAAAAGATTTTTGTCAGTAGGCATGCCACTTTCTTGGAAAAGAAATTTATCCAAGAAGGAGGCAGTGGGAGGATACTTGAACTTAATGAAGTAAAAGATCATCAACCTACTCCTATAGATAATCAACCTTAAATTTCTCAACCAAAAGTACTTATTAATAAGGTATCACCATAACACACACCTTCTCTCTATAGGTCAGAGAGAGTGCGAGATGTACCTCTCAGAATGGCTTTGTCATTAGTAATGATAATGAAGCCAGCATCATTCAAGATGATTATCCTTTGATCTATACAGAAGTTATCAAGAGTAAAGACACTGAAAATGGCTTGATGCCATGAAATCTAAAATGGACTCCTTGAAAACTAACCAGGTTTGGATCTTGGTTGATCCACCTGAGGGAGCAAATCCAATAGGGTACAAATGGATCTTCAAGAGGAATATTGGAGTAGATGGCAAAGCAGAAACCTACAAGGCTAGGCTAGTGGCAAAAGATTTCAAACAAAGACATAGAATTGACTATGATGAAACGTTTTCACTAGTAGCTATGCTTAAGTCCATTTAGATTTTGCTTGCTATAGTTGCATACTATGATTATGAAATATAACAAATTGATGTAAAGACTGCCTTCTTTAATGGATATCCTAAGGAAGAAGTCTATATGTCATAGCCAGAAGGATTTGTCTCAAGTAAGAGATCAAACTAAGTATGCAAGCATAAAAAACTCATTTATGGATTAAACCAAGCATCGAGGAGTTAGAATATCCGATTTGATAAAACAATCAAGGAATTTGGTTTCATCAAAAATATGGATGAACCATGTGTATATAAGAAGATAAATGGAAGTGCCATTATCTTTTTAATATTATATGTTAATGACATACTAATTGTTGCAGCTCTCGTCGCCGCGCCCGTGCCTCGGATCAGCCGATCCTTCCTGACCGCCTGGCGAGGGAGCCTCCCTTCCTGCGGAGAACCTGCAACAAAGGAGTTAGAAGTCCCTGGCCGGGGATCACGGCGAGGGGGCTCCGACGGTCAAGTCAGTAGACGACGAGAAGGAACAGACTCTCCCCCCGGGCCCTCGAAAGGGTCCCAGATTTAGAGAGTTAATTGGTGAAGGAAGCGCTCTGGGGACCGGAATTTCGGCTGGGCTTGCTCGCCGAACTCACGCCCAGTGTTCCCCTCTCGGGATCCCTGGTTTCTCTCTCGACGCAAGGCCTTGTGCCGGTGCTCCTCCCTTGTCCCCAGGCTAGTTTGGCTTACCTTGTCGTCCCCAGATTCTTCCTTCTTTATCCCCTTCCTGGCACGCCAATCTGTCTCTTTCTGCCTCGGGAACCCTCCTCCCCCGTCCTCTTCTCTTTTCCCTTTTTGGTGAAGGGTGCCAGGCGGCTTTCCGACCTCGTCCGCCGGGCCCAGTAGGGAAAAGGCAAAGACAGGAGAGAAAAAGAGGGAGGGCGGCGCTGGCAGAGCGGCCGGTCGTCAGGCCTCGGGCTCTGTGAGAGCGCTCCCTTCCCTGAGCGTGGGCGCCAACCGTTTATGGGGCCTGTTCCGTCAGGATCGGGTCTCTCAACTGCGGGACCTGTCGGGCCGATGCAAGTGACATTCCGCGTGCCGCCGCCCTCCGTACGGGATGCCGTCTGGGGTCGGTACGGCTCGAGGGATGCCCTCGGGACCTGTCTCTTTCCCCGGGGGCCTCTCCGTACGAGTGGTCTGACCTCGGCTGAGTTGGACCCGTCTCCGGGGGCCAACTGGCGAGGGGCGAAGGATCCGCCGACCTCGGCTTAGGTGGACCCCTCCTGGGTGGACACCCGGCGAGGTGGCAGGAGGTCGCCTGGCTTCGGCCGAGGTGGGCCCGTCTCCGGGTGGCCACCTGGCGAAGGGCGAAGGATCTGCCGATCTCGACTTAGGTGGACCCCTCCTGGGTGCACACCTGGCGAGGTGGCAGGAGGTCGCCCGGTTTCGACCGAGGTGGGCCCATCTCCGGGTGGCCACCTGGCGAAGGGCGAAGGATCTACCGACCTCGGCTTGGGTGGACCCCTCCTGGGTGGACGCCTGGCGAGGCGGCAGGGGGCCGCCCGACCTCGGCCGACCTCACTCGGGCGGACCCCTCCGGGCCCGGGCGCCAATGAGGTGGTAGAGGAACTCCGGGCCGAGCTCGACCTCGGCGAGGGCGGTTTGTTTCAAACAGTCGTCGGGTGGTGCGGTACGCCGATCCTAGCTTTGCGGACGTGGCGCTGACTAGGCCAGGGAAACTTACACGTGGCTCGCTCGTATTCGACGATACCTGAGCCTGGCCACGTCACTTCATGGCTGTAACAGTTGCCCCCCAGCCCGCCGTTCCACTGGGGCATCGTAGAACGGAACGTCAGGATTAAATGCGGACATGACGTGGAGAGGCGAAGATCTTGTATCATAATTGCCACGATCCTCATTCGTCGTGGCTCGATGCGGCTGGAGACCTATGGGGAACCGCCACGCGTCGCCCACTTGCCCGTAATCAATGCGTCGCTTCGGGGCAGAGGCCGTTACTCTGCTAACGAGGCGTCGGTGTCGGGCGTGCGCCCACGTGGCGACCATCCAGTGGTCGGAGGCGGAATGATGGGTATGGCTGCTGTCGGCTGAGTTTGAAAGGGAGGGGACTTTCCAGAACGAGGCCTTTTCCCTTGCTTCGTGGGCGGTTCGCTGCAGGCTAACAACTTCTGCTGCTTGCGCTCGTCTGTGCATTTTCGGTGAGTGCCTTCTTCTCCTTCTTCGGCCCCCCCCTCCTTCTTTCGCATTCTCTGTCCGATTTCTTTGTCCTTTCCTTTTCCATGGTGCGCCGTCGCCATGTCTCCTCTAATCCGGACGAGGTCGGTCCATCCCGGCCGAGGACTCCATCTTCTTCCTCCTCGGATGAGGAGGTAATCCCAGAGGAGGTCCGCCGGCGTTTGCAACCCGGGGGTGTCACTATTGGCATCCCCAGGGGGATCCGGCCCCCTCCGGTTGCGCCTGTCGTGCCTCTCCGCTCTCTTCCTGCCTTGCCTTCTCTTCCTGCTCCGCCATCTCTTCCCGCCGGTCCCTTCGGTCATGCTTCTACCATGACCGAAGGTGACCTTTCTCTGCTCCGGGATGCCTATGGCATCCCGGGGTCTATCCGTCTCTTCGCTCCGCGGTCCGGGGAGCGCGTCACCATGAGTGGCCCCGGCCGCATTGCTTTCTACGAAGACTTCCTCCTCGGGGGTCTTCGTTTTCCTCTGCACCCTTTCTTTCTTTCCTTCCTCAGCCACTTCCGGATCGTCCCGGCCCAGCTGGCTCCTAATGCCATCCGGGTCATTTTCTCCTTTATTGTCTTCTGCCACTTTCACGGGTTCGTTGCCCGTTTTTCTCTCTTCAGGGCCCTGTTCACCCTGAAGAAGTGCTCCACCGATGACGGCTGGTGGTACATCTCGCCCCGGCCTAGGTGTCTCCGGTTCGACCTCCCTTCCTCGGTCAAGGGATGGAAGAGCCGGTTTTTCTTCGCTTCGGTCGACGACGTCGATTGGGCCTGGAGCGAACCGGACCGGTCGCCGAACCAGAATTCCCGAGTGGAGACTGCGGACCAGGAGTCCTACGCCCAGCTCCTGAGTGACGTGGTCCCGGCGCTCGAGGTTCTGCTCTCTGAGCAGAACCTTTATGAGGCCGGCATCAGTCCCATCCGTGAGACCGGTGAGATTTGGCCCCGCATTGATTTCTGCCTCCCCCTCTTTCTTTAAGATCGAGCTGTCTGACCTTCTGTCTCTTTCATTTTGCAGGGATGAAGTTTTCTTTGGAGAACCTCCTGGAGGGGGCGGCCCAGCGGGACGTCGTGGAGGTGGATGAGCCCGCAGCGAAGAGGGCTCGCACAGAGACGAGCCGGGAGGTCGTGGCGGCGACCGTGCCCGACCCAGCTGCTGCCATTTCCCCGCCCAGGCCACCCCAGGGCGGGGTTCCTGGTACTTCGGCCACGCGGCCCGGCGGCGCCGCAGAGAGAGCTCCAGCGCCCGCCGCTCCGCCTGTCTCCGGGCCTGTCATCGCCGCCAGCCCGACAGCGCCGTCTGTGGCGACCGCCGGCCCGTCGGTTGCGGCTCCGTCTGAGGGGGCAGCTGCCGCAGGGGCCGGCCCGAAGGGTCCGGCACCGGTGATCTCCCACCGGGACTCGGTCATCCTCGACAGGGGACTGGCGGAAAAGATGATGGAGTACGCCTCCACCGCCCGGGACCGCCGAGCTCGGGGCGGCCGAGACTATGCGGACGCTCTGCTCGGCATCCTTCCTCAGCTTTTCACGGTAAGCGCGAGCTTCCTCTTCTTTCTTTTCTCTCTCTTTTTTTTTTTTTTTTTTTTTTTTCTCGAGGCTTTTCTGCCTCTGCTCTGACAGGTGTTGCCTTTGTATTGCAGATCGGGAACGACGTCCTCTTACTGAGGAATTACCTCATAGGGAACGCCAAGAGGGACTCCGATCGGGAGCTGAAGCTCGGCAAGCTCGCGGCCGACGTGAAGGACCTGATGGAGAAGGGGGCCGAGCTGCGAGCCGAGAAGCAAGCCCTCCAGTCCGACCTGACGCGTTCCGAGGAGCGGAACAAGGAGTTGGAGGCCTCATTGTCGGAGGAGCGGGCCTCCAACCAGCGTCGAACCGAGGAGGAGGCAGCGGAGAAGGCCCGCCTGCAGGCCCACTCCCAATGGCTGGAGCGCCAGCTGGAGGAGGCCCGGCGAGAGGTGGCCGCTGCGAAGGACCGGAGCGCCTACGTCAACAGGCTCCTGGAGGCGGCCAAGCGAGAAGCGCAGGAGGCCGTCCCCAAGTTCCGGGCCTCCGACGAGTTCACGTCGGAGGTCCGGGAGGCCGCCGTGGACTCCTTCCTGAAGGGGTTCCGGATGTGCCGGGAGAAGGTGGGGGCCTTCTTCCCCCACCTGGACCTGAGCGGGGTCGTCGTCGGCGGCCGAAAGCCAGGGGGCAAGAGCAGGGTTCCCGGCGCGGCCAGAGCGATGCCTGCGGCGCCATCGACCAGGATGCCGCGGCCCCGGAATAGCCCCAGGAGCCGGCAACTGCAGAGGTTGAGGAAGCAGCGCCCGCGCCTCCGGCAGATGGTTCCGAACCCGCGCCCCAGTGACCCGGCACCATCTTTTTGTTCTATCTTTGTAGTTTTTGTTTTTTGGGGAGTCCCGGCCTGTCGGGGCTCCCAGCTTGTAGCAACTACTTATATTAATGAAGATCCAAGCTTTATCGAAACTTTGTTCGTCGTCTCGTTATACTTTTTCTCTTCTTTTCTTTCTGAGATGTCGATCTGGAACACCTGAAGTAACTACAGGCCTGGTCCTTCCATTGCTCAAATCGAAGGATGGGGCCCGCTGAGCCACGTCGCAGCGAGGCAAACCTTGAGCAGGTCCGATTTTGGGCTGCCTTCATGCTTGGGCGAACAACACGGTTTCTGCACCGTCTTCCAGACCGAAACTCGGGATCTCCGGACTAAGCTTGGTGCCGCAGGCTTTCTCAAGCCTTGCGCAGCTCACTGAGCTGTGCCCCGGGCTCGCGTGGGCGAACTGGGTTCGGCGCCACCTTCCAGGCCAAAGCCCCAGGATCTTCCGGACTGAGCTCCATGCCGCGGGCTTTCTCAAACCTTGCGCGGCTTGCTGAGCTGTGCTCCGGGCTTGCGTGGGCGAACTGGGTTCGGCGCCACCTTCCAGGCCGAAGCCCAGGATCTTCCGGACTGAGCTCCATGCCGCAGGCTTTCTCAAACCTTGCGCGGCTTGCTGAGCTGTGCTCCGGGCTTGCGTGGGCGAACTGGGTTCGGCGCCACCTTCCAGGCCGAAGCCCAGGATCTTCCGGACTGAGCTCCATGCCGCAGGCTTTCTCAAACCTTGCGCGGCTTGCTGAGCTGTGCTCCGGACTTGCGTGGGCGAACTGGGTTCGGCGCCACCTTCCAGGCCGAAGCCCAGGATCTTCCGGACTGAGCTCCATGCCGCAGGCTTTCTCAAACCTTGCGCGGCTTGCTGAGCTGTGCTCCGGGCTTGCGTGGGCGAACTGGGTTCGGCGCCACCTTCCAGGTCGAAGCCCAGGATCTTCCGGACTGAGCTCGATGCCTCAGGCCTTCTCGTCGAAGTTTTGGAGGGAGTGTGCGAACTGGGGAAGCTTTGTTATAGAAACTGGGAGCCTTACATCACTGGTAGTACATTCTCAGGTTCGAGGAGTTCCAGGTCCGGGAGAACCTGGCACCTCCCAATTCTTCCAAGTAATATGCTCCATGAGGGAGGGCTTCCGCCACCCGATATGGGCCTTCCCAGTTGGGCGAAAGCTTGCCGCATTCCCGTGGCTGGGAGGCTTCTGCGCGTCGGAGGACCAGGTCCCCGGGACGAAAAACCTTCGGCCGCACTCGGGAGTTGTAATATCTGGCTACTCGTTGCCGGTATGCCGCCATTCGGATTCGGGCCTTGTCCCTCGTTTCCTCGAGTAGGTCTAGGTTGAGCATCATCCTGGCCGGGTTTTCTGTCTCGTCGTATTGCTCCACGCGCAGCGTGGGTAGGCTGAGCTCGATCGGGATGACTGCCTCGGCTCCGAAGACGAGGTTGAATGGAGTCTCGTCGGTAGCCGTCCTCGGGGTGGTGTGATATGCCCAAAGGATGCTGGGAAGTTCATCGGCCCACCTGCCCTTGGCCTGATCCAGCCGCGTGCGGAGGCCCTGGAGAATGGTCCTGTTCGTGACTTCGGCTTCCCCGTTGGTCTGAGGGTGCGCCACCGAGGTGAAGCGATGTTTGATGCCGAGGTCGCTGCAGAAATCTTCGAACTCCCGACAGTCGAACTGGCGTCCGTTGTCAGTGACCACGGTGTGGGGGAGGCCGAAGCGGCAGACGATGGACTTCCAGAAGAACTTGGCGACGTTTGCTTCGGTGATTCTTGCCAAGGGCTCGGCCTCGACCCACTTTGTGAAGTAGTCGATAGCCACTATCAAAAACTTCCACTGGCCGGACGCCGGCGGGAATGGGCCCAGGAGGTCCATCCCCCACTGGGCGAACGGCCAGGGGGCTGAGAGCTGAGAGATCGGGTTGGAGGGTTGCCGCTGCACCGTGGCGTGGCGCTGGCACCGGTCGCACTTCTTCACGAAGTCGGCGGCGTCTTCCTTCATTGTCTCCCAGAAGTAGCCTTGACGAAGGGCCTTGTACGCCAATGCCCTGCCCCCCACGTGGTTCCCGCAGATGCCTTCGTGAATCTCCTGGAGCACAAACTTGGCTTCTGTGGGTCCGATGCACTTGAGGAGGGGATAAGAGTAGGATCTTCGATACAGCTGTCCGTCCATCAGGACGAACCGCACGGCCTTCTTTCTGATGAGGCGAGCCGCCTCTCGATCCTCCGGCAGGGTGCCGCTGGTGATATACGCAGCGTACTTGTCCATCCAGCCGGGCTCCTGGCCGACCTGATGGACCTCCACCGGTGCTTCGAGGCTTGGGACCTCAAGTCGCTCCACATGAGCGCGTTCCAGCATCGTGTCCGGCAGGGTCGCCAACCGAGAGAGGGCATCCGCGCGAGCGTTCTCCCCGCGGGGGATATGGAAGACGCTGAAGCGCCGGAACTTGGAAGCGCCCGCCTTGACGAGCTCCAAGTACTTCGCCATCTGGGGGTCGTGTGCGACGTACTCCCCGGATACCTGCCCCGCCACGAGCTGGGAGTCAGTAAAAGCTCTGAGGTTGGTCACGCCCAGCTCGCGGGAGACTCTCAGTCCGGCAAGAAGTGCCTCGTACTCCGCCTGGTTGTTTGTCGCGGGGAACTGGAAATGGAGTGCGCACTCAGCGACAACCCCATCGCCGTTGGCAAGGATGAGCCCGGCTCCGCTTCCGCCGGAGTTTGAGACTCCGTCTACATGGAGGATCCAGGCGTCCTCTCCGGGCTCATCGGCGCCGACCTCCATCGGCCGGGCCGGGGGGCCCTCCCCGGGCCCCTTGCCCAAGCCTGCGCACTCGACCAAGAAATCGGCCAGCACCTGCGCCTTCATGGCCGACCTCGGTCGGTATGTAATGTCGAACTCGCTGAGTTTTAGTGCCCACTTGGCCAATCATCCCGAGGTATCGGGTCGGCTGAGCACCGCTTTCAGCGGTTGGTCCGTCAAGACAGCGATGGGGTGCGCTTGGAAATAGGGCCTGAGACGCTGGGCAGACACTATTAGCGCAAAAACAAGTTTCTCGGGCCGGGAATACCTGAGCTCCGCGTCTCGGAGGAGTTTACTGGTATAGTACATCGGCCGCTGGAGCCCGTGGTCGTCGGTTCGGACCAAGACAGAGCTGACGGCCTCCGGGGTAACCGCCAAGTAGAGGGTTAGCTCCTCTCCCTCCTAGGGCCTGGACAGCAAAGGTGGGGACGCGAGCGTCTTCTTCAGCTCCTCGAAGGCCTGCTGGCACTCCTCGGTCCAAGCAAAGCCATTCATCTTCCTCAGCACCTTGAAGAAGGGACGGCAGCGGTCCGCCGACCTGGAAATAAAATGGCTAAGGGCCGCAACTCGGCCGGTTAGTTGTTGCACCTGCTTCTTGGAGGCGGGCCGCTCCATGTCCAGGATAGCCTGGACCTTCTCCGGGTTGGCCTCGATTCCTCTTTGGGTCACCATAAACCCTAGGAACTTCCCGGCGGAGACGCCGAAGGCGCACTTCGCCGGGTTCAGCTTCATCTGATGGCGCCAGAGGTTGCCGAACGCCTCCGTCAAGTCAGCCACGTGGTTCGAATCAAGTTTGCTCATTACCAGCATGTCGTCCACGTACACCTGCATGTTGCGACCTATCTGGTCTTTGAAGATTTTACTGACCAGACGTTGATACGTCGCCCCCGCGTTCTTGAGGCCGAAGGGCATCATCCTATAACAGAAAGTCTCGCGGTCAGTAATGAAGGCGGTGTGCTCTTCGTCCTCCGGGTTCATCCGGATCTGGTTATATCCGGAGAAGGCGTCCATGAATGACAGGAGGCGATGCCCCGAGGTGGTGTCGACCAGCTGGTCGATCTTCGGCAGAGGGAAGCTGTCCTTCGGGCAAGCTCGATTGAGGTCGGTGTAGTCCACGCAGATCCTCCACTTACCACTACTCTTCTTTACCATGACCACGTTTGCTAACCAGCTGGGGTATTGGACTTCTCGGACAAAACCGGCGGCGAGGAGCTTTTCTACCTCCTCGTTGATCGCCTTCTATCTCTCCATGGCGAAGCTTCTCTTCTTCTGGCGGACCGGGCGGCAACCTGGGTCCACGTTCAGGCTATGCATGATGATCTCGGGCGGGATGCCCGGCATGTCGGCCACCGACCAGGCGAACACGTCAGCGTTGGCACGGAGAAACTCCAGCAGGCGGGTTCGCTCTTCCTCGGGGAGCTGGGCCCCGACTTGCACCGTCTTCAGGGGGTCCGAACCGAGGGGGAAAGTTAGCAGGCGCTCCACGGGCCCTCCCCTGGGTTCCTTCTCTCTCAGATCGAGATCTTCAATATCGTGGGCGAGCTCTGCACTCCTGGTGCCTGGGACTGTCTGGAGGCAGAGCGGAACCGGTTGGATTGTCCCCTTCATTTCCCCGGGCCCGGAAGGCGTAGGGAACTGCACCAACAGCCTCCTCGTGGAGATGGTGGCGTCCAGTTGGTTGAGCCCGGGACGCCCGAGAATGGCGTTGTAAGGTGAAGGGAGCTTGACGACAGTGAATGTTATCATGACGGTCGCCTGCCGGGGCGGGGATCCGGCGGTGACCGGGAGAGTGATCTCTCCTTCGACCCCCACGGAGTCTCCTGTAAAACCTACCAGCGGGATGTGTACTGGCTTCAGCCGATCGGGAGATAAGTTCATTCGAGAGAAAGCATCGTAAAAAAGTACGTCGGCCGAGCTTCCACTATCCATCATGATTCGATGTACAGGATGCTTCGTGATGGTCATCTCGACCACCACGGCATCGTTGTTTACATTGTCATTGATTTCCCCTCCCTCGGGAGGGATTACATTCTCCGGGACTTCCCGGGCTCTCTTCTCTGCTCGGCCGGACCCGCGTGAGATCATGCCCACGGGCTTCTCCGTTGGGCGGTTATCGATCGCGGGGACAGGCGGTAAGGCCGCGAGCGGCTGCCCTTCAGAGGGGACCCCGTTCTTAACGAACTTCCTGAGGTAACCCCTCCCGATCAGCTCCTCAATCTCCCACTTCAGATGGCGACACTCCTCCGTGTCGTGCCCGTGTTCGCGATGGAACTGGCAGTACTTCGATTTGTCTCGGGCGGCTCTCGGGTTCTGAGGAGGAGGTCGGCGGAGGTAGCGCTCGCCCTCGATTTTCATGAGGATCTTCGTTCGAGGTGCGAGGAGAGGGGTGTACCTCCGCTCTGGAGCGGCTTCGCCTCTCGGCTTTGGATTTGGGCGGAGCTCGGCAGATGGCCCGGGCCTCCGAGCTCCGGGATGTCCCTCGGGAGCGGCTTCTTTGGAGTCTTCCCGTCCAGCTCTCGACGGGTGCGGTCGGCCTCCTCCGCTCGGATGTACTTGTGGGCGCGGATGAGGAGCTCAGAATACGTCCTGGGCGGCTTCTTGTCCAGGGAATAGGTTAGGCGGGACGTCTTGAGTCCGCGCTTCAAGGCCAGCATGGCGACGGGCTCGTCCAAGCTGTAGATCTCCAGTGCTGCGGTCTTGAACCGGGAGATGTAGTCCCGGAGCAGCTCCTGGTCCTGCTGGCGGATGGAGAAGAGGCTGTCCACCTCTCTTGGCACCTTTCGACAGGCGTCGAAGTGCGCCACGAACTTTCCTTCCAACTGCTGGAAGGAGCAAATGGATCCGGGCTCGAGACGGGTGAACCAGACTCGAGCGGCCTTCCGAAGGGTCGCAGGGAAGGCGATGCACAGGAGGGCGTCGGTGGCGCCCTGGACCCTCATGAGAGCTTTATAGCTCTCCAAATGGTCCAGGGGGTCGGTGGTCCCGTCGTAGGGGTCCACCTGCGGCATGCGGAACCGTTTCGGGATCGGTTCCGCCTGGATTTCCTCAGAGAAGGGGGGGGGCAGGAGTCGTAGCCCGCCGGGCCAGCCGACGAGTTCTGCAGGTCGGCGAACCGTCGGGCGAACTCTGCCAACTTACGCTCATGCTCTTCTAGGCACCTCTCGGCCTGGCGCCTGATGGCCTCGTCGGTGGAGTCTTCCACCGAGACTGCAGGTGAAGGGGGCGCCGATCGGTCTCGGCGCGAGGTCTGGCCTCGGCGTCGCTTGCTGCGATGCGCCGTTTCGGCCCCATCGGCCGGGGATCGACTCTCGTGATCCTCCGAACCGGAAAAGTTTCTCTTCGCGGGAGCTTGGTGGCTCCCCCGAGGGTTGGAGATAGCCCGCGGATGGGATGGCCTGCCTTGGATTGAGCGCAGGCTCCCATGCTGCCCCGCGGCTCGGGCCGCGGGAGTCCCTGGCTGAGGCTGAGTGGCCAGGGACCGCTGCTGATGCTGAAGCTGTCGGACCGCTGAGGTCAAGGTCTGCAGCTGCTGGACGATGGCCGCAAGGGATCCGTCCACCGGGGCAGGCTGCTGCGAAAGAGGAGGAGGAGCCGAAAGCTCCCGTTCGGGGGTGTGGCCCCCTGGAGGGGAGTGGGCTTCTCCCACACGGCTGGGGGATGCCTCGCGACCACGAGTGACCACCATTGCTGGAGAGCGCGACACCTGCAGAAAGCTGGTTCCCACTAGGGGTTAGTATCCTGCCCCCCTGATGCGGAACTAATATGCATGCAATTTTTTTATATGTTTTATATGTGGGGTTGGGTGATTAATTCCCGAATTTCAGATTAAAATAAGTTATAGGGAATTTTATATGAATTTTAGAAGATCAGCATGCAGATTAGGACCTAGAAAAGTAGAAAAGAAGGATCGCCGGGGCTGAGAAGCCTCGGTTAGGGCAAGTTCTCCTACAATAAAACTACTGGAGGTAGAGGGGTGTACCTGACAACGTCTGTGAAGATCGCAGCAAAAGGGTCTCTCGTTCCTCGACGGATGCGGCCTGGAAAATCGAGCCAAAGACCCGCGGATACCCGGCTTTCTGCTCGGTGATCCGATTGAGGCTTGGCTGGAGTCGTTGGATTCGTAGGAACTCGGGGACCTGCAAACGACCTGTCAGGGGTTAGAAAACTCACAAAGGAACAAGAAACAAAGGAAAAACAGCAAGGGAAGGCTTCTTTTGGAGTGGGCGTCCAGGGATCTGAGATGCTTGTTGGTAGCAGGAAGATGATTGCAGCACTGGGAAGAAGAACTCTCGCAAATCCCTTTATGCACACAGCAGGGTATCACACAACTCAATAGAAGAACTCAAGGTTTTCATTCATCAAAAATTCCCCTCATACAAGAGGCTAGGGTCCCTTAAATAGACCCTTAACCTTGGGCTCCAAGTAAGGGTACATAAGTCTTTACATAAGAATCCTTTTCCCTCTCAAACCCTAGCTAGAAAATAAGGAAATATTAGGTAGAAAAATCCCTAAAATTTTTCTTGACTTGGTCAAGACTCCAAGGACGCCTAGGGGGGCGTGTTGGGCTTCTAGGAGCAGCAAAAGGCCGGCCCAAAGGGGCCCGGGTGCATGGGTTTGGGCCTCTGGAAGCTGGGGTGGCCTGGTAGCCAGGTAGCAGGAATATTCCCTGGTATCTTGCTTCTTAGGGGCTTGGGCTTGGCACCTGGGCTTGATTTCATTGGGCTAGGATGCAGATGGACCTCTGGAATCATGGATGCCCTTATTTATGAATATACTTTGGCATCTGGAAGGGAATCTGGGCATCTGGAGGGCATCTGCAAGGAATCAGGGTTTCTGATTTTTCTCCTGGGGTCTTCAAATCTTCAAGCTAGGTTGGACTTGGGCTAAACTTCCATGTCTTCAATCTGGTTGGACTTGGTCTTCACTTATATAATATAGTCTTGAGTCTTCAGTATGCTTGGACAGGACTCAAAAAAATAAAATTAGCTCAACATGAGCTAACTAGCATTGGACTGAACTAGCTCAACATGAGCTGACTAGTACAGAACTGAAATAACAACTAAAATGGACTCAGATGATCTAAGCCCTTATTACAGATAGATTCATAAATTATTGATCAATTTACAGAGGGTTGAAAAAGCCTCTGTCTTATTCTGGTGCCTCAGGTGTCCCCACCACCCCCTACCTGGCGTGCCAATCTGTTGCCGCTCTCGTCGCCGCGCCCGTGCCTCGGATCAGCCGATCCTTCCTGACCGCCTGGCGAGGGAGCCTCCCTTCCTGCGGAGAACCTGCAACAAAGGAGTTAGAAGTCCCTGGCCGGGGATCCCGGCGAGGGGGCTCCGACGGTCAAATCAGTAGACGACGAGAAGGAACAGACTCTCCCCCCGGGCCCTCGAAAGGGTCCCAGATTTAGAGAGTTAATTGGTGAAGGAAGCGCTCTGGGGACCGGAATTTCGGCTGGGCTTGCTTGCCGAACTCACGCCCAGTGTTCCCCTCTCGGGATCCCTGGTTTCTCTCTCGATGCAAGGCCTTGTGCCGGTGCTCCTCCCTTGTCCCCAGGCTAGTTTGGCTTACCTTGTCGTCCCCAGATTCTTCCTTCTTTATCCCCTTCCTGGCACGCCAATCTGTCTCTTTCTGCCTCGGGAACCCTCCTCCCCCGTCCTCTTCTCTTTTCCCTTTTTGGTGAAGGGTGCCAGGCGGCTTTCCGACCTCGTCCGCCAGGCCCAGTAGGGAAAAGGCAAAGACAGGAGAGAAAAAGAGGGAGGGCGGCGCTGGCAGAGCGGCCGGTCGTCAAGCCTCGGGCTCTGTGAGAGCGCTCCCTTCCCCGAGCGTGGGCGCCAACCGTTTATGGGGCCTGTTCCGTCAGGATCGGGTCTCTCGGCTGCGGGACCTGTCGGGCCGATGCAAGTGACGTTCCGCGTGCCGTCGCCCTCCGTACGGATGCCGTCTGGGGTCGGTACGGCCCGAGGGATGCCCTCGGGACCTGTCTCTTTCCTCGGGGGCCTCTCCGTACGAGCGGTCTGACCTCGGCTGAGTTGGACCCGTCTCCGGGGGCCAACTAGCGAGGGGTGAAGGATCCGCCGACCTCGGCTTAGGTGGACCCCTCCTGGGTGGACACCCGGCGAGGTGGCAGGAGGTCGCCTGGCTTCGGCCGAGGTGGGCCCGTCTCTGGGTGGCCACCTGGCGAAGGACGAAGGATCTGCCGACCTCGACTTAGGTGGACCCCTCCTGGGTGGACACCTGGCGAGGTGGCAGGAGGTCGCCCGGCTTCGGCCGAGGTGGGCCCGTCTCCGGGTGGCCACCTGGCGAAGGGCGAAGGATCTACCGACCTCGGCTTGGGTGGACCCCTCCTGGGTGGATGCCTGGCGAGGCGGCAGGGGGCCGCCCGACCTCGGCCGACCTCACTCGGGCGGACCCCTCCGGGCCCGGGCGCCAATGAGGTGGTAGAGGAACTCCGGGCCGAGCTCGACCTCGGCGAGGGCGGTTTGTTTCAAACAGTCGTCGGGTGGTGCGGTACGCCGATCCTAGCTTTGCGGATGTGGCGCTGACTAGGCCAGGGAAACTTACACATGGCTCACTCGTATTCGACGATACCTGAGCCTGGCCACGTCACTTCACGGCTGTAACACTAATCATTGAAAATGATATTCCAATGTTGCAATCAGTCAAAGCTTGGCTATCTAAATAGTTTTTCATAAAAGATTTAGAAGAAGCATCCTATATATTAGGTATAAAGATCTATAGAGATAGATCTAAGAGAATGCTTGGCTTATCTCAATCCAGGTACATTGACTTAGTATTGAAAAGATTCAATGAGGGAAGTAAAAGGGGTTACTATTAACTTTGGTCTTGATTTTGATGAATAACAAAATACTTAAATATATATGAGTACTAATGTGTATTAAAAATGTTTATTAGATACTGGTACTCATCAGTATTGAAAGTTTGAATTACTTGTCAATTAGTTGAAAAAGTTAGTTAAATTAATAAAATTTCAAGTTATATGACTTTGAAATATGAGGAAGATCTTGAAGAGCTCATAATTTTAATTTGGACATGTTTCGACACTAGTCAGGTCAAGTGTCGATACTTGAAAGTGTCGATACTTGGAAGTGTCGACACTTGAAGTGTCAACTCATAGAAGCTTGAGCTGGTACACAAAAAAAATCTCAACCAGCATGCAAAAGTGTCGACTCATGGTCAGCCAATGTCGACTCAAGCGTCGACTTATGAATAGTGAAGTGTCGACTCAAGGCCTGAGACCAAACAGAAGACAGAATGAATTGATTTCAGGAGTTTGGTCAAGTATCGACTCATGGACTAAAGTATCAACTCAAGGTGTTAACTCACCAGATGACGTATCGATATACCAGTGCATTTCATAGAGCTTCAGAAAATATTTTTGACCTGGTGTTGACTCATATAACTGAAATGTTGACTCATGGAACTGAAGTGTCGACACTTGAAGTAACTGCTAGTTTTTCTAAAGCATAGAACTTCCTAAATTTATTTTTAATGGCTATATTTTTCTCTTCAACCGTCTTAAATGATCATTTAAGGTTTGGGGAGCTATTTAAAGTGGACCAAACTTAAGAGAGAAGTAACTAATGAGAATTTATTGATTATCCATTAAGAATTCATTACTTTTGAGAAAAGTTGAGCCTTCAAGCATTCAAAGAATTCAAGAGTATTCAAGTCCAACCATTCAAGCATTGATTAAGGCTTCAATAACTTGAAGACAAGCTTCTTCAATATCATCAAAAGCTTCAAAGAGATATTTGCTTTTTACTTAAAAAGCTTTATTGTATTGATACTCTTTTACTTGTGCTTTTATTGCTACTAGTTTCAAGTAAATAGAAACTAGTATTGAGGTTTGTTAGTGAGCCTTTGTGTTAAAATCAACGAAGATTTTTGGTTAGCCTTTATAAAAAACCAAGAAGGTTGTTGGTGAACCTAAGTGATAAAACCAATAAGGAGTTTTGACTTGTGATCCCAGGAAAACAATTTGGATTTTGATTAGTGAGCCTGGAAAACTAATCTGTTATAATCAAGGGTGATTGTAGTGAAATTCCCAAGAGAAGCTTGGGGAGTGGACGTAGGTGCCAAGGGATGCATCGAACCACTATAATTTATTATGTTTGTGATTGCTTGCTTCTCCTTGTTATTTGCTTTGCATTTACATATTACTTTTGTTGCATATTTTCTTTAAGCACACAAACACCTTTGGAAATATATTAGCATTTTGTTTTAAATTGGCACATACTTGTTTAAAATTTTTAAAATCCAATTCACCCCTCCTCTTGGGTTGCATCACTGGGCAACAAGTGGTATCAGAGCCTGGTACTCTGTGTCGCGGTATCAAAACTTGGTACTCAACGAATTGATCCATCGATGTTGAGTCAAAGATCATGGCAGCCCAATATGGTGCTTGTATTGCTGAAAGGCAAGCTTTAACCCGACCACCTTTATTCAATGGCACAAATTACACTTATTGGAAAACTCATATACATATTTTCATTCAGTCTATAGATTACAATCTTTGGAAAATAATCACCAAAGGTCCTCACACATCCACTATTTTGGTTAATGGCATTCCCACACTTAAACTTGAAGAAGATTGGGATGAGAATGATATTAAACAAGCTGAATTAAGTGCTAAAGCAATAAATTTACTATTTTGTGCTTTAGATCCAAGTGAATTTAATAGAATTTTTGCATGTAATTTTTCTAAATAGATTTGGGATACACTTGAAGTTATCCATAAGGGTACAAATCAAGTGAAGAATTCTAAAATTAATATGCTTGTACATATATATGAAATATTTAAAATAAAAAATTTTGAATCTATTTCTAAAATGTATGCTAGATTTACTAATATAATCAATATCTTGAAAAGTCTAGGCAAAATTTATTCTAATGTTGAACTTGTAAATAAAATTCTCAGGTCTTTGCATTCTTCCTGGGATGCTAAGGTGACTGCGATTCAAGAGGCCAATGATCTTGATACATCCTTGGATCAACTTTTGGGATCTCTTATGACTTATAAGCTATCCCTAAGGCAAAAGGTGGATGAAAATGATAAAAAGAAGAAAACGGTAGCCCTTGATTCCACAACTCCTAAAGAAAGCTCAAGTGATGAATCTGGAGAAGATGAAGATCAAGATGAGATTGCAAATATGGCTCGAAAATTCTAAAGATTCTTAAGGAGGAAGAAGCAAGAAATCAAGAAAAAGGAAAAAGGAGAATGAGAAGAAGAAAGAAGGCCCAATTTATTTTGAGTGCAAGAGGCCGAGCCACTACATGATGAATTGCCCTCTTCTCAAAAAGGGCAAGAGAAAACTTAGAAAGAAGGCTATGATAGCCACATGGAGAGATAATGAAGATTCTACTTCAGAGAAGGAAGAGCAAAATGTTGCCAACCTATGTTTCATGGCAAATGAAGAAGATGTAAATTCTGAATTTGAAAATAATTTTACTTTTGATGAATTACAAGATGCATTTGAAGAATTAACGAATGCTTATTTGAAACTGAAATCAAATTATAAAGATTTAAGGAAACAATTTTCTGAACTATCTTTCAAAAATTTAAAAAAAAATTGAAGAAAAAGATAGTTTGGTGAAAGAAAATGTTGATTTAAAAAATATGTGCAATGAGATTTCAAATGAGAAAAATGATTTGTTTGAAGAATTGCAAGATTTGAAAAAGATTAAATCAAATTTTGAAAAATAAAAAGCTTCAAAGGATTGCAAGGTTTTTATTCAAAATGATGAGCTTTTAAAGAAAAACAAAGATCTTGAAATAGAAAACAAAAATTTAAAAGATGAGCTTGATAGAATGAACTATTTTGTTGAAAAGTTTACTTTTAGCTCTGAAAAGTTTAATTTATTGTAAAGTAATCAAAGAGCTATTTGTGATAAGGCTGGACTTGGATATAAATAACCTAAGAAACAAAAATATTTGAAAAACTTCTTTGTTCCGGTTTCTTCAAATGTTATATGTTTTGGCTGTAACAAATTTAGACACAAAACTTATCAATGTAATCTTAGGAAGACAAATAATTTTAAAAAAATTTGGGTTCCAAAAGGAACCATCCTTGCTAACATAAAAGGACCCAAGAAACCTTGGATACCAAATGCATCCACCTGATTTGTTTATGCAGGAATGTCTTGCAGCCCAACAAAAGAAAGGAAAAAAAGATGATGATTGAATAATGGCTGTACGAGACATATAAAGAGTGGATCTGATTAAAGAAGGACTATCATTTGGTGAAATCTAATTATCCCCTTCCATATTTATTGAATTAAAATTATTAGGTGAAATATGTCTTGATATCTAGCTTAGTGTTTTTATACATGTTTTATCTAAACATTTTCTATGTGGTATAAGTAGCCTTGACAATTATCTTTATTACTCAATCATATCGAGTCAAAACTTATAGCCATTGTGTATGAACAAGATATTGATTTTGATGAATTGTATGTATACTTGTGGCTATAAGACTTTCTGTGGTATCAAATCAACTAGTATTTGAACATTTCATGGATTTCCAATTATCTTTAATAGATGTTAAAAGTGTTCTAAAAATCATACATATCTTGTTCAAATTTTTAGATTGCATAAAAAGCTTGATATTTAAAACAGGCCCCCATGCATGGTATGAAATATTTAGCAAAAATTTTTATTTTTGGCCATGTTTTTTAAAGGGATGTTACATTCAGAGGGAGCAAAGATTTATTTAAAAAAGCGGAAAATATTTTGTTCTTGAAAATACTTTGGTATTAGATTACTTCATGCATTGTATATCATATTTTTGGTATCAATATATATTTGTTATCAGTATGTTTCAGTTTATCATATTCATGCTTTATTGATTTTGATACTCTTCTTGCTATTCTTTTCACCTTATCCCCACTTTGTATTGCTTTCCATCTTTTTCATGATGATAAAAAGGGGGAGAGATATATGATAAACATGAAAAAGGGAGAGAGATATGATAGAGATATGATAAATATGAGAGATATGGAAGAAAGTACAAAAGGGGGAAGAAAATAAAAAGTTGTAACTTAAAGGGAAGGATTGGTAAGGAAGAGAAAGTTTGAAAATTTTGAACAAATTTTGAAAGGGGGAGCTTTATCTTGAACTTATTGCAAATCTTTTAAGTTTATCATATTTATATACTTAAAGATTGTGTCATCATCAAAAATGGAGAGATTGTTGACTTTGATATTGATTTTGATGAATGACAAAATACTTAAGTATATATGAGTACTAATATGTGTTAAAAGTATTTATCTGATATAGGTACTCATCAGTATTGAAAGTTTAAATTACTTGTCAATTAGTTGAAGAAGTTAGTTAAATTAATGAAATTTCAAGTTATATTAGCTTTGAAATATGAGGAAGATCTTGAAGAGCTCACAATTTTAATTTGGATAAGTTTTGGTACTGGTCAGGTTAAGTGTCGATCTTGGAAGTGTCGACACTTGAAGTGTTAACTCACAGAATCTTGACCTGATACGCAGAAGGAATTTCAACCGGCATACAGAAGTGTTGACTCATGGTCAGCCAAGTATCGATTCAAGTATCGACTCATGAACAGTGAAGTATCGACTCAAGGTCTGAGACCAAACAGAAGACAGAATGAGTTGATTTTAGGAGTTTGGTCAAGTGTCGACTCATGGACTGAAATATTGACTCAAGGTGTCGACTCACCAGATGAAGTGTTGATACACCAGTGCATTTCAGAGAGCTTCAGAAAATATTTTTGGTCTAGTGTCGACTTATGGAGCTGAAGTGTCGACTCAAGGTGTCGACTCATGGAGCTGAAGTATCGATACATGGAGTAATGGCTAGTTTTTCTGAAGCGTAGAGCTTTCCAAATTTATTTCTAATGGCTATATTTTTCTCTTCCACGGTCATAAACGATTATTTAAGGTTTGAAAAGCTATTTAAAGCGGACCAAACTCAAGAGGGAAGTAACTAATGAGAATTTATTGATTATCTATTAAGAGTTCATTATTTTTAGAGAAGTTGAGCTTTCAAGCATTCAAAGCATTCAAGAGCATTCAAGTCTAACCATTCTTGCATTGATTAAGGCTTCAATAACTTGAAGATAAGCTTCTTCAATATCATCAAGAGCTTCAAAGAGATATTTGCTTTTTATTTAGAAAGCTTTATTATATTGATACTCTTTTACTTGTGCTTTAATTGCTGCTAGTTTCAAGTAAATAGAAACTAGTATTGAGGTTTATTGGTGAGCCTTTGTGTTAAAACCAATGGAGGATTTTGGTTAGCCTTTGTGAAAAATTAAGAAGGTTGTTGGTGAACCTAAGTGAGAAAACCAACAAGGGATTTTAACTTGTGCTCCCGGGAAAACAATTTGAGTTTTGATTAGTAAGCCCGGAAAACTAATCGGCTGTAACTTAGGGTGATTATAGTGAAATTTTCAAGGAAAGCTTGGAGAGTGACGTAGATGCTAAGGGATGCACCGAACCATTATAGATTTATAGTATTTATGATTGCTTGCTTCTCCTTGTTATTTGCTTTGCATTTACATTATTATTTTTGCTGCATATTTTCTTTAAGCACACAAACACCTTTGGAAACATATTAGCACTTTGTTTTAAATTGGCACATACTTGTTTAAAGTTTTTAAAACCTAATTCACCCCCCCTCTTGGGTTGCATCACTGGGCAACAGTTACTTACCCATGAGTCAAGACATACAACTTTCTAAGAAGATGTCTCCTAAGACACCTAAAGAGAGATAAAAAATGAGTAAGATTCCTTATGCTTCAGTTGTAGGATCAATCATGTATGCCATGTTATGTACCAGGCCTGATGTTGCTTATACCTTAGGCATAGCAAGCAAATTCTAGGTTGATCTAAAGGAGGATCATTGGAAAGCTAAAAAAAATATTCTTAAGTATCTTAGAAAGACTAAAGATATTTTTTCTAATATATGGAGGATCAAATTTAAAACTAGAAGGCTATACCGATTCTAGTTTTCAATCAGATCCAGATGATAGTAAATCCATATCAGGGTATGTCTTTACTCTATATGGAGGTGTAGTGAGTTAGAAAAATATCAAATAGTAAACTATAGCTAACTTAGTTACTGAGGTAGAATATATAGCTGCTAGTGAAGCCATTAAAGAAGCTATCTGGATGAAAAAGTTTATCTCAAATTGGATTAGTTCCTATGATACAATAACCGATGCCACTTTATTGTGATAACACTGGATCTGTTATACAAGTTAAGTAACCAAGGTCTCATAAAAAATTCAAGCACATCCTAAGATGCTTCCATCTCATTCATGAGATCATTGAAACACATGATTTTATAATGAGTAGATATAAAGAATAACATAGCAAATCCATTCACTAAAGCCCTTCTTCAACAGTAATTTGATTGCCATTTAGATTATATGGAAATTAAATACAAGGATGATTGGTTTTAGTACAAGTCGGAGATTGAAAGATTAGTATCCTAAAAGCCAATCATATTTTTTATAAAATAGGAGCTTATCTGTACAATTCTTCTGGCTCATATATGATTTTAATAAAAAGCATTTTGTTTCATCATATACTGTGTCTTATACTTTCTTATAATGAACTTCATAAATTAGGACAATGATTTTAGGGTATATTGGAGTTCATAATAGTGAGACCTAAGATCTTATAAATCCTAATCTAAAATATTCCTAGTCATGGGATCATCGAGTCTGGGATCGATATTTCCAGAGAGACTAGCACATCCTATGTATACTCGATGAAGAGAGTGATTGGTCGCACGACCACTTATATAAAAATACTAATACAAGGATGTGGATGCTCATCAGGATATGAGTTCATTAAATTGATCTGTTATGAGAATATCTGATGGAAGTCTTACTACTTGTCAAAAGATAATTCTCTTAGTGAAAGTTGTGCAAGTGATCCTTAGACTTGAGATCACCATGATATCTTATACACATGAATCCATGTTTTAGTTTATACTTATTCATGACATAGTCATGTACAGGATATTCATGGATATGTTGAATTATGTATGAAGGTTATGAGTAGGTCAACAAGAAATCGATCATTCATAGTAAGAGAAATATTTATCCAATGCAATCTCATTAAATGATGACTCAGAAAGTCTTTGATCAAAGTAGGATGAAATTAAAATAGGATTTCTGATTTTTTATCAGTCGAGTCTTTATTAGTGATTTAAGGTTCGAATGAATAAAGTATGAGAATTTGATAAATTTTCATATACATTACTTATTCGGGATAAAGAAAGATTGAAGGATTGAATTGCATGGTAATTTATCACTGAAGGATATTTTGATAATTTTTATCAAATTTCTCATCTTTTAGGTATGCTTGACACATTGCTAGATGTTAATCATGTCTTATAGGTTATCATGAATTAAATTGATTGAATTCATGAGTCAATTTGAAAGATGATTCAAATTGGTAGCTAGGATTAGCTCGATTTGACCTAATTCGACTAGTTGATTTCTAATCAAACTAAATTGACATGAATCTAGACCTATTACTGGCTAGATGAGAAGTCCAAAAGATCACACACATTAAGAAATTGATCAAGAAAGTCATTTATATTTTTATTAGGGTCAAAGGATCCTAATTGGCTAGCTAATTAGCATACTAGCATATGTTGGCTAGCCTAATTCCTAACCTAATTAGATTGGATTTAAATACTTGTTATTTGGACTAACTAATTTGAGTGGAACTTAAATTGGGTTGATCCTTGAGTGGGATAGCCAAATTGAAATTTATCCGAATTTTATAGTCTTTATCTATTGATTTAACGAAGAGTCCCAAGGGCTTGGAATTCTTGGTGCCCATATTGGCTTACACATTTTTTAAGGGGTGTAGAAGGACCACAAGTCATTCTATAATTAAATCACCTTTTTGGTGATAAGCCCCTATCCCCTCTAATAGGCACCCATTTGGACTAGATTTGACTGGTCAAAATATATAATAATGGGCATGGATTTATGAAGGGATGCGATGCTTAGATAATATGGTGCATGAGATGGGACAAAGTCCTTTTGCTTATCAATCATCTTTTTTCAGATAAGTATTTCTAATTTATATACTTGTTGGGGTATTGGACTAAGTCTTTAATTATGAAATTAAAGACTAATTATCGATTTTTTTGAAGAGTTGCGATAAGCAACTCTTGGCACAAAAATGTTAGTGAAACAACATTTCACTTTGTACTTTTCTGCCAAAAGACTCCTTCTACTTGAAGGATATTATCTGATATGTTAAATATCATTTTAGGAACTGATAAAAGGGTGTATGAGGTACCTCCTCTCTTCCTATTTAAAAACTTCGATGATTGAAACCAAAGTATCTGAAGTTTGTCTTAACAACTCTCTTCCTTTCTTTATCAGGATAAATCTTTTATTTTAAGACAAGTCCATCATTTTAAGATAAGGGCTTACAAAAAGAATTAGGAAGGACAATAGGATAGTAAGAAAGTTTTTGAAAAGATTTTGAGGTACTCTTCAAAAAGAAAAAGGTTCTAGAAGAGAAAAAAGGTTGCTGAAGGAAGAAAGGCTGCCGGAAAGAGTCAAGCAGGAAAGAGGAGTATTTTCTTGATCCAGTTCCTATGTGGATCATCTCTGGAGGGCATATGCTTGTATGCCTAGTAGAATAAGGGATATTAGCATTACAGGTAATCTTCTATTTTCTAATATTTTATCCTATTAATTAATATAATCAAGGGAGTCCTGGGTCTAGGATTTTGGTTGAGTAGGGTTCCAAGGATTAAATTTTTGAAATCCAGTCTTCTGCTGCATAATCGTAACCCAACATCTAAGAGCTCAAAAAAGCTTTGAAGGAACTTCTTAGAAAAGAAGAAGTAGAAACTACCTCCATGCAATCCTCTCTTCATGGCTGAAATGGTAATGGAGGGTTTGAGACCGCGAACCTCTAGCATGGCCGCTTTAAAGCGACCCATATAGTGGCGGAGGGACTTGCCTTTCTCTTGCTAGATATAATAGAGGAAGTCAAAGTCTCGCTCGGGCCTCTTGCTCCTCTGAAACTAGGCCATGAACTGCTGGCCAAACTGATTGAAGGAATGGATTGACCCTGGCAGGAGTCAGGTGTACTAGGCTCTTATTACTTTCCTGGAGGTGGTTGGGAAGGTTTTACACATAATGATATCCGATGTTCCTTGGAGTAGCATTAGGGACACAAAGCTCCCTAGGTGGTCGAATGGGTCAGAGGCACCATCCTAGGCCTCCTAGTAGGTGCCTTGAAATAGCGGGACACTGGTTCCTCCATAATCGTATGGAAAAATAAGGGGAACCATAAATCGAGGTTCACCGTCTGAAATCAGTTGTGCTGACAAAGCTCCCTCAAGTAGTCATCCATCTCCTAAAGCTTGCGGGCCAGCTTATCTCGCCATCTAGACTGTCGAGTAGGGCGATAGCCTGAAGATTCCTCCGGCAAAGTGTCCTACATGGAGAAGAAGGAAACATAAACAAGAAAGTTAGATGGGCACACCTTGTCTGGATCTTGGCGGGAGTGGTGATCATGAGATGTGACGGGTTGGGGTGAGGCTTGACGGGGAGCTCAACTCGCTATTTGGACCAATCTCCTTTTTCGGGGGACCTATGCTCTATGGCCGGGTGACCCCATGCTCAGCCTGTGCCTCAATCTTGTCTTGCACCTCGAGCTATTCGCCTTGCTTTAGGGAAGGCAGATTGATGGAGACGGGTGGCAGGTCAGCTCCACCTTTAGCCTTGGTGGAGCTTGTTGAAGAGCATGCACCAAGGTCTTCAATGCCTGGACTTGCTAAAAGAGTTGCTAGAACTGTTTAAGGATGATAGTCGGAGCAGCCAAATGTCCCGCCTCTCCTCCATCTAAAAAAACTAAGGAGGGGATAGCGAAGGTTATAGATGCCTTGGCCGGAGAAGGCGTGATGGTCCTTTTTCCTTTGGCCATGGTACGAACCGAGGGCGAGGTAAAACCAAAGACAAACTCCAATCCTTAATAAAGTTTATGGGCACTAGGCCCTTCCTCTAGCACTAATTTGTTGCCACTCCAGAAGGTGATGCTGACTCGGTCTCAACTCAGATAGGGCTGGAGTTGGAGTGGCTGCTAATGTGGAGCTGGGTCTCACAAGATTTTATTATCGGGAGTCAGTTCTGTGAGACAGAGAAGACCAGAAAGTTTGATATATCGGGGATGGGTTCTTAGTGGTGGATCCTCTGATGCTTAAGTCAATATTCTGAATAAGCAAATAGAGGAGGCTTGGAGTTGTCTCTGAGCTTGAAGAAAGAGTGACAGAAAAGCTAGAGAAGAAGCGAAAGAGGGAGATGGAATGAAATCTATAGAAGGGGATCTCGGTGCGCATGAGTCTCGCTTCCTGGGAGATGGCACATGAATGAGTAGAGTCACGAAGGCCTAAGACTTTGAAAAAAGGGGAAGTAAATGGGATGGCATGCTGGGATATCACTCTTGCAGCGAGATGTGAAAGACTCAATTTTGGGAGCTCAGGATATGCCGGGAGGTGAGAGCAAGAAGAAGGTCCTTTATAGTGGAAGGAGGGGGCTCTTGAGAAGAGTGGGGTCTCCGAGTTATGTCTTCCCTTGTTCTTCTCTTTGTGTTCTTACCATGGCCTTCAGACTTACATAAAAAGTTCCAGGGAATCAATTTATAGGAATGTACCTGATGCTTAAGGACATGAAATGATAGCTGGCATATTCTGGCTATTGCAGGCATGCCCGGGATAGGAGATCATGTCATGATAGGTGAGTGTCCAGGTGGCTAGGTGTTGGGAGGTAGCCCTATTGCTTGAGCTGGCTGACATTTGTTTAGGATTAGTTGAAGCCTAAGTGCCATGCTGCACCAATCGGACCTTAACATATCACCTAGAACTTGGTCAGTGTCGAGCAATTCTACTTGCTTCTTTGGTGGGATGGGGTCCTGCTTCTAGACACCTCTTGGATGAAGACCTATAAGAATAATCTCCCTTGATTGGTGGTTATCGATAGGGGACCCTCTGATGCTCAAGTCAATGGAAGGAGTTTGGGCAACAGTAGCCAGAGCTGAGAGCTATAATGAGAAAATGGCTAGAATTGATATGTAAAGAGGGGTGTGAAAACATACCTTTTGAGGATCCATTCTTATCAATTTATAGAGTTATGTAGAGTAACTGAATGTTGTTAGAGACGTAGCCTCCTCTGACATATGTAATGGATTTCTGGTGGGTATCGAGATTTTGTCTCCCGTTTCTTTTTTTACTAGTATCCTTCGTTAGGATGGCAAATTCTATTAGAATATTGTCTCCTTTGATCCTATATACCATGATCTTTACTAGGATAATTGCAACTTCTTCACCTCTGCCTCTTACTCAAAGGTTGGTTTGCTCGGCCTAGGTTACTCTGCTGACCAAGGCTGGTTTGCTCGCTAAGGTTGATCTCCTCGGCCATAGATGCTCATACTCGATCAAAGTTATTCAGTCAAGGAGGTGCTCGTACTCAACTACAGGTGCTCGGCCAAGGAGGTACTCATATTTGACCACATGTACTTGTACACGGTCATAAGTGCTTAATCAAGAAGGTACTCGTATTCAACTATAGATACTCGTACTAAGCCAAAATTTGCCTTCGGTCTAGTTATCGATTTGGCTGATTTATCGAGGCCTGGTAGTTGAATTGTGGTTACAATAAATTTTAGAGAGAGAGAGAGAGACTTTTGGTGGTTTTATACAAGGAGCTTCTATGCTCTACTTGCAGATGTGAGGTCAATAAAATGCAAGGATAAACATTATGAAAGTATTAATTTTTGAATATTTTATCATCTACCTTAATGTTTGAATATTTTACTTTCTCATTTTTTTTTTAGATGTATCTATTCTCGAACTAATTATCCATCTAAGTTATCAAAAAAAAAAAAAATCAAACTTTCTTTGTTAGATGGTTCTACTCTTTCAAAGCAATGGAAGTGTTCTATGTCCATTCCATCGTGCTCTTTGGAAGTTCGTTCTTAAAAAATAAAAGTCATGATGCGGTTCATTCCCAAGAACGCTGCTAATGTGTTGCAAGGGAAAGGATGGCCGGTAGCCTTGGCATTTGTCCCACCCCACAAACGTCACCAACCGGTTAATGCGTGACCGGTAATAAAAACCAACTCCAATCCATTTGTCCTTCTCCACAAGCCAATATGTTAATGCGAGACTTCCGATGGAGGCCACATCATAACCAATTCGACGGCATCGATCTATCGATGCAAGGCTGCGCACCAAATGGTCGCTTTAATGCGTGACCGGGCGGTAATAAAAACCAACTCCAATCCATTTCTCCTGCTCTACAAACCAATCTGTTAGTGCGAATGCTTCAACGGAGGAATTTTGATGATAAATAATTTTTATTCGATTTTAAAAGTACGGTGAGATATTGTTAGCATGTTACATGCAATCAACGAAGTTCAGTCGGTAAAGACTTTGTCTTGCTACCAACATGTTGTGAGTTCAAGATGGATACATGATTCAATCAAATCCAGAAATTATTTTCTGGAACTTGCGAGAGGTTGACGTACTCGTCTCACTACGAAAATCTAAGCATCTCATTACCTGATAGAAAAGTCTACGTAGATAGCTATATCAGATTTAACTTTTCTATCCTTTTGTCTATTAAAAAAAAATTTATTTTTAAAATAGATAATGTAGTGAATGGTTTCTAAAATAAATGATGCCGCAGCAAGAGATTGCTTTAAAAATAAGTAAATAAATAAATAAATAAATAAAACTTAAAACATGTCCAAAACACTCATCATGAGGACCTGCCATGCAATCTATTTCAATGATAGACAACTCTTCCTTATTTTTAAAATATAATGAGATATAGTTAGTATGTTACATAGAGAATTATTTATTTTTCAAATAGATGATGTAGTTAATGGTTTCTAAAATAGGTGGTGTGATGCTAAGAGATTGCTTTATCAAATAGAAAACACTTTTTTTGAATTTGGACCCTCTTGCATGGTACAGTATCATCGTAAAGAGCTACCATGCAATTTATGTCAGTGATAAATAACTCTCATTCATTTTTTTCAAATTCGACAGTTAGTATGTTATATGGTATCATAGTGTGAAGAAGATTTTTTGAAATTTTTGTTGGTTGATGATAATAAAATAGTTAAAGATATATATAATAAATCATGTTTACTTGGCTGACGTTAATGGTAGTCAGGTTGACGTACTCATCTTCGGATGGGAAATGACAGTAAAAAATTAATATGTGCCGTGTATCGAACATTTTTTGGATGGGATTGGAGGACCGTTTGGGAGTGGCCATGCTCGGATCTAACTCCTCGTCTCCTTTTTTTTTGTTTCACCAAAAAAAAAAAAAATTCATTTTTGAAATAAAAGATATAACGGATGGTTTCTAGAATATATGGTACGGCAGCTATCTACTAATTTTATAAAAATAAAAATACACGATATCCTTCTTAGATATTTTTTCTAGATTCTTAATATAAGATTCTCAAATTTTCAGGATTTTCTCTGGATTCCTAATTCTCAACAAGACGTGTTCTCTCTCCCTACCATATAATTGGAATTTATTATTTATGAACTTGCCTATCAAAATGTTTGGATTGTATCTTTCGTGTGAAAAATGATTGATTTTTTAAATATTAACACCGATTAAAATCACATCATAATAAATATTTAATATTTTAATTTTTTAATATAAATTTTTAAATAAATATTATGTAATCTAAAAATTGATATTATGAAAAAAAGAGAGTAATCGCTAAGGCGGTAGCTCATGGATTCGAAATAGAATTTTGTAAATGACTTGTTATACACAACCGGTCTCCCTCCGAGCCAGATCGGGTTCGACCGACCCACCTGAGGTCCGACCGATCCATTAAAGGTTCGACCGATCCGTTAGAGATCCGATTGACCCACTAGAGGTTCAACCGACCCTTCAGCTAGGTCCGATTGACCCATTCCATCCAGGCCCATATCTGTCCAAAACGGGCCGCTCCAAAGACGGTCCGAGGTCCCATAGATCTCTTTCAGCTAGTATCAGAATTCTGTTACAATAGATTTCTGACATCATGGCGCCATTCCCTCCTGATGCCATCTGGCCCGCCGTTACTTTGCAGAGCCCACGACGCCATTTCCTCCTGGTGCCACCTGGCCACTACCGAGATTTCTATAAGGGTAAATCAATCATTTCCAGCCTAGCCCCTAACAGATTCCGGTAAAATTCTGTACCTATATAAGATAAAGGGGGACCTCGAGATAAGCAGGCTTTTCTTTTCCCACGAACTATCTCCTTTGCGATTCCTCCATTCTATTGCTCAAAGTCTCCTACTGATTTAGTCATCGGAGTGTTCCGACAGAACATCACCAGCCCGTGAAACCTGGAACCGGGAGATGCGTATTCCAGCAAACCCGATCGAGAAAGTCCAGTCCGGAAGATTCAGCAACAACATGACTCAATTAAATTTAAATTTTTTTTCATCAAAATCTAATCACCTATTTTTTTTAATAATTAAAAAATTAAAAGAGTGTGGTCCTTAGATGCCAAAGATACGACAAGCCCACCATCAAAATCAAAATCCAAGTCAAAACCATGGCAACATGGTTACAGAAGAATGGCGACACCCTTACACCATCCTCCCCTCTCTCTCTTGGAGCCGCAACCCAACCGCACCCTACTTCCCCCTCGGGGCGGGCTCGCCATGTCCTCATCTGCCTCCAAGCGCGCGACATCCTCCCCCCTCTCCTCCGCCTTAAATCGCGCCTTCCCTTCCCTTCCACTTCACGCCTCCCTCACGTGCTCCTCCCCTGCCTACCCATCCACCTCTTTTTGACCGCCCAAAGACCCCGCCTTCGTGTCTTCTGTTCCCAGACCACGCAGCCCCCCGCCCCCGCCGCCGGTATTCCTTTGATGGGCTCCCTCTCCAACTCCACCGACGCCTTCCCGCCCCTCCGCTACCCCCCACCCGCCGCGACGGCTCCGTCGTCGACGAGCACTTCGGCGTCCTCGTCCCCGACCCGTATCGATGGTAAGATCCCGTCCGGATCCGATTCGCTTCTTCTAATCCTTTCTTGTCTGGATAAAGATCCCTCCTTTATTGGGTCTTGGGCGCAGGTTGGAGGATCCGGATGCGGAGGAGGTGAAGCAGTTTGTAGAGAAGCAGGTGGCGCTGACCGACTCCGTGCTTGCCGAGTGCGACGAGCGGGAGCGGCTCCGACGACAAATCACAACGCTGTTCGACCACCCGCGTTATGATACCCCATTCAAGCGTGGGGGCAAGTATTTCTTCTTCCGCAACACCGGTCTCCAGGCCCAGAACGTCCTCTACGTTCAGGTAGTAGCAAAACTTTCCTCCAAGTTCTGATTTTTGGCGCGTTTATTTGTCTTCCTCTGATGATTTGGGATTTCGGGTTTCCGTCATGGAGTGATTTGGATAGGGAAATCTCCATCGAGATCAGATTTTGAGGACATTTCATTGTGTTTTTAATGTTTGTTGTCATGGACTTCTTCTTCTTCTTTTAGAATGATTCGGGTGGGGAACGTGTGACCTTGTTTATGTTTTGGAGATGTTTTACATGTTTCTGATGATTTGGGATTGTGGTTTTATTGTAGAATGACTTGGATGCGGAGGCAGAGGTCTTGTTGGATCCCAATGGTCTCAGCGAGGATGGGACGGTGGCTCTTAGTATTTCTTCTGTCAGCAAGGATGGCAAGTATTTAGCCTATGGGCTTAGCGCGAGTGGCAGTGACTGGGTGACAATCAAGGTCATGCGGGTTGATGATAAGAAACCTGAACCAGACACGATATCATGGGTGAGTGAAGAGCTTTGAAGCTGTTTCTTTTATTTTGAACTAATGCTGTGAATTTTCGATGGATGCAGGTCAAGTTCTCTTCAGTTAGCTGGACCAATGATGCAAAGGGGTTCTTCTATAGCCGATATCCGGTTCCCAAGTAAGTGAAACTTGGTAGAATCAATAGTATTGACCGATCAATATTTACAAAGGAGAAGGAGTTATGTAGTTTTTGTCTTGATGGTATTGGCTCGTGATTGTCAATAGGGAAGATGGTGAATTGGATGCTGGCACTGAGACAAATATTAATCTGAATCACCAGGTCTACTACCATTTCTTGGGTACAGATCAGTCAGAGGATATACTGTGTTGGAAAGATCCTGAGCACCCAAAATATATATTTGGGGCCGGTGTCACTGAAGATGGGAAGGTTAGTTGCTATCTCATTAATGTGTTTTTTGGTTAAACTTAGTGTGTATTTTTTAAAAATATATTCTTATTTTCTGGTTCTTATAAAGTGTAGAACTTTGCAACAACTCTGTCATCATTTACACATAAACAAATGCTGTCTCATTTGGTAATGTATAAGATCATAGGAGGATCATGGCATTGATGCACTTGCTGTTTGCTTCCAGTCCGGCCATATTTACTTATTAACTTTGCTGTTTAAGTTCAGCATGATTTGCATATGCATTACGAAGCTACTTGTATGGTATTCCTCGATTTCAAATCATGTCTAGCTCATAACTAGCTTGCTTTTTGAGGCACATGGATGATATAGCTAACCAATCAAATGTTTCAGTTTCTTTATTTTTAATATTAATATATGAACTACTGTCATTTAATCTGACTCATTGGTCAGGCTGCTTTAGTAATGCTAATACTGTATGGTGACAAAACAGACAACTATGGCTATATTTATATGGAAGGCCATATTTGGATAGTGGAGAGATGTGATAAGAGGGACACTAGAATTTTAGCCTGGTAATTAATTTTGATACATAAGTTGTAAAGGGAATAATTCACTATGTTTAACATGAATGGGTTTTAGGCCATATTTTAAAGGAGAGAACTTTTTTTTTTTTTTTGGATGGGGTGTTGGTGTTTGGTGTGTGTGTTGGGGGGGGGGGGGGGTCTTTAAGCTTAAACCTTGCAATTAATGGGGATCTAGAATAGGAATATGATAATCATGTCTAAACCAGATAGTGATACCAAAGACGAGAAGGAAGATATTCTATCTCTTTTTCCAAATTAGTGTTTTAGAGATTGAATTGGTGAGGTATGAGAAGGAGAATTTAAAAAGAGGATGAGAAGGGAGGAGTGATTTGACCACATAAGGGATCATTTAGCCTGTGTTTCCTAGACACTCTTGTCTACTTTGTAGAATAGGTGTTTGATACACAATCTGAATCAGAATTCATTAGACATTTAGATACTTAAAAGGATTTTGAAAATGATATATAGTTTGACTCTTCCAATAATGAGTTAACCATGTTGTGATAACACTAAAATTGAACTTTTGTTCTTTTTATAGATTATCAAGAATGTAGGTATTAAATAACTTTGTTAAATGCTATTTTTCTCAAATCTTTATGCTATTTGGAAAGTTTGAAAGAGAAACATGTATATTGGAAGACACTAGCAAAAAAAACCTTATAGTTCTTTCCTTTATACAACATTTGAGTATATATGTGCGTGTATGTATCTTAGTTACAATTATCTTTTCCATTTATCCATCTATCCCTCCTCACCCCCTCCCAAAAAAACTAAAAAGATAAAGACAAGCCGGCACATGGGCATGTGTTTGGTCTGGTTTTCACATCCCTATCCGTGCAACATTACATATGGAGGGAGAGGAGCGTTTTCTTTCTTTTCTCTCTCCTCTATAAAAAATTAGTGTTTTTTGGCCTTTAATGTGATTTTATCTTGTCCATGCATATTTATAAATATGAATGAATTGGACTACTCTCTTCTCTTATAATCCTTTTGTTTTAACCAAAATCGACACCTTCATGGCCATCGATGTATGCCAAGATCACTGCCAACATATGATATCCTTGTAGAGCGATGGGGCATGTGGCATGAATCAATTTAAAAGCTGACTCTGACACCTATCTGGATCCAGAATTGTGGCTTAAGAGTTATCTAACCCACTGCTAAATGTTTAAGTATGTTTAGCCCATCTCTGTTTAAAAACTCACAGATACCAAGTTTAGGCATATGTACATAGGATGCATACATGGCTCTTATCTTGCTTAAAAAGGTTTGATATCATAAGTTGTTCTTTAGGCTTTTTGATCTTTCAAGGAGAACCTGATCTAAAAACAACTAAAGATAGATTTATGCATAGAGGATGGTAAACAGGGGGATGGAGTTGGGCACCTACGAGAAGAAATTTGTGTCATACAAAATACACCTAAACATCAAATCATTGCTTGAGAGAACTATGCTCATATCCTGCCTTCAACAGTTAAGGGATTTGGGGAAGGGATACTCTGCTACTTAGACCATTACCTCTTGTATCAAAAAAAGGTTGGCTTGTCACATTTTCTTTTATTGAGTAATGGAAAAAATCTAGAATGCCCTTGCACGGAGTGGTTAATATAAAATACATGTAGCATCAAAAAAGCAAAATTATTGAGTGCGCATATTAAAATAAGGGTTTGTAATTATGATGAAGGTTGTGTGATGGATATGTTCTTTACTGCACTTGTATATCTTGCCACACATGGAGACTTTATACTATAATAAGGAATATCGTAATCGTATTTTTGTATGTATATGTAGAGTCCAATACATGGCTTTAAGAATTATAAACAAATGAAGTACATACATGAAAAACAGGGATGTGCTTGGTAAGAAGGAACGATACTTGAAAGACCAACTTTTATTACCAAATAAAGAATGTCCTGAAAATGCACTCCCATTTGCATGTGCATATGCTCCTATATAGCATGAAGGGGTAGAAATAAATGAAGCTTATAGCGGAAATGAAAGTACTGCAGTTATCAAGAAGGAAAGGATGCAGTGGTTGTGGATGCACTATGACAAAGCATTTCTAAAGAATGGCTATGATTCCTTTAATTGTTGGAATATTGCCTAGCATGTTGGTGTTTGGTCATGCCAGATCTCTATTATATAATAAAAAATGACCCATCAACTTTTTGGGGTAGTTAAGCTATTTTTCATCAGATTGTTTTGATCCACTCAAGCCTGATTGAGCTTTCTCCAATTCTATGAGATTGAAGCCAATCTAACAAGATCTTGGGTCTTGATTTGGATTTATTGTATTATTACCATACCAATCTGAATTTTAATAGATGAGATTCTTGTGATAGTGATATACACATTTCGTTATGTCTCCAAGTATTTAAAAAAAATTAAAAGAATTGTGCTATTTGCGAACATCATAGCAGCATAATGTAGATTTTGATAGCATCCTTTCTATACCTCCATCTTTTTCAAGTCCCACCCCAATTATCACCTGACCTTATTTCAGCAGTTTAGTGTCTGACCATGTGTTTGTCTCAAATGGGATAATGCAAATGGGTGGCTTTTTTGTTGGACAAAACCTACCTTCACCAGTAATCAGAGTCAACAACTCAGCCAGCTCTCTGTGGAGCTTCTTATATGCATTATAGAGGTTGGCCCCAACATCACAGACCTTTGGTGTCAGGGGATCTGGTGCCCAACATTCATCCTCATCTCAAATAGCTTCATAGATGGATTATTGATGTTTAGTTTACTGAAAAACAAATTCATGTGCTGATGCAGGTTCTTAATTTAGATAACTCGGGGAACAACCACACTGACCTATTATACAATGTCTAACATGATGCTCGATGTCAACCATAGCAATCAACATGTTTTAAGCATCCAGAACAATCTCCCTCCTGATTAGCTTTAAGTTGAGCACTTCAATATTTGATTGATATTAAACCCTGGACTCTCTCTCTCTCTGTGGCTTTGAAGTTGATCTCTGAAAATGCTTGACAGTGATATGAGTTTGTAAATAAAGATCTATAAAACATCTCAAATAGTTAATTCAATACAATCAGATTGCTTGAAGGGCATGTGCCAACACCAACTCCTACTAAAAATAAAACTAAGATAGGAAAACCCAAGTCAAGTCCACATTCTTCTTTACATCACATTAATATACCTTGAGCTTGTTAGCGCAGTTTGTGTGAGTATAATTTGCATGCAACAAATTTCTACTCTTGTTAGGCACTGATAGAGCATGAGATTGCTATTATGGTGCTCAGAAATGCTTCATTATTGTGGATTTATCTCAACGTAAATTGAATTTTTTTTTTGTTCTCCATGTCAGACATGATATTTCTTTGGCTTATGATGTTGTGTGTTATCTCCAGTATGTTCTTTTATACATCGATGAAGGCTGCGACCCAGTTAACAAACTATATTACTGCTCTTTGTCTTCGCTTCCCGGGGGGCTTGAAGGTTTGAAAGGGAGTACTGAAATGCTGCCCTTCATCAAGCTTGTTGACAATTTTGAAGCACGTTATGAAGCTGTCGCAAATGATGACAGTGAATTTACTTTTTTGACAAATAAAGGAGCTCCAAGAAATAAATTAGTCCGAGTAGATCTTAGGGAGCCGAATTCATGGACTGACATTCTACCAGAAGACCAAAAGGATGTGCTCGAATCAGCTTATGCTGTCAATGGTAACCAGCTTTTGGTGAGATACCTAAGTGATGTTAAGCATGTGTTGCAAATAAGGGACTTGAAAACGGCACATTGCTGCATCCCTTGCCCATAGACATCGGTACTGTCTCTGGGAGTTCTGGTAGACGTGAAGACAGTGAGGTTTTTATTGCCTTTACTAGCTTCCTTACTCCAGGTATTATCTACAAATGCAACTTAGCAACTGAATTCCAGAAATGAAGATATTTCGAGAAATTTCTGTTCCTGGATTTGATCATACGGGTTTCGAGGTTAAGCAGGTAAAACTTTGTCTCAGTTTTTTCTAATCTTGCATCATGCTAATTAGTATTTAAAAGATGTGAAAGAACTTAGGTTTGTACTTTTGTTTTGAATCCAAAAATTCAATAATGCTTTTCTTTGGATTGGAGAAGTTTAAACGTCTGATTAGCTCTTGTTCCACAAATTCCCATAGAAGTTCAATTACTAATGTTGGCTCAAGAAAAGTTACATTCCACTTATTCTTGTTTCCTTTTCTCCCTTTTTAACAGTGGTCCTTGAAAGAAGCAGTATTTTGTTGCGTGCACAGTGACCAATTTTTTTGATATTTTCCTTCTGTAATTTTGTCTCTTAGGTTTTTGTTTCTAGCATGGATGGAACCAAGATACCTATGTTCATTGTGTCAAAGAAGAATATTGAACTCGATGGATCACATCCAGCTTTATTATATGGTTATGGAGGCTTTAACATTAGCCTTACACCTTCATTCAGTGTGAGCCGTATTATTCTATCAAGGAACTTAGGTTTGTATTCTGCATTGCAAATATCCGTGGTGGTGGAGAATATGGAGAAGAATGGCATAAAGCTGGATCTCTTTCAAAGAAACAAAATTGTTTTGATGATTTTATTGCTTGTGCTGAATTTCTTATTTCTACTGGTTATACCAACTCTAAACGACTATGTATTGAAGGTGGAAGCAATGGTGGACTTCTAGTTGCAGCTTGCATAAATCAGGTAAGGTCCTTTGTTAACAAATACTGATTCTGTTCTCGTATGCTTCATAGTTAGTTCAAGTTGTTTGAATATGCTCTAAAGTACTTCTCTACAAATCATCACATCATCTAATTTAGTTATTTTTAAAGCATCTAAATTTGAAAATGTGATGGCAGAGACCTGATCTCTTTGGATGTGCTCTAGCTCATGTCGGTGTCATGGACATGCTCCGGTTCCATAAGTTCACTATAGGTTAGGCTTCTTCATCAGCTGCGGTAGGAGTATACTTTAGTTACTATTTCCTAGTATGGTCTTTCTGATGCATGTATATGTTTTTGTCATGTAGGTCATGCATGGACAACTGATTATGGATGTTCAGACAAGGAGGAAGAATTCCAATGGCTTATCAAGTATGTAAACGGTCACTGCTACTCATTCATTTTATTGAATGGTGATAAATTTTATTTTTTTCATTGGTTTCTACTATTCATTTTGTTATTTAGCAATTTTCAGGACATGGAATTTAGTAGCCTTCATGACATTGCGCCCATGGGTGTTACCAGCGTGCTTCTTATTGTGGGTTGATTTAAGTTATGGGCATTTTTTCATTCTAGCAAACATGGACACCTCATAATTGCAGCAATAACCATAATTATTATGCCGTATCCCAGCTATCTGGGCTTGGCTTAGGAATCCTTATTTCCATTAGTTATAGTTAAGTGCTATCTCTAGTGATATTGTAAGTTCTCCAAGCCTTTTCAGTCAATATATTGATGTTATTTAGGTCTACCCTTCTAATATTAGAGTCTATAACTCATTCTTGTATTTCTTAATATGGTAGAACATGAATCTTGTCACATTTTTTTTTTTCCATCCATGCAATTGACACTTGTATTTATATGCCTGATGTCACTCAGCTCTACTATTTTGACAATTACACCTGGAATCCAAAATGTTCAGAGTCTTCAGACTGTTATAGTGAAGCATAAACACTTACTTTCGAAATATTAGATTACAATAATAAGAAATGTCTGCACATAGATTCTCTGCCAATGCTCTTTTCTTGTGTTGCACGCACCCAGTGCAGGTATCTATTTACCAAAACAGTTAGGCATTGGATGTAAGTCATCCTGGTAGTATAGCAGAAGACAGGTATGCCTAAGGGCAGGAAATGCTTCTTTCATGGAAGTGAAATCTTGGATAAAATTTTGTATTATTCTCCCTCTGCCCATGCAAGTGAGCAAAACCTCCTTTTTTGTGTCATATAGAATATGAGCCAATTGTTGATTCAATTTACTTTGGGAGCTTTTGTCATTGGCTTATTTCATTTAAATTTACTCTGATATTTGTGAATAATTTGTTTAATTCTGGTATTATGAATTTGATTTTCAAAGAAATTTGGACAAGTAAAAACAAAATTAATTTGTCCAGCTGTGCATCATTTGACTGATGTGTCTTTTGAGATTTTGAGTATGGAAGTTGCATCATTTTGTTGCTTGACATATTTGCATTTTAAGGGATTATTTGATCCCATTAATAGCCAGCTCATGAGGTGATAATCTTTGGTTATTATAAGAGGGCTGCTTTTAAAAGCATATTGTTGATTGTATCTGATAAAGCCTATAGTATTGATCTGGCCAGGACATCAAACGTCTAGGCCCAAGCTTTGCCTGGTCCTGGAAGGAGCCAAACTCAGTTCATTTTGAAATCAAGACCGACATATTTAGAGAGAGGAAAAAAAAATCTGTACTCTTTCTTTGTCTGACACTGACCTCTTCTTGGCGCTGCTTCTTAGTTAGTAGGTGCATATCCATTTTTGCATGCATTTTTGGAATTTACTGACTTTGATCCAGTGTACAGCCAGTTTTATCGCACATGTTGTGCATCCTGCAGATAGACTGGTATATTTTGATTTAGCCAGTTGTATCACCATTAGAGCAATTGGACCTTTTTCGTGTTGTTTTCCATGAGAAATGTTTTTCTTGGTTCATTCATCATATTCCCACAAGAAAAATCACCCATTCCTCCTTTTTAGCACAAATTGTCATATAAAAACACTGCTCTGTTCTAGTTTAGGGCCAGTCGCATCCTTTAGGTATGATCTGGCTTGGTAACTCCTATAGATTGAAGTGTCGTTGGACTTCAATGATTATGTACTCAGACATGCTCGATATGCAAGGACCTTTGTAATTCAAGTATACATGGGTGTATATGTACATGAGCATGAATATGTACCCTTCGTCATAGTAAGGGGAAGGTTCAGTTTTTCCACAATTGGACTGAACATCTACCAATGGACACAATGATTGTTGGCACAAAAGGAGTATTTGAAGGCATATTTGCTGTGTGTGCTGACTAGATTCATTTATTATTCTACCATCCCTTTCTCATATTATATTGGAAATTTTGGGTCTTTACTGCATATAAAATTTAGGCATGTTTTGTCCTTGTACAGATACTCACCACTTCACAATGTGAAAAGACCGTGGGAAAAAAGTGCCAATCAAGGTTGCCAGTACCCATCAACCATGTTGTTGACTGCTGATCACGATGATCGTGTTGTACCATTGCATTCATTGAAGTTACTGGCAGTAAGTTCCTAATATCTATAATCTATAAACACAAAACTTCTCTGTATTTGCATATCAGTTTGGGTATATTTACAGTGTTCAGCCTCCACATATTGTCTTTTTTTTTTTTTTCCAACCCTGGGTACACAGTTCATGCTGTAAACTCAAGCTGTAAAATACTGGAGATTGTGTCCAATGAACTAAAAAAATATTGTACTGTTCTTTATGATGTGATTTGTTATAGAGGTCAATTTTCTTCAAAACTGATTGATTACAAAAATTCAGCATCTATATCAGAAGGCATTGATAACATCCATGTTTGTCTTGCTCTGTAAAATTTTTATTAAAATGATGAATCTACAATTGACTAGTTTTGTCATACCTTATGCCTAAAAGTTTGACTTTATTTGATAATAACTGTTAGATTAGTTCTCAAGGACCAACATACACAATTATCTTTGCTGTGTGGAACAGTAATAAATACATTTTTCATGTTTTAATTTAGTGAAGTCCTTTATGCATAACCGGTCTCAACTCTCAACAGCTGAGTTTAATTTCTCTTTTTTGTGTTGAAAGGGGTTTTATTGACCTCTTTAAAAACCATTACTCCATTATCATTTTCTTAAGATCTTTGGCAAATAGCAGATATGTTTACTTCTGAGTTATCATTGAATTTGGTTGCTAGATGGAATCTGGATTCAAACTAATAGTACGGTATAGACTGTATTGCTCCCTTACTGAAAATTTTGGCTCACTTTTTGTGCAAATGGGGCCATTTTGATTGGGATGCTATGGTTTTATGTGGCTGTGATCCTAGGTTTTGCTAATTCTATGAGGGCAAGATTATGATTTGGGGCTTGGTATGTTCTATGATGTTTTGCATTACTTTTTTGTAAATGTTGTGTGAAACCCATGATGTTACAACTCTTAGTCTGATTTACCTTTCATGTCACATAAATTTCAGCATAATCTCATCATATTGGATTAGCATGCTGTATATGATAGTCTCGTGAGATACCTTCTGATATTAATGCTTTGGATGGGCAGAATGTCGAGTTGGTTAATGCTTTTAGCATGTGTTTGATTAAGATAATCCATTGTTGAATTGGAGAAACATCACACACATGCATGAAATTGGCAGCATATTTGTGAGCATATTTATGTGTGGCAGCATGAAAGTGGGACTCACACACATGCACATACATGTGTATGTGAGAGACAGGCGCGCTGAGAAAAAGTGGTTCCCAAGGTTCCAGCTATTAAATTTTGATTCCACAGTCGATTATGCTTTCCTGTTTGCTCAAATCATTTAGAGTTTATGAAAGTACGATTTAGCTAAATCATCAATGCTTTAGAAGATTTTATTATTACTCAGCAATTTACAGGATTTGAGAGATCTGTGGTTTTTGTTGAGCTTGATTCTAATATTAGGCAACATTTTTGTTTACTAAAGCTGAATTATGAAGTAGAATTTGATGAAATTCTGTCGTACATCTGGTTGGGGTATCTAGGAGGAAGAAAAGGTTAAGGGGAAGAAAGAGTGCTACCAAAGGAGAAGAAAAATGTGAGTGGAGACGAACAGAGGAGAAAAGAAACAAAGATGAAAAACACAAAATATAGATATTTTTTACATGAATAAAAAGGGTTGCTTGATTCATGAAGAAGAAGAATCTTATAATAAATATGGTTCATATTGTCATTTTCAAATCCTGACTAGAAAACAATTAAAACATAACCGGTGTAAATTGTTATAAGAAGGGTTTGTTCTTAAAAAAGCTTGCTTCCATTGAAAGTTATCGGCGTTCCTTTGCATCCACATAGTATATAATTTATCAACCCAAATATGATGGTCATGGGAAATATTTCAGAAATTTTAGGGGTGGTGTAGCAAGAATTATATATATCTGCAATAGGGCTCTGTTAATCATGTATTCACTGAAATTTGTATTTGATATACACAAGCAACCTTAGAGAAATGGGTCGACATGTTATATCATATAGGAAATAAATTGTATAATTACATCTCATTATAATACCTTTAATCAATAAATTGTGGAGAGAAATGAAATCTCATCAATAAATAGACAAATGTTTGCTCAACATGACCGGCATCAAGCAAGGTCATCATCACTATGCCATCTGATGTCACTGGTACACAAATCTTGGACGATTGACAGAAAAGTTTTCTAGTTTACATTGAAATTAGAATTGCTTCTTCAAGATGTCTCCACATAATAGTTCCTTTGGCAGCTATCACTTCTCATTAACATGCATGCTTACCCTTGTTTGTGTGCCATCTTGTGTCTTTGGTCAAATCATGATATTGCATGTTTACTTGTAAACTAGGCAGCAGTTGTGCCATTAATTATTTTCCCATAATGTTTAACAATGTTGTTTCACTGATTATTTTACTTGCTTTCATATTCTTATATCTTTTTTCCATCAATAACTCTGCTTCTGGTTTACTTATCGTCCCCAGACAATGCAACATGTCCTCTGCACGAGTTTGGAGAACAGCCCGCAGACAAACCCAATAATCGCCCGCATTGAGTGCAAGGCTGGGCATGGAGCTGGCCGCCCTACACAGAAAATGGTATGTATTTCTTCCCTACTTTTGTACTTGATCAGCATTCGGTGATCTTCTAACTGGTGCTGCTTTCTTTTTTGGTGTGTGTTTCTCATGGTAGATCGATGAAGCTGCCGACCGTTACAGCTTTGTGGCAAAAGTGATGGGTCTCACATGGATGGATTAGGCTTAATGCTGAACTGATTAAGAAAATAGGGTTCAATGCAGAAAGCACGAAAGCTCCTCTGCATGCATGATCATATAGATTTTTCCTTTTTCCTCTTTGGGTGCAACACTTGTCCTTTGCCTCATGCTCAGTGGAGCGTCATTAACTCCCTGGATACTATGGTTAAAGGATATTGGTCATTCGTGTTGATGTTGGTCATAATTCTACATGCAGTATCTTCTTTATCATGCGCAGCTATATTCATCTTGGTGTAATTATGGTACCATGATAAGAGTCAAAAGGCTCCCAGGTGAACAGACATCGTATATGGCAGGTGGCATCTTTTTGCTAGTTTTTATCTTGGTCAGGATGAGAGGGATGCAAACTAGTCGAGTTGCTTGTGGGTTATTAGAGCTTGGTTCGAAGTTAAGCTCAACTTGGTTCGGTTATTATCGAATTCGAGTTGAATTCGAATAATAAGATATTTGAATCGCAAGTTTGTTCAAATATATTTATATTTTAAATAATTTTATTTTTATTTATAATATAATTATGTTAATATATATTATAAATAGGTTAAGGTTTGATTTTGAGTTCGAATTGGTTGGTATTTGAGTTAGGTTCAAGTATTGTTTTTTTTTTATATATATATAGTTGAGTTTGAGTTTAAGATATTGAGACTTGGTTAAATGAGTTTTGAGTTTGAGTATTTTAAATCGAGTTAAGCTCGAGTTTCTAATTATTTAATTCAACGTGGTTTGATTGCAATCTTACTACCTTAGAATGGATTGTATAAATTTTGTAGACTAATTTAAGATTTTAATATATTACTCAAGCATAATCTGATGAAATGGGTTAATAATTGTGGGTCAGCGCGTGGGTTATTATTTGTATAAAATTTCACTATTACTTAAGGTTTCTTGGGTTATTTTGGATCTGCTTGACAACTTAGCATGGTTGACCTTTCCTTTAATGTACTTTCTTTTCTTGTTGCCTGATTGGTATACTATCTTGTTAGTTCTCCATGGGCATGCTTTATCTGTGAACTGATCAATAGATTCTCCAGTATCTCGGTCCATGACTAATGAGCATAGATTAGGCCTAGCAATCAATAGAAATCTTGATTTTGCTTGGATCTGAAACGAATGCATAGCAAGCTTTGAAATTCATTTTTGAGAATGATTGGTTTTGGTGCATCAATCTATTGGTATCTTATCTTACCCAAATCCCTCCCCCCCTCCTTTCCCAACAATAAATCTATTGGCATCTTACTTCCAATGCAGATCCCAAACTTATTTTATTTGTCATGCCTTGCAATGTAGCGGGCTCCTAACCAGTAGCCTATGACCAAGACCTCCGAATATTTGCATATCATTATTATTTTTTATTTGATCGATGTTGCTGGATAATTTGAAGTTTTATATATCCCAGACCGTGTTGCTTTGGATTAAAGTAATATCTTGAATTGCATTCATGGTCTAAACCACAAATCATTCTATGTAAAGATGAGATACTATTTGTATCCTTTCAATGTACCACTAAATAAAAAAAATACAAACAGTAATGGTGGAAAACTTGGACCCCTTGTTTCATTAGCACAAGAAACAATTTTGACCAAGGGCACAGTCAAAAGATGGCACTTTAAGCTTTAAAAAAAAAAAAAAAAGGCCTTGAAGAAAAGTGCCTTTTTAAAAAGAAAAAAAAAATTAAAATGGCATTCCTTTTAGCTTTGGATGTGTCACAAAGGCTCATCATCTCAACTTTAAAAAGTTCCAAACTGGCTCTTCAAAGTTTCTACATAGTTCTAAACTGGTCCTCAAGCAGCAGGCAGGCATTAGCTTGCCATTTCAAACGGTAAAAATGCCCTTTCCCTCTTCTAGCCAAATTGAACTTCTTTTCAACTATCCCTTGCCTATTCCGACCATTCCCTTCAAACCCTCTGCTCTCGTCCTCCCTCTGGCCATTATCTGATGACCACCAATGATTTAACCCTCCATCCGACGTTGGCTGTCCCTCCATTCTTATGCACTCCTCTATGCTGTGGATTATTTTTCAAGAAAATGAGAAAAAAAAAAAAAAAAAGCGTGGGAATGAGTTCCATTCCAGTCCTGCTAACATACTCTGTTCGTAATTTCCTTCATATCCTAGGAAAGAAATGAGAAAAGGAAGTTCTATTCTCAAACCTGCTCTTTTGATTCTAAAGTTCAGAGCATGTAGCAATGGAACAAGTTAGATATAAGTTACAGGAGCACCAGGTAGAGAGACAAGGACCATCATCCATTCATGGAAAGAGTTGTTGTTGACTTTATCTTTGCAGAAAATCTCTCTAATAGCTCTCATTCTGCAAAGAAATATATTCTCATTTCTTTATAATTAAGTATAAAACCCAGTCGAGCAGGATGGCAATTTTTACCAATCCGATGGATATCCGATCTGACTCGATTCTAATAGGACGGATAAAATCCGACCCGTCTAATTTATAAACGGATATGGATTATATAAAAAAAATCCGAGTCGGGTTTGGGTCGGGTACGGATAGTAGTATACCCGACCCGACTCGACCCGACCCGTTTATATATATAAAAAATTATGTTTATAAAATATTTAAATAAATTGGATATGGGACGCATATATCCGACCCGACTCGACCCGATCCATTTAGCTTTTAAATAAATTAAGTTTTATGAGACCGGCCGGATATACTCGACCTGACCTGTTGCCATCCCTATGGTCGAGGGGTTAAAAAGGACAGCTAATAGAGAAAAAACCCTACTACTAAGGTGGTAGCCTGGTTGGTAGAGGTCTTGCCTCACTATTAATGGATCGTGGGTTCAAGACATGATTCCGCGGATGACTTGATTAAATCCAGAAATTTTTTTAGAACCTATAATCGTTGATGTGAGTGAGACATCGAGGTCTTCCTCTTTATTTCCGTTATACTACTCTTTATTTTCATTCTACTAACCGTACTTATTTTTATATAGAAAAAGATTGCAAAAATCTGAACGTCTTGAATCGATCATTACCGGATAGGATGGAGACACGTGAGAATAGCTATACCAGAATTTATATTTTCATTTTTTTTGCTTAAAAAAAAAAAAAAAAAAAATCATAGCCATTCCATGCCATGCACATGATGTTGCGATTCCACCAAACCCTTTTCTCTCGTCCCCTCAAGGTTGTTCGCCCGGCGGTGTCAATAAGGAGTTGGATGCTGGCGTGTGCATGATGCAACTGTGCATGCTGGGTGCGTGCAGGTTGTTATTGTATGCGCATGTTCTTGTCCTCTTTGATAATTTGGTCAAGTCAATTGATTGGACAAAATATCTATATAATAACTTTTTATTATTATTTTATTTATAATAATATTAAATAATAAAAAAATTAATATTTAAATTTTTTATAAAAATATAATAATTATTTATATTTTTTTATTTAAAATAATATTAGATACTAAAAATTTAATTAATATTTGTAATTCACTATAAGATCCTTCACGTTGAATAGTTCAATTATTATCGGTTCATTGATCCCATATTGCTTTTCTTTTTTTATTATAAAAAGGATAGGAGGTTAAACCTAGTATAGCTATTCTCGTAGGGCTCCATCCTACCAAGTAATGTTTGATTTAAGGTATCTAGATTTTCGCAACCTACGTACGAAAAAATTTTGATCTTTTACTCATACCAAAAATTAATATATGGATATAATCGAGTTATCCACGAGATTCTATCTCGAATCCATGATCTATTGATAGTGAAACAAGATCTCTACCAACCCGATTACTGTCTTAGTAATATGTTTGATCACAACATGTTGCACCCCAATCTCCTGTATGACCTCTAAGATCCTCTCTTTTTAATCATGGACTTTCTTAGCCTCTTGCCTCCTCGTCGTCAACAACCAACACCTTAGTTACCATCTGTGTCACTCTCGAGCAGGTTCTCGCCTCCATCTACCACGATACGGTGATTTTAGCTCAAGCCGAGGGGGATCTACTTTCCTACCCTTTATAGATCAATTTCCTTGTGTGCTTTTGGTTTTTATTTATCTTGATCACAAATTCTTTTTTTCTTATTGATTTTTGGTTTAAACACCTAGAGGGATTCATTGCGCTGCAGCCACGGCTGCCGGATTTCGAGGAAAAGGTGATCCATCCGCCGGATTTCGAGGAAAAGGTGATCCATCCGTTGATGGGTCTATGACTACACCTTGGATAACAAACATATTTCAAGAACATTTTTGTCCTACAATATATATATATATATATATATGATAGCCTCTGTCTATTATTTTGTTAAAAAAAAAAAAAAAAAAAAGAATGATAGCCGCTAAGAAGATAGCACAGTTGGTAGGTGCTTACGCCCGCTTCTCTTCGATCATGGGTTGAGTCATGATCTTGTGGATGACTCGATTAAATCCAGGATTTTGCCTGCAACACGTGATCATCCCAAGAAAAAAGATTTAAGGATGGTGGGAGTCACTCTACTCCGGAACACTCTACTCCGGTGTCTTAGGGTGACTCGATTAAATCCAAGCGTCTTAGGGTGACTCGATTAAATCCAGGCATCTTAGGGTGACTCGATTAAATTCAGGAGATCATGACTCGATTAAATTCAGGATTTTTCCTGCAGCACGTAATCAGGATGGTGGGAGAACACTTTACTCCGGTATCTTAGTGATTTAAGGATGGTGGGAGAATACTCTACGGTATCTTAGGGATTTAAGGATGGTGGGAGAATACTTTACTCCCCTATCTTAGGGATTTAGGGATAGTGGGAGAACACTCTACGGTATCTTAGGGATTTAAGGATAGTGGGAGAACACTACTCCGGCGTCTTAGGGTGACTCAATTAAATCCAGGATTTCTCCTGCAGCACGTGATTAGGATGGTGGGAGAACACTCTACTCCGGCGTCTTAGGATGACTAGATTAAATCCAGGATTTCTCTTACAGTACATGATCAGATGGTGGGAGAGCACTCTACTCTAGCATCTTAGTGGTGTCAGGCTGACATACTCACCAAAAGATCAGGATGGTGGGAGAGCACTCTACTCCGGCGTCTTAGTGGTGTCAGGCTGACATACTCACCAAAAGATGGGGAGAGTATGCGGAACGTGCAGTTCGTTTCAAATATAATCGGACGGGGATGGGGCTCGAAGGGACAGCTACAATCAGGATTTATCCCTCTTTTTTTTTTCTATCAAAAAAAAAAAAACAAAAGAATGATATGACTAGTTTCAAATGATTTGGAAACGTGTTTTGAAACTTTTAAAAATTGTTGGGACATTCGAATGTCGGCTTGTGTCGGTATAAATTTTTATTTTAACAAATTTGTTCTGCGAGAAGTTTCTCCAACTCAACAAAGAATTATTTTTTTTTTATAAAAAAAAGATGGGAGGATAAATTCTGGTGTAGCTATTCTGCAGGTCCCCATATTGCTAGATAATGTTGGATACGAGATGCTTAGATTCGTGCAGCTTCTCCCCAACTAATGATGAGTACGTCAACCTGATACCATTAAGACGCCGGCCAATAGATCGAGGATAAAGAGGAAGATCCTGACTTGAGGTGCTCAGATTCGCACAGCCTCTCCTCACCTAATGGTGAGTACGTCAACCTGACACCATTTTACATAATAGTGAGTACGTCAACCTGATACCATTAAGATGCCGGCCAGTAGATCAACCTGACACCATTTTATTTAATGGTGAGTACGTCAACCTAACACCATTAAGACTGGTGAGTACGTCAACCTAATACCATTAAGATGCCGGCCAGTAGATCAGGGACAAAGAAAAAGATCCCGACCTCTTATTCACACCAACTGTCTGAAATGGTGAGTACGTCAACCTAACACCATTAAGACGCCGGCCAGTAGATCAGGGATAAAGGAAAAGATCTTGACCTCTTACTCATACCAACTGTCGAAGGCTCTAAAAAAATTCTGAATTTAATCGAGTTATTCATGGGATCATGTCTCAAACCGCTGATCTATTGATAGTGAGACAAAACTTTTACCAATCGGATTACCATCTTAGCAATAAAAATCTTCTTTATGATGGAAAAGATTGGACGTTCCGATGAGCTCACTGCCGGGTGTGAACTACCAACTGTAAATATTAACTTGCTGGTAACAACGTCATTTCAACCTAACATTGAAGTTGAGTTGGTTCTCCATCAACCAGGTTATAGACACCCCATTTTCAGTCCTTACGTGCCATTGTGATTGGCTTTTCTATGCCAACTTAATTTTGGTGTGTCTTTTTAAGTCACTTGTAATACTTCATATATTTTGTTACCATTAAATCATTCTTCACAGATTCTGATGGTAATCAAGAGTACTCCGATCTTTTCTAGATAAAACTAGATTTAATCCTGATGACTTTCAAATGGAAAACTATAAAAGCAATCCCTTATTCAGTAATGACCGGTGGAAGATTCTTCGATGTTCAAGTTAGTGGATAGGAGAAATGAATCATAGCAACCAAAATTGAGAGCGATGACAATGAGACTGAATGAGTGTGTGTAGGATAATAGTGTGTTACCTCGTCAGAATCTCCTTTTACTAATTTATAGGACCATATTGGTTAACCGAATATCATTAGGGAGGTGACTTTCTCTAATATGTATAACAATTTTGCTGAAGTGGCAGGATCTAATTCTTGGAATCCTTTTTACTAGCATATTTCTGTTAGGATGGAAAGATTTATTCAGATCTTGTCCGTCACAACCTTGTCTGCCATGATTTATACTGGAACAGCTGTGATCGTCTAGGTTATCACTTACTCAAGTATCATGGACCTTGAGTAGGTAATCAGCTTATTTGCTATTGAAGGAGCCTAGCACCGTAATTAAATATGCCCGGCTAGGCTTACTTAAATAACTAGTTGGGTCTAAGTAGGTACTCAGTAGATGCATGTAGAAGAATGCTATGTCAGTCAGGCTCGGTAAGTTATAGTTACTCGTTTGGAAAGGAGTAACTGTTCTATCTAGAAAGGAACAGCTACTCGATCTAGGAAAGATAGCTAATCGGTCTAACAGCCAGCTTCGTCTTTTTCTCATTTGTTTTTTTCTTGATTAGTGGTGTAGTAGTCGACTTGGTTATTTCCTTTCAGTTGGTAACTTGATCGATCTGAGTCCGGTGTCCCTGTCTTCCATAGCTAATAGTATAGTCGATGGTCCGTCAAGTCCTCGAGGCTAAGTCAACAATTGCCAAATAGATGCCTGTTAAGAAATGTGTCCTATAACCAATTATCTGGATTATAAATGGTTGAGTTCTTTATAGTTTGTACATGAATTATTAATGAAATAAAAGTTACTTTTGGTAGTTCATCACTTTTTGTATCTTCTTTTGGACTCTTTTGAGATGAAGTCCTTTGAATTACTTCAATTCGATAAAAGATGATTTATCAAGTAGTTCTTAAATATGTTTGTGACCAAATGATACGTTGTTACCTAGAACGATAATGTTTATCGAGCATTGATCATTGTGTGCCATATGGGTTGGTTGTCCTTATAATTAAGAAATGTAAAGATATTGGTATGGCATGTAGGTGAGTGTAGGTGTACATTGCATCAAATTAAACTAACTATGTTGAGTACTCTGCTGTCAAGAATATCTCATTAAAAAATATGGATATAAGTATCCCTCTGATCTTAGATCATCATGGTGACTTGCAAGCAACTCATTTACTTAGGTATCGGACTATTTGGATTTCTAATCTAGTGATGGAAGGTTACTGGGTGAGTCGAGTACTTGTTAAGTTAGCGATGAGTTAAGATGGGATTGGTCACTCTAAGGTATTGAAAAAAATGCTTTATTGTATTTCAATTTAGCAAAACCTTGATCAGGACAATACTTGTAAGGAGTCATAGATTTGTTAGGTTAAATACATCTTGATGGATGATTCAAGAGTTGGCAGTTGACTCTAAAATTATCTTGAGTATTAGGTCAAAAGGATGAATTATATGTAAACCATATGCTTGGATTCTTGAATGTTGCTTTGCGAACATTTGATATATCTGGACATTGGGTACTGTTACTGCCAAGATCGCCGTGGCCCATAGCTGTTGTCGGCATCGGATCGCCCCTCGTATCTTTGGGACCGGCTTGCTCTTCGGGACCTGCTTGCTCTTCGGGACCTGCAAAACAGGATTAGAGACCCTGGCCGGGGATTCTGGCAGGGGCACTCCGACGATCAAGTCAGTGACGATCCAGGGGAACATATCCTCCTGGTCGAGCCCCTGAGATGGACTCAATGCTAGGAGGAGTGAATAATGTGTAAGTGGGGTGTGAGCGAGCTGAGGAAAGTAGTGGCCGAGGTGAACTGGAGCTGGATGGCTGTGTCCAGGCGATCCTTCCCGCGGATCTCCGGTAGCCTTGAATTCTCAGTCTCCTTGGTGGTTCTCCTATGTGGCCTCTTCCCTCTTGCTTGCTTGAGTATTTTTCTGGCTTACTCTTGCTTACCTCCCTGTTGGGGCTGTCGATGATTCTTTTAAGTCCAAGTGGTTATTGAATGCCTGCCTCGGGATTTTTCCTGTTCCAGCAGGCACGTGCGGTGGTATTCCATGCCGTGGACGGGACGTCTTTCCTGGTTTGTGATAGGGAAACCTACCATGCGCTCTGACATTCCTTCCGGTCGCTCCATTCTGGAAAACTTGGTAGGGCCTCGATCGGGGGGCCGCCGTCCCTGGGATTCGAATCTCCTGGTTGACCTCCTCTTTCAGGTGGTGCAGGTGGTTGGTGGAGAGCGTGGCACCTCGGTTAAGGAGCTTCTTCATCTTTTGGTGTAAGTGGTAGCTGCGGGCAATTATTGTGGCCTGGTGGGTGCCTCTTCGTGATCCTTGGGCGATTCGCTGGCGCCCAGGGCAGGCGGCGTCGCCTCTTCGAGGGCCAGCGCCTCCGTTTGAGGTGGAGGCTGAACTGGAGAGGCAGGGCTCGACTTCGGCCCAGGGGGCCCAACCTCGAGGGGGCACGACCTGGCGGAGGAGGGCAGGGCTCGACTCCGAGAGGCTCGACCTCGAAGGGGCTCCACTTAGCGGAGGAGGGCTAGGCTCGACTCTGGACCAAGGGGCTCAACTTTGAGGGGGCTCGACCTGGCGGAGGAGGGCTGGGCTCGACTTCAAGGGGCTGGACCTCGAAGGGGCTCCACTTGGCGGAGGAGGGCTGGGCTTGACTCCGGACCAAGGGGCTCGACTTCGAGGGGGCTCGACCTGGCGGAGGAGGGCAGGGCGCGACTCCAGCCCAGAGGGCTCGACCTCAAAGGGGCTCCACTTGGTGGAGGAGGGCTGGGCTCCACTCCGGACCAAAAGGCTCGACTTCGAGAGGCTCGATCTGGCAGAGGAGGTCGCTCGGCTCTGGCCTAGGCATCCCGAGCTTGCGAGACCGACCTAGTGGAGGATGGCATGGCACGACTCCAGCCTAGAGGGCTCGACCTCGGAGGGGTTCAACCTGGTGGAGGAGGGCAGGGATCGACTCCGGCCCAAGGGGCTCGACCTCGGAAGGGCTCAATCTGGCGGAGGAGATTGCTTAGCTCCGGCCTAGGCATCCCGAGCTTGTGAGAAAGACTTGGCAGAGGACGGAGCTCAGCTTTGGTGGGTCGCTCCGATATTCTGAAGGAGCTCAGCTCGGCGAAGGAGTCCGAGGTGGTGTGTCCATCATGGCAGCTTTTTCTGACATGGCGTCTGATAGGGATTATACGTCAGCGTTCCACCACATCATTTGCCCCCCACTCCCAAGTTCCATCGGCGCAGGGCACTCGGGGCAAAGGGAGTAAATGCAATGATGATGTGGAAAGGTGAAAATCCAGCACAATGATGTCCACGATCGTCGGTGCTTCGTGAAGCGATTTCTCCAGCCTACCCGGGGGAGCCATGTGGACACGTCCGAGGAGTAGTTATTACGGGCACAGAATTCAAAGCGGCTGCAGTCGAAACAAAATGCCAGCTTTGTCGATTGATGACACATGGCACGGATCCATCGATGGGGGCTGTAACAGTACGATCGAGCACCGGTCACTTCGAAAGGAAATGCAATCTTTCCCAAAACACATCTTCTTTCAAATCCTGCATGCCCGCCATTGTACTGAAGTTCTTCTTTCGCTCCCCCGGCTATCTTTGTCTTCCCAAATTTAGCAGGTCAGTCTCCTTCCTCCCCATCCCGATCGAGTAGAGACTTTCTTCTAGGGCCAGGTTCTTCTCTGGACCCTTGTCCGTTCTTTTCCATCTCCTTCTTCTTCTCTATCCTTTGCCTTCATTTTCTCCTCAATGTCCCGCTTCGACCCAAACTTCCGCTCCACAATCAATCAGGGTGAGGCCGGGCCTTCTAGGCTGAGGCCGCCTTCTTCTTCTTCTGATGAGGAGGAGGATTTGGCGTGCTTCGAGGTAAGCAGGGGACCTGTGCCTAGAGGGATAGTGATTAGGGAACCTGCATCTTCTCCTCTACCTCGTCCTCTTCTTCTACTTAGACCTGCTCCTAAACGGGTCTCGGCGAGATTGCTTGGGTGATCACTGCCGTGGAGCTCGCGACCATCCGAGAGACCTATGGTGTCCCGGACTTCGTCTGGTTCTCAGTTCTTCGATCGGGGAGCGGGTTACCTCCGGTGGCCCGTGCCGGATAGCCCTCTATGAGGAGACTCTCGTAGGGGGCCTTCGATTTCCAATCCATCCATTCTTTCTTTCTGTTTTGAACAACTACCACTTTGTTCTTGCTCAACTCATCCCAAACGCCATTAGGACAATTTTTTGCTTCATTGTTTTATGTCATTTTCATGGGATAGTTGCCCATTTTTCCTTTTTCAGTGCCTTTTTTACCCTGAAACACCACCCCACCGAGGAGGGGTGGTGGTCTCTTTCTTTCCGTCCAAGGGGCATTAGGTTCGAACTCCCCTCTTCCATCAAAGGTGGAAGAGTATATACTTTTTTGCCTCGATTGAGGGGATTGACTGGGTTTGGAGCGACCCAGATCAGTCCTGTTGCGGCTCTCGTCGCCGCGCTCGTGCCGCGGATCAGCTGATCCTTCCTGACCGCCTGGCGAGGGAGCCTCCCTTCCCGCGGGGAACCTGCAAAAAAGGGGTTAGAAGACCCTGGCCGGGGATCCCGGCGAGGGAGCTCCGACGGTCAAGTCAGTAGACGACGAGAAGGAACAGACTCTCCCACCCGGGCCCTCGAGAGGGTCCCAGATTTAGAGAGTTAATTGGTGAAGGAAGCGCTCTGGGGACCGGAATTTCGGCTGGGCCTGCTTGCCGAACTCACGCCCAGTGTTCCCCCTCTCGGGATCTCTGGTTTCTCTCTCGACGCAAGGCCTTGTGCCGGTGCTCCTCCCTTGTCCCCAGGCTAATTGGCTTACCTTGTAGTCCCCAGATTCTTCCCTCTTTATCTCCCTCCATCGTGCGCTTGTCCTTTTCCTCCTCGGAAACTCCCCTCCCCTGTTTTCCTTCCTTTTCCTTTTTTGGTGAAGGAGGCCAGGCGGCTTTCCGACCTCGTCCGCCGGGCCCAGCAGGGAAAAGGCAAAGACAGGAGAGAAAAAGAGGGAGGGCGGCGCTGGCAGAGCGACCGGTCGTCAGGCCTCGGGCTCTGTGAGAGCGCTCCCTTTCCCGAGCGTGGGCGCCATCCATTTATGGAGCCTGTTCTGTCAGGATCGGGTCTCTCGGCTGCGGGACCTGCCGGGCCGATGCAAGTGACGTTCCGCGTGCCGCCGCCCTCCGTACGGGATGCCGTCTGGGGTCTGTACGGCCCGAGGGGTGGTCTCGGGACCCGTCTCTCTCCCCGGGGGCCTCTCCGTACGAGCGGTCTGACCTCGACTGAGCTGGACCCGTCTCCGGGGGCCAACTGGCGAGAGGCAAGGGATCGGTCGACCTCGGCTCAGGTGGACCCATCCTGGGTGGACACCTGGCGAGGTGGCAGGAGGTCGCCTGGCTTCGGCCGAGGTGGGTCCGTCTCCGGGTGGCCACCTGGCGAAAGGCGAAGGATCGACCGACCTCGGCTCAGGTGGACCCCTCCTGGGCGGACACCTGGCGAGGCGGCAGGGGGTCGCCTGGCTTAGGCCGAGGTGGGCCCGTCTCCGGGTGGCCACCTGGCGAAAGGCGAAGGATCGGCCGACCTCGGCTCAGGTGGACCCCTCCTGGGCGGACACCTGGCGAGGCGGCGGGGGTCGCCTGGCTTCGGCCGAGGTGGGCTCGTCTCCGGGTGGCCACCTGGCGAAAGGCGAAGGATCGGCCGACCTCGGCTCAGGTGGACCCCTCCTGGGTGGACACCTGGCGAGGTGGCAGGGGGCCGCCCGACTTCGGCCGACCTCACTCGGTCGGAACCCTCCGGGCCTGGGCACCGATGAAGTGGTAGAGGAGGAACTCCGGGCCGAGCTTGACCTCGGCGAGGGCGGTTTGCTTCAGACAGTCGTAGGGTGGTGCGGTCTTTGCCGCTCCTAGCTTTGTGGACGTGGCGCAAAATCCGGCGGGGAAACTTACACGTGGCTTGCTCTCATTCGGCGATACCTGAGCCTGTCCACGTCACTGTCACGGCTGTAACAGTTGCCCCCCAGCCCGCCGTTCCGTCGGGACATCGTAGAACGGAACGTCGGGATTAAATGCGGACATGACGTGGGGAGGCGAAGATCTTGCATCATAATTGCCACGATCCTCGCTCGTCGTGGCTCGATGCGGCTGAAGACCTATGGGGAGCCGCCACGCGTCGTTCACTTGCCCGTAATCAATGCGTCGCTTCGAGGCAGAGGCCGTTACTCTGCTAACGAGGCGTCGGTGTCGGGCGTGCGCCCACGTGGCGACCATCCAGTGGTCGGAGGTGGAATGATGGGTACGGCTGCTGTCGGCTGAGTTTGAAAGGGAGGGGACTTTCCAGAACGAGGCCTTTTTCCTTGCTTCGTGGGCGGTTTGCTGCAGGCTAACAACTTCTGCTGCTCGCGCTCGTCTGTGCATTTTCAGTGAGTGCCTCCTTCTCCTTCTTCGGCCCCCCTCCTTCTTTCGCATTCTCTGTCCGATTTCTTTGTCCTTTCCTTTTCCATAGCGCGCCGTCGCCATGTCTCCTCCAATCCGGATGAGGCCGGTCCATCCCGGCCGAGGACTCCATCTTCTTCCTCCTCGGATGAGGAGGTAATCCCAGAGGAGGTCCGCCGGCGTTTGCAACCCGGGGGTGTCACTATTGGCATCCCCAGGGGGATCCGGTCCCCTCCGGTTGCGCCTGCCGTGCCCCTCCGCTCTCTTCCTGCCTTGCCTTCTCTTCCTGCTCTGCCATCTCTTCCCGCCGGTCCCTCCGGTCATGCTTCTACCATGACCGAAGGTGACCTTTCTCTGCTCCGGGATGCCTATGGCATCCCGGGGTCTATCCGTCTCTTTGCTCCGCGGTCCGGGAGCGCGTCACCATGAGTGGCCCGGCCGCATTGCTTTCTACGAAGACTTCCTCCTCGGGGGTCTTCGTTTTCCTCTGCACCCTTTCTTTCTTTCCTTCCTCAGCCACTTCCGGCTCGTCCCGGCCCAGCTGGCTCCTAATGCCATCCGGGTCATTTTCTCCTTTATTGTCTTCTGCCACTTTCACGGGTTCGTTGCCGTTTTTCTCTCTTCAGGGCCCTGTTCACCCTGAAGAAGTGCTCCACCGATGACGGCTGGTGGTACATCTCGCCCCGGCCTAGGTGTCTCCGGTTCGACCTCCCTTCCTCGGTCAAGGGATGGAAGAGCCGATTTTTCTTCGTCTCGGTCGACGACGTCGATTGGGCCTGGAGCGAACCGGACCGGTCGCCGAACCGGAATTCCCGAGTGGAGTCTGCGGACCAGGAGTCCTACGCCCAGCTCCTGAGTGACGTGGTCCTGGCGCTCGAGGTTCTGCTCTCTGAGCAGAACCTTTATGAGGCCGGCATCAGTCCCATCCGTGAGACTGGTGAGATTTGGCCCCGCATTGATTTCTACCTCCCCCTCTTTCTTTAAGGTCGAGCTGTCTGACCTTCTGTCTTTTTCATTTTGCAGGGATGAAGTTTTCTTTGGAGAACCTCCTAGAGGGGGCGGCCCAGCGGGACGCCGTGGAGGTGGACGAGCCCGCAGCGAAGAGGGCTCGTACAGAGGCGAGCCGGGAGGTCGTGGCGGCGACCGTGCCTGACCCAGATGCTGCCATTTCCCCGCCCAGGCCACCTCAGGGCGGGGTTCCTGGTACTTCAGCCACGCGGCCTGGCGGCGCCGCGGAGAGAGCTCCAGCGCCCGCCGCTCCGCCTGTCTCCGGGCCTGTCATTGCCGCCAGCCCGACAGCGCCGTCTGTGGCGACCGCCGGCCCGTCGGTTGCGGCTCCGGCCGAGGGGCAGCTGCCGCAGGGGCCGGCCCGAAAGGTCCGGCACCGGTGATCTCCCACCGGGACTCGGTCATCCTCGACAGGGGACTGGCGGAGAAGATGATGGAGTACGCCTCCACCGCCCGGGACCGCCGAGCTCGGGGCGGCCGAGACTATGCGGACGCCCTGCTCGGCATCCTTCCTCAGCTTTTCACGGTAAGTGCGAGCTTCCTCTTCTTTCTTTTTTTTCAACCTCGAGGCTTTTCTGCCTCTGCTCTGACAGGTGTTGCCTTTGTATTGCAGATCGGGAACGACGTCCTCTTACTGAGGAATTACCTCGCAGGGAACGCCAAGAGGGACTCCGATCGGGAGCTGAAGCTCGGCAAGCTCGCGGCCGACGTGAAGGATCTGATGGAGAAGGGGGCCGAGCTGCGAGCCGAGAAGCAAGCCCTCCGGTCCGACCTGGCGCGTTCCGAGGAGCGGAACAAGAAGCTGGAGGCCTCCTTGTCGGAGGAGCGGCCTCCAACCAGCGCCGAACCGAGGAGGAGGCGGCGGAGAAGGCCCGCCTGCAGGCCCACTCCAACTGGGTGGAGCGCCAGCTGGAGGAGGCCCGACGAGAGGTGGCCGCGGCGAAAGAGCGGAGCGCCTACGTCAATGGGCTCCTGGAGGCGGCCAAGCGGGAAGCGCAAGAAGCCGTCCCCAAGTTCCGAGCCTCCGACGAGTTCACGACGGAGGTCCGGGAGGCCGCCGTGGACTCCTTCCTGAAGGGGTTCCGGATGTGCCGGGAGAAGGTGGGGGCCTTCTTCCCCCACCTGGACCTGAGCGGGGTCGTCGTCGGCGGCCGGAAGCCAGGGTGCAAGAGCAGGGTTCCCGGCACGGCCAGAGCGATACCTGCAGCGCCGTCGACCAGCGATGCCGCGGCCCCGGAACAGCCCCAGGAGCCGGCAACTGCAGAGGTTGAGGAAGCAGCGCCCGCGCCTCCGGCAGATGGCTCCGAACCCGCGCCCCAGTGACCCGGCACCATCTTTTTGTTCTATCTTTGTAGTTTTTGTTCTTTGGGGAGTCCCGGCCTGTCGGGGCTCCCAGCTTGTAACGACTACTTATATTAATGAAGATCCAAGCTTTATCGAAACCTTGTTCGTCGTTTCGTTATACTTTTCTCTTCTTTTCTTTCTGAGATGTCGGTCTGGAACACCTGAAGTAACTGCAGGCCTGGTCCTTCCATTGCTCAAATCGAAGGATGGGGCCCGCTGAGCCACGTCGCAGCGAGGCAAACCTTGAGCAGGTCCGATTTTGGGTTGCCTTCATGCTTGGGCGAACAACACGGTTTTTGCACCGTCTTCCAGACCGAAACTCGGGATCTCCGGACTAAGCTTGGTGCCGCAGGCTTTCTCAAGCCTTGCGCGGCTCACTGAGCTGTGCCCCGGGCTCGCGTGGGCGAACTGGGTTCGGTGCCACCTTCCAGGCCGAAGCCCAGGATCTTCCGGACTGAGCTCAATGCCGCAGGCTTTCTCAAACCTTGCGCGGCTTGCTGAGCTGTGCTCCGGGCTTGCGTGGGCGAACTGGGTTCGGCGCCACCTTCCAGGCCGAAGCCCAGGACCTTCCGGACTGAGCTCAATGCCGCAGGCTTTCTCAAACCTTGCGCGGCTTGCTGAGCTGTGCTCCGGGCTTGCATGGGCGAACTGGGTTCGGCGCCACCTTCCAAGCCGAAGCCCAGGATCTTCCGGACTGAGCTCAATGCTGCAGGCTTTCTCAAACCTTGCACGGCTTGCTGAGCTGTGCTCCGGGCTTGCATGGACGAACTGGGTTCGGTGCCACCTTCCAGGCCGAAGCCCAGGATCTTCCGGACTGAGCTCAATGCCGCAGGCTTTCTCAAACCTTGCGCGGCTTGCTGAGCTGTGCTCCAGGCTTGCGTGGGTGAACTGGGTTCGGCGCCACCTTCCAGGCCGAAGCCCAGGATCTTCCGGACTGAGCTCGATGCCTCAGGCCTTCTTGTCGAAGTTTTGGAGGGAGTGTGTGAACTGGGGAAGCTTTGTTATAGAAACTGGGAGCCTTACATCACTGGTAGTACATTCTCAGGTTCGAGGAGTTCCAAGTCCGGGGGAACCTGGCGCCTCCCAATTCTTCCAAGTAATATGCTCCATGAGGGAGGGCATCCGCCACCCGATATGGGCCTTCCCAGTTGGGTGAAAGCTTGCCGCATTCCCGTGGCTGGGAGGCTTCCGCGCGTCGGAGGACCAAGTCCCCGGGATGAAAAACCTTCGGCCGCACTCGGGAGATGTAATATCTGGCTACACGCTACCAGTATGCCGCCATTCGGATTCGGGCCTTGTCCCTCGTTTCCTCGAGAAGGTCCAGGTTGAGCATCATCCTGGCCGGGTTTTCTGTCTCGTCATATTGCTCCACGCGCAGTGTGGGTAGGCTGAGCTCGATCGGGATGACTGCCTCGGCTCCGAAGACGAGGTTGAATGGAGTTTCGTCGGTAGCCGTCCTTGGGTAGTGTGGTATGCCCAAAGAACGCTGGGAAGCTCGTCGGCCCACCTGCCCCAGGCTTGGTCTAGCCGCGTGCGGAGGCCCTGAAGAATGGTCCTGTTCGTGACTTCGGCTTCCCCGTTGGTCTGAGGGTGCGCCACCGAGATGAAGCGATGCTTGATGCCGAGGTCGCTGCAGAAGTCTTCGAACTCCCGACAGTCGAACTGGCGTCCGTTGTCGGTGACCACGGTGTGGGGGAGGCCGAAGCGACAGATGATGGACTTCCAGAAGAACTTGGCGACGTTTGCTTCGGTGATTCTCGCCAAGGGCTCGACCTCGACCCACTTCATGAAGTAGTCGATAGCCACTATCAAGAACTTCCGCTGACCGGACGCCGGCGGGAATGGGCCCAGGAGGTCCATCCCCCACTGGGCGAACGGCCAGGGGGCTGAGAGCTGAGAGATTGGGTTGGAGGGTTGCCGCTGCACCGTGGCGTGACGCTGGCACCGATCGCACTTCTTCACGAAGTCGGCGGCGTCTTCCTTCATTGTCTCCCAGAAGTAGCCTTGACGGAGGGCCTTGTATGCCAATGCCCTGCCCCCCACGTGGTTCCCGCAGATGCCTTCGTGAATCTCCTGGAGCACAAGCTTGGCTTCTGTGGGTCCGATGCACTTGAGGAGGGGGTAAGAGTAGGATCTTCGATATAACTGCCCGTCCATCAGGACGAACCGCACGGCCTTCTTCCTGATGAGGCGAGCCGCCTCTCGGTCCTCCGGCAGGGTGCCGCTGGTGATGTACGCAGCGTACTTGTCCATCCAGCCGGGCTCCTGGCTGACCTGATGGACCTCCACCGGTGCTTCGAGGCTTGGGACCTCAAGTCGCTCCACATGAGCGCGTCCCAGCATCGTGTCCGGCAGGGTTGCCAGTCGAGAGAGGGCATCCGCGCGGGCGTTCTCCCCGCGGGGGATATGGAAGATGTTGAAGCGCCGGAACTTGGACGCGCCCGCTTTGACGAGCTCCAAATACTTCGCCATCTGGGGGTCGTGCGCGACGTACTCCCCGGACACCTGCCCCGCCATGAGCTGGGAGTCAGTGAAAGCTCTGAGGTTGGTCACGCCCAGCTCGCGGGAGACTCTCAGTCCGGCAAGAAGTGCCTCGTACTCCGCCTGGTTGTTTGTTGCGGGGAACTGGAAGCGGAGTGCGCACTCGGCGATGACCCCGTCGCCGTTGGCAAGGATGAGCCCAGCTCCGCTTCCGCCGGAGTTTGAGGCCCCGTCCACATGGAGGATCCAGGCATCCTCTCCGGGCTCGTCGGTGCCAATCTCCATCGGCCGGGCCGGGGGGCCCTCCTCGGGCTCCTTACCCAAGCCTGCGCACTCGACCAAGAAATCGGCCAGCACCTGCGCCTTCATGGCCGACCTCGGTCGGTATGTAATGTCGAACTCGCTGAGTTTCAGTGCCCACTTGGCCAATCGTCCCGAGGTATCGGGTCGGCTGAGCACCGCTTTCAGCGGTTGGTCCGTCAAGACAGCGATGGGGTGCGCTTGGAAATAGGGCCTGAGATGCTGGGCAGACACTATTAGCGCAAAAACAAGTTTCTCGGGCCGGGAATACCTGAGCTCCGCGTCTCGGAGGAGTTTACTGGTATAGTACACCGGCCGCTGAGCCCGTGGTCGTCGGTTAGACCAAGACAGAGCTGACGGCCTCCGGGGTAACCGCCAAGTAGAGGGTTAGCTCCTCTCCCTCCTCGGGCCTGGACAGCAAAGGTGGGGACGCGAGCGTCTTCTTCAGCTCCTCGAAGGCCTGCTGGCACTCCTCGGTCAAGCAAAGCCATTCATCTTCCTCAGCACCTTGAAGAAGGGACGGCAGCGGTCCGCCGACCTGGAAATAAAACGGCTAAGGGCCGCAACTCGGCCGATTAGTTGTTGCACCTGCTTCTTGGAGGCGGGCTGCTCCATGTCCAGGATGGCCTGGACCTTCTCCGGGTTGGCCTCGATTCCTCTTTGGGTCACCATAAACCCAGGAACTTCCCGGCGGAGACGCCGAAGGCGCACTTCGCCGGGTTGAGTTTCATCTGATGGCGCCGGAGGTTGCCGAATGTTTCCGTCAGGTCGGCCACGTGGTCCGAATCGAGTTTGCTCATTACCAGCATGTCGTCCACGTACACCTGCATGTTGCGGCCTATCTGGTCTTTGAAGACTTTATTGACCAGACGTTGGTACGTCGCCCCCGCGTTCTTGAGGCCGAAGGGCATCATCCTGTAGCAGAAAGTCCCGCGGTCAGTTATGAAGGCAGTGCGCTCTTCGTCCTCCGGGTTCATCCGGATCTGGTTGTATCCGGAGAAGGCGTCCGTGAATGACAGGAGGCGATGCCCCGATGTGGTGTCGACCAGCTGGTCGATCTTCGGCAGAGGGAAGCTATCCTTCGGGCAGGCTCGGTTGAGGTCGGTGTAGTCCACACAGATCCTCCACTTACCACTACTCTTCTTTACCATGACCACGTTTGCTAGCCAGCTGGGGTATTGGACTTCTCGGACAAAACCGGCGGTGAGGAGCTTTTCTACCTCCTCGTTGATCGCCTTCTGCCTTTCCATGGCGAAGCTTCTCTTCTTCTGGCGGACCGGGCGGCAACTTGGGTCCACGTTCAGGCTGTGCATGATGATCTCGGGCGGGATGCCCGGCATGTCGGCCGCTGACCATGCGAACACGTCAGCGTTGGCTCGGAGGAACTCCAGCAGGCGGGTTCGCTCTTCCTTGGGGAGCTGGGCCCCGACTTGCACCGTCTTCATGGGGTCCGAACCGAGGGGGAAAGTTAGCAGGCGCTCTACGGGCCCTCCCCTGGGTTCCTTCTCTCTCAGATCGAGATCTTCGATATCGTGGGCGAGCTCTGCACTCCTGGTGCCTGGGACCGTCTGGAGGCAGAGCGGAACCGGTTGGATTGTCCCCTTCATTTCCCCGGGCCCGGAAGGCGTGGGGAACTGCACCAACAGCCTCCTCGTGGAGATGGTGGCGTCCAGTTGGTTGAGCCCGGGATGCCCGAGAATGGCGTTGTAAGGTGAAGGGAGCTTGACGACAGTGAATGTTATCATGACGGTCGCCTGCCGGGGCGGGGATCCGACGGTGACCGGGAGAGTGATCTCTCCTTCGACCCCCACGGAGTCTCCTGTAAAACCTACCAGCGGGATGTGTACTGGTTTCAGCCGATCGGGAGATAAGTTCATTCGAGAGAAAGCATCGTAAAAAAGTACGTCGGCCGAGCTTCCACTATCCACCATGATTCGATGTACAGGATGCTTCGCGATGGTCATCTCGACCACCACGGCATCGTTGTTTACATTGTCATTGATTTCCCCTCCCTCGGGAGGGATTACATTCTCCGAAACTTCCCGGGCTCTCTTCATTGCTCGGCCGGGCCCGCGCGAGATCATGCCCACGGGCTTCTCCGTTGGGCGGTTGTCGATCACCGGGACAGGCGGTAGGGCCGCGAGCGGCTGCCCTTCAGAGGGGGCCTCGTTCTTGACGAACTTCCTGAGGTAACCCCTGCTGATCAGCTCCTCAATTTCTCGCTTCAGATGGCGACACTCCTCCGTGTCGTGCCCGTGTTCGCGATGGAACTGGCAGTACTTCGATTTGTCTCGGGCGGCTCTCGGGTTCTGAGGAGGAGGTCGGCGGAGGTAGCGCTCGCCCTCGATTTCCATGAGGATCTTCGTTCGAGGTGCGAGGAGAGGGGTGTACCTCCGCTCTGGAGTGGTTTCGCCTCTCGGCTTTGGATTTGGGCGGAGCTCGGCAGATGGCCCGGGCCTCCGAGCTCCCGGGATGTCCCTCGGGAGCGGCTTCTTTGGAGTCTTCCCGTCCAGCTCTCGACGGGTGCGGTCGGCCTCCTCCGCTCGGATGTACTTGTGGGCGCGGAGGAGGAGCTCAGAATACGTCCTGGGCGGCTTCTTGTCTAGGGAATAGGTTAGGCGGGATGTCTTGAGTCCGCGCTTCAAGGCCAGCATGGCGACGGGCTCGTCCAAGCTGTAGATCTCCAGTGCTGCGGTCTTGAACCGGGTGATGTAGTCCCGGAGCAGCTCCTGGTCCTGCTGGCGGATGGAGAAGAGGCTATCCACCTCTCTCGGCACCTTTCGATAGGCGTCGAAGTGCGCCACGAACTTTCCTTCCAACTGCTGGAAGGAGCAAATGGATCCGGGCTCGAGACGGGTGAACCAGACTCGAGCGGCCTTCCGAAGGGTCGCAGGGAAGGCGATGCACAGGAGGGCGTCGGTGGCACCCTGGACCCTCATGAGAGCTTTATAGCTCTCCAAATGGTCCATGGGGTCGGTGGTCCCATCGTAGGGGTCCACCTGTGGCATGCGGAACCGTTTCGGGATCGGTTCCGCCTGGATTTCTTCAGAGAAGGGGGGGCGGGAGTCGTAGCCCGCCGGGCCAGCCGACGAGTTCTGCAGGTCGACGAACCGTCGGGCGAACTCCGCCAACTTGCGCTCATGCTCTTCTAGGCGCCTCTCGGCCTGGCGCCTGATGGCCTCGTCGGTGGAGTCTTCCACCGAGACTGCAGGTGAAGGGGGCGCCGATCGGTCTCGGCGCGAGGTCTGGCCTCGGCGTCGCTTGCTGCGATGCACCGTTTCGGCCCCATCGGTCGGGGATCGACTCTCGTGATCCCCCGAACCGGAATAGTTTCTCTTCGCGGGAGCTTGGTGGCTCCCCCGAGGGTTGGAGATAGCCCGCGGATGGGACGGCCTGCCTTGGATTGAGCGCAGGCTCCCATGCTGCCCCGCGGCTCGGGCCGCGGGAGTCCCTGGCTGTGGCTGAGTGGCCAGGGACCGCTGCTGATGCTGAAGCTGTCGGACCGCTGAGGTCAAGGTCTACAGCTGCTGGACGATGGCCGCAAGGGATCCGTCCACCGGGGCAGGCTGCTGCGAAAGAGGAGGAGGAGCCGGAAGCTCCCGTTCGGGGGTGTGGCCCCCTGGAGGGGAGTGGGCTTCTCCCACACGGCTGGTGGACGCCTCGCGACCACGAGTGACCACCATTGCTGGAGAGCGCGACACCTGCAGAAAGCTGGTTCCCACTAGGGGTTAGTGTCCTGCCCCCCTACCTGGCGCGCCAATCTATTGCCGCTCTCGTCGCCGCGCCCATGCCGCGGATCAGCTGATCCTTCCTGACCGCCTGGCGAGGGAGCCTCCCTTCCCGCGGGGAACCTGCAAAAAAGGGGTTAGAAGACCCTGGCCGGGGATCCCGGCGAGGGAGCTCCGACGGTCAAGTCAGTAGACGACGAGAAGGAACATACTCTCCCACCCGGGCCCTCGAGAGGGTCCCAGATTTAGAGAGTTAATTGGTGAAGGAAGCGCTCTGGGGACCGGAATTTCGGCTGGGCCTGCTTGCCGAACTCACGCCCAGTGTTCCCCCTCTCGGGATCTCTGGTTTCTCTCTCGACGCAAGGCCTTGTGCCGGTGCTCCTCCCTTGTCCCCAGGCTAATTGGCTTACCTTGTAGTCCCCAGATTCTTCCCTCTTTATCTCCCTCCATCGTGCGCTTGTCCTTTTCCTCCTCGGAAACTCCCCTCCCCTGTTTTCCTTCCTTTTCCCTTTTTGGTGAAGGAGGCCAGGCGGCTTTCCGACCTCGTCCGCCGGGCCCAGCTAGGAAAAGGCAAAGACAGGAGAGAAAAAGAGGGAGGGCGGCGCTGGCAGAGCGGTCGGTCGTCAGGCCTCGGGCTCTGTGAGAGCGCTCCCTTCCCCGAGCGTGGGCGCCATCCGTTTATGGGGCCTGTTCTGTCAGGATCGGGTCTCTCGGCTGCGGGACCTGCCGGGCCGATGCAAGTGACGTTCCGCGTGCCGCCGCCCTCCGTACGGGACGCCGTCTGGGGTCTGTACGGCCCGAGGGGTGGTCTCGGGACCCGTCTCTCTCCCCGGGGCCTCTCCGTACGAGCGGTCTGACCTCGGCTGAGCTGGACCCGTCTCCGGGGGCCAACTGGCGAGAGGCAAGGGATCGGTCGACCTCGGCTCAGGTGGACCCATCCTGGGTGGACACCTGGCGAGGTGGCAGGAGGTCGCCTGGCTTCGGCCGAGGTGGGCCCGTCTCCGGGTGGCCACCTGGCGAAAGGCGAAGGATCGGCCGACCTCGGCTCAGGTGGACCCCTCCTGGGCGGACACCTGGCGAGGCGGCAGGGGGTCGCCTGGCTTCGACCGAGGTGGGCCCGTCTCCGGGTGGCCACCTGGCGAAAGGCGAAGGATCGGCCGACCTCGGCTCAGGTGGACCCCTCCTGGGCGGACACCTGGCGAGGCGGCGGGGGGTCGCCTGGCTTCGGCCGAGGTGGGCCCGTCTCCGGGTGGCCACCTGGCGAAAGGCGAAGGATTGGCCGACCTCGGCTCAGGTGGACCCCTCCTGGGTGGACACCTGGCGAGGCGGCAGGGGGCCGCCCGACTTCGGCCGACCTCACTCGGTCGGAACCCTCCGGGCCCGGGCGCCGATGAAGTGGTAGAGGAACTCCGGGCCGAGCTTGACCTCGGCGAGGGCGGTTTGCTTCAGACAGTCATAGGGTGGTGCGGTCTTTGCCGCTCCTAGCTTTGTGGACGTGGCGCAAAATCCGGTGGGGAAACTTACACGTGGCTTGCTCTCATTCGGCGATACCTGAGCCTGTCCACGTCACTGTCACGGCTGTAACAAGTCCCCTAACCAGAATTTTATGGTCGAGGCAGCCGATCGGGAGGTATATGATCAGATCCGCTCTGCTTAGATCCCTTCACTTGAGGTCTTGCTGTCCGAGCAGAATCTCTTCGAGGCCGGGGCCAGCCCAATACGAGCGTTGGGTGAGTTCGGCTTGAACCTCATTTCCTTCTGCTTTTTCTCTTTTATTTCTTCATTTTTCATTTTTCTCTCTTTTTTTTTAGAACTGATGTCTTCTCTTTTGGTGTAGGCATGAAATTCTCCATGGAAGAGCTCCTCTCGTTCTCCAAGGAGAGGGGCCAAGCGAAGAGGGTCGGCGAGCCCCCTTCGAAGAGGGCTCGGACAGAGGGTGGTGCCAGGGCTGTACCTACTGCACCAGCTGAGCCTGCTCCCGAGCCGAGCAGGAGGGTTACCGAGTCCGCCCCTGAGCCTCCAAGGTAGTGCGATCCGATCCTAGCCCCAAAATTGAAGTGGTTGCTCGGGCCAGATCCGCTGCCACTGCTGCTATGATGGCACCTCCCTCTCCAGAGATCGTTGAGGTCAAGGAGGATGGAGAGCCAGAACGGGTGGGGTCGATGTCAGCGGCACCGTCCGAAGTGGTGCTGAGCCCTTCGCCTGCACTGGAAGCTTCTCCTGCCGACGGGACAGATGACTCCAGGCCGGTGACGAGCAAGAAGGACAGGGACTACCGTTGGGTGCCCTTCAAGCTGTCACCCAACATCTCCCTGTTCAAGGACCCGGCCCTTGCCGAGCGTAAGATGGACTTTGCCGTCTAGTCGTGCGACCGGCGGGAGAGGGCCGGTAGACTTCTGGGGGATGCCATCAGCGCTACCTTCTCCGACCTCTTTGCCGTAAGTACTTCTCTACCTTGCCCAGCGCCTTTCTCCTTTTCTCATCTTTGCGGCTGACTCCTTCTCCGATGCAGACTGGCATGGAGCTTTTGCTCATCAGGGACTACTGCCGCAACTGGGCCAGGAGGGACAGGGAGCGAGAGGCAGAGCTCGACTCCCTGAAGGCTGAGTTGAGGTAGAAGAACGACGAGGCCTAGGAGGCTAATATGAGGGTCAAAGGGCTTCGGTGCAAAAACGCGAGCACCGAGCGACTTTCGAAGGAGCTTGAGGAGAAGCTCAAGGCTAAAGTGGCCTGACTGAAGGAGCTCGAAACCGAGTTGGAGGCATTGAAGGAGCGAGCTGCCTCCGCCGAGAAGAAGGTCGTTGTTGCCGAGCAGAATGCTGCCAGAGTAGAGGGGAAGATCTTCGTTGTAGTCAGCTCAGTAGAGGCTGCTAAGAAGGAGGCAGCCGAGGCCGTCTGTCGGGCTGAGGCTGCCAAAAAGTAGGCGGCCGAGGCAACCCACCTGGCTGAGGCTGCCAGGAAGGAGGTTGTCGAGGTGGTGGCCAGCTACAAGGCTTTGTCGGAGTTCAAGCTCGACTTCAAAGAGGTGGCGACGGACTCCTTCTTCAAGGGGTTCACGTACTGCCAGTCCCTTCTGCGTGGGATCCTCTCCGACAAGCAGATTACAGGCCTTCGCCTCCCGGGCTCCGCGGGAAGAACACCTTCGACTCCCGTATTGGCGGCGGTAGAGGAGCGTGCAGCCGCGGCTGAACCGACCCCGCTAGTGGTGGTGGCTGAAGGAGGGGCCCTGGCCTCGGAGGCCAGAGAGGGTGAGACTTCACCTGGGCACCATCCGAGGAAGGCACCGGCCAAGCACGGTAGGGCTCCATAGCAGTTGTAACCTTTTTCTTCCTTGTTTCTTCTTTTTTGTTTTTGACCTGGGCTGCCCGGCAAGTCGGGGCCCAGGGACAATGTATTATTTTGCTAAGTAATGGAAACACTTTTCACCCAACTCGACTTGTTTGTTCTCTTCTCTGTTTGCATCTTTGTGTTGCAAATATCTCCTCTCCACTTGATCATCTGGATGCAGGTACTTGTGCGGGCATACGGCCCTGAAGTGCCAAGTGCCCGGGTGACCCTTCCTGCGGATCCTCGGATAAGTGAAAAGGTGAGGGAGGAATTCTTGACTTGCTTGGTCATGCCCAGCTTGGGGGCAAAGTGACTGTGAAGATCCCTTTGCTCTGCTCTATGTCAGGAGGCTTGGGTCCTGGAGTCGGAGTGGGCTCCAGTCTCTGGTGCCAGAAGGTCGTGAGATCCAGGCTTTGAGTGCTAGGAAGCTAGGCTCCTGGTATCGGAGCAGGGTCCGGTCTTTAGTACCGGAGAGTCATGGGATTCGGGCTTTGAATGCCAGGAAGCTAGGCTCCTGGTGCCAGAGCAGGGTTCGATCTTTGGTGCCAGAGAGTCGTGGGATCCGGGCTTTGAATGCCAGGAAGCTAGGCTCCTGGTGACGAAGCAGGGTCCGGTCTTTGGTGCTGGAGAGTTATGGCATCCGGGCTTTAAATGCCAGGAAGCTAGGCTCCTGGTGCTGGAGCAGGGTCCGGTCTTTGGTGCTGGAGAGTCGAGGGATCCGGGCTTTGAATGCCAGGAAGCTAGGCTCCTGGTGTCGAAGTAGGGTTCGGTCTTTGGTGCCGGAGAGTCATGGAATCTGGGCTTTGAATGCCAGGAAGCTGGGCTCCTGGTGCCGGAGCAGGGTCCGGTCTTTGGTGCTGGAGAGTTATAGAATCCGAGCTTTGAGTTCCAGGGCCTGGGGTCGAGTGATGATTCCCCTGCAAGGCAAAAAGGATTTGCACAAGGAGAATCTTTATTATTAATAAGGAAAGACCTTACATTACCGATGCTAGAAAGCTAGGCTCCGGGCTTTAGTGTCGGAGAGCTGGGCTCCAGGCTTCAGTGCCGGAGAGCTGGGCTCCAGGCTTGAGTGCCGGAGAGCTGGGCTCCGGGCTTGGGTGTCGAAGAGCTGGGCTCCAAACTTAAGTGCTAGAGAGCTGGACTCCGATCTTGGATGCTGGAGAGCTGGGCTTCAGGCTTTGGTGCTGGAGAGTTGGGCTCCAGGCTTGAGCATGTCGGAGAGCTGGGCTCCGGGCTTCGGTGCCGGAGAGCTGGGCTCCGAGCTTGAGCATGCCGGACCTTGCGTCGGGCAATGACATTCCTGCAAGGTAGAGAGCGATTTTATGCAAAAGAAAATCTTTATTATTATTATTAGGAGGAAGCCTTACACTATTGATAGTATATCCTTAGGTTGCAGGCATTCCATGTTCGTGGGAATCTGGCACCGTCCAGATCCTCGAGGTAATAGACTCCATGTGGAAGAGCTTCGACCACCTTGTAGGGGCCTTCTCAGTTCGGTGAGAGCTTGCCGCACTCTCGAGGTTGAGACGTTTCAGCTCGGCACAGCACCAGGTTGCCAGGTCAGAAGACCTTTGGCCTCACCCGTGCATTATAGTATCGGGCCACTCGTTGCCGGTATGCTGCCATCTAGAGCCGAGCTTTGTCCCTGGTTTCTTCAAGGAGGTCTAAGTTGAGTAGAAGTCATGCCAGATTCTCCGCCTCGTCATATTGTTGCACCCGTAGTGTTGGCACGCCAAGCTCAACTGGGATGACAGCCTCAACGTCGAAGACAAGGTTGAAAGGTGTTTCATCCGTCGCCGTTCTGGGCATCGTGTGGTAGGCCCACAGAATGCTTGGGAGTTCTTCCATCCACCTACCTTTGGCCTAATCCAGCCTAGTCCTGAGTCCCTGAAGGATGGTTCGGTTGGTCTCCTCGGCTTCCCCGTTTGTTTGGGATTGAGATACCGAGGTGAAGTGGTGTTGGATGCCGTGCTCAACACAAAACCCTTTGAGCTCCCGGTTGTCGAACTGCCGCCCATTGTCGGTGATGATGCAATGTGGAAGTCCGAAGTGGTAGATGATCGATTTCCAGAAGAACTGGCGGACCTTGGCTTCCGTGATCCGTGCTAGTGCTCCGCTTCTACCCACTTGGTGAAGTAGTCAATAGCCACCAGCAGAAATCTTCGCTGCCCTGGTGCAGGGGGGAATGGCCCTAAGATGTCCATCTTCCACTAGGCGAAAGGCCAAGGGGTGGAGAGCTGGGAGAGTGGCGCCGCTGGTTGATGCTGTATATGAGCGTGGCATTTGCATCTATCGTACTTCTTCATGAAGTTGGTGGCGTCCTCCCTCATGGTCTTCCAGAAGAATCCCTGGTGGAGAGCTTTGTACGCCAGCATCCTTCCTCCCATGTGGTTCCAGTAGAGGCCTCAATGTATCTCTTGGAGTACGAAGGCTCCCTCTGCGGGCCTCAGGCACTTCAGGAGCAGGTAGGAGTAGGATCGACGGTAGAGCTACCCTTCCATCAGGACAAAATGAGAGGTTTTTTTATTGATGAGGCCTGCTTCCGTGCAGTCCTTTGGTAAAGTGCCATCGATGATATATCTGATATACCTGTCCATCCAGCTCGGCTTCGGGGTGACTTGCTGCACCTCCTCTGGGGCTTCGTAGCTTGGATTCTTGAGATACTCGATGTGGGCACGCCCCAGTGATGAGTCTGGCAAGGTCGCGAGTCTCGACAGTATATTCGTGCGAGCATTCTCTCTGTAAGGGATGTGGGAGATGCTAAAGCGTCGGAAACCTGTCATGCTCGAGCGGACTCGTTCCAAGTACTTCACCATCTGGGGATCTCTGGCTTCATATTCTCCGGAGACTTGTTCAGCCACTAGTTAGGAGTCAGTAAAGACTTTCAGGCTTTGCACGCCCAGCTCGCGGGAGACCCTTAGGCCCACGAGGAGCGTCCGTACTCCGCTTGGTTATTTGTCACAGCGAATTTGAAGCGGAGAGCACATTCTGTCACAATCCCGTCGTTGTTGGCGAGGATGAGGCCTTCTCTGCTCCCGCCAGAGTTGGATGCACCATCCACGTGGAGGATCCAGGGCTCCTCCTCTACTCTAGGCTCGACTTGATGCTCCGGTGTCATCTACTCTAGCTCCTCGATGAGTCCCGTACACTTGACCAGGAAGTCGGCTAGAACTTGAGCCTTCTATGATGACCTCGATCGATATGCGATGTTGAACTTGCTCAGCATCAGGGATCACTTAGCCAGTCACCCGGAGGTTTCTGGGTGGCTAAGTATGGTCCTCAGTGGTTGATCCGTCATGACCCTGATGGGATATGCTTGGAAGTATGCCTGAGGCGCTTAGCATACATTATTAGAGCAAAAATGAGTTTCTTGGAGCGAGTATACCTGATCTCTGTGTCGCGGGGGATCTTGCTAGTGTAGTATACTGGCTTTTGGGAACCATCCTTGTCTGTGTGGATGAGGACCGAGCTGGTGGCCCCGGGTGTGACCGCCAGGTAGAGTAGGAGCTCCTCTCCTTCCTCCAGCCTGGAAAGCAGTGACGGAGATGCCAGGAACTTCTTTAATTCTTTGAAGGCCATCCTGCACTCCTCTGTCCAGGTGAAGTCATGCATCTTGCACAGCGCCTTGAAGAAGGGGAGGCAGCGGTCAGCCGATCTCGAGATGAGCTGACTCAAAGCTGTGATCAGGCCCGTCAGGCGCTGGACCTACTTCTTGGATGTCGGGTGCTCCATGTCGACGATTGCCTGGACCTTCTCCGGGTTTGCTTCAATCCCCTTTGGGTGACCATGAAGCCAAGAAATTTTTCTGCGGCCACTCTAAAAGCGCACTTTACTGGGTTCAGCTTCATTTAGTATTTTTGAAGGTTTTGAAAGGCTTTGGCGAGGTCGGCAATGTGGTCCGAGCTCGGCTTGCTCATGATGAGCATGTCATCCACGTATACCTGTATGTTTCGGCCAATTTGGTCTTTGAAGATCCTGTTGACCAGATGCTGGTACGTGGCCCCAACATTCTTCAGACCGAAGGGCATCATCCTGTAACAATACATCCCTCGGTCGGTGATGAATGCGGTATGCTCCTCATCCTCCGGGTGCATCCAGATCTGATTGTATCCGGAGAATGCGTCCATGAAGGAGACTAGCCGGTGCCCCACGGTGGCATCTACCAACTGGTCAATCTTTGGTAGAGGGAAGCTGTCCTTTGGACATGCCTTGTTAAGGTCGGTGTAGTCTACATAGATCATCCATTTGCCATTACTCTTCTTCACCATCACTATGTTTGCCAGCCAGCTTGGGTACTGTACCTCCCGAATGAAGCCGGTGGTGAGGAGTTTGTCCACTTCCTCATTGATCGCTGCTTGCCTCTTTGGGACGAAGCTTCTCTTCTTCTGCCGAACTGGTTGGTACTTCGGGTTAATACTCAGCCTGTGGGTGATGATGTCAGGGGGAATACCTGGCATGTTTGTCGCTGTCCAGGCGAACACATCTGCATTTGCCCATAGGAATTCCAACAGGTGGGCCCTCTATTCATCTTACAGCTGGGCCCCAATCTGCACCATCTTCGCCTGGTCGGCTCCGAGCGAATAAGATAGTAGGTGCTCGACCAGGCCACCCTTGGGGTCCTGCGCCCTTTAGTCAAGATCGTTTGTGCTGGGGTTGTCTTTGGGGACTTTGGCTCCAGAACAGTCTGGAGACAGTGTTGTATCGACTGAGGTGCCCCCCTCATCTCCTCGACACCATAGGGAGTGGGGAATTATACCAACAGCCACTTTGTGGAAACGACGGCATTGAGCAGGTTGAGCTCAAGTCGGCTGAGAATCACGTTGTAGGCTGAGGAAAGCTTGACAACCGTGAATGTCATCATAATAGTGCTCTACCAAGGTGGGGTCCCAGCAAGATTAGAAGAGTGATTTCTCCCTCAACCCTTACAGAATCCCCCGTGAAGCCGACGAGGGGGACGTGCACAGGTCTGACCTGAGCGGGGAACAAGTTCATTCTGGAGAAGGCATCATGAAAAAGGACATCAGTCGAGCTTCCACTATCGACCATAATCCATTTTATAGAGTGCTTCGCGAGCGTCATTTCGATGATCACGGCATCGTTATTTATATTCTCTCCATTTTTCCCTTCCCTCACAAAGGAAAGTACATTTTTAGAACACTCTGCCTCCCGGGCCTTTTTGGAAGCATGCTCGGCTCTCTAGCATATCATCCCCACCGGCTTCTCGGTAGGATGGTTGTCAACCGTAGGGACTGGTGGGAGAGCGACGAGCGCCTGAGATTCCGTTAGAGGTTTGTCCCCCATGAACCTTCTGAGGTAGCCCCTCTTTATGAGTTCTTCAATTTTTCTCTTGAGGTTACGGCATTCCTTGGTATCGTGGCCGTGGTCGCGATGGTAATGATAATACTTTATCTTGTCACGGGCAGTGGATGGCTTCATTGGAGGTGGGTGCTTCAGGTAGGGCTCACCTTTGATCTCCATAAGGATCTTTGTCCTCGGGATGAGGAGAGGCATGAACCTTTCCTCCGGAATGGGGGTGCTCCTCGGTCTCAGCCCCTGGCAGAAGTTCGGAGTTGGGGGTCCTGGCTTCCGCATCCCGGATGCCTCCGCGGGAGTTGGCTTCTTCAGTAGTTTCCCGTCCAACTCCCTTCTCGTACAATCCACCTCCTCAACACGGATGTACTTTTGGGCTCGGAGGAGGAGCTCAGAGTATATCTTGGAGGGTTTCTTATCGAGCGAGTAGGTCAGGCAGGAGGTCCTGAGCCCTCGTTTCAGTGCCATCATGACGACTGGCTCATCAAGATTATAGATTTTCAATGCGGCAACTTTGAAGGGGGCCACATAGTCCTATAGGGGCTCGCGGTCTTGCTGCCGGATGGAAAAGAGGCTGTCTACTTCGCGTGGCACCTTCTGACAGGCGTCAAAGTGGGCCACAAACTTCCGCTCTAGCTGAGCAAAAGAGCCGATGCTTTCGGGCTTGAGATGGGTGAACTAGACCCAAGCTGCCTTCCGGAGGTTTGCTGGGAAGGCAATGCATAAGAGGGCATCGATGGCCCCTTGGACCCTCATGAGGGCCTTGTAGCTTTCCAGATGGTCCAGGAGATCGGTGATCCCATCGTAGGATCCACCTGCGACATACGGAATCGGCTGGAAATCGGTTCCTCTTGGATCTCTCGAGAGAAGGGGGGACGGGCGTTATAGCCCACTGGCTCATCGATGAGGCCCTGCATATTTGCAAACTGGCGAGATAGCTCTGCTAGCTTGCGCTCGTGCTCCTCCAGGCGCTTCTCAGCTATGCGCCTAATGGTCTCATCGGTTGAGCCCTCCACTGAGGCCGAAGGAGACGGAGAAGGTGATATGAGGTGGTGTCCATGATGGGGGATCTTTCCTTTTTGACCTTGGCAGGATTTGGCTGTCACCCGCTCTAGCATCGAGTACCGGCTCTCCTGATTGGTAGATCTGGCCTATTGCCTTTTCACCGGTGTTTGGTGGCTTCCCCGACGGTCGGTGGTGGCCCGCGACTATGAAGGCCTTCCATGGAAGGAATGCAGGCTATCGTGGGGTGCTGCGACATGGGCCGCGAGAGTCCCTAGCTACTGGTGAGTAGCTAAGGACCGGTGCTGGTGCTGAAGCTGGCACACTGCTGTAGTAAGGATCTGCATCTGCCGAGTGAGTGCAGCCAGCTATACTTCCATCGGAGGTGATTGGGCCGTAGCGGGGAGCTCCCCTCCTGGGCTGTATGGGTCCCCTTGGGAAGGGGGGTCTCTCGCACGGCTGGTGGAGACTTCTCTCGCTCACGTCGTCACCATCCTCCCGATGGGCTTGCTTGCAAAGGGACTGGATCGGATCAAAATGCGTCCTGCCCCCCTACCTGGCACGCCAATCTATTACCGCCAAGATCGTCGTGGCCTGTAGCTACTATTGGCATCGGATTGCCCCTCGTCTCTTCGAGATCGGCTTGCTCTTCGGGACCTGCGAAACATGGTTAGAGACTCGAGCTGGGAATTCCGGTGGGGGCACTCCGACGGTCAAGTCAGTGACGATCCAGGGGAACAGATCCTCCTGGTCGAGCTCCTGAGATGGACTCCATGCTAGGAGGAGTGAATAATGTATGAGTGGTGTGTGAGCGAGCTGAGGAAAGTAGTGGCCGAGGTGAACTGGAGCTGGATGGCTGTGTCCAGGTGATCCTTCTCGCAGATCTCCGGTAGCCTTGAATTCTCAGTCTCCTTGGTGGTTCTCCTGTGTGGCCTCTTCCCTCTTGCTTGCTTGAGTATTTTTCTGGCTTACTCTTGCTTACCTCCCCGTTGGGGCTGTCGATGGTTCTTTTAAGTCCAGGTGGTTGTTGAACGCCTACCTCGGGATTTCTCATGTGCCAGCAGGCGCATGCGGCGGTGTTCCATGCCGTGGACGGGATATCTTTCCTGGTTCATGATAGGGGAACCTACCATACACTCTGACATTCCTTTCGGTCGCTCCATTCCGGGAAACTTAGCAGGGACTCGATCGGGGAGCCGCCACCCCCGGGATTCGAATCTCCTGGTTAACTTCCTCTTTTGGATGGTGCAAGCAGTTGGTGGAGAGCGTGGCATCTCGGTTAGGGAACTTCTTCATCTTCTGGTGTAAGTTGTAGCTACGGGCAGTTATTACGGCCTGGTGGGTGCCTCTTCACGATCCTTGGGCAACTCGTCGGCACCCAGGGTGGGCAGTGTCGCCCCTTCGGGGGTTAGCTCCTCCGTTCGAGGTGGAGGCCGAACTAGAAAGGCAGGGCTCGACTCCAGCCTAGGGGGCCCAACCTCGAGGGGGCACGACCTGGCGGAGAAGGTAGGGCTCGACTCCGAGGGGCTCGACCTCGAAGGGGCTCCACTTGGTGGAGGAGGGCTGGGCTCGACTCCAGACCAAGGGGCTCGACTTCAAGGGGGCTCGACCTGGAGGAGGGCAGGGCTCGATTCCGAGGGGCTCGACCTCGAAGGGGCTCCACTTGGTGGAGGAGGGCTGGGCCCGACTCCGAACCAAGGGGCTCGACTTCGAGGGGGCTCGACCTGGCGGAGGAGGGCAGGGCATGACTTCAGCCCAGAGGGCTCGACCTCGAAGGGGCTCTACTTGTCGGATGAGGGCTGGGCTCGACTCCAGACCAGGGGGCTCGACTTTAAGAGGCTCGATCTGGTGAAGAAGGTTGCTCGGCTCCGGCATAGGCATCCCAAGCTTGCGGGAGTGACCTGGTGGAGGATGGCATGGCACGATTCCAGCCCAGAGGGCTCGACCTCGGAGGGGCTCGACCTGGTGGAGGAGGGCAAGGCTCGACTCTGGCCCAGGGGGCTCAGCCTCGGAAGGGCTCAATCTGGCAAAGGAGATCACTCAACTCCGGCCTAGGCATCCCGAGCTTGTGGGAACGACTTGGCAGAGGACGGAGTTTAGCTTCGGTGGGCCGCTCCGACATTCTGAAGGAGCTAAGCTCGACGAAGGAGTCCGAGGTGGTGTGTCCGTCGTGGCAGCTTTTTCTAACATGGCGTCTGACGGGGATTACACGTCAGTGTTCCACCATATTAGGTACCATTGCTAGATGGTTGCATCGATTAGTTCAAGAATTAATTTCTAAGCTATCGACTTAGTATTCAACCCTATGGGGTCATATACATAAAAATTTCTAACTGATCATGATGGCTGATTAACGATTAAGAATTGTTCAATGACAAAAAAATCATAAATATAATGAATAATTAATCCTATATAAATATTATAAATCAATAATTAGTTAATAATTAATTAATTATAAGAGGATCAATTAGTAATTGGATTGCTAATTGGCTCAATTTAATTGAGTAAAGAGGCTTAGGTCAAGTCTAATTGAATTTGGTTCAATTAAATTTCTCCCGATTAGGTTATTCGATGACTTAATTGCTAAGAATTTTTAATTACTATTTGATTCAAACTTGGACTCAGTTAATTTTAAATTTAATTAATCCTAACCGGGATCCCATTGGATTGAGTCTAAGTTGGTTAAATTAGTTATAACCAAATTAGTTTTAGTTTCTAATTAATTTTGGTCAAAACTAGGTCAAACTCTAATTTAGTTCAACTTATTTTCTTTTCTAAAAACTTTCCAGGTCTTCCTAGAATTTTTTCATGAGTTTTTCATGGAAAAAATGTTTTTTATCCTCCCTCATTTTCATTTAGATTAGGATTGGTTTGAATTAAACTTAGATTTATTTGAATTTAATTGGAGTTCTATTAGAAATAAGAATATCCAATCCTATTTAAACAGCATCATCTTATCCTAATCTAATCCCTCCTCTAATCAACAAAATCTTATTTCAATTTTTTATCATATATGTAACATTAAGAGGCTAATTATTATGTAAAATCTGAAGTAAAATTATCAAAAAAAGGGCATGAATTCTGGATAGACGTGAGAGGTTCTTTTGGGAGCAAAGGTCGAAGGGAGAGCAAAAATAAAAATAATAGAAAAGGATTTCTTATTTTCTTTTTTCTTGATCTAGACCTTTTCATCATCTTCTTGGATTTCTTTGAAGGCTCAAGAAAGCCTAATAAATAAATTATTTTCAGTCATCCAGTGGCCTTCATACAGATCTAGCAATCTATAAAGGTTGATCGTGTTGGGACTTCATATAGATAATTCATAGAGATCGGACACCCTGTGCGGCTACGAAGCAACATGGAGAATCATTATCATATACCATCAATAGTGACAATCATCAACCTATGATTAGGTATGAAATTAGATTTCATATTATTTGTAGATTAGATTTATAGCATGCATTGGATAGATTGATGCATGCTGATTTTATTTTCTATACTGCATATTATATTACAATCTTGATTAGGATTTAATAGAATTATTCTAAATATATATTTTATATTTAAAATAGTTTTAAAATAGATATACTTTTGCTATAAATTATAAAAAAATCATGTATAAAATTCTAGGCAATTTCCAACAATGCTTTCTGCTCTTGAGTTCAGAACGTTGTCAAGTAGTTCTGGGCCTTATCGTTTCTGGATGAAGAGAGTAGTTGGCTTTTCGACCTCAGGGTTGAACAGATTTTTTTGTAATTTGGAGATTTATTAGCTCCTTAGAAATCGTTGCCAGCTATCTTATTACCTCGATCACGGAGGAGAGGAGATTATTGACATAGTGCTCTTGGAGACTATGTAATAACTCCTTAAATGGCAAGTGGCTTGCATGATTCTCCTTAGCCAGTCGGGTGGTGCCATATGGTCTGGTAGCTACAACCTTTAAATGATTTGCATCAATCACAGTATCAAAAGTTAATTGATAAAAGGCTACTTTGAGGCGATGTGGCGCTTTTCGATTAGTAGACAATGTGTCCAAATCTGAGGACTTTGATCGAATCGACATCTAAATCCTAGCCATTGGATTAGATTTAAACGGGAATTCCCTGCCACTATTGCAAGGATTGCTTCCTTGCTAAGTTGTGTAGAAAAAGAGAGTGCTTGAGAGCTCCAAACCTAGCTTAGGTCCCAGGCATCTCTTCTTTGTAGGTTAGTCCTCATTCCATCTTCTTGTTCTTCTCTTCCTTGCCTTGTCTTTCTTGCTTCTATCTTCCTTTAGGGCTTTTTGGGTTTTTCGAATGAAGCAATACTTGGTGGCTTTCAGTCTCTATTTGCATCTCTTCCTTTGCTTAATCTTTCTTCCTCTTTTCTTTTCTCTATTGATATGACTTCGTCCGAAGATGAAAGCCATTCGGTGAGTCATATCTCTGGACTTCAAGGTTCTCGGGAATCTTTCCAGGAAGAAGCTACTTTTTTCTGATCTCGGAGAAGTCAGGACATCCTCCTTTAGGATGGTACTCTAGGTTGGTCGATTGGCTAATCTAAGAGCTCCAATCCCCTTGGGTTTAGCAAGTGTTGCCTTGACGATGACCAAGGCAAATGTTCTCTAACTTAGAGAATAATATAAGTTCCTAAGTCAGTTCTAGGTCTACACTCCTGGGCTGAATGACAGAGTGATGTCGGGCCCGATGGGTGGGATCCCCCTGTATTAGGAGTTCCTTCGTGCAGGTTTCTGACATCCTTTTCACCCCTTCATTCACAATATTCTTGATTTTACTAACTTGTTTTTGCTTAGTTAACCCCGAATTCTTTTCGAATTATTTGTTGTTTTGTTATCCTATGTCACTTTCTTGGGACCAAAGCCAGGTTCTCATTGTTCCGAGCTCTTTTTACTTTAAAGTGGCACCCGACTGAGAATGGTTGATGGTTCATCGACTCTTGTTAGGATTGGGCCTTCCTTTCTAGGATGCTCTCTTCCATCCATAATTGGAAGAACAACTTCTTTTTCATTTCTTGTGATGCTTTTTAGGGAGTCAACTAGGTTTGGGCTGAACCAAATTTGTCCCTAAAATAAGAACTTTGTAGTCCTTTTTGTTGATGAGGGAAACTATTGTCGACTACTTAATATGAAGGTTCCTTGATAGCAGGATCTACTTTTAGAGTAGAACTTGTATAATGCTGGGCTCAGTCCGGTGAACACCTTGGATGAGTTTTATTAAGCCCCTCTTCTCTTATTTATTTGTAATTAACGAAGTCTTCTACTCGATTTTTGCAGACATGAAGTATTGCTAGATAAACTAAAGAGTGTTGGCCAAAAGAGGTTTACGATGGTGACAAAGATGTCCTCGCATGGGTCTATCTTTGGGGGGCCCATCGGCTTCGGCATGGGCTCCCATGCCCCATCCAACGAAGGCTCCTACACCCCATCTAAGGGAGGCTCCTATTATCGACGAGGAAGTGATAGTGGTCGTGTCATCGTCGCCTCCTACTCCGGCACCAGCTTGGTCACCGACTTCCCTAACTCCAGCTCCAAATACATCCATAGTGGTGGAGCCAAGATGCTTGAGCCCCTCGATTCGAGTGGACAACTTATGATCCAACATGACTCCTTGTGATGATGAGGAGTTCATCAAGATGGGGGCTAAAGTGAGGTTGACCTTCTCTACCCTCAACAACAAGAAGATGGCCGGGTAACTGGTCGACATGATCCTTCTGCCCCTGGATCGGGAGGATTAGAAGTCTCAATTAACGGACAAGATTTTTGCTGACTTCTTTCTCAACTGATCGGCATAAGAGTTCTTCAGCCTTTGTCTTATCAATTACTTCAGCTTCTGAATAGTTAACTTATAGTTTTTTCCTTTTTCTTGCAACTTGCCCACGATGTGTGTTCAGTGAGTTTGTCAAGTTGAGACACTCCCTCAAGAATGAGGCAACGATTGCCAAGGCACAAGTCAAGGCTTCGGAGGAACTAAGGAAGGCAAGCAAAGCCCAAGAGGTCAATCTCAAGGAGGAACTACAAGCCTCCAAGAATGCTATTCGAGAATTGGAACCCTAAATATTAGAGAAGGATGAGAGAATTGCCAAGAAGTAGGCTTTATCATCGAGCTAGAGACCAGGTTGGCTAACTCTCACTTGAAGGTAATGGTCATAGAGGTTGGACTCCAAACTTTATACTTCAAAGTTGTGAAGATTGAAGTCAGCTTGGGAGGCCGTGGAGAGGGCTCAAGCCACCAAAGGTAGAGCTCTAGTTGCGAAGGCACAGGTGACTTCCATTGGTGCACAGGAAATGAAAGAGTACAAGAAGTTCAAAAACTTTGAAGATGAAGTCGCCGAGAGAGCCTATGATGCCTTCTAACTTGGGTTTGTAGAATGCAAGAAAAAGGTCACTGAGACTTTTCCAGAACTCAACTTGGATGGAATTGTCATTGTCGAGCCCAAACAAGAGAAGGAAGGAGCAGAAGAAGGTGAAGCTGGTGATGCCAAGGAAGCTATCGAGGGAGCTACCGAGGTTAGGGCTGAACAGGCCACTATCCAAGAGACCATTGCCAAAATGATAGCCAAAACTAAGGCCGTGATCAACATGGCAGTGAAGGCTTTCAAGGCTGGCTCGACCCTAGCTCGCAAGGAGTCGGTAGCTAATCTTGAAGAGTAGGCATAATTGCTTTTCCTTCTTTTTTGTAATCGGGTTTGACCCTCTCTTATAATGACTTGGCACATCAATGAAAGTCATCCTTTATTTTGTTAATTTTTGCATTGTATGAATGTTTGCCAAGTGGTTGAACCTTGACAAGTAGCTTAGTTGGTGTAGCTCTGATCAAGTAGGGAGCTTTTAGACTTAATTAGTAGCACAAGTCCCTTAGTCAGGTGGTACCCTTTATCAAGTAGATGATCGTGTTGGCTCTAACTATCTCGTAAACCCATGATTAGGCATGCAATTTAGTCAGAGAAGCGATCTTACCTAAATGACTTTTCCTTTAGAGATTAATTGCACAATTAGCCTATAAAGTTTGCAAGTCATCTAGTCGGTCAGATGTTTGAAATTGAATTGTAGGAAGGCGGTTGTTGAATGGAATTTGACTATAAAAATAAAATCTAAATAAGATGAGAATGGAGTCTGAAGAAGAGTAGAAGTGAAATCTGAATAGGAATAGAAGTGAAACTTGAAAAAGATAGGAGTGTAACCCGAATAAGATGAGATGGAATCCGAATAGGGATGGGGATGAAATCCAATTAAGATAAGAGTGTAACCTGAATAAGATGGGATGGAACCCACATAAGATGGAAGTGGGAACACATCCATCTTCTTTGACCAATTATAAGCCGATCAGAGATCGAGGTGTGAAAATATAACCATTTTCATTATGACTGGGTGTTAGTTGACCGGATAGTAGATAGAGTGTCGGAATGCTACTATCTTTACTATGATTGATTATTAGCCAGCTAGAGATGGAGATGTGAAAATATAGCCATTTTTATTGTGACTGGGTGTTAGTCGACTGGACAGGAGATGAAGGTGTCAGAAAGCTACCATCTTTCCTATGATCAATTATCAGTCAACCAGAGATGTAAAAGGAAAACTAGTAGCGAGCATGCTTTGTATTTTAAAACTTTTTCAAAATAACATGCAGCGGAAGCATGATAAAATGATTAACATTTAATCTAAGCATGCTTTAAAACTTTTCTATGCTACTTGTCCCAAGATATTGCATGAATGATTAATATAAACAGTGAAAACATGAATTCATGCTATGAACATTTCAAAGCAACATATCTATATATGTAAAACCATACCTTGTATGAAATGGAGACGCTCTCCACTGCGAAAGATCCAGGAGCAGGAGGAAGAACTCTGCTTAGCCGCACACGTGTCTAGCCTCTACAGGTGGTTCACACCAGGGCTCTTTCAAAATCTACTTTCACTCCAAGTGCTAGCTTGTTGTGGAACGATTTGATCGGGACTCCTTTTCTTCTTTCGATGCCGGACTCTCTGAATGAATGAAGAAGCTCAAGAGGTGGAGAATGAGTGGTTGGAATCCTTCCCAAACACTCAATCCTAAGACCAAGATCTCTAGGTACAAAAATGCACACTTTTCTCCAAAAACCTCATACCTAAAAACTAGAACTTTTTCCTAGTTTCTTCCCTTTTTTCCCTTTGATTTTTCCAGCATTTATTTGCTGAATTTTTTTCCTTATTTTCGTCCTCCCATTTCAGCCCCTTAAGTAGATGGAGAGGGAGAGGGAGAGTGGGGAGTTATAGGTGTGGTAATGGGTAGTTATGGGGAGTTATGGTCATGGAAAGTTACATAACTCCCCAAAAATGAATTTAAACTTATTTAAATTCAGATTAAATGTATTAATTGATTTTAATTCATAACTAAAATCAATTGGATCAAGTGTGCATATATTGGGTTCAACCCGATTGGACCCAAACCCATTTTGAACCAAATCTTATTTGATTCGTTCCAGATTTTTATAGCTCAATCAAATTGGGCTATCAAGTAATCACATTACTTAATTCATCTTCATGCATCACCAACTATTAGTGAAAATTTCATGTCACAACTTTTTGTGACATCAAGTGTCTACACTTGCGAAATCAACAAGTGTCGACACTTTCAAGAATATCAAGTGTTGACACTTGGATAAAGAAAAACCCTTTTTCTCTGTGAGTCCATGAACGATTCTCAATCATTCTCCGATCACTAGATCAAGTAGAAACCCCTATGGTGTGTGACCCCATAGGTTCGAACACTAAACTGGTAGCACTGGAACATTTCCAATACCAGTCAAAGTCGCCATCTAGCAATGACACCCGACATCCGGATAGGTCGAAGTTGCAGAGCAACAATCAAGAACCAGGAGATATGGAAACCTTGTAATTAATCCCTTTGACCTCAATGCTCAGGAAGACTTAGGGTTTAACTGCCCAACCCATAAAGTCCATCAACAATGTGTCTCAATCTCACAAGTCCTGTAACACTTTACAGTGACTACCCTGGCCAAGGTTTTGCTAAATTGAAACACAGTAAGATATTTGCTCCAAACACTTTGAAGGGGTCAATCCCATCTTGATCCGATCACCGCTACACGAGTACTTAATTGTACCTAGAAATCTTCCATCCCTGGATTAGAAATCCAGATAGTCCAGTACCAAAGTATAATGAGTTGCTCGCAAGCTACCATGACGATCTCATGTCTGAGGGATAACTACGTCCATATCAAAACTCTAGACAGAAAAAGTACAGACGGGTCACATTCGATGAAATGTCAAACACAACATCTGCATGCCATACCAGTGTCTCTACACTCCTTGGTTAAGAGGACAATCAACGACTATGGCACACAACGACCTATACTTGATATACTATCATCCTGAAATAAGTGTATCATTTGGTCGCGAACAATTTTAGGACTATATGATATATCCTCTCTATATCACATACAAATAGTCCTAAGGACTTCATCACTGAAGAACTCATTACAGAAAGATGAAATAGTGATGAACTGCCAGAATAAACATTTTATTCAATAATATAATTCATATATAATTACATCAAATGTACAACTGTTTACAGTAGAAATTGGCTTTGGGACACATTTCCCAACAAGATGGAGGTGTGGAATGCAGCTATCTTAACTACAATCGGGTATTAGTTAGTCAAATAGGAGATAGAGGTGTTGGAAGTTACCATCTTTACTATAACAGATTGTCAATTGATTGGAGATTGGGGTATGGAAACACAACCGTCTTTACTGCAATTGGGTGTTAGTTGGTTGAATGGAAGATGGAGGTACCCAGTGACAGACCGTTAGAGGGGCAGGGGGCCTTGGCCCCCCTCAACTTTTTTTTGACTTCCATTTTATAAGTTAAAATTTTAGGCAAAATTTCAAATATATAGGTATTTACCTATTTGGCCCTCCTTAAAATTGGTTAGTATTAAATACAGCTTGAAGAATCTTGAAAAAAGAAGTTTTAAAATGAAATAAATACTATAAATCAGCTTTCTCTACTTGAAAGTTAGACACTTCCAACTTTGTCTTTCCTTCTTATTAATTTTTTTATTTCCATAATTATTTAGGGAAGGATAAAGGGTTTTTTCTTGTTGCTCGACTAGCACTCATCTCCAGAACCCGCTATGGTTGAAGTCACTGCATGCAGCTATCACTATCCCGTTCTCTACACCGATGATGAGATGATGGCTAGACCCATCATGCAGTGAGATTAGCAAGAATGCCCCCATGGCATTATCGAGCGGTTGCACGTATCTAAGACCGGATACCATTGATGCACTGATCGATGGCTACCATCTCGATGGCCTCCATCAGTCTCATCATACCGATGGATGCTGCTTGAGGTGGAGTTGCACACCGCCCTGATGGCTGAACCCATCGTGTAGTGCAATTAGGTCTTGGGGGCATGGGTGCGTGTGCAGCCATTATGCTCCAGGCTTGCACTGATGCCACTATGCTCGTGCCTCATTACCTTTGGCCCTATCACTCAATAAACATCCCATCTCGTCATACTTGCCAACTGTACTTGGTGTGACACTACTAACATCATGACTGATTCGCGCATCTTTCAAGAGTTGAGATGCTTATGATTCTTCTAGTTTTAACTGCTATTTAAAAAGAGTATTTTTGATAATAAAGATTATCAATACTAGATTGTCCAAAAAGATGAAAGATGATTTATTGTCGATTATATAGTCACTTATATTGAAAAGGAGATAATTGAAGATTTTACAGTACATTCCATTATTGATAAATTTAGTCCTATAAAATAACATGGAGTATAATTCAAATAATATTTATAAAAAATATTTAAATTAAATTTAATCATTTATTAATATTTTTTATTTTTATATTCTCTTGGCTCCTCCTGAAAAGTTAGTGTGGTCCGTCCTTAAAGATGTCGGAATGCTACCATCTTTTTTGGGACCGATTATCAGTCAATCAGAGATGGTGTGAAAATGCTATCTTTACCATGACTGGATGTTAGCCAGCTAGATGAGAGATGGAGATTTCGAAATGCTACCATTTTTACTGTAATTGATTATTAGTTGGCCAGAGATGGAGAAATAGAAATAAAGCCATTTTTATTATGATCTAGTGTTAGTCAGCCATATAGGAGATGGAGATATCGAAATGCTATCATTTTTACTGCAATCAATTATCAATCGACCGAAGATGGAGATGTAGAAATGCAGCTATCTTTACTATGATTGGATGTTAGTCGGTCAGATGGAAGATGGAGATGTCAGAATGCTACCATCTTTACTGTGACTGATTATTGATCGACTGGAGGGCTCGAGGCTGGTAGATCGAGTGCTGGTTAATCAAGATGAAACTCAAGAACTTTATCAATTTTTTTTTGTATTACCAAATGAGAATAATACATTATTAATAATATATTCGAAGATTCTTGGCATTCTAAGTCCGAGAGATTGGAGTTTTATTGAGATCTTCGATTCAATGCAAGTCTAAGGGATTGGAGTTTCATTGAGATCTTTGATTTAGCATGCTCCTCAATGAAGAGCTTCTGCTACTTAATAAGGTCATTCCCAGTTTTGGAGATAACTTATCTTGTTTAGTTAGTTTTGAGACTTCCATGCGATGTAGTATTAGGTCTTTTAGTTGAAAAGCCTCGGCCTTATATGAGAGTTGTAGTACCGACTAACTTATTATTGGTACGCCATCATTTGAAGGTGAGGTTGATCTTAAGTCTCCTCTAATAAGTCAAGATTAGCTCTTAACCGATTTGAATTACTTAACTCATTGAAATGTTTGATCCACATAGTCAAGAGTTTGATCTCAATTGGATCACTTTTTTAGCATTGAAGGCCAAGTTGAAGGGAGTCTCATTAGCCGATGTTCTATGAGTGGTGTGGTATGCCCATAGTATACTAGGTAACTCTTTGGCCCACCACCTTTGACATCATTTAGCCTAGTTTTGAGCCCTTAAAAGATCGTTCAATTCATCACTTCTGCTTTTCTATTTGATTGAGGGTGTTCGACAAATATAAACCGATATTGGATGTAAAGCTTAGTACCTAATTTCTTGAATGCCCGGTTATTGAACTATTGGCCATTGCCGGTGATAATAGTGTGGGGAAGACCAAATATATAGATGATGAATTTCTAAAAGAAATTCTTAACATTGCTCTCGGTAATATACGCCAAGAATTTTACCTTCATCTATTTGGTGAAGTAGTCAATGGCAATAATTAAAAACTTCTGCTAACTCGTTGTTAGAGAGAATGGATCGAGTATGTCCATCCCTTACTAGGCCAAGTATTTTAATAATATTTTTAATTATGATTAAGGATCAAATTTGAGCTCAAATTTGAACTTAAGTATGGCATGTTTGATAAATGAGCCAAGGTTTTTTTTTTTTTAATCAACTCATATTCGAACCTAGATGTTAAAGTTAGGTTGATCTTAAATCAAATTTCAAGGTGGATAGCACAACTTGCATGTAGGATATAGGATAATTCCTTATCCACCGCATCCACTAAAGAAAAAATATACCATTCCACCTGATTGGACCATATAATGAGACTGTACCAGTTTTAACTTTGCAGGCATTTAATACATCTCAATTTTCATCATTGAAAATTTTATCTAGTTTTTTCATTTAAAATTTTCAATAATAAAAATGCCCCTCTCCTTTTATAGTTTTAATGACTTTTTGAAAAAAATATGACATCCCAATACTAAATTATGATATCTTAAGACAAGATATCTACCTTTTCAAGAAGAGGAAGGGGCATTTTTGTTATTAAAAATTTTATCAATTTTTCATTATCAAAATTATCTTTTTTATATAATTTTTATAATTTTTGAAAGAAAATTATGATATTCTAAAATAGGATATTTATCTTTCCAGAAAGGTACGAGAGATGTTTTTATTATTAAAAATTATTAATTTTTTCGTTTGAAGTTTTTAATAATGAAAATATACAGGTTTTTGTAATATAATGAAAAAAATCATGGTATTCTTTAATCAAATTATGATTTCTTATAATAGAAATTTGTAAAAACTATATAAAAAAAGATATTTTTATCATTAAAAATTTAAAATTATAATTTTATTTAAAATTATGCTATCATGTGCTAATTATAATTTTCTGTAAGAAGATATTATAATTTTATTTAAAATACTGATATTTTATGTCAAATTATGACATTATATATGTTGCACTCAACCGGCTTTTCCTGAATCGGACCGGCGCAGATGTGCTTCCGACTAGTCCGGCTGGCCCCCTCTCCCAAAGGTCCGACCGACCGACCCATGAAAGGAGAGGTCCGAATGACCCACTTCCTTCGAGGTCCGACCAGTCGGCTCCCTCCATCAGAAGTCCGACCAGCTGACCCATGGAAGGAGAGGTTCGAACGACCCACTTCCTTCGAGGTCCTATCGGTCCGCTCCCTCAGAGGCCCTAATTGATGTTCTCCGAAGCAGAAGCCCGACCGACTGACCCATGGAAGGAGAGGTTCGAACAACCCACTTCCTTCGGGGCCCGATCGGTTGGCTTCCTCAGAGCTCCTGATAGATGTTCCCTGTCGGTTGGATGACCCACACCTGTTAAGTCCGACCGACTCATTTCCATCATGGGAACTGCTCGAAGGTTTCAGAAGCCCTTTCCAGCTGGTACCGAAATTCTATTACAACGAACTCCACAACATGGCCACATCTCCACGCCAACTGGCCACCACCCTGATTCTTCTAGGGGTAAATCGGGACTTCTCAGCCTATTCTCTAACAGAATTTGGCAGCATTCCACGCCTACTTAAGGTGACCGGGGGACCTCTGCTTGGGGCTAAGTACACTCTTCCCTCTCCGTGTGCTATTCTCTTCGATTTCTTCATTCTGTTGCTCTCAAGCTCATGCTAACTTAAGCATCGGAGTGTCCCCCACCGGAACACCACCGGCACTCAGGGGACTTTGTTGCAGGTCGACCAGGAGATGAGCACTCCAGCCTAGCCGACCTTGCACCGGTCGGACCGCTTCCATTGGACTGAGGAGTGTTGGTCGGCCTTTGAAGCCCTGAAGGATTACCTGAAGAACCCTCTACTGTTGGCCAAACTAACAGAGGGGGAAGTGTTGTACCTATATCTGTTGGCGTCAGACGAGGTGGTCAGTTCCGTCTTCGTGCGGGTAGGAGAAGATGGCCAGCAGAAACCTATTTACTATATCAGAAAAGTCCTCTATGACGCTGAGACAAGGTACCCTAAAGTGTAGAAACTGGTCTATTCCTTGGTAATAACGACAAAACGCCTCCGACCCTACTTCCAAGCACATCCGATCGTCGTGCTAACTGATCAGCCCCTCAAGGCGATCCTTCGAAGTCCTGACACCTCTAGTCGGCTCGCCAAGTGGGCCGTCAAGCTGGGTGAGTTTGACATCTCTTTCCAACCCCGATCGACTTTGAAAGCTCAGGTAATCACTGATTTCATTACAGAGTACACCTGGAGGCCGAAAGCGACCTCATCAACAGCTGAAGCACCTGAGGCTGATCCCGTGGAAGAGACCGAACCTGCTTGGACCCTTCATGTGGACGGAGCATCCAACCTCACAGGGTGCGGGGCAGGCTTGATCTTAGCTGACCCCGATGGGCAGTGCCTGGAGTATGCTTTACACTTTGCATTTCAAGTATCAAACAACCAGGTGGAGTATGAAGCCTTACTTACGGGCCTAAGGATAGCCAATGAGTTAGGCATTGGCAGAATCAGGGCCTTCTCCAACTCTCAGTTGGTGGTCAATCAAGTGAAAGGCGAATTCGAAGCAAGGGACCCGACCTTGGCCAAGTACTTGGATAAGATACGAAGCCTCATATCTCGGCTTAAATTCTTCGAAATTCTCCATATACCTCGACTGTAGAACTCTCGGGCGGATGTTTTGTCACAATTGGCCACTGCCGCCATCAGCACCTCCGACCGAACCTTTATGGAGCACCTGTAGTGTCCAAGTATTGCTGAAGAGTCGATCGAGGTTCACTAAGTCAAGCAGGAAGCCTCATGGATGGACCCAATCCTTACGTTCCTAGTCAAAAGGACTCTTCCGGATGATTCGACCGAAGCTAAGCATGTGCGCTGGATGGCCTCTAAGTACGTCATCCTTGATGGCATCCTCTACAAGCGATCATTCTCACAGCTGCTGCTGAAGTGTTTGGGACCGACTGATGCAGACTATGCACTCCGAGAGGTACATGAAGGAATCTACGGTGACCACCTCGGAGAGAGATCCTTGGCTTATAAAGTCATCCGACAGGGATATTATTGGCCTACAATTCAGAAGGACACGTCAGACTTCGTCTGAAAGTGCGATGCGTGTCAAAGGTACTCTAATATCCAAAGGAGGTCTGCCAGCCAGTTGACCCCGCTTACGGTGCCTTGGCCATTTGTACAATGGGGCATGGACATCCTAGGACCCTTTACCCCAATGTCTGGACAATGAAAATTTCTTCTTGTGGCCATTGACTACTTTACCAAATGGATGGAGGCTGAACCACTGGCACAAATAATGGAGGCCAAGGTGGAGAACTTCATCCGGAACGGCATTATCTTCTGATTAGACATTCCATAGACAATCATTACTCATAATGGAAGATAGTTCAACAACTCTAAGTTCTGGGACTTCTGTCAACAATATCACATCTCCCATCGGCTTACCTCGGTCGGCCACCCTCAATCCAATGGAGATGTTGAGGTCACCAATCGGACGATCCTGCATGGATTGAAGACCCGGCTAAACGAAGCCAAAGGGCTTTGGGCATAAGAGCTTCACTCAGTGCTTTGGGCATATCGGACAACCGCCCGAATGGCGACCGGGGAGACTCCATTCAACTTGACCTACAAAAGTGAAGCAGTCATCCTCGTGGAAGTCTCTTTGCAATCCATACGGATTGATCACTTCACTGAGCCGACCAACTCAGAGCAACGGAGGGTTGACCTAGATTTACTTGAAGAAACCAGGCTCCGGACAAGCTTGAAGATGGTGGCCTACCGTTAGAAGATGGCCAGATATTATAATTCGCGGGTTAAAGCACGAACTTTCTGGGTCGAAGATCTGGTTTTGCAAAGGACAGAGATTTCAAGACCGATTGAGCAAGGGAAACTCTCCCCTAATTGGGAAGGACCCTATAGAGTCATTGAAGTGATTTGAGCCAGAACCTACCGACTCGAACATTTGGATGGATGGCAAATAGCATGTCCGTGGAATGTAGACAACCTTCGCAAGTATTATCAATAAAGTTCATAACTTTTTCTATGAAGCACTTCCGAAAGTCCGAACCCGGTCGGTAAAGGCTCTAGGGTAGCCCACTTCCAAAAGTCCGGCCCGGTTGGTAAAGGTTCTAGGGCAGCCGACTTTCGAAAGTCTGACCCCGGTCGGCAAAGGCTCTAGGGCAGCCCACTTTCGAAAGTCTGACCCCGGTCGGCAAAGGCTCTAGGGTAGCCAAATTCCGAAAGTCCGACCCCAGTCAGCAAAGGCTCTAGGGCAGCCCACTTCCGAAAGTCCGACCTCGGTCGGCAAAGGCTCTAGGGTAGCCCACTTCTGAAAGTCCGACCCTGGTCGGCAAAGGCTCTAGGGCAGCCCACTTCCGAAAGTCCGACCCCGGTCGGCAAAAGCTCTAGGACAGCCCACTTCTGAAAGTCCGACCCCGGTCGGCAAAGGCTCTAGGGCAGCCCACTTCCGAAAGTCCGACCCCGGTCGGCAAAAGCTCTAGGACAGCCCACTTCCAAAAGTCCGGCCCTAGTCGGCAAAGGCTCTAGGGCAGCCCACTTCCGAAAGTTTGGCCTTGGTCGGCAAAGGCTCTAGGGCAGCCCACTTCCGAAAGTCCGGCCCCGATCGGTAAAGGCTCTAGGACAGCCCACTTCCGAAAGTCCGGCCCCGATCGGCAAAGGCTCTAGGGCAGCCCACTGTTGAAAGTCCGACCCGATCGGCAACTACTTCAAAACAATCCACATGGAGAACATGACTCAAATTCGGACGAGCCGACGGACCAGTACTTGGAGAGATTTCTAAGTACCTAGGTTCAGACTGAGCTGCTGTCCATCCGTCATCCTACAGGACTCAAATTCGGATAAGCTGACGGACCAATACTTGGAGAGTTTTCTAAGTACCTAGGTTCGGACTGAGCTACCGCCCCTCAGCCACTCTCCAGGTTCCAAGCCTGGACGAGCCAATGGACTAACACTTGAGAATTCTCCTAAATGTTTAAGTTTGGATTGAGCTACTGTTTGGCAACTATTTTGGAGAACTTGTGGTTCTAAAGAGCTGACTGAAAATACTTGGAAGAATTTCAAAATGAAAGTATTCCATCTTGTATACATCAATACACATAAGTGACAAAAGGATTCTTCTATTAAGTCCAAAGAAATTCTTTAAAAAAGTAGGTCAGACCTTTATAAATGCCCTAGGTCTGACCCATCGAAGGTGCGGCAAGGGCCTCAGCTTCGGCCCCACCGGTTACAACTGAAGCTTCAACTAGGACGTCCACCGTCCCTACACCAGCTTGAGCTGGGGCTTCGGCCCTACCCTCTTCCACGTCGCCTTCAGCCTGGGGCTCGGCCCCAGCATCTGTCAGGTGCTCTTCTTCCTCCGCTGGTTCCCTTAGCTCGGTGCCAGACAGGTCAAGCTCCGAAAAAAGTCCAGCCACCCTCTTCAAGCAGTTGTCATAACCTTCTCTGTAGAAGTGCAACGCCGTCTTTTCTACTTCTTTAGTGAAGTTGGCGGAAGCCTTGTATTTTGCTACGGCGTCCCGGACCTATCCTACCGCCAGCTCCTTAGCTTCCTCAAGTTGGACCGCCAACTTCACTGCAGCCGCCCGCTCGGCCTGGGCCCTCCCGTCAACCTCAGCGAATCACTCCCCCTCCTCTCTCAGCCGGCGGGTGAGGGAGTTCACCTTCACCTTCCTCCTCTTCAGCCTAGCCTCCCGATCGGCTAGCTGGTCCTGCATCTCCTTTGATGTCTCTTTCGATGACTCGGCCTCCGCTTGGACGGCCGACAACCTCTCTTCCACGAACTTTAAAGATGCTTTCGTGGCTGCCTAAACCACCTCCAGCTCCTGCACCCTCTTGGCCGAGATCTTGGTCACATGTAGTATATGATCGATGCCGTCGTCCATCAAGGAGATGCCATGAAGAAGCTGTAAGCAGAAGGTCAAGTCAGCGCTATGCAAGACAATTGAAATGAAAGGAAACACAAGGGGGCAAGATGGGTGTTTTACCCTCATGAGGTCGCGGTAGGACTCCTTGGCTACGTCACTCAGATTTCTCTGAATGGATAGCATCTAGTCGATGTCTATCATTGCCCCCCTGAGCAAACTCCGCACTCTTCTCGAGTTGTTCAGGGCGTGCCAATGCTGGAACGCCTCCTGACGGACCTCTTTCTCAGACTCTTCTTCGGCCATCTCTCCTTCGGTGGCCTCTCCTTCAGCCGCCCCTCCTTCGGCCATCCCCTTTTCCTTGTCTGTAAGGGGAACCGTTTCTTCTGGGTCAGCGAGTGCTGGAGCTGACACTGTCGCCATGCCAGATAATTCTGGCTGTTCCTGCTCCAATCGGGCGACCGACCCTCCGGTAGGAGTTGAAGACCCCGGTATTGTCTTATTTGCCAATACCTCTGTAAGAGGGGTATCGTCTTCATCGGAGTCCACATCTACTACAGGCACAGGCCGTTCCTCCTCCCGCCTCTTCTTTTGTCTCTCCGCAGCCGGCTCTGCGGTCGGCTTCGCTGCTGGGGTAGCCCTCTTCTGCACTGCCCGCTGGATGACCCTAGCCTTGTCGATCTTCATTTTTCTGCCTGTTTCAAGGAAGGGTTAGGGTAGGCAAAGGGAAGTAGGACAGAGAAATAAATGAAGCAAATGCAAGAGAGAAGGTCGGTCAACCCTGGTGGCTCCTCTTTGTTCCTACCTAAAAATCTCTAGTGGCTGATCCCTGCTTGGTGAAGGGCATTCTCCCTGAGCAGTTCATATGCCATCGTCGGGTCGGCCCCGTCAATTTCATTAAATTTGGCCTTGTCGGCTATCAAGATCGCCCTCCCCTCCAGAGCCTCAGCCTCGGCTCTCTCCATAGTGGCTCAAAGCCCCAGGACTGAAGGCTGTCTACAAAAAAGAATTTGGCCTTCCACCCGTGGATGGCCGACGGAAGGCACTTCAGGATCCTTCGATTAGGGCGAGGACAAAACATCCACCACTCTCGGCTCTTGAAGTCACTTTTTAAAAGGGAGAAGTTACCGAAGAGGGACAACCTAGGTTCGATCTCAGACTTGTGACAGAGCACTATGAAGCAACAGATCGTCCGAATGCTATTCGAGGTCAGCTGCGCTGGAGTCACTCTGTAGAAGTTAAAGACCTCTACGAAGAAAGGGTGCAAGGGAAACCTGAGGCCGGCCTTAAGGTGGGCCTCGTACATGGGAAGGTTCCCCGATCCTAGTGGATTGTTGGCTCTACCTTCTCGGCCCGGAATAGAGAGATGCAAGGTCGACAGAATGTTGTACACAACCCTAAGGTTTTCGACCCATTCCCGGGTCATCACCTATTGGATCTCACTTGGTCCTGGTTCCTTATGCCTATGGGTCGGACCTTGACTACTGGATGCCATTAGTGCTAAGGGAGAAGAAGGACTGGGGGACTAACCTGAGGCTGGGCTCCTAGAAGACTGGTCTTGCGGAGGGGGAGGAAGAAGCTCTCTCTTTCTCTTGCGGAGCACAGTCACAGCAGAAAATCCTTCCTGAGCGCCTCGCCCCCCCTTTTATAGGTCCTCGGAGGGGCGTTTGCCTCCGCCTTGCGGGAGTTGTAACCGTCCCATTAGCATACGCAACTCTCCATGCCTCAGAAATCGAAGCGACTGGTTGATCGAAACTGGCAGACAACGATCTGCGTGAAGATCGGATCAACGGTGCAAAGATTGTCTGGGAAGCGACATCGGTCGTCCAGATGCGCCATGTGGTGCGGCACGTCCCTCCACTTCAATCGTCGCGTGAGCCAGCCTGGCCCTCATCATGGTGCCTTCCCCGCATTAACTGCGATCCCTGCACTTCCAATACGGGGGCAACATCTGTCCCTAACGCCGGTCATGGGAGATTCAAAGTGATCCGACGCGATGATTCCGCATCGAGCAGCGGACGGACGCGACCTGTACAAAAATAATGCTTCTGTCTTTCGAAGCCACGTGTCCCCTCAAAGTCCAGGAGCTAGGGGGCAACTGTTGCACTCAACCGGCTTTTCCTGAATCGGACTGGCGCAGATAGGCTTCCGGCTAGTCCGGCTGGCCCCCTCTCCCAAAGGTCCAACCGGCCGACCCACGGAAGGAGAGGTTTGAACGACCCACTTCCTTCGAGGTCCGACCAGTCGGCTCCTTCCATCAGAAGTCCGACCGGCTGACCAATGGAAGGAGAGGTCCGAATGATCCATTTCCTTCGAGGTTCGACCGGTCCGCTCCCTTAGAGGCCCTAACGAACGTTCTCCGAAACAGAAGCCCGACCGACTGACCCACGGAAGGAGAGGTCCGAATGACCCACTTCCTTCGGGGCCCGACCGGTCGGCTTCCTCAAAGCTCCTGACAGATGTTCCCTGTCGGTCGGACGACCCACCCCTGTTAAGTCCGATCGACTCATTCCCATCCTGGGAACCGCTTGAAGGCTCTAGAAGCCCTTTCCAGTTAGTACCGGAATTCTGTTACAATAGATTCCACAACATGGCCACATCTTCGTGCCACCTGGCCACCACCCTGATTCTCCTAGGGGTAAATCGGGACTTCTCAGCCTATCCCCTAACAGAATTTGGCAGCATTCCACACCTACTTAAGGGTGACTGGGGGACCTCCGCTCGGGGCTAAGTACACTCTTCCCTTTCTGTGTGCTATTCTCTTTGATTTCTCCATTATGTTGCTCTCAAGCACCTACTAACTTAGGCATCGTAGTGTCCCCACCGGAACACCACCAACGCTCAGGAGACTTTGTTACAGGTCGACTGGGAGAGGAGCACTCCAGTATAGCCGACCGAGCCCGGTCCAAGAGAAGACGCGGCAACAATATATATATATATATATATATATATATATATATAGAAGACGCGGCAACAATATATATATATATATAGTCAGGGTGTCATATTTTTTTAGAAAAATCACGATATATTATGGTTTTTAAAACACAAGATGTTATAACTTTTTAAAAATATAAAAGGCCATAAATTTAATAAAATTATATTTTTTAATAATAATTAATAATAATAATAATAATAATTATTATTATTATTATTTATCGAATTTCTTTCTGGCAGGATATAACGAATTTTTTTAAAATAATGCTAAAAAAAATATTTCGAAAATAGGTGTCATACTATATATTTACGAAAATAGGTATTTTTGGCTGACGTGGACACGCGGTGCAAAAATACCTGCCACGTGGCAGGTGGGTCGCCAGCTGGGTTGAAATCGTCTTTGGAAAAGATGATTTCAGGATGAGAAATCATCTTTCCAAAAGATGATTTCAGCTCTTCCAACCGCTCCCCCTGTCGCCCCCAGTCATGACGTGACGCTGCCTAAGAAATTGTCTTTAGCAAAGATGATTTTTCAATTTAAAATCGTCTTTGCCAAAGACTATTTCAATCCAACCAATTCTCAAAATTTCTTAAATGCCCTCCCACGAAATAAATTTAAATAACTAGTAATGACATTTTCGTAATTAAATGAATGCATTTTTGTAATTAAACTAAATATTTTGAAAAGCATTTTGGGAATTAAATTTTCGTTGCCCCTGGCCCGATTTTTAAAAATTTAATTTTTAAAATACCTTTGGTAATGTTTGGTTTAATTACAAAAATACCATTCAGTCAATTACGAAAATACCATTTATAGTTATTTCAATAAAGGGTATTTAAGGAATTTAATAAAATCTATCATAAATGCCTCTGCACCCCATAAATGCTATTTTTTAAATTAAATTTTAATATAATAAATTTTAAAAAATATATCTTCACCCATAAATGTTGATTTTTTAATTAAATTTTAATATAATAATATTTTAAAAAATATATAACAAAATTTAAAAGATATTATAATATTAATTGAAAATAAAATTAATTAAAAATATTATAATATAATTTTATATTATAATAAATATTTTATATTCTAAAATATAATAAATTTATTATAATTTATTATATTATATATTATATATTATATAATAGTATAAAAAGATTTAAAAAATAAAAATAAAAAATAATCACCATGTCGATACCATCCGGTCGCCAGCCCGGTCGTCGGTTCGGCCCCCGGTCTGACCGTCGGTTCGGGTATCGGTTCGGTCACTAGGGTTCGACTACCGGTCCGACTGCTAGGATCTTACCATGGGTCTAGTCTCAGTCATGCCACAGATCCAATCACCAGTCCGGTCGTCGGGGTCCTGCCACTAGGGACGGCAACGGGTCAGGTTTGGGTCGGGTCATCCAAAACCCATACCCGTCCTGCTAAAAAATTATCCGTCCCATACCCATCTCGGGTCGGGTCGGGTCGGGTATAAAAAAATCACATGTGGATCGGGTCGGGTCGGGTCGGGTATACCCGATCTCATAAAACTTAGTTTATTTAAAATCTAAACGGGTCGGGTCGAGTCGGGTCGGGTATATCCGTCCCATATCAAATTTACTTAAATATTTTATAAACATATTTTTTTTATATATAAACGGGTCGGGTTCGGGTCGGGACGTACTATTACCCGTACCCGACCCGAACCCGAGTCGGGTTTTTTTTATATAACCTATATCCGTTTATAATTAGGCGGGTCGGGTTTTATCCGGGGTCTAGCCATCGGTCCAACCGTCGATCCTAAGCAAGGATCTGACTGATACCGGACTATCGATCGAACTGGTACCGGGCTGGTGACCAGATGGTATCGACATGGTGATTATTTTTTATTTTTTATTTTTTTTAAATTTTTATACTATTATATAATATATAATATATAATATAATAAATTATAATAAATTTATTATATTTTAGAATATAAAAATATATTATAATATATTATTATAATATTTTTAAATTAATTTTATTTTCAATTAATGTTATAATATCTTTTAAATTTTGTTATATATTTTTTAAAATTTTATTATATTAAAATTTAATTAAAAAATCAATATTTATGGGTGTAGATATATTTTTTAAAATTTATTATATTAAAATTTAATTAAAAAAATAGTAATTAAAAGGCGTCAAAGTTATTTATGATAGATTTTTATTAAATTTCCTAAATATCTTTTAATGAAATAATTATAAATGACATTTTTGTAATTAACTAAATATTATTTTTATAATTAAACTAAACATTATGAAGGGTATTTTGAAAATTAAATTTTTTAAAATCGGGCAAAAGCAACAAAAATTTAATTTTGAAAATGTCCTTCATGATGTTTGGTTTAATTACAAAGATACCATTCATTTAATTACGAAAATGATATTACTAGTTATTTGAATTTATTTTATGAAAGGGCATTTAGAAAATTTTAAAAATTATGTGGGTTGAAATTGTCTTTGGTAAATAGGATTTCAAATTGAAAATCATCTTTGTCAAGATAATTTCTCGGACAACACTACGTCATGACTGCGGGTGACTGAGAGAGCTGAAATTATCGTTTGGAAAGATGATTTTTCAACCTAAAATTATCTTTGAAAAAGAAGATTCCAACCTAACTGGCGACCCACCTGACAGCTATTTTTGGATCAATACATGGCATGGTGCTTTTTTTCGGAATATTTTTTTAATATTATTTTAAAAAAATTCGGATATAACCTACTGGCGGCGAGCTTTTATTAGCGTGGGATCCGCAACCAATCACCCATCAGTCACCTGACGGGTAGAGAGGGAAACCCCGGCGCTTCAGCAGGTCCACCGCCGCCCTTCGTAATTCCAATTCCCAGGCCTCCTCTCCTCTACATCAATTAATTAATCAATCGAAGAAGAAGAAGGAGAAAGAAGAAGAGGGCAAAGATGCCGAAAAAGATGGGCGTGAACTCGAAGGCGGAGGCGGCCCGCGCGCGGCGCAGCACGGTGGAGGCGGATCGCAAGGAGCGCGCAGCCGTCGAGAAGGAGGAGGAGTATTGGCGCGAGGCCGAGGGCTCCAAGTCCCGCGCCGCCAAGAAGCGCGAGGAAGAGGCTGAGAAGCGGGCCGAGGCGGCCGCCCGCAAGGCCGAGAACCGCAAGCTCGCCGAGGTCGAGCAGGAAGAATTGGAGAAATCCGGCCGCAAGCCCGACCGCAAGGCCAGCCGCGTCTCCATCCCTGTCGTCCCCAAGGTCACCGGGGCCGAGCTCGATCGCCGCCGTGAGGAGGAGCGCCAGCGCATCCTCCGCAACGCCGAGGCCGCCAAGAAGCGCCAGAGCCGCACCGCCGAGGAGGAGGAGTACGAGCGCATGGTCCTCGTCGCCAATACCAACCGCGATGACTCCATCATCGAGGCCCACTCCGTCGAGGACGCCATCACCCGCATGGCTCTCGCCGAGCCCCAGCTGCCCCCGGATCGCCACCCCGAGAGACGGCTCAAGGCCTCCTTCAAGGTATGATGATGATGATTGCTCTTCTTCCTTATTCTTCTCGTTCTTTCTTTTTCCATATTAGTTGTTATTATTGTTCGTGTTATTATTATTATGTTCAAGAAAGAAAGAAATCAAGTGAGATTTCTAGGGAAAATAGTATATGAAAGGTGATTCCTTTTCAAGGAAATTGGCGATTTTGCACTCCTGAATGGATCGAAAACCCATCAGTTGCATCTGGAGATTGAAAATTTCTTCCTAGAATGGTATATAAAGTCTTTCCATTGGATCATTCATATATGGTGACCATGCACATGAGCTTAACATGGCAATTTCTGCCCCGATAATGTGGATTAAGTTGCACAGTTCTGTATGGGCTGACACAGATTGTTTGCCTGTGATATGCAGGGCATTGCAGCACACGTGTGCCCAGTGCCAATGCCTTGTTATCATGGTCAACACTTGAATAATTGGTCTGAATCTAACTCAATTTAGTTGTCAATAAGGAGAGTTGAACAAAATTGATGTGGATGGAGTGGATGCACCTCTAGTGACTATGGTATATCTGCTTCTGATTAGATTGTTTTATCTCGGTAGGCTTTAATCTTGTTCACGTGATTCCTTCTAGTTTACAATTCAGAATTTCTGTGTCATTGTCCTTGGCTCCTTATGTCTAAGTTGGTGATCAATGATCGATAGCTTCTTTTCTCCTTAATCATTACATGTTTAAGTACCTTAATAGATATGCTATTACATTTCCTGTTAAATATCTCTTAAGTCTTAAAACCTATTCAATCTTTTGTTCTTTATTTCAGGTTTTACTTAGACGAGGTTACCAAACATGTTGGATTTTGACACTCTTCAGTAGTTGTATTAACTGTGGTGGTCTTCTTGTGTGCTTCTTAGTATTGCTCATAGCTTTTTGAGTTACTATACTAATAGAACCGTATCAGTTTTGGACTTTTTTTCTCTACATAATTCTTTCTCAAATTATATGTCTCTTTTATCAGACTTGGTTTTGATGTTCTGAGATGTTGCAAATCATGCCATTTTGGTTTTCCTGATTAGAACCTGATTTCTCTTTTATATAATTTATCTCTCTTTATGGAATTGTTTGTTACCCATCTCGCTTGTATTGTCACTCTAATATTTTTAGCTTCTGCTGTTGCATTGTCTAGGAATCTAATTGGCTCTTTGATATAACTTATTTTCCAAATTTCTGTGGGATGATTCATTATCTGCCTTGTTTGCTCATCGTTCTTGCTCTTTTGCTTCTGCAGTTGTGTTTACATGGAGCAGTTAATTTGAGTTTATCTTTTGAATGTACTTTATTGCTTCTTGCATGAGCATTGTTCCACACTGCCCAAGTTGGTTTTCATCATGTTTAGAAGTGCATATCTTGGGTAGTTAATTTAATTGTATTTGATGCTAGATGCTGGCTATTAATTTTGGTTTTAAGCTTCTCCATTTATTTGATAATCTCAAGCATTAGTCTGTAAAACTCTGACCAGGATGTAATTTTATGATGCTCAAGTGTAAGTTTTATGGTGCTGGGTCATGTCTTGTTGGAGAGAACAAGATGGTTGAATAATTATAGAATTATCCTATTGGCTTTCAACAAATTTTTTTGTTGTACATGTAGGCTTTTGAAGAAGTGGAGCTTCCCAAACTGAAGGAAGAAAAACCAGGTCTGACCCTCAACCAGTACAAGGATATGATATGGAAGCTATGGAAGAAATCCCCAGACAATCCCCTCAACCAGGTATGCTTTAGAGAAAATGGTATTACAAGTTGTCATTCCAATTGCAGGCTTCTAACCTGTCTATACACATGGTTAAGCATATACATGTAGATGATTACAGCATTTTGAATAAATATATGCATTTCCACCTTGAACGCATGTATATATATATATGTATTGTTGTATACATCTAAGGACGAGAGAATTCCTGCCATACCTGACTGTTTTGAAAAAAAATTAAATTAAACCTATCCATGGTCACCTATTATATTAGTATCTAAAGGTGCACACAAAAATGCATGCTTTGTATTATTTAAGGCTTAAAGAAAACAAAATCTTGTTCATAATCATGATATGACAAGATGAACAGGCCGATGAGGTTTCATATACAGTACTTTGACTTAATTTATGAACCCTTGCCAATTTCTGCAGATGGTTGCCTGCTTGTTTTATAAAACATGAATGAGATTCCTAATCCCTCGATGATGGTCATAAAGCAAACCTCATAAAGTAGGGGCACAATTGACATTTATGGTTATGGTTATTGTTATGCTTCTATTTTTGCATCATTTAGAGTGTATTATGTTTCCATTAACATACATTGAGGACCCAAGATTCTTTTTGATTTAACTACTTTTACAGAGATTAAAGCTCAAATCTTGCAAATTAGGCCTTTGAGAGTTTTATCTACACCACAAACTTTGGTCTCCTCCTTCCTTGAAAGAGCTTCCAAGAACCCACAAGAGAACTCTCTCTCTTCCTTTCTCTCTCTGTATGTATGAATGCATGTATAAAGAAAAATTTTAACGAATAGAACAATCGATTGTTTGAATGATAAACAACTATCACATTACGTATCGGTGCCTATTGGGTATAGAATAGGTTAGCTTCTCTTTGTTCTTATGAACAGAATCGTTTCATTATTTTCAATTGAACGGAATAAATATTAACTCTTTCTCATACAGAATCCACTGAAAACATGTGTGTTGTGTATTATATTCTAACTTTGTTTCTTATCAAATGCACAGGTTTCTAGTTTTCTAAAATCATGAAATTTTGAAAATTCCAAGTTCTGTCTAATAAATCATCTCTTGGATGATGGACCTATAGCTTTTCACCCTCTTTTAACTCCAAACAAAGAAGGTGAATCATGACACTAATTGCCCAAATATTTAAAGGAATAAAAAAGAGTCTAACGTTGACACTCTAACATTCATTAAATTAGCATCCCTGATCAGTTTAGTCAGTTACTAACAAAAAGTTTGGAGAATGATCTTTCAGTTTTAAAATTTGATTTGGCACCTGGTTTCAGTAATACCATGACTGATATAACTGAAGCTAGCAGCCATGCAGCTTTAGTTAGTTTACTGTACAAAACCAATGTGTTTTAGGTGAAACTTGCCTTATTGGATAAAAATTCCCCATTGTTTCTAGTTTATGCAAAAAGCTAGGAAATAAGGAATTTGGTTGAAGATCTGTATAACCTTCACGTGGAGGGGTGTTGATAACATGTAAATCTTGTATCGTTGAGTAATTTGTGAAGACATTTAGTATTGCTTCTAGAACAGCATGGCAGTTTTTTGAGTTATGGAAGGAAAAGCTTGTGGATGCCATTTGTAGATTTGGTGGTGGAAGTAAGGTGATATAGGTTATAATGTCATGTAGCAGCAGACGTATCTAAAAACTGCTTTTGGATCCTTTCCATTGGGATTATTTTGGAAATGCATGAAAATGCTAATTGTGCAATATATCGTGTGAATACAAGGATGAAGGATGATTAGGGATGCAATCAAGCCGGGTCGAATCAAGTAGCTAGAAGTTTGAGCTCAACTTGATTCAGAATACTGGAGTTTGACACTTGACTCGACATTGATTGAGTCTTAATATTCCAAACTCAAGCTCGGCTTGATGAAAAAAAAGGCAAAACTCAAGATCGATTCAACTTGACTTGAATATCAACCGAGTAATACTCGAGTTTGAATTCAAGTTTTAGCATGCTAATAATATATATTAATATATCTATTATAAATAAAAATAATATGGTTAAAAATATAAATAAATTTGAATAGGCTCGTGAGCTTTTGAGCCAAGTATCCTGCTACTTGAGCTTGACTTCAAAACTATTCGAGCTCGACTCAAGCTTGATAATTGCTGAGTTGAATTGAGCTTGAACTTGAGTAAAGCTCAACTTGCTTGCACCCCTAAGGATGACTAGCAAAAGATAGATCGGATATTGAGTGGCTATATGAAAAGTTGAACGTTGAAATATAGCATTTTCTATAACCTTCATTAATTTATAGTTCACTCAAATTTTTTGACATTACTGTGTTGTTTTTTTTTTTTTTTTGGTTTATTTTTTTCCTTCTCAAAAGGAGATTAGATACTAAAGCACACAAATCTATAGTTGATATTCAACTAAAACAAACATCTGATGCCCTTTTCTTTGCCACATGTTATGGAAAATTATTAAATGGTATTTGTCATCAGTATACTCGAGCCCTGCATATTTTTTAAGATCCACTAAATTTGTAGGATTTTAGCTGAATATTAATTCAGCATCTTATGTGAGGATTAGGAATTGGCTATCAGGAAGGAGGGAGAACAATAAGCAAAAATGAGTTGCTTAAGATCTTACAATAGATGATAATAATATTTATATGATCTTAACAATGTTATAACTAGGAAGTTGTATTTTTGCAACCAGCCACTTGGTTAACATGGGATGGGAGGCGGAAAAAAATTTTCAGGCCTAGGGATGAGTTATGCATGCAAGAGTTTTTCTAAAGTAATAGACTTCTCACAATTGCATGCTCGAGTTTGGTTGAGGCATGACCTCTATACTTTTTACCATGGTTTTCGGAGCTATGCCAGGGCTAAACTGAGATCGTTCAGCCCTGGATTTCGGTCCAGGCTTCGGACTGATTGAAATCGTACCAACTGGGCATTACGACATAGTTTTCAGATGAACCTGGATTTCGGAACTATGCTGAGGCTTCTCCTCTCCTCTTTCGTTTGTTTCCATGGTGAAAAAAAAAGAAAATGTAGGAAAAACGTGGAGAAATCAAATATTAATTTTGGAAGAGCTTTTTTTCTATTTTTCCTTATAAAAGTCTATAAACATCTTGGTTCGCCTATATAAATCTTTTGAAGTACTTAATTTTGGATTACCAATTTATCAAAAATTTTAATAATATCCTAATCTAAATATATCAAACATAAGTGATTCCATATCTGGCCCCATTTTTAAGTTGATTTTTATCAAATTAAAATTGGTATCTTAATTCTTTGGGACAATATTGACAGTCAATATGTCTTATCTAAAAGGATTTGCAATAATTTTTACTTGTTCTCATTTAAAATTTTTAGTAGACTTATCAAAATTTGCAAGTTTTTTTGCATAGAAAATACTTGCTTGCATTGGATATGAATTGGTTAGTAGATGCTTGCGAATATCCCACAATGGCCATTATTCTAGAAAAGTAATGTACTACTATGGCTATTATATAAAAATGAAGAAAAGTACAACTATAGTTATATAAAGATGGAAATGTATCAATGTATTTGAAAAAAAGGGATAATTTGAGGAAAAAATCATATTAAGCCATTTCATACTATAATAGCATATCTTATTAGTAATCCTTGATTCATGACGATTCAATTATGGCTATCATCTGAAAATGAAGGAAAGCACTTTATATAAAGATGGATAGGTATCAAGATATTTAGAAAACCAAGTAATTATAATTGGTCTCATGCTATCATATAAACATGAAAAAAAATTCGTTATATAAAGATAAAAAAAGTATTAATACATTTGAAAAAGAGGAAGAGCACAAAAAAGTCATATTATCATTTCATACTATAATAGTATATTTTATAGTAATCATCCATCATTCGGGATTATTAGGCTGTGGCTATTATATAAAAATGAAGGAAAGCACGTTATATAAAGATGGAAAAGTATCAAGACATTTGAAAAACAAGAAACTACATTAGTTATTTCATACGTTAATAAATATTTGGAAAAACAAGTAACCATATTTTTTCTTGTGCTATGATATGAAAATGGAGGAAAGTATATTATACAAAGATGAAAAGACATCCACACATTTGAAAAAAGGGATAGTACGAGAAACTTAATATTAGTCATTTTATATCATAATAGTATAATTTATAATTATCATCCATGATTCAGGATGATTTATTATGGCTATTATTGAAAATGAAAGAAAGTACATTATATAAAGATGAAAAAGTATCAAGATATTTAAGAAAACAAGTAACCATATTAGCCATTTTATACCATAATAAATTTTTGCAAAAACAAGTAATCATATTTTTTCTTGTGCTATCATATGAAAATGGAGGAAAGTATGTTATATAAAGATATAAAAGGCATTAACACATTGGAAGAAAAATGACAGTATGAAAAAATATCATATTAGCTATTTCATGCCATGATAGTATATTTCATAGTAATCATCCATGATTCAGGACGATTCAACTATGGTTATTATATGAAAATAGAAAAAAGCATGTTATATTAAGATGCAAAGGTATTAAGATATTTGGAAAAACAAGCAATAAGATAGAAAGGTATCAAATTGGATTTAAAATTATTCAAGAAATTCTAAAAAATTGATTATATACTCTAAGAAACAAAAAAAAAAAAAAAAAAAAATAGAAAATAAAAAAAAATAGTATGCCGGTCAAATTGGCATGCTTGCCTGTACCGTGTTGGTACGGTATCGAATCAGTACTATGCCATACCGGTCGGTAAATGGTGCAGGTGTCAATACTAGTTTAGAAAACTTAAACTGCCACAAGTGTCCACTTTGCTCACCTATAGTCTCTAAACCCTAGCTTGCATAGGAATATTGAGAGAAAGAGGGAAGGTGATTTGATCAAGGAGAGGGATGGTGATTTCTTTAAATTGCGCAACTCAAATCTCTCGAAAAAATTAGAAAAAGGTAGAAAACTCAGCAAAAGTAAGGTTTAGGTTCCCATTTTTTTCATTGATGGATAATAAATTGAGATACATAGCTTTTATTTATGCTAGTGAGATTTGCCCTTGCACAATTCAGGTCAGTTTTCTTGTCAAGTTTAAATAGGACTTAGCTTTCCTAAAATAGACATGATAGTGGAAATAAATATGAAAAAGCTAAATTTCTATAGAAGGTAGATCTTGACTCTTTCAACTTTGTCTACTGTCGCCCCTCCTAATTTTTCCTAGATTGAGTGATATGTTTGTTCAAAGTCTTTCTTGAAATTTTTTTTTTTTGATCTTGATTGCTAGCTGTGCTGCACCTTTTGGGGGTAGAGCCATGTCATAGATCTGGAAAAGTTATCGAATTTTTTTAAAAAGATCATCTCCACGTTCGGAACTTTGTAAGTTTGGCATGCAGTTTGGCTTGAGAATTTCGTTCTTGGACCTCGTCCAACTCTACTTTGAGTGGGTTGACTTCTCTATCCGGGTTCCACAAGGAAAGAGGAGCCACACAAGCTGCTGACCCCTTCTCTCTTATTTTAGTTATGGAGGCATGTACCTAACTTTAGTGGCCATCCCTACTTTCCTAACTTCTAGGAGAGAAGGATGGCCATTGCTGAAGTGGTTGGTGACACTTTATTTCCCAATTACTAGTAAAGGCTAATAAGGATGGCCATATCTCACTTAAAAATCCTAATCTGAATATGCTTCTAAAGTGCATTGAGATGTCCACCAAGTCAACCTAATACCTTTTTGTAGCAGTAAGGTTGAAATTGACCTAAGCCATGCCCTTTATATGTGGCTAAAGTCCAAAGGCAAATTGCTTATAAGCCAAAAGGAAATTTGCTTATAAGCCAAAAAGGAGAGTGCAGACAAACATATGCACCCAGATTCCACTTAGTTATGTAAGATGGTGCAAGGAAAAAACATATTATGTTTTGAGCATACAAGATTGTAAAGAAGGATATGGGATTGTGATAGAAAGGTTATCAGGTGTATGACTAATTAACTATTTAATTAGTTGGACCTATCATATTTGATGTGAATCTAACACCTAAATCAAGAGCGACTTTGGAGTATGGAACAATCTCCCCATGTGCTTTATAACCATCATGAGAAACAAGTTCATGTGATAGTGCAATTGTCCACATTAGTGACACTCCACCATGGCCTATAACTAGTTTCCCTCCTCAGGATAGAATTATTAAAACAAATCCATGGGCTTAGTTGGTCAAACACTAGAGGTCTCTTTCCAGGAAAACATTTGCATGCCAACAAATATAATTCATAATAATTATTTTTCAAAAAAATAAATACATCAATGTTCTTAATAAATTACTTGTCAAACTTGTTCTTAATAACTTGTTTCCATCCTTAGGATAGAATTACCAAAACACATCTATGGGATTAAGGGTTGGTCAAACACTAGAGGTCTCTTTCCAGGAAAACATTTGCATGCCAACAAATATACTTCATAATAATTATTTTTCAAAAAATAAATACATCGATGTTCTTAATAAATTGCTTGTCAAACTTAATGGTCGACCAATCTTCCTCACCCAGAGAATTATTCTCCCATGATGGCTAATTAATATCTCATTGGACATATTACATGGCCAAGTAAATCATGTATTTTCCATCAACTACTAAATATAAACTCTTATTAGATCACTTAGTCCAGACGTTAAAATCTATACAAGTGCACATGGATCTTTTGGTGATAGGTTCTTTATCTATGGTATTTGAGTAAAAAAGGAGAAAAAAAGAACATAGTAGTGAGAAAAGATCAAAGTTTATATCCGAGTTGTATTTGCTTTGTGTTCATGTTGTAAATATCCGATTTGTATCTCTGTCTGTTAAATCGAATATGGATTTGAATATCAGTATCCAATTATTTTCTGTAGCTGTGTTTGTATTTGTCAAATAAAAGAGATATAAATATAGATGTATTGATAATTGATCTGTATTTGATCCATTTTCATCCCTACAAGGTAGCCAATGCCTAATGCTAATAGACTTTTGTCCTTTTAAGTAAGCTCTTATTACAAACCAAATCCAAATTATACACCAATTGTTCTTTCCCTTTAAATGACCTTTAGGGTTGAACATAGCTCGGAGGTAAAAATCAGCCATCTCCATCATTGAAGCTCTTCTTTTGTAGGCTTATAGCTATAGTTGTCACCATCAACGCAAAGGTTTATAGACCTTATTGTAACAATAAATAGCAAGGTTTGCCATCTTGGTACCAGATCTCATATTGATAAAATTGCTACAATGTCGGTTGCGTATGGTATGGTATCATATGGTAGTATTAGCATGCTCCGAAATGGCATACTGGTACATGACCGGGATGGTATGGTACGCTTCCATACCAGGAGTATAGGATGGTAATGCCTTGATAATAGTAATAATTTCCACATAGAAATCTGCCAAGCAAATAAACAATCATCATAGAAGCTTGGTGAAATTGAGCAAGATCACGATGCCCATGCTTATACTTAGGGAACAAAGTTAGAATCCTTGGTCCTTCAACAAAGTCATTACTTGTTGGTGCACTGTGATGAGATCAACTTTCTACTTTTGATATCCCTCTTGAAGATTACCAACTTTACAATGGATTTCCATATTTGCTCATGCGAGATCAACTTAAAGATATACATTTCTCATTAAGCCATTGATCTCAGAAATCTTTTATTATTTTTTTAAAAAAAATTGTAGTCATAGTAAGCAATGCCAAAACGGTCCTCATGACTTCCAAAGTTGCTCAGTGGCCTGAATAATTGTGGCTTGAAGAGTTGACAAGTTTCCTCTTTAAATTGGTTAAACTTTTGACCAAACTTTTCCTTGAGCCTTGCTCCAAGTCTAGCCACAAGTTGCAATCTTAGATCATTAACTATTTGCAGAAAAAAAAAATTGTTGGAGCCTTGGAATAGCACAACATGGTTGCTGCTTTCATACCATGAGATAGGAACCTAGTTCTCTATGTTTGATATTGAGTAGAAAGATAGAAAAATAAGAGGATAGTGAAAAAAAGAGGATATTCGAACGGGATCCCTGATAGGACTGTCTATCACGATCTGGGAATCAGACGGTTGGACAGCCGTCGCTCCTGGATTGGGGAGGAAGGAGAAAATGGGTGGCCCTGGAGCCACCTTTTCTTTTCCCGTTGCACGATGGTTGAGGCAATCTTTTGGTTGAGATTTGGAGGTTGTGGTGGCTCTCCCCGTCCGTTGGATGAAGGGTATACCTCATCCTGCGGTTAGTTGCAAGCGGGTTACCTCCTAGGGTAACCTTGAGTCATTTAATCCTGACGGGGCTCTAGAGACCCTTACTTTTCTCCTCGGGAAGGGCGAAGATCTGGCCAAGGAAGCTTCTTCAACCTCGTCTCATCCTCCGCCAAAACTGCTCTGGACTACCAGTCTATTCCACAGGTAGAATCTTCTTTCTGCTCCCTTGCTCATTCCTCTGTCATGGAAGGGACCGTAGAGAGTCAGGGGAAAAGGTTTGGCCCTCGGGGGCCGGAGACATAGTAGGTCCGGAGTCGGTCCCCAGCTCGGTTTCTCAGGTTAAGGCAGTCCTTCTTTTGGGAACGCTATCGCATCCTGAGGAGTTTCCCTTCGCCCTTCCCGCGTCCGAGGAGCGGGTGACGAACATCTCTCTGGGGTGCTTGGCTGTATACGAAAGATCACCTGAAAGCTGGTCTTCGGTTTCCCCTGCACCCCTTCTTCGTCAAGATCTTCCGCTGTATCAAGTGGTGCCAGCGCAGTTGACCCGAACAGCATCAAGAACATTTGCGGGTTCTGGTTATGTGCAGTATTGCAAATGTAGAACCTAGGACCAATCTGTTCACAGCTCTTTTCGTCCTCAAGAGGGATTTCCACAGCAACGGATGGTGGTGATTGGCCCTAGATCAGGCCGTAGGGTCATCAAGGATATGCCCGCGCTATCGACGGGTGGAAACCCGTTTTTGTATTTGTGTTGTCTCTTAATTCATGGGGCTTCGATATGGTGTGGAAGAAGCCTCGCCTGACCGCCAATGACGGGAAGGTCTTGGCGGTCGATTAGTCGGACTACGACCTCCTGGTCAACTCCGAAGTTGTCCCCATTCAGGAATTGTTGGAGGAGAGAAATCTCCATCGGGCGGGGAATTAGCAGATTCCCCTCATTAAGTATAGCGATAAGAATTTCTTCTCCTCTTTCCTGAATTTATGTAGCCCAATCAATTGACGTGAAATCCTTTGCTTGCAGGTGGCGGGATGAAGCCCGGCTTGAGCTGCTCCGCCAGACTTCGGAGAAAAGGGTTGCACAAGCCCCCTGACCAGGTCTGCAGTCCGGAAGAAGGCTCGGAGGGATGGTCCCGAGAGGGACCAAAGTGCTTAGTCTTCTCGGGGGACCTCAGGAGAAGACGTAGCAGTCGCGAAGGGGCTTCGTTAAGACCCCATCCAGTCAAAGCTCCATCGGCGCTGTCTTCCCAGTCCGCACAACGGGGAGCCCATTTCGGGGAGTTGATGTGCCGCCATTTTGCCCCCTGCTGCTGATAGGGGCGAAGCACGGCAAGTCGAAGGAGAGTTCGCCTGCGGGCTTCTTCAGCTGGAGTCCGTTCGATGAACTCTTCGGAGCTTTTTCTTACGGGGGGACTGTTGGTCTCGGCGTAGCCAGGCAGGCGTTGAAGGGTACGCTTTGCCTCACGACGTAGTCGTTCTTCGGAACCGGAGCCTTTCCAGGGTGTCCGATTCTGCCTTCTCCGCCCTGCAACAGGTATGGCCCTTGCCACTTCTCTGTCTTGAGAATGTTCGATTTATGACCCCTCCCTTTTGATGTAGTTGGTCTACGACCTCACCTTCATGGAGGAGGGCCTGGGGAATGTAGACAGTCTCATCCATGGCCTAAAGAGAGCTTCAGACTGCCAGGGTGCTAAGGAAGTAGCTGAGGAGCTGAAGCAGTCCATGGAGGACCGTCTTGCCTGGATGAATGATGAAGTTCGCGAACTGAAGGGCGAACTGAAAAGTGCTCATCTGACTATGACAGGGCAAGAGGCAGGGTAGAGGAGGAGCAGGAACAAGTTGAATCCCTGGAGCAGGCTGCCAGGGAGGATCAGGAGAAGATAAAAAGCTTGGCCAAGGCGGCGGAGGAGGCTTCCAGGAGGAGCCGAAGAGGCGATCCTGGAATCCGAAGCTGCTAAAGGGGAGTCCGCATCCTTGAAGAAGTGGGTGGACGACGCCGTGGCTGATTTCAAAACGTCTCCGCAATTCCAGGCGGAGATCAATGAAGCAACTTTGTATGGCTACCAGCATGGCTTCAACGACGGACTCTCCAAGGTGGAGGCCTTCCCCTCCTTGACCTCTCCGGCATCCCCCCCATTGATATAGCTGGAGAAGAAGAAGAGGAAGTGGAGGGGCCGAAGTCACAGTAGAGGCCGAGGAGGCACCATGTCCGGAGGAGGCCACTGCCATAGTTAAAAATCCGGAGGTGACCCCAACTCCGATTCTGGTTCAGGAGGAGGCTCAGGCCGGAGGAGCTTAAGCTGAAGGTTCGCTGGTTCCGGCCCGGATTGACGAGGTCCTCTCAGAGCAAATTGATAGGTTGCTCCAGTCCTGTGGTGTGGAGCCTTCTCCTGCTGATGTTGAGTGACTTAGGTTGCTCTAGATGTATTTTCCTTTTTTCCATTGTACTTATCAATGAATGATAGTTTTTCCAAACTCTGAAATGAATTCTTCCTTCTTTGGGTGTGCATTGTTATGCTTCATGTGAACTCAAAACGGTTTTACCGTTCTTCTTCTGCTTAGTCGAACAGTCGCGTCCGAAGGCCGTTTAGTCGATAAGAACTGGTTTTACTGTTCTCTTTTCTGTTCGGTTGAGCAATCATGGCCGAAGGCCGTTTAGTCGATGAAGACGAACTTTGGAACGGATCGGAACTCCGTTGCCGAAGGCCGTCTCCTTCCTTCGGGTGTTAAGTTGGTCCGTTGGGCGGACAAGAGTCATCTCCCCGCCAATCAGTGATTAGGGAGATTTGATTGCGATCCTTGTTGCCCATGTGGTACATCGATATACTTACAGTCGTGATTCCTTGCGGCTCGTGAGCCGCCGGGTCTCCTTTTTCTAAAAGAAATCATTAATGATGCCGTCGCACGATGAGGATTTCTTCGGATTCGAAGCGATGGCAGTTGTTGTCCTAGGGATGGCTCCCGAGCGACTTTCTGGTTCTTGAAGCGTCTCCCGGACACGTGGCGCTTTCTGATGCGGCTGGGAAGGACGTGGGGCACGCCTCCCCGTAGTCGGTCGTGGTGCAGGGTCTCTATAAATAGGACCTTGCCTTCTGCTGTCAAGGGCCATCATTTTCGTAGGCTTCTTTCCTCCATTAATAATGATGTTCAGTACTTCTGAGCTTCGTCATGCGGCAAAGAGACAGGCCATCGATCGAAGAGGAAGCGAAGTCCGGAGTCTCTTGGGCCGAGGGAAGACGAAGAGGAGCCTCTCGTGGACCGCCTCGAGAAGAAGGTCCGCCTGTTGGAGGCTCGGTTGAGGGAGGCTTGGGCCTAGGTCATGGTGGCGACGACGGCGGCGGAGGAAGCAAGGAGGGAGGCGGCGGACGCCGTCTCAAACTTCAAGGCTTCCGCCTCCTTCAAGGACGAGCTCGCCGGGGTGGCTCTGGATTCCTTCCACCAGGGGTTCCGGGAATGTCGGAGGAAGGCCTCCAAGTTTTATAACTTGAAGGCCTGGACAACATTAAGCCCTCTGTTCCCTTTCCCGAGCATGAATTTGATTCCGACTCCGATGAGGGATCGGATTCTGGTTCGGACGGGAACCCCGGGGGCCCTTCGTCGTCCCTCCAGATCTCTCCCCGCCGGTATGGGAAAACCCGGTGGGGAGTTATTGAAAATTTTCCACATTCTTCTGGTGCTACTCTTTTTTATATTTTTTATATATCTCTCTTTATGAGAGTTTTTTTCTTTTCTTGGCTCTATGAGAGTTTTTCCTTTCTTCCTTTCTTTTTTTTTTTGTAAAAAATTGAAAGAATGAAAAGTTTTTTCGTTATCTCTTCCCATGTACTCTTTGTGATGTGTGTATGATGCTTTGTCTGTAATGTAGACTCCGCGGGCATCTTCGGTCTATAGGGAAGAAGTGAGGTCAGTTAGACCGTTCTGAGAATGTCTGTTATCGACAGAAAGGATGACAGTGGTCCTTTTAGGCACGTGTTCGGATTTACCGTAGGGTAGGGTGTTTACACCGTCCCTGTGCACTTTCTGTCGTAATTAAGGTAGGCTATTCAGGCCCGTCTCGGCGCGTATTCGGATTTACCGTAGGGTAGGTCACGAAAACCATCCCTGCGCCTTTGATCTTTTGGTGGCCCAGTTATACCATCTATTGCGCTCGTCGGGCATACCAATAAGGTGAGTGGATCAGACTCTCCTTTGCGCAGTTGACCGATTTTTTAGATCAGGTCACTTAGGCTGTTGTCGTTCAGTCGATGCAACTAGCCATTCTGAGTTGAGTAGGGTTGAGAAGCTTTGCACAGGAATTTCAGGAACTCTTTTATTGATAGTATTTGTGAAGGTTTTGTACATTCCATGGCCGGGATATGGTCTTCCCCTCCAGGGTCTTAAGTCGATATATTTCCGATCGAATGATTTCCTCGACTTGATATGGGCCTTCCCAGTTGGGGGAGAGTTTACCCTTTCCGTTGGCCTGAAAATTTCTACTCTTCGCAACATCATGTCCCCCGTGCGGAAAGTTTGCTCCTTCATCCTTGAGTTGTAGTATTTGGCGACCTTTTGCTGATATGCCGCCATCCTTATCTGGGCCTGTAGCCTGGTGCTTGATAGCAAGTCCAGATCAATCATTCTGCTATCGGAATTCTCAGGTTCTTCATATTTGTCAATTCTCAGGGACTGTAGGGAGACTTCAATAGATAGTACGCTTCGGTACCGTAGGCCAGGTTGAACAGAGATTCATCGGTGGCCGTTCTCGTGGTAGTTCGGTATGCCCAGAGAATGGAGGTCAGTCCGTCGGCCCAAAGTCCTTTGGCGGTGTTCAACCTTGTCTTCAGACCATCGAGGATGGTCCGGTTGGTGACTTCGGCTTCTTCGTTGGACTGTGGATGAGCAACGGATGTCAGCCGCTACTGGATATGGTACCGAGCACAGAAGTCCTTGAATTTCGGATTATCAAACTGCCTCCCGTTGTCCGTGATGATGACATGTGGGATGCCGAACCTGAATATGATGGAATTTTTTACAAATTTTCCACTATGCTTTTTGTGATCTGGGCTAATGGTTCGACTTCTACCCACTTCGTGAAATAGTTTGGCTACTAGGAGAAACTTCCTTTGCCCTGATGCTGGTGGGAATGGGCCAAGAATGTTCATCCCCCACTGGGCAAAAGGCCATGGGGCTGCCAGTTGAGTCAGGTGACTCGCAGGTTGTCTCTGTACATTAGCATACCTCTGGCATTGGTCGCACTTTCGCACGAAATCAGCTAAGTCCTTCTGGATGGAAGGCCAGTAATACCCCTGTCGAATGATCTTGTACGCTAGAGATTTGCCTCTCAAGTGGTCACCGCATATGCTCTCATGGACATCTCTCAAAGCATCATCTGCATCGATGGATCCTAAGCATTTTAGCAGTGGCTGGGAGAAAGATTTCTTGTAGAGGGTGCCGTCTAAGATGACGTACTGGGACACCATCCAGCGGGTCTTCTTGGCCTCTGCCTTATCTTCCGGTAGCTCTCCCTCATTCAGGAACCTGATGATGGGATCCATCCAGCTTGGCTTAGTGTTGATCTGGTGCACCTCTGCAGCCTCTTCGGCTATGCTTGGAGTTTCAAGATGTTCGACATAGGTGCGCTCGAGGGACTCCGGTGCTTTAGTTGCCAGTCGAGACAATGCATCCGCCCGGGAGTTCTCTGATCGTGGAACATGGATGATCTCAAAATATTCTAGTTGGGAGGACAAAGCCTGTACCTTCTCCAGGTATTGCACCATGGTTGGATCTTTAGCTGCATACTCTCCATTGACTTGATTCACAACCAGTTGGGAGTCTGAGAAGGCTTGAAGTTGCTGGACTTCTAAATCTTTGGCGATCTGTAGTCCGGCGAGCAGGGCTTCGTATTCAGCCTGATTATTTGAGACATGGAAGGAGAAGCGGAGTGCGTACTCATGGCATGGCCGTCAGGTTCGGCCAACATGAGTTCAGCCCCGCATCCAATTGCATTGGAAGCTCCATTCACATGAAGCACCTAAACGGACTTCGTCTCCTTCGAGGCTTCTTCTTCTGCCGAAGAGGCTTCGTCTTCGGACTTCCAGGTGCACTCAGCCAAAAAATCGGAGAGCACCTGGGCCTTCATAGCCGCTCGGGGCTGGAAGCTGATGTCGAATTCACTCAGCTTCACAGCCCACTTGGCTATCCTTCCAGAGGTGTCTGGAGATCGGAGAACGGCCTTGAGAGGTTGATCAGTTAGCACCACGATAGCGTGGGCTTGAAAGTATGGCCGTAGTCGCTTTGCCGCAATCACTAAAGAGTAGATCAGCTTCTGCATCCTTGGATATCGCGTTTCGGCGTCATGTAGGACATTGTTGATGTAGTCGATGGGCTTGTGAGACCCGTCTTCCTCTTTCCGGACAAGAACCGAACTTACCGCTTCATCTGAAGTAGAGAGGTACAGGTAGAGGACCTCGCCTTCTTGTGGTTTGGAGAGCAATGGCAGGGTCTCCAGATACTTCTTCAGTTCCTCAAAGGCAGCAAGACAGTCATCGGACCATTCAAAGCCCTGTGATTGCCGGAGTATCTTGAAGAACAGAAGACATTTCGGCTGACCGAGAGAAATCTGCTGATGGAGGCAATCCTCCCCGTCAACTGCTGGACTTCCTTTTTGCAGGAGGGATGTCTCATATCTTTCAAGGCTTGAATCTTCTCAGGGTTCGCCTCAATCCCTCGTTTGGTAACGTGGAAGTCCAGGAATTTGCCCGAAGTGACCCCAAAGGCGCACTTTGCCGGGTTCAGCTTCATATGGTAGCGCCGGACAGCGCTGAATGATTCCTCTAAGTCGTGGATGTGATCTCTCCGGAGGAGGCTCTTGACGATCATGTCATCAACATAGGCCTCCATGTTTCTTCTCAGTTGCTTTTCGAATACCTGTTCATGAGTTTTTGAAATGTTGCTCTGGTGTTCTTGAGCCGAACGGCATCATCTTGTAGCAGTAGAGACCTTTATCAGTGATGAAAGCCATCTTCTCCTCATCTTGTGGATCCATTCTAATTTGATTGTAGCTGGAGAAGGCGTCCATGAAACTCAGCAACTGGTGGTCGGCGGTAGCGTTGACCAGTTGATCAATCTTTGGCAGAGAAAGCTATTTTTTGGGCAAGCCTTGTTGAGGTCTATATAGTCGATACAAATCCTCCACTTGCCACTAGCTTTCTTCACCATCACCACATTGGCCAACCACTCGGGGTAGTGGGCCTCTCTGATGAACCCTGCTTTGAGGAGCTTGCTGACCTCTTCGTCCAGAGCTTGCTGTCTTTCGGGGGCGAAGCTCCTCTTCTTCTGCTGCACTGGCTTGTACCCAGGGGTTACTTCCAACCGATGAGTAATCATTTCAGCGGGAATCTCGGGCATATCCGAAGCCAACTAGACGAAGACATCGGCGTTGTTTCTGAGGAAACGGATCAACTCCGTTCTGGTTTCCTCTAGTGTGCTCCCGATCTGCACAACTCTAGAGGGATCTTCCTCTGCTAAAGGTACCGGGACGGTCCTCTCTATGGGCTCACCAAGATTTGTAGTTGCATCCCTCAGATCCAGTTGATCCGGAGTCGTCGAATCCTTGAAATGCCCGTCTTCAATCATCAGACACTGCCATGCCGTTCTCTGATTTCCTCTAACTTCTCCAACACTGTTCCTGGTGGGGAAGCGCATCAAGAGGTAGTGAGAGGAGATTACGGTTCGGAATCTGTTCAGGCAGGCCGCCCAGAATAATATTGTATGCTGAGGGGATCCGGACCACTGTGAAGTTGATCGGCAATGTCTTTTATCGAGGTTCGGTGTCAAGGGTTACAAGCAACACTATTTTTCCTTCGGCAAAAATTTGGTTGCCCCCAAACCAGAGAGCGGTATGGGGGATCTTTGCAGTTGTGATGTCTAGGCAAACACATTTTAGAGAATGCATCGTACATCAAGACATCAGTCGAACTTCCATTATCAACAAGGATCTGTTGTACATCATAATTGGCCACTACGACTGAAATTACAAGAGGATCATCATGTGGGAGCCGAACTCCCGCAAGGTCGTCGTCGGAGAAGAGGATAGAGTTGTTGTCTTTAAGTCGCTTTGGGGCATCGTCCTCATCCCTTCTTCAATTGGTGGGTCGGTGTATCATCCCTACACCTCCGTTGTTGGGCCTTTGATTTGGTAATTCGGTCTCTTCGGGAGGTGGTTGGGGAACAGTTGCTTCTGACCGGGGTCCTTGGCGATCGATTACCGTCCCAAGTATCCCCTCTTGATGAGATCCTCAATTGCATCCTTCAGCTGGATGCACTTTTCTGTGTTGTGGCCGTGGTCCCGGTGGAATCGGCAGTATTTATTCCTGTTCTTGACGGAAGAGGAGGCCTTCATGGGATGGAGCCGTTGGAGATAGTTTTCTTTTTCTATCTCCATGAGGATCTTCTCTCGAGGGAGGTTAAGGGGGGTGTAAGAGTTGAATCTTCCTCTTAACGCTCTGGGCCTGGGAGGACTTCTTCGGCGGTCTGTATATTTGCCGCTGTTGTTATTGGAAGTGGTCCCCTGTTATTCTTCTTTTTGAAGGAGGTTCCCTTTAATCAGTCGTCGATTCGCCGCCTGCTCTTCAACATTGGCGTATTTCTGAGCCCTTGACAGGAGCTTAACGTAGCTTTTAGGGAACCTCTTATCCAGGGAGAAAGTAAGCCTGGAGGTACGAAGCCCCTTCTTCAGTGCTTACATGGCCACGTGCTCGTTGAGATCTGGGATCTCAAGCGTGGCCGCATTAAACTGGAGATAATCTTGCAGGCTTTCTCCTTCGTTCTGGTGAAGGAGGAACAGTGTATCCGTATTCCGAGAGGTCTTACGGCAGGTCCTGAAATGCAAGACAAACAATTTTTCTAACTCGGAAAAGGAATCGATGGTACCTGGGCGCAGGCTCGAGTACCACATCCGAGCAGACTTCTTCAAGGTAGTTGGGAACGCTAAGTAGTACATCGCGTCCGAAGCTCCTTGTATCATCATATGGGTCTTGAAGCTGCCCAAATGATCGAGGGGGTCGAAGGTGCCGTCGTAGGGTTCCATCTGGGGAACCCTAAAGTGCTGGGAAATGACCTCGGCCATGATACGGTCGGTGTAGGGTGGGCGCAGGTCACCCACAATCAAGTCGTCGGGATCTTTCAGACCCCGCATTCTCTGCTCTCGCGCCTTCGTCATCTTTGACTTAATGGCTCTGAATTTCCCGTCATAATCAGGAGTCTGCTTCGGCGCTCTCCACAGAAGTGGAGTCTCCGGAGGAGGATGAGGGAGTTTGCCTATGCCTTTTCCCTTTCTGCGGGGAATTGGCAGACCTAGGCAATCTTGAAGTTTGGCCTTCAGGAGAGGGCCGAGAACGGGGGGAGGGATGTATAGAATCCTCCCGTGAGGCTCTCTTTTTTCGGGATCGAGAGCTGTGTCTAGAGGCGGCCGGTGGGTTCCCCACCGGAAAGGCTCTGTCTTGGAATTCTTGAACCATGGCCGTAAGGTTGGTGACCTGGTTCACAAGAGCTTCAAACTGCTGTAATCCCACAACAATTGTGGGATGTGGAACATCGTTCTCCTTCGGGGGTACACCCCCCTGAGATGGAGCACGACTCCGGCTTGTAGAAAGCGATTTGAGCTTTTCCTCTCGCCATCGAAAACTTCTCACTTCCCCTTGTCGGGGAGGGAGCTTAAAAAAAACTTTTAACGCTCCTTTCCCGGCGCGCCAATCTGTCAGCGTGGAGTCCCTGGATTGGCCGGTCGGAGCCGCGCGCTGCGTTGCAGGACCGCTTCCTGGTTCACCTGCAAAACAGGTTCCTTGCCGGAGTTGTTCCGGCGGGGATACTCCGATGCCTAAGTCAGTGGCGGATTCCAGCCACAGAATGGGGAAGGTGTCTAGAGCAGGAGAGGGAAGGCTCTTGGAGAATGTATCAATGTATGTGAGCGAGGGTGTTCGTGTGTACCTCTCGGACCATCCTTCTTACCCTTATTTAAAAGAGGGCCTCCGAAGCCAACTAGGCAAAGACATCGGCGTTGTTTCTGAGGAAACGGATCAACTCCGTTCTGTTTTCCTCACTAGTGTCTACCGATCTACACAACTCTAGAGGGATCTTCCTCTGCTAAAGGTACCGGGACGGTCCTCTCCATGGGCTCACCAAGATTTGTAGTTGCATCCATCGATCCAGCTGATTCGGAGTCATCGAATCCTTGAAATGCCCATCTTCAATCATCAGACATACCGTGCCGTCCTCTGATTTCCTCTAACTTCTCCAACACTGTTCCTGGTGGGGAAGCGCATCAAGAGATAGTGAGAGGAGATTACGGTTCGGAATCTGTCAAGGTAGGCGCCCCAGAATATATTGTATGCTGAGGGGATTCGGACCACTGTGAAGTGATCGGCAGTGTCTTTTATCGAGGTTCGGTGTCAAGGGTTACAGGCAACACTATTTTTCCTTCGGCAAAAACTTGGTTGCCCCCAAAACCAGAGAGCGGTATGGGGGATCTTTGCAGTTGATTCTAGGCAAACACATTTTAGAGAATGCATCGTACATCAAGACATCAATCGAACTTCCATTATCAACAAGGATCCGTTGTACATCATAATTGGCCACTACGGCTGAAATTACAAGAGATCATCATGTGGGAGCCGAACTCCCGCAAGGTCGTTGTCGGAGAAAGAGGATAGAGTTGTTGTCTTTAAGTCGCTTGGGGCATCGTCCGCATCCCATTGGTGGATCGGTGTATCATCCCTACACCTCCGTTGGGGGGCCTTTGATTTGGTAATTCGGCATCTCAGGAGGTGGTTGGGGAACAGTTACTTCCGACCGGGGTCCTTGGCGATCGATGTACCGCCCCAAGTACCCCCTTTGATGAGATCCTCACTCATCTTCAACTGGATGCACTTTTCTGTGTTGTGGCCGTGGTCCCGGTGGAATCGGCAGTATTATTCCTGTTCCGACGGAAGAGGAGGCCTTCATGGGACGGTGCCGTTGGAGATAGTTTTCTTTTTCTTTTCCATGAGGATCTTCTCTCGAGGGAGGTTAAGGGGGGTGTAAGAGTTGAATCTTCCTCTTAACGCTCTGGGCTGGGAGGACTTCTTCGCGGTCTATATATTTGCCGCCATTATTGGAAGTGGTCCCCTGTTATTCTTCTTTTTTGAAGGGGGTTTCCCTTCAATCAGTCGTCGATTCGTCGCCTGCTCTTCAGCATTGGCTTATTTCTGAGCCCTTGACAGGAGCTCAACGTAGCTTTTAGGGAACTTCTATCCAGGGAGAAAGTAAGCCTGGAGGTACGAAGCCCCTTCTTCAGTGCTGACATGGCCACGTGCTTGTTGAGATCTGGGATCTCAAGCGTGGCCGCATTAAACCTGGAGATATAATCTTGCAGGCTTTCTCCTTCGTTCTGGTAAAGGAGGAACAGTGTGTCCGTATTCCGAGGGGTCTTATGGCAGGTCCTGAAATACAAGACAAACAATTTTTCTAACTCGGAAAAGGAATCGATGGTACCTGGGCGCAGACTCGAGTACCACATCCGAGCGGACTTCTTCAAGGTAGTTGGGAACGCTAAGCAGTACATCGCGTCGAAGCTCCTTGTATCATCATATGGGTCTTGAAGCTGCCCAAATGATCGAGGGGGTCGGAGGTGCCGTCGTAGGGTTCATCTGGAGAACCCTGAAGTGCTGGGAAATGACCTCGGCCATGATACAGTCGGTGTAGGGTGGGCGCAGGTCATCCACAATCAAGTCGTCGGGATCCTTCAGACCCCGCATTCTCTGCTCTCGCGCCTTCGCCATCTCTGACTTAATGGCTCTGAATCTCCCGTCATAATCGGGAAGTCTGCTTCGGCGCTCTCTCCACAGAAGTGGAGTCTCTGGAGGAGGATGAGGGAGTTTGCCTATGCCTTTTCCTTTCTGCGGGGAATTGGCAGACCTAGGCAATCTTGAAGTTCGGCCTTCAGGAGAGGACCGAGAACGGGGGAGGATGCGTAGAATCCTCCCGTTGGGCTCTCTTTTTTCGGGATCGAGAGCTGCGTCTAGAGGCGGCCGGTGGGTTCTCCACCGGAAAGGCTCTGTCTTGGAATTCTTGAACCATGGCCGTAAGGTTGGTGACCTGGTTCACAAGAGCTTCAAACTGCTGTAATCCCACAACAATTGTGGGATGTGGAACATCGTTCTCCTTCGGGGGTACACCCCTTGAGATGGAGCACGACTCCGGCTTGTAGAAGCGATTGGAGCTTTTCCTCTCGCCATCAAAAACTTCTCACTTCCTCTTGTCGGGGAGTGAGCTTAAAAAAAACTTTAACGCTCCCTTTCCCGGCGCGCCAATCTGTTAGCATGGAGTCCCTGGGATGGTGGTCGGAGCCGCTGCGTTGCAGGACCGCTCCTGGTTCACCTGTAAAACAGGTTCCTTGCCGGAGTTATTCCGGCGGGGGGACACTCCGATGCCTAAGTCAGTGGTGGATTCCAGCCACAGAATGGGGAGAAGTGTCGAGAGCGGGAGAGGGAAGGCTCTTAGAGAATGTATCAATGTATGTGAGCGAGGGTGTTCGTGTGTACCTCTCGGACCCATCCTTCTTACCCTTATTTAAAAGAGGGCCTGCGTCACGCTCCTTTTCTGGTGATCATGGGGAGCCAATCTCTTCCATGATTGGCGATCGTGGGTTGTCATTGAGCGGTTCCGACCAGATCGGAGGCATGGCAGCAGGAGTCGCGCGCCATGATCATGGCATGATGAGTGTCGATTGTAACCGTTGGCTACAGTTGCCTTTTTGGACCAGATTGTGGTCCAAGCTTCGGTTTCCCCTTTCGTGGGCCGAAGACTTGGTATTTTCCGAGGCCGGAGATCGTGTTTACGGCGGGGACCGAAGTACGTGCCTTCGGAAGTCGTGAGAAGTTCGGTATTCGGTCAAGGCGAAGATGTTACCCGAAGGACCGGCCTTCGGTGTTGTGGTTCGGTGTGAAGCCTTGGGTTGCCTGCAGTTGGCTTGTCCCTTGCTTAGTCCGAAGTCCGTAGTCCGGAGAAAGAGGACTTCGACCAGTCGAACCGGAGTCCGGTTTGTAGCTGAACCGGGATATCCCAACATCATCTATAGTAAATTGAAAATGCTGAATCTGGGATCATTCAGATAAGTTTTTGGGTGTCTTGGACTAGGCACCGTGAGGTAGGGTGCAATTCTAAGCAAATTCTTATCCATTAGAATTCTGGTAAGCCTTAAGGTATGGAGCATGCCCAAAAGAAACAGGACTAGGACCGTTTATCATCAGCTTTGGCATGCAGATTAGCAGATATGTTCCAAATGGTCTGATTAAAGAAAAGAAATATAGCAATTATAAGTGGTAGAATGAATGACCCAGATAATTGTTGCTTTTGTAGACATGCTATTAGCTCAAGGGCTCATTTGTCTTGAAGGAAGCTACTTTTGCTATTTTCAGTGATAAAAAGTACCGTGCATCAGGCTTCATATGCTATGCAGTCTCTGACCACATACATACCCTATAAGCAGCTAATATGTAATGTTGGGTCACATATGATCTAAAAGGATGGATTTCTTAGCACTTTGCAGACATGTATGCCTCAGGATTAGCACTGACTGACTATTTGTTTTTTAGGCCTTTTTAGCATTAAGAACCATATATTTGGCCACTCTAAAGCAGGCTTATGCAACCAAGGCAGGTTTAAGCTAATGCTTACATTGGATATAGGTTTATTGCTAATAAGTATTAAGAACTAAGCAGTAAGCACTAATTGGTTGATTTGTTGTTATTAATACTACTGTTATTTATAAAATATGTGCTTGCATGCCATAGCCACCTTTAAAGCATGGAGTGCAGTCTCAAGTCTCCAGGTGCATTTTGTGCCTCCCACTAGTAGGTAATAATTTGTTATACCCTTAGTTGAAATTACACTGTAATCTCCTCCTCGTTGATATAAAATGCAACACCGTCCTAGGAAAATACCTACTCCATTAGAGGATTGTGGAAACTTTCACAAAATTACCACAATATTCCGTTAAACCAGGTCTCAACAGCAAAGCTGCCAGGCCTCTGTTATTGTGGGAATATGTTTCGAAGATCATTTTTTGGTGCATGTTGCTAAATATATTGTAACGAGACGTTAATTAGGCATCTTCTGTAATGGGCTTTATTAGTGTTTCATGGTAGGCATGGTATGTGCACTCTGCTACTGATGACTTGAACTTGCACATGCAGGGTGCTGAGTGAACATATAGGATCAATTATTCAATAATCAGAGGCAAGATTTTCCCCAGCTTCCACTTTTGCTGTTATATTCTCCTCAGCCATATTTATTGTTATTATAATGTTCAGGTGATTGGATCATACAGAGACGCGTTTTTACTGGTTGTTTGCATCAGATGGAGCTGCTTGTACTTACTTCACAGTAGTGTCTCTTCATAAGACGTGTGCGCTAAAAACTTCATTCTTGGGTACCTTTGCTGATAATAAGCAGTTGCGAGCGGTGTATATGAGGAGAGTGCAGCAGAGTTAGAATTAATAAGAGATCTTACTGATTTACTATTCATTGTCTTGGCCGAGAAACCTGCTAAACTTGGCCTATTGTGTATCAGGAACCAGTGTTGGTGCCATATCTGAAAGAAAGGTGGACATAGACAAGCTATGGGCTTTATGATATGAATTATTGTGGTTGTGGAAGATGCTAGTTGCTGAATTGTTGATGTCAAATGTTTATTTAGACCTAAAGTTTATTTGGCATAAGCTACATCTTGTTTTCTTTTCTTTTCTTTTTTTTTTTTTTTTGCCCTCAAGATCAACGGGGCCTCTCTGATGTTATAAGCCTGAGCTATATTTACCTGGAAACATGCTAATCTTTTACCATGATATGCTTCACTCAATTTATGAGCCAAGGTTGGATACGAGCAACATTTTGGATAGAGTAAGTTTTTGTGCACCGCATGCGGTGCAGAAAATTTAACATGGCCTGTATCGTTGTTTTTTATTTGTTCATGTATATTCTAACTGGCTTGATATGATGGGAGTCGTGTCTCTGGGATTATATTATCTGAGCATCGTTACGTCTACGGTCATTTCAAATATAAAAAATATTTTTTACTATCTTATTTTTTGGAAGAAGATATGATCTGAAAACGGTCTTCTATAAATGAGAAAAAAATTTAGAAGCAAAGCAACACTCCATCTCGAAATTTTTTGCATTATTTTTGTCTATCTCAGAGTTCTCTATTTTTGTATTTTTGCTCTTCTTTTTGATGGTCAAGAAATCGCTGGTGAGCTGGAAGTTTTCGAGCATACGAAGAAAGATACACCTTCGAAATCTTGAATTAATGGAGAAAAGTAGTTTCTTCTTTCAACATAGATGGCAAACATAAAAACATCGTAAAAAGGAAATGCAGATGGAAGAAGAAAGCACTGCATTTATTGTTTATTCACGAGAGGATGATATCTCCTTAAGATTCGTTCCAAAAGAAGCTACAGAACTAGAAAGATAAAGAAATTATATATTTTAATATAATTTTTTGAAATTTATCTCTATAGAGGGATGGCACGATATATTTTTAAAAATATTAAATCTTTATAGTATAAAATTATGATATCATGCACAGTTTCATGATACCGTAGTTCAGAATTTACGATATCCAAGTTTAAAACTACGACATTCTAATTAAAAAATTATGACATTCATGCAGAAATTGTAAAATAAAAGTTTATAATCTATTCTATGATAATGTTGAGACGAAGAATTGGTTCATGCTAGAGATTGCTGAAAGCCCTTTTCAACCTGCAGGATCACTAGACTGCGAATTGTATTGCTTGACATATATAGAATTCTTTACTTGCAGGGATAAGTCCGATAATTGGAATTTCACAGAAAAAGATATAAGTATCTACCAGCTCCAGTTAGCAGCAAGTTTGAAAGAGAGCCTGAATCAGAAGATTGATAGTGTTGTTAAAATTTAGCATGTAAAAGCAAATTTTGTTTAATATACTTATTCTCTTTGATTCATGCACTTCTGTAATATGTTACAGAAATTTGTAAGTCAATTAATGTTTATATTTTAAGCATCATTTTCAAAAAAAAAATTATGTAATTCATTTAAATAGTAATGTTTTAAATATCATTTTTTCATTACATGAATTTTTATATTTTTGATGTTATGTTTACATCTAAAATGTCAAATTTCTTCATTGATGTGATGATGTTATAAGGGAATATGATATTTCTTGACAAGGTGTCATAATTTTCTAATTTGAATGTCATAACTATACATCTAGGATGTCGTAATCATGTTTCAACATTTACTTAAACTTTATTTGTTAAAAGTCTATCATGACATTGTAAGAGTTTTAATTCAGATCACAGGTGACATATATTATAGACAAAAGAAGTTAGAAACTTTGATTTTATATTTTTTGTAAGGATGTCGTAGTTTTTAAACTGGAATGTCGTAATACTATTTTGACCATTTTGAGTAATCATCTAACATCCGTGAAGATTTTTTAATATTCTAGAAGTCATAAATCAAGTCACGGATGACATATATTAGAGGTAGAAGTGGTTAGAAAATTTTATTTTATAATTTCTGTATGGGTGTCATAGTTTTTTAACTATGATATCGTAGTTTTTTAACTTGGATGTCGTAATACTGTTTCGGACTATTTAATTAATCTTATAGTATCCATGATATTTTTTTACACTGGGAATCATAAACCAAGCCATGGATGATATGTATTACAGGTAGAAGATATTAGAAAGTTTTATTTTATATTTTATACATGGATGTCATAGTTTTTTAACTAGGATGTCATAGTTTTTGAACATGGATGTCGTATTACTATTTTAGCCAATTTGAATAATTTTCTAGCATCCATGATAATTTTTGACACTCTAGAAGTCATAAACCAAGCCACCTATACATGTATTACAAGTAAAAATGGTTAAAAAGTTTTATTTTATATTTTATGCATGGGTGTCGTAGTTTTTTAACTAGGATGTCGTAGTTTTTGAATTTGAATATCGTAATACTGTTTCAAGATATTTGATTAATCTTATAATATCCGTGATAATTTTTGACACTCTGGGAGTCAAACCAAGCCACGAAAAATATCTATTACAAGTAGAAGGGGTTAGAAACTTTGATTTTATCTTTTTTGAATGGGTGTTATAGATTTCTAATTAAGGTGTTGTAATTTATGAACTTGGATGTTGTAATACTGTTTCGGGCTTTTTAATTAATCTTATATCATCCATGGAAATTTTTGATATTCTAGAAATCATAAACTAAGCCATGGATGACATGTATTACATATACAAGGGGTTAGAAACTTTTATTTTACATTTTCTGCATGGATGTCATAGTTTTTTAACTAGGATGTAGTTTATGAACTTGGATATTGTAATACTGTTTCAGATAATTTAATGAATCTTATAGCATCCATAATAATTTTTGACACTCTAAGAGTCATAAACCAAGCCACAGATGACATGTATTATAGGTAAAAAGAATTAGAAACTTTTATTTTATATTTTTTGCATTGATGTCGTAGTTTTTTAACTAAGATATCGTAGTTTTTATACTAGGATGTCGTAATACTGTTTCGACCATTTTGAGTAATCTTATAGCATTCGTGGCAATTTTATGATACCGTGGAAATCATTATTCGGAACATGAATGATGGAAAGTCCTGTTAGGAACAGTTATTTACTTTACCTTCTTGTTTCATGCTGGGGTATTCTAATTTTGTAAATGGATGTCATCTATTATATCAAGAGATGTCATAATTATGTCATCTATTAATCCACAACCACATATCCAATACATCATGTTTTAAATTTCTCCGGATAATATAAATATATACAGGACTGTATGAAAATTCAACATTTTATATCTTCTCTTATGTTAGTTGACTGCATATGTAAGCATCAAATTCATTTAACAAAGGATCGAAAGATGGTATAGTGGATTCAATTACTTATTCTGGTACTTCTACTATATTATGGAAAGTCTGCCTCTTGCTTATACCACCTCTTCTTTTATTTTGCATAGGAGTGTCAACGAAAACCTTATCCATATTTTTTTTTGATCTTTTTGACTTTTCTCGACTCCACTCTTAATTTTATTCTCTCTTGGATGACCTTTCGTAGTAAGTTGTACAGGATCTTGGATTAAAAGTTGTGTACTTTGCTTAGCTGCATAGTTAGCATCTATACCTCTTCTAAATAATGGTGTAAGATCTTCTATCATTAAATTAAATGCATCTTCAGATATGGAGACTTATCTCTACAAGTTTCATCATTCGATGACTCATCAAAGTATATTTACGATCAATAAAATATAATTTTGTATTAAGATTTCATGATATATGATAGGTTTATATAGATATAAAATAAGACATCTAAATTTAAATAATTCATTGACTACATACCGTGATTTTTGTATGCTTTTATCATAAAATTGAGTATTGCATTTGAGATTGTTGAATAGGTATTTCATGTCATTGCACCATCTATTCAAGAAGTACTTATCTGTGATACGAAATACGTCGCTTTGATGAAAAACCAATGAGGCATGCTTACAAAGATAACCCTTGTACTGAAAAGATCCATACTAGCATTGAACATCCTATAAAGTTTTGTCATATGAAATCTCATAATTTTTATAATCTCCTCATTCATTCCATCAATTTCAATTCTTTCAAATAATTTAACAGAATATATACACAGTTGTTAACTTCTTTAACTAATTTAGCATTTGACGTAGCCATTTTAAGGATCTTATTCTGAAATTTTTTGAATAGTGCATTGTATATTTTCCTACTGCTTACCTCTCAAAAAGAGAGGATATTTTTAGAAAAGTATTTATTTGCAATGTTTTATTGCCTTCTTCATTTTCTGCTTCATATATTGTTTCAAGGCATCTTCGTATTTATCGATGAATTCCTGAGTATAGTCTTCGAGTTTACAAACCCATCAAAAAGTGATTGATGCTCTCGCTCCTTTATGAAGTTGACATCCATGTTCATAAATATTCAAAAAATAGAAGCATTAAAGATATAAAGCTTGTTAAAAATTTATAAATATGAACATTAATCAATCATAATGACTTACAAACCTGCAAAAAATATATCCTTAAGGTAAATTAAAATCCATTTATCCCGATATTTATAAATATCATTTAACCAATATATATCCTTGCATTCTTTATATTTTTTCATTAAATGTGCCCACCTTTTCTCGAAAGATACTATAATAACCGAATCATATATCGTCTCTTCAAACTCAACCATAAATTTGATATTTGCAATACAAATATGGTCAATCTTTTCAGGAATCTTCTTCAATATATGCCAACTATAAAATCTATATTGTGCATTAAAAAATACATCTCTAATAGCAGCCTCGATTGCCTTATCTTGGTCAGTTATGATAGTATTAGATGGTTGACCATCATTTGCATTTAGCCATAATTGGAATATCCATTTAAATGTCTCAGTTCTTTCATCTGATAACAATGCACAACTAAGCAATGTTGACTGTCCATGATGGTTGACTTTGATAAATAGACAAAAAAGTAATTGATATGTATTTGTCAAATAGGTTGAGTTAAAGGTCAGTACATCATTAAAGTAAGTGCTTGCCAATCTTGATCTAAGATGGATCCAGAAGACAGACCCGAGCTGTCCATTATTATTCAGGTCCACAGTATAAAAGAAATTTAGATTTTTTACTTGTATTTGTGTGAAATGGATTACCATTGACTGTGCATCTCCTTCTTTCAGCTGACTCTAACATTCCCAATAGATGAAATTATGAATATCCTTCTCTATGAAATCAAATTATCTTCTATCCCTTTCCTTCTAGCTATGGTAGAGTATATTTGAGTTATAAAAATATTCACGGTATGTAAATTACTGATCTCTGCCTTTTCTGGTGTACTGATCATCTTATGGGATCGTAGATAATCAGCTAATGATATGGACAACTTATGGTTATGTTCTAGAAAAACATCATCCAATATCCACTTACTATTTTTAGAATTTTGTCATGCTTTTATAGAAGCCTTACAATCAATTTTGTCAGTATCCCTAGGATTCATGAAGTTATCGATTTTTCTTGGCTCCAACATACCAGGTGCTTAAAGCATATTTTTTTGTTATTGTTGGACCTACTATATACTGTTGTGATTCCAAAACATACTCTCTTGCATATTCATTATAGAAATTATATATATTATTTGCAGAATTGAATTCCATTCCAATTTAAGGATCAATAGACTCGTTCTCCATATTCATGATAATAGGAGAAGGTGCATTCTTGTGAACAACACTAGCAACCTCATCCAAGTGATCATGTTTAATTTTTTCTAGATCTATAATTTCAACGTCATATGTAAAAATATATATAAAAAAATTATAAACATTGATATCTATAATATTATGTGATAATTTTATGTAGAGTATAATAATTATTGTATTATACATTGGATAGAATATGACATGACAATGTGATAATATGGATATAGAATCAAATATTTCTAAAAAAAGATATTTGAATTTATGACATCTTAGTTCAGAAGTTACGACACCCTAATTAAAAGATTATGATACCCGACCATAAAATATGAAACTAAATATATTAACACATACTATTAGGAAAACCTATTACTTGTGGACTGAGTTATGACGCATAGGATATCATAACATGCTATGGATGCAAAATGATGGCAATAATATGCTAATACAGTATTATGACATCCAAATTCAAAAATTACGATACTTAAGTTATAAAAGTATGATATCCATGTAGAAAATATTAAACCAGATGTTTTGATCCTCCATAACAGAAGTGTTTTAGTATGCATTGCTGATATATGATACCCATATTGTAATAAAATACTTCTGAAAAAACTTTAATATCAAAAACTTTGAAACATGAATAACTTGGTACAAAACAGAAAATGAAGGCTTTTATCCTCATCATAGGATATTTCAACAATGCATTGACTTGAATAAGATTGTTAGATTGTGATAAAAAAACTAGAAAAAAAATATTTCTAAAAAAAGAGTTTTCAAGGAATGATATCCTAGTTTAGAAGTTACGACATCCTAGTTAAAAGATTATAACACCTGATCATAAAATATGAAACTAAATATATTAATCCCTATTACCAGAAGAACCTATCACTTGTGGATTAAGTTATGACTTCTAGGATGTCATAACATGCATATATATAAAAGGATGATAATAATATGCTGAGATAGTATTACGATATCCCAGTTCAAAAACTATGATACCCTAATTATAGAAGTACAACATCAATGTAGAAAACATTAAACTGAATATTTTGATCCTCCATAACAGAAGTGTTTCAGTGTGCATTGCTGATATATGACACATATTGTAATAAAATATTTATAAGAAAATGTTAGTATCAAAAATATCGAAACATGAACAACTCGGTACAAACTAGAAAATGAAGGCTTTTGTCCTGCATCATAGGATATTTCAACAGTGTATTGGCTTGAATAAGATTGCTAGATTGTGATAAAAATATCAGGAGGACAAAATATTTCTAAAATAGGAGTTTTCAAGAAATGACATCCTATTTCAAAAGTTACGACATCCTAATTAAAAGATTATGACACCTGATAATAAAACATGAAACTAAATATATTAACCCCTATTTCAGGAGAACCTATCACTTGTAGACTGAGTTATGACTCCTAGGATGTCGTAACATGCTACGGATGCAAAAAGATGATAATAATATGTTGAAACAGTATTACATCTTAATTCAAAAACTATGATACCCTAGTTATAAACTACGACATCCATGTAGAAAACATTAAACCAGATATTTTGATCCTCCGTAATAGAAATGTTTCAATATGCATTGCTGATATATCATACCCACATTGTAATAAAATGCTTATAAAAAAATTTCAGTATCAAAAACTTCGAAACATGAACAACTCGATATAAAATAGAAAATAAAGATTTTTGTCCTTCATCATAGGACATTTCAACCATGCATTGGCTTGAATATTTGAATGATTGTTAGATTGTGATAAAAAGATCAGAAAAAAATATTTCTAAAAAAAGAGTTTTTAAGGAATGATATCCTAGTTCAAAAGTTATATCCTAGTTAAAAGATTATAACACCCGATTATAAAACATGAAACTAAATATATTAACCTCAACTACTAGGAGACCTATCACTTGTGGACTGAGTTATGACTCCTAGGATATCATAACATATTACGGATACAAAAGAATGATAATAATATATTGGAACAGTATTACGACATTCCAGTTCAAAAATTACGATACCCTAGTTATAAAACTATGACATCCATACAGAAAACATTAAATCGATTATTTTGATCCTTTATAACAAAAGTGTTTCAATATGCATTGCTAATATATGACACCCATATTATAATAAAATATTTTCGAAAAAACTTCAGTATCAAAAACTTCGAAACATGAACAACTCGATACAAAACAGAAAATAAAGGCTTTTGTCCTTTGTCATAGGACATTTTAACAGTACATTGGCTTGAATAAGATTGTTAATTATGATAAAAATACCATGAAAAAAATATTTATAATTTTTTTTTTTCAAGAAATGACATCCTAGTTCAGAAGTTACGACATCCTAGTTAAAAAGATTATGACATCCGACAATAAAATATGAAACTAAATATATTAACCCCTACTATCAAGAGAACCTATCACTTATGAACTGAGTTATGACTCCTAAGATATCATAATATGCTATGGATGCAAAATGATAATAATATGCTGAAACAGTATTACAACATCCTAGTTCAAAAACTACGAGGCTCTAGTTATAAAACTACGACATCCATGTAGAAAACATTAAATCGAATATTTTAATCCTTCGTAATAGAAATATTTCAATACATAACAAAAGTGTTTCAATATGCATTGCTGATATGCCACCCGCATTATAATAAAATGCTTCTGAGAAAACTTTAGTATCAAAAACTTTGAAACATGAAAAACTCGATACAAAACAAAAAATGAAAGCTTTTGTTCTCCGTCATAGGACATTTCAACCGTATATTAGCTTGAATAAGATTGTTAGATTATGATAAAAAGATCAGGAGAAAAAAAATATTTCTAAAAAAATAGTTTTCAAGGAACGACATCCTAGTTCTGAAATTATGACACCCTAGTTAAAAGATTATGACATCCGATCATAAAACATTAAACTAAATATATTAACCCCTACTTCCAAGAAAATCTATCACTTATGAACTGAGTTATGACTCCTAGAATATCAAACATACTACGGATGCTAAAGGATGGCAATAATATATTAAAACAGTATTACAACATCCCAGTTCAAAAACTACGATACCATAGTTATAAAACTATGACATTCATGCAGAAAATATAAAACTATATTTATTATCTCTCATACCAGGAATACTTATCATCTGTGGACTGAGTTATGACTCCTAGAGTGTTATAAAATTTCATGAATGTTAAAGAAATATTATATGATTTCCTATATCATTAACTTTCTTTAACTACCAAAACAGTTGGTGTAATAAAGGGACTATAAAAAAAAATTAAACAATATTTTATAAAGACTTGGTTTACTTTCTATTAGAGATGATATTTTATCTTGAAGTTATAGAAAAAGTCTTCGATAGCTTATTCCAACCTTGGACCAAAATAGAGTACTTTTTCAGATCGAGAAAGAAGCTTATATTAATATTCAAAAGTTGATTCCTACAACAGGACTTTCAAAGTACATTTTAGAGCGAGGGAGATTCTTCCTTCAACCTTTGACTGATTCTTTGGACCAAAGACAGAACATGTTTCAGACTGAAACATTTAGTTAGAAATACTGGGAACAATATTTTAGATTCACCAAAATCTAAGCAAGATGCTAAAAAAAAATAGGCCGGAGGGAAAGGATATTTTGACCCGTACAAAAAACTCAAAAAAAAATTGAACGATAATTAATGAATATCACGTTCAACTTTTAACCTGCTATACGTCCCGTCCCGTCAAATTAGTTAGGATGCACATGGATCAATAAAAAATAATGATATGGACCATGTTGGATTTTCTGCACCGCACATGGTGCACAAAAACTTACTCATTAGATATGGTTCTTGTAGAAGATCCATCAAAGTCTTACCCCAAGGGTTAATTGCATTTTTCTATCTCATCATCGGAAGTCCCGGCATAACAAAAAGTTGTCGTTCACCCTTCCAATACCATGCATCGAGTATCTATCCAAATCTTATTCCAAGGGTTAATTGCCTTTTTTTAAACTTATCATCGGAAATCCCGACACAACAAAAATATCTAAAAAGCATCTCAAAAGAAGGAAAAATGGCCTCAGGTATCCATCCAAATCTTATCCCAAGTGTTAATTGCATTTTACTACCTCGTCATTGCAAGTTCCGATACAACAAAAATATCTAAAAACCATTTCAAAACAAGAAAAAAATGACCGGCCGGTGAAGGTTGCTAATAACATCTAGTTAGGTTATATTGTATATACAAGATTATACCAGGAGTCATGGCCAAACAAGATGCAAGATGCTAGGTAAAACGTCCCTGACAAATGAACTTCATTTACTACGAATATGATTTAAGGCTTTTACTCAATCTCAAATCATTCTAGAATGCACATCACATTTTCTCGGGTCTTCTGTTTTTATGTTGAATTTTTTTTTAATCCATGTAGCATTTTTCACATCTTTATGCTTGAAGCGCACTAGTTTTATTCGATGATCTTGTTTGGTTGCTTGGAAAGCCATTCAAGATCAGTTAACATGAATTGATCAGCAATTGTGATTGGAAACATAAGCCCTGCTAACTTCCTGAATTAACTGGAATAAACCTGCATAAAAAAAACCCCACTTATTCAGCTTTTTCTACCGGCACCAGGATAAATTAGTACTAATTCCTCGACGTTGGACAAAGCTATTTGACCAAATAGTTGAATGATCCGGTTCCGGCTTTTGTTCCTCTTTTCGCTCCAACATATTTCTATTTGAATTATCCAGAAAAATGTATCATGAAACCATAACGGTCCTCTGGGTTTTGCTTTTTATAAAGTCCCAACAAAATCCAGATATAGCAAAATACTGAGAAAAAAAGTATAGTTCTCGAACCACCGCCAACCTGAGCAAACATTCCTGATCCGAGACTTCTGCAGCTTGAGGTCTGATAGCCAATACCTGCTCATCGTCTACGGCAGGGTGCGTGCACCGTCCATCAAGTGATGGATGACCATATATAGAGATATACAGGCCATGCCATGCACGTCACGCATGGTCACATGCAGCCACCCATCATGTGATGGATGGTGTACATGATGCACCGTAGTGCATCGCGAGCACCACAATGAACCCATGCCCATGCCTGTTATTATCTGCAGTGGAGCTTTTGACTGCCAGATGTTCCTTGGCATTTGTAAAAGAATCATATGTTGTGCCTTGTTAGTATACACACAATCTTTCAGTTTCCTTTACATGACATACTGAGAAAGAGTTGTAATGCTAAAAAACATGATGCTGATGGTTTTAATGATGGGTCTCATCCTGCCCTCTTCATTCTTAATTAATGAAAGCTTGTTCACCCATGTCCCAGCTACCCGGCACCAGCGTCAATCACATTGTAGCTATAGATCCATACACCCAATGCTACATGCTTGTTCCCTGCCCAGATCCAAGGGTTTATTCTATTTATTATTATTTTTTTAACAACAACTTCATTGTCCTTAGTTGTTGACAACGTTCAGTTCATCGTATTACCATTAAAATTTTCATATTGGCTGGATTCTACTCTATCCTATAAACTTTACATCTACATCAGCAGAGTATACCATGCAACTCTAGGGGAAAAGAGAAAATTAAGCTGTTTTTTTTTTTCCTTGCAGCTGCTAGTTTGTTAACTAATTAAGCTGCTGAAACTGAATTGGCAACACAGGTCCATTGACTGAATAAAAGGCCAAACATTAATGGATCACAACACATAATACGACATATTTGTGGACATCCTTATATACAGAAGTTGGTAAACTAGCGAAGCCTTCAATCAGTGAGGTAATAATAGTTGGAACAAGCTTTGCTCCCAGGAGAGTATTGCCATTAAGATATATAATTATGAGCAACAGGAGATGGCGCACTAGCATATGAAAGTTTCCCGACAGAATATAAACTTAAATGCTAGATGATAAAAAAGCATCATGCGACATTGGGAACTCTTCACAGTTCTATGTCACAGATTTATTTTTGGAAGTGACATACTTCAGTACTGCATTTGTGGACTGCTGAGCAAAGTATCTCTGCCTAAGTTGCACATACGGATAGGCAATAACTGAGAGGAAGTGTGCAGGCTTAGAGAAGGAGAAGGTTTCATACCAGATCTGGTCATTTTCATCCCACTCAACTGAAAACCGCTCCTCTCCAGCCTGCTTGAAACATGATGTGAAAAAAGAATGATAAAGGTTGGACAATGTAACAGGAAAATACAAAGCTATAAAAGCAAGACTGGTGAAGTGAAAGCAAGAAAATAGAAAACTGACAGCCATGATTTCTTAACTAATGTAGGGCAGCAAGAAGTGGATAGAACTGAGATTGAGAAAAATAATGGTGAGGGATTTATTTTCTTTCCATTTTGACAAGCATACATTTCATCTGCAACTAAATCCAGTACATTATCCATGCTCATGAAACACTGCACATGTGATCGGAGAGGAAGAACAGAAGGATATTAACTCGGGTACCATGTGAAAGACTTGTGAAACTGAATTGCTTTCCACTTGTTCCTTTAAGCAATAAATTTGAGGAAGTACATCATGGTAGCATTCACAAATTCAACAAACAAGATATGTAGATTATATGGTTGGCATTGCTTTATCATGGTTATCTAACTCTAATATTTGAAACTAAAGAACGCAACTAAATATGAGTGTCAACATCTTTGCAACTGTTTTCTGATTGAACTTTTCTAATTTTTATTAGCTGATAAGAAAACCATACCAGAAAATTAGAAGAATATGTATCAATTAACAAGCTTCTAAGTGATTTCAAACAGTTTCAAACCTCTGGCTGCATTCACAAATGACAGATGGGCCTATGTACTGACAGGAGACCAGCATGCTACAGTGCTGGTATCATACTATACTGAACCGTATCGATACGGTAAAAAATATATATTTTATTTTCAAGATTTTTAAGCTTTGTTTATTTATTTCTAAGCAGAAAATAGGATACTGTGAATTCATTTATGATGTTAGCCTATAATGTACTTTTAACTTTATGTTACATGTCTAAAGAATGGGTGACCATATAATGTTAAATTAACTAAGTATAAAATTGAAAACAAAAATGGTTATATTAAAAAATTGGAAATGCAATGTACATGCATTTATTCAATTCTACGTCGAATGTTGACGTCCCTCGTACACATTTGTTCATGTTCATAGATGGGCCAGGTACTCGACATATCATAAAATTACTCCAAAATACAAAATTATGGAATGATCTCCCTTTTTTCCAATTTATATCCATTCATGGAATGTAACAAGAAAATACTTGGATAGAGGAACTGCTCACCTGTCCACTCTCTCCCTTTCTCCATTGAGAGATTAGCATCTCAAATATTGCCAAAGTTGTCCATGGAAATTAGCTTTTGCAAGGGCAATATGTGTCATTACACCCTTTGAACAACCAGCCAGGTTGTTCCTAGGAAGAATAAAACTTGCCCCATGTATGTATGCATATGCATATTTGCATATGTACGTATGTGTATACATGCACATGCTTATGTGTGGGCATTAAGAGGGAGGAAGAGGACAATTTCTTTTAAGGTTTCTTAGTCCCCAAGAACGATATTTTGGTCCATAAGAAGAACATTTCTAGTCCACTAGCTTTCTGAATGTTGAGCTAGGACCAAATGAAGTTAGCTTTAATAACAGGAACTGGTTAGCTGTAGGCCTTCACATTTTAGATGAGCGTTGATCCATTTACAAAGGTATTCTTAAAACCATAAAATTACAGGTACCATTAGAATAGTAGAAAATTCTAAAGTCTTGATCAAGAAACTGGACTTTTGTATGTGCTCATAATCCTTTTTTTTTAATATATATATATTTTTTTTATAGAACCACAATGCATGTGCAGAAGTGGCTTGATAGCTTAGCTATTTAACAAGAATAGTTTGCTGAAACTTCCAATTCTTTATGGCATTATCTGTGTCCTTGTATATTGTATATTGTATATATTGAATGTGAGGATGAATATACTTATAGTAATTCAATCAAGACTATAACATCATGCCAAAAAGTCCAAATGAAAATGATTCAAAAACAACTAGCTGGGACTTCGTTGCTACTAACCTTCCTCTGCAAAGCTTTAGTCATTGGACCACATCCATCCTCCTACCTAAACAGTAATGATAAATTTACTCTTTTCCTTCAATTCAAGATTGAATGCTTATTCAATAGTGTCTATTCAAGTAGAAGCAATAAAATGCACATAATCTATCTCATATTTTAGATATAGTCTAGGCCTAGAAAGTTAGAAAGCTAATAATCTCTAACGTTATATGAAAAAAAAAAGAAAGAAAGAAAAAACTAAAAGAGGATTTGTAAATTTTTATCCAAAAAGCTTTCTCGTTCACATGACATGCACACATAATACAACATATGTGATTTTTCTTAAGCCTACCACAATCACTTTTTAGCTACTACTTTTAGGGAAACCAGTTGAAACTTAGATATCTCTTGTCCCATGTCCAAAATAATTTATTACAGAGAAAATTTTATGAAGTAGCCATTTTTCTTTTCTTCAAGCACACCGTATACCACTTGCAAGCTACATGAAACGACTGCTCTACTCTCCATCAACAAAAGCTTCCCCCTTCATGGTAAGACCCACGGATACAGATATTGCCAAAAAAATTCGAATATCCTCCTGACTCTAATCCTATAACCTTTGATTGATTACAAAGTCTACATAAATAGATGTACATACAATAGCCTATGATAGAGCTAATTTCATCAGCCCCCTTTATTGAAAGTTGTTGGGATATCCTAGTTCAGCTACGAACCGAATCCCGGTTCAACTAGTCGAAGCCCTTTGCTCCGGACCACGGACTTCGGACCAGGGAAAGGCCAGGCCAACTGCAGGCAACCTAAGGTTTCTCACCGGACTACAACATCCGAAGGTCAGATCTTCGGATAACATCTTCGACCTTGATCGAAGACCAAATTTCTCATCGACTTCCGAAGACACGCTCTTCGGTCCCCGCCGTAGACATGATCTCCGGCCCCGGGGCAAATACCAAGTCTTCGGCCCACGCAAGGGGAAACCCGAAGGTTGGACCACAATCTGGTCCAGATAGGCAACTGTAACCAACGGTTACAATCGACACTCTCCACGCCACGATCATGGCGCGCAACTCCAGCTGCCACACATCCGATCTAGCCGGAACCGCTCAGTGACAACCCACGGACTCCCCATAATCACCGAAAAAAGAGCGGGCCACAGGCCGGAGGCCTTCTTTTAAATAATGGTAAAAAGGATGGCTCGAGAGGTACACTCACATACACTCACACATACTCAAAGAGCTTTTCTCTCATACCCTCGATTCCCTTCCCCATTCTGTGACTGGGATCCGCCACTGACTTAGGCATCGGAGTGTCCCCCGCCGGAACAACTCCGGCAAGGGACCTGTTTTGCAGGTGAATCAGGGAGCGGTCCTACGGTGCAGCAGCTCCGACCGGCCGATTCAGGGACTCTACACCAACAGATTGGCGCGCCAGGAAGGAGGGCGCTCAACACTCTTTAAGCTCCCTCCTAGACAAGGGGAAGTAAAAATTTTTTGATGGCAAGAGGAAAGACTCAAATCGCTTCTACAAGCCGAAGTCGTGCTCCGTCCCAGGGGGGCATACCCCCGGGGGAGAACGATGTCCCACCTCCCACAGTTGTTGTGGGATTACAGCAATTCAAAGCCCTTGTGAACCAGGTCACCAACCTCATGGCCATGGTTCAGGACTTCCAGAACAGAGCCTTCCCGATGGGAAATCCACCGGCCGCCTCCAGACATAGCTCTCGGTCCCGAAGGAAAAAAGCTCCACGGGAGGATTCTACGTATCCCTCCCCCAATTCTCGGCCCTCTCCTGAAGGCCAAACTTCGAGATTGCCTAGGTCTGCCGATTCCCCACAAAAAAGAAAAAGGTTTAGGCAAACTCCCTCACCTTCCTCCAAAGACTCCACCCCCGTGGAGAGAGCGCCGAAGCAGACTCCCGATTACGACGAGAGATTCAGAGCCATCGAATCAGAGATGGCGAAGGCGCGGGAACAGAGAATGCGGGATCTGAAGGATCCCGACGACTTGATTATGGGTGATCTACGTCCACCATATACCGACCGTATCATGGTCGAGGTTATTCCTCGACACTTCAAGGTTCCCCAGATGGAATCCTACGACGGCACCTCCAACCCCCTCGACCATTTGGGCAGTTTCAAGGCCCATATGATGATCCAAGGAGCTTCGGACGCAATGTATTGCCTAGCATTCCCGGCTACCTTGAAGAAGTCCGCTCAGATGTGGTACTCGAGCCTGCGCCCAGGTACCATCGATTATTTTTCCGAGTTAGAAAAATTGTTTGTCTTGCATTTCAGGACCTGCCGTAAGACTCCACGGAATACGGACACACTGTTCCTCCTTCACCAGAACGAAGGAGAAAGCTTGCGAGACTACATCTCCAGGTTTAATGCGGCCAAGCTTGAGATCACCGATCTCAACGAGCACGTGGCCATGTCAGCACTGAAGAAGGGGATTCGTACCTCCAGGCTTACCTTTTTCCTGGATAAGAAGTTTCCTAAAAGCTACGCTGAGCTCCTGTCAAGGGCTCAAAAATACGCCAATGCTGAAGAGCAAGCGGCGAATCGACGACTGATCGAAGGAAAACCCCCTTCAAAAAAGAAGAATAACAGGGAACAAGGTCCCCAAACTTCCAATAACAATGGTGGCAAATATGCAGACCGCCGAAGAAGTCCTCCAAGGCCTAGAGTATCGGGAGGAAGATTCGACTCTTACATCCCCCTCAACCTCCCTCGAGAAATTCTCATGGAGATAGAAAAAGAAAACTATCTCCAACGGCTCCGTCCCATGAAGGCCTCCTCTTCCGTAAGGAACAGGAACAAATACTGCCGATTCCACCGAGACCACGGCCACAATACAGAAGAGTGCATCCAACTGAAGGATGCAATAGAGGATCTCATCAAGAGAGGGTACTTGGGGCGGTACATCAGTCGCCAATGATCTCGGTCGGAAGCAACTGTTCCCCAGCCACCTCCCGAAGAGGCCGAATTGCCAAATCAAAGGCCCACCAACGGAGATGTAGGCATGATACACCGACCCACCGGCTGGAGAAGGGATGAGGACGATGCTCCAAAGCGACTCAAGGATAACAACGCTATCCTCTTCTCCGACGACCTTGCGGGAGGTCGGCTCCTGCATGATGATCCCCTTGTAATCTCGGCCGTAGTAGCCAATTATGATGTACAACGAATCCTTGTTGATAATGGAAATTCGACTGATGTCTTGATCAACGATGCATTCTCTAAAATGTGTTTGCCTAGACATCAACTACGAAGATCCCCCATACCGCTCTCCGATTTCGAGGGCAATCAAGTTTATGCCGAGGGAGAAATAGTATTGCCTGTAACCCTTGGCACTGAACCTCGACAAAAGACACTGCCGATCACCTTCACGGTGGTCCGGATCCCCTCAGCATACAACATTATTCTGGGGCGGCCTGCTTTGAACAAGTTCCGAACCGTGATCTCCTCTCACTACCTCTTGGTACGCTTCCCCACCAGGAACGGTGTCGAAGAAGTTAGAGGAAACCAGAGAACAGCACAGCAGTGCCTGATGATCGAAGACAGGCATTTCAAGGATTCAACAACTCCGGATCAGCTAGATCCGAGGGATGCAACCACAAACCTTGGTGAGCCCATGGAGAGGACCGTCCGGTACCTTTGACAGAAGAAGACCCCTCCAGAGTTGTGCAGATCAGGAGCACACTTGATGAGGAAACCAGAACGGAGTTGATCCGTTTCCTCAGAGACAACGCCTACGTCTTCGCCTGGTCGGCTTCGGATATGCCGGGGATTCCTGCCGAAGTAATCACTCATCGACTGGAAGTAACCCCTGGGTACAAGCCGGTGCGGCAAAAGAAAAGGAGCTTCGCTTCTGAAAGACAGCAAGCTATGGACGAAGAAGTCGGCAAGCTCCTTAAAGCAGGGTTCATCCGAGAGGCCCACTACCCCGAGTGGTTGGCCAATGTGGTAATGGTGAAGAAAGCCAGCGGCAAGTGGAGGATCTACATTGATTATACAGACCTCAACAAGACTTGTCCAAAAGATAGCTTCCCTCTCTAGAAGATTGATCAACTGGTCGACGCTACTGCCGGCCACCAGTTGTTGAGCTTCATGGACGCTTTCTCCGGCTATAACCAAATTAGAATGGATCCACAAGACGAGAAAAAGACGGCTTTCATCACTGATAAAGGTCTCTATTGCTACAAGATGATGCCGTTCGGCCTAAAAAATGCCAGAGCAACGTTTCAAAGGCTAATCAACAAGATGTTCGAAAAGCAACTGGGAAGAAACATAGAGGCCTATGTTGACGACATGATCGTCAAGAGCCTCCTCCGGAAAGACCACATCCGCGACTTAGAAGAGTCATTTTGTGCTCTACGGTGCTATCGTATAAAGCTAAGCCCGGCAAAGTGTGCCTTTGGGGTCACTTCGGGCAAGTTCCTGGACTTCCTTGTCACCAAACGAGGGATTGAGGCGAACCCTGAGAAGATTCAAGCCTTGAAAGATATGAGACATCCCTCCTGCAAAAAGAAAGTCCAGCAGTTGACAGGGAGAATTGCCTCCCTAAGCAGATTCATCTCTCGGTCAGTCGAGAAATGTCTTCCGTTCTTCAAGGTACTCCGGCAGTCAAAGGGCTTTGAATGGTCCGAAGACTGTCGTGCTGCCTTTGAGGAACTGAAGAAGTACCTGGACACCCCGCCATTGCTCTCCAAGCCACGAGGAGGCGAGGTCCTCTACCTATACCTCTCTGCTTCAGATGAAGCAGTCAGTTCGGTTCTTGTCCGGATAGAGGAAGACGAATCTCATAAGCCAATCAACTATATCAGCAAGGTCTTGCATGACACCGAACCGCGATATGTAAGGATGCAGAAGCTGATCTACTCTTTGGTGATTACGGCAAAGCGACTACGGCCATATTTCCATACCCACGCTATTGTGGTGCTAACCGATCAACCACTCAATGTCGTTTTCCGATCTTCGGACACCTCTGGAAGGATAGCCAAGTGAGCTGTGAAGCTAGGTGAATTTGACATCAGCTTCTAGCCCCGAGTGGCTATGAAGGCCCAGGTGCTCTCCGATTTTTTGGCTGAGTGCACCTGGAAGTCCGAAGACGAAGCATCTTCGATAGAAGTCCCGAAGGAGACGAAGTCCGTTTAGGTGCTTCATGTGGATGAAGCTTCCAACGCTACTGGGTGCGGGGCTGGACTCATGTTGGCCGAACCTAATGGCCATATCATAGAGTACGTACTCCGGTTCTCCTTCTATGCCTCTAATAATCAGGCCGAATACGAAGCCTTGCTCGCCGGACTTCGAATCGCCAAGGATCTGGGAGTCCAGCAACTCCGAGCCTTCTCAGACTCCCAGCTGGTTGTGAATCAAGTTAACGGAGAATATGCAGCCAAGGATCCAACCATGGTGCAGTACCTGGAGAAGATACGGGCTTTATCCTCCCAATTGGAACATTTTGAGATCATCCATGTTCCAAGATCAAAGAACTCTCGGGCAGATGCATTGTCTTGACTGGCAACTACAGCACCGGAATCTCTCGGGCGCACCTTTGTTGAACATCTTGAAACTCCAAGTATAGCCGAAGAGGCTGCAGAGGTACGCCAGATCGACGCTGAACCAAGCTGGATGGATCCCATCATCAAGTTCCTGAATGAAGGAGAGCTACCAGAAGATAAGGCAGAGGCCAAGAAGATCCGCTGGATGGCGTCTCAGTACGTCATCTTAGACGGAACCCTCTATAAGAGATCGTTCTCTCAGCCACTGCTGAAATGCTTAGGACCCACAGACACGGATTATGCTCTGAGAGAGGTCCACGAGGGCATATGCGGCGATCACTTGGGAGGCAGATCTCTGGCATACAAGATCATTCGACAGGGATATTACTAGCCCTCCATCCAGAAGGACTCGACTGATTTCGTGCAGAAGTGCGACCAATGCCAGAGGTACGTCAATGTACAGAGACAGCCTGCGAGTCACCTGACTCAACTGGCAGCCCCATGACCTTTTGCCCAGTGGGGAATGGACATTCTTGGCCCATTCCCGCTAGCATCAGGGCAAAGGAAATTTCTCCTTGTAGCTATCGACTACTTTACAAAGTGAAAAATTCCATCATATTCAGGTTCGGCATCCCACATGTCATTATCACGGACAACGGGAGACAGTTCGACAATCCAAAGTTCAAGGACTTATGCGCTCGGTACCTATCCAGCATCGGCTGACATCCGTTGCTCATCACAGTCCAACGGAGAAGTTGAAGTCACTAACCGGACCATCCTCCATGGTCTGAAGACAAGGTTGAACGCCGCCAAAGGGCTTTGGGCCGAAGAACTGACCTCCGTTCTCTGGGCATACCGAACTATCCCGAGAACGGCCACCGGCGAGTCTCCGTTCAACCTGGCATACGGTACCGAAGCTGTGCTACCTATTGAAGTCTCCTTGCAGTCCCTAAGAATTGACAACTATGAAGAGCTTGGAAACTCCGATCGTAGAAGGATTGATCTGGACTTGCTATCAAGCACCAGGCTCCAGGCCCAGATAAGGATGGCGGCGTACCAGCAAAAGGTCGCCAAGTACTACAACTCAATGGTGAAAGAGCAAACTTTTCGCACGGGGGACATGGTATTGCGAAGGACAGAGGTATCCAGGCCAACGGAACAGGGTAAACTTTCCCCCAACTGGGAAAGCCCATATCAAGTCGAAGAAGTCATTCGACCAGGAACACATCGACTCAAGACCCTGGAGGGGAAGACCCTATATCGACCATGGAATGTACAAAACCTTCACAAATACTATCAATAAATGAGTTCCTAAAATTTATGTACAAAGCTACTCAACCCTGCTCAACTCAGAACGGCTAGTTGCATCGACTGAACGACAACAGCCTAAGTGACCTGATCTAAAAAATCGGTCAACTGCGCAAAGGAGAGTCTGATCCACTCACCTTATCGGTATGCCCGACGAGCGCAACGGATGGCCTAACCAGGCCACCAAAAAGATCAAAGGCGTAGGGATGGTTTTCGTAACCTACCCTATGGTGAATCCGAAGACGCGCCGAGATGGGCCTAAACAGCCTACCTTAATCACGACAGAAGTGCACAGGGATGGTGTAAACACCCTACCCTACAGTAAATCCGAAAACGTGCCTAAAAGGACCACTGTCGACAACAGACATTCCAAGAACGGTCCAACTGACCTCACTTCTTTCCCATAGACCGAAAATGATCCGCGGAGTCTACATTTCAGACAAAGCATGATGCAAAATATCGCAAAAGATGCATGGGAAGAGGTAAAAGATACTTCATTTCTTTTTTCAATTTTTTACAAAAAGAAAAAAGAAAGAAGAAACTCTCACAAAGAGAGGACAAAAAAAAAAAGACTCTCACAAAGAGAGATAAAAAAAAAAAAGAGTAGCATCGGAAAGATGTGGAAAATTTTCAATAACATCCTGCCAGGTTTTTCCCGTACCGGCGGGGGGAGATTTGGAGGGACGACGAAGGGCCCCCGGGGTTCCCATCCGAACCAGAATCCAACCCCTCATCGGAGTCGGAATCAAATTCATGTCCGGGAAAGGGAACGGAGGGCTTGATGTTGTCCAGGCCTTCAAGTTATAAAACTTGAAGGCCTTCCTCCTACATTCTCGTAATCCCTGATGGAAGGAGTCCAGAGCCGCCTCGACGACTTCCTCCTTGAAGGCAGTAGAAGCCCTGAAGTCTGAGACGACGTTCACAGCCTCCTTCCTGGCCTCCTCCACCTCCGTGGTTGCCGCTGCGACCTGGACCCGAGCCTCCCTCAGTTGGGCCTCCAGCAGGCGGACCCTCTTTTCAAGACGGTCCACGAGAGGCTCCTCATCGTCATCCCCCGGCCTAAAGGACTCCGGATTTCTCTTCCTCTTTGGATCAACGGCCCTTCTTTTTGCGGCTCGACGGAGCTCAGAAATGCTGAACCTCATTTTCAATGGAAGGAAGGAGTCTACAAAAATGATGACCCTTGACAGCGGAGGGCAGGATTCTATTAATAGAGACCCTGCACCCCTGACCAACTGCAGAGAGGCGTGCTCCACGTCCTTCCCAGGAGCATCAAAAGGCGCCACGTGTCCGGGCGACGCTTCGAGAACCAGAAGGTCGCTCGGGGGCCATTTCCAGGACAACAACTGCCATCGCTTCGAATCCGGAGAAATTCTTATCGTGCGACGGCAACATTAATGGCTTCTTTTTGGAAAAAGGAGACCTGGCAGCATATAGGGCACAAGAAATCGTGACTGTACGAATATCGACGTGCCCACAGGGCGCAAGAAATCGCGACTGTACGAATATCAACGTGCCACGTGGACAGCAAAGATTACAATCAAACTTCCCTAATTACTGCTTGACGGGGAGTTGACGTTTGTCCGCCCCAACGGATAAATTTAAGGAAGGTGACACCGGCCTGACCAATCATAGACGATCTTCGGCAATGGAGTTCTGGTCCGTTCTAGAGTTCGTCTTCGATAACTACCAAGTAAACGGCCTTCGGCCATGACTGTTCGGCTAAACAAAAGAAAGAACGATAAAACCAGTTCAAGCTACGTATGAAGCATAACATTGCATATGCAAAAAAGCAAGAAATCATTCCAAAATCTGGAAAATTATCATACAAAATCCATTGACAGTACAAAGGATAAAGAAAGAAAATACATCCAGAGCGACTCGAATCACTCAACATCAACAGGAGGAGACTCCACACCACAGGACTGAAGCAACTTATCAACTTGTACTGAGAGGACCTCATCAATCTGTCCCGGGACCAGAGAACCTTTGGCTTGGACTCCTCCAGCCTGAGCTTCCTCCTGAACCAGAATCGGAACTGGGGTCGCCTCCAGATCTTCGACTAAGGTAGTGGCCTCCTCGTCCGGACATGGCACCTCCTCGGCCTCTACTACAGCTAGAGCTGTCAATATGGGCTGGCCCGGCCCAGCCCGGTCCTAACCCATATGGGCTTGTATTTTGTGGGCCGGGCTGGGCTAGGCCCATTTGTACAAATGGGCCAAAAAAATCCAACCCGGCCCGGCCCTATGTGGGCCGTGGGTTAGGGCCGGGCCAGCCCCCTATGTGGGCCGTGGGCTAAGGCCGTGGGCTAGGGTCGTGGGCTAGGGCCATGGGCTAGGGATCCACGTGCTAAAAATATCAAGTAGGAAAAAAATGAATCAATTTATACTATTCGTTTCTGCAGATTTTGGGACTGGATATATGTGCTGATACTATGGTAGGAGATGCAATGATAAGAGGCATCTTTGGAGGACAAAAGAAGCGTGTTACAACAGGTAAATCTAACAAGAAAAAGAAGAGGCTGGACTAGAAGTCTAGAACTATCAATCATAAGCCGGAACGGTCACACGGAGGTCTCCCAGTCCCGGAGGCTGAAACGGTGGCCGGTGGCCAATGGGAGCCAGGAAGCAGGGGAAACCCGGAGATCAAACTTTCCCCTTTCCAATCTACACTATTTTCGATGATGGATCGACACGACATCGGGGAAAGCCTGTGAGCCCTCACGGCAAGCCAGCACAGTGACGGTGGTACCCCCCGACCCCGAGCCCCCTCGGACCCGTGCCTCACTGGTCACTGCCTCTAATGATCCGTTGAGAGAAATAAAAAAAAAAGATAGAAGAATAACGAGTCCTCACTGCCGAACGGCCGAAGTCCTGGATTCCGGTTGGCATCACGATCTCGCGAAAGAAGAACGGCGGCTATGGGGTGGGGTTCTTCGTTCTCCCGTCTCCGGTTCTCCCAAACAGCCAAACTTGAGACTCCATTCTACGGCGGCTCTCCGTGAGTCACTCACGGACTCACTAGTTCTTTCCGGCGGAGGGCGGCGGCTTTGACCTAACCCTAACAGAGGGTCCTGAGTCCCGACTCCCGGTCTCCCGTCGTCGTCGAGTAAATAAAATCCGTAATGCCTTCAGTCTTCACCCTGTAAGTAGTAATTAGTAAGTCTTAAACCAGTAAACCGTAGGACCGTAGGTGAGTTGACTAACAGTAACAGATTAAGTGAGCCCTGACCCGTAAGGCTAAGTTTTATTATTATTATTATTATTATATCATGGCCCATGGGCTGGCCCGGCCCTAACCCTGTTGAGCCCATGGGTTACAGGGACCAGGCCAAAAAGCCCACTTACATAAATGGGCCAATTTTTTTCAGCCCGGCCCGGCCCATTTATAGGGCCAAATGGGCTGGCCCATGGGCTCTAGCCCATTTTGACAGGTCTAACTACAGCTTCAGCCTCCTCCATTTCCTCTCCTTCTTCCTCGGCTATATCGGAGGGAGGAATGCCGGAAAGGTTGAGGTGAGGGAAGGCCTCCTTTACTTTGGAGAGTCCGGTGTTGAAGCCATGCTGGTAGCCGTACAAAGATGCTTCATTTTTTTCCGCTTGGAATTGTGAAAACATTTTGAAGTCAGTCTCAGCATTGTCTACCCACTTCTTCAAAGACATGGACTCTCTTTTATCAACTTCGGACTCCAGGATCGCCTCTTCGGCCCTCCTGGAAGCCTCCTCCGCCACCTTGATCAGGCTTTCTATCTTCTCCTGATCCTCCTTGGCAGCTTGCTCCAGGGATTCGACTTGTTTCCTGCTCCTCCACCCTGCCTCTTGCCCGCCATTGTTAGATGGGCATTTTTCAGTTCGCCCTTCAGTTGGCGAACTTCATTGTTCACCCGGACAAGACGGTCTTTCATAGACTGCTTCAGCTCTTCGGCTACTTCCTTTGCAGCTTTGGCAGTCTGAAGCTCCTCCTTGAGGCCATAGATGAGGCTGTCGACATTCTCCAGGCCCTCCTCCATGAAGGTAAGGTCGTAGACCAACTGCATCAAAAGTGAGAGGTCATGGATCGAACAATTCTCAAGACGAAGGGGACGACAAAGATCATACCTGCTGCAAGGCGGAGAAGGCAAAATCGGACACCCTAGGAAGGTTCCAATTCCGAAGAACCGCCAAGTCGTAAGGCAGTAGCGTACCCTTCAACGCCTGCCTAGCTACGGCCGGGACCAGCAATCCCCCCATAGGTGAAAGCTCCGAAGAGTTCGTCGGACGGCCTCCAGCTGAGGAAGCCTCGCGGGCGAACTCTCCCTCGACTTGCCGTGCTTTGCCCCTATCAACTGCAGGGGGGCAAAACGGTGGCACATCCACTCCCTGAGGCGGACTCCCCGTTATGCGAGACGGGGAGGTAGCCGCCGGAGGAGTTTCAACTGGACAGGATCTCGACAGGGTCCCGTTCGCGGCTGCTGCGTCTTCCCCTGAGGTGCCACGGGAAGACGAAGTGCTTTGGTCACCATCGGGGCCATCCCTTCAAGCCCTCTTCCGAACTGTAGACCTGGTGAGAAGGGCCTGCGCTACCCTCTTCTCCGAAGTATGACGGAGCCAGCTCACACCGGGCTTCATCCCGCCACCTACAAGCAAAAGAGTCAACTTCAATTGTCTGAACTACAATAAAACCAGGAAAGAGGAGCAGAAATTTCCATCGCTATACCTAATGAGGGGAATCTGCTAATTCCCGCCCGATGGAGGTTTCTCTCCTCCAACAGTTCCTGGATGGGGGCAACTTCGAAGTTGACCAAAAGATCGTAGTTCGACTGATCGGCCGCCAAGACCTTCTTCCCGTTATTGGCGGTTAAACGAGGCTTTTTCCACACAGTGTCGAAGCCCCATGGATCAAAAGATAACACAAACACAAAAACGGGTTTCCACCCGTGGATGGCGCTGGGCATGTCCTTGATGACCTTGCGGCCTGATCTAGGACCAATCACAAACCATCCATTGCTGTGGAAATCCCTCTTGAGAATGAAAAGGGCCGTGAACAAATTGGTCCTAAGTTCTACGTTTGCGATGCCGCACATGACCAGGAACCCGCAAATGTTTCGGATGCTATTCGGGGCCAACTGCGCCGGCACTACTTGGTACAAGCGGAAGATCTTGATGAAGAAGGGGTGCAGGGAAAACCGAAGACCAGCTTTCAGATGATCTTCATACACGGCTAGGCACCCAGGGGGAGGTTCGTTCACCCGTTCCTCGAGTGCGGGGAGAACGAAGGAAAACTCCTCGGGAATGTGATAGCGTTCCCAGAGAAGGGCCGCCTTATCCTGAGAAACTGAGCTGGAAATCGACTCCGGACCTACTACGTCACCGGTCCCCGAGGGCCTAATCTGTTCCCCCTGACTCTCTACGGTTTCTTGCATGACAAAAGAATGAAACAAGGGAGCAGAAGGAAGATTCTACCTGCGGAATAGATTGGTAATCCAGAACAAGTTGGACGAAGGATGAGACGAGGTTGAAGAAGCCTCCTTAGCCGGACCTTCGCCCTTTCCCAAAAGAAAAGCGACGGTCTCTGAAGCCCTACCAAGTTGATTTGACCCAAGGTTACCCAAGGAGGTAACTCGCCTTCAACTAACCGCTAGATTGAGGCGCACCCATCATCCAACGGACGGGGGAAAGCCGTCACAACCATCCAAATCTCAACCAACAGATTGGCTTAACCATCGTGCAACGGGAAAAGGGAAGCTGGTCCCAGGGCCACTCACTTTTTTCTTCTTCCCCAATCTGGGAGTGATAGCTATCCACCATCTGATTCCCAGATCATGATGGACAGTCCAATCAGAGATCCCGTAATCATCCACTACACTATCTCCTGGGAGGAAAACGACAAAGCATTAATACTCTCACTTCTCGAAGCAAACCCCCGCTTCGAAAATTGAAAGTAGAGGACAACTGTTGGGATATCCCGGTTCAGCTACGAACCGAACCCCGGTTCAACTGGTCGAAGCCTTTTTCTCCGGACCACGGACTTCGAACCAGGAAAAGGCCAGGCCAACTGCAGGCAACCCAAGGTTTCTCACCGGACTACAACATTCGAAGGCCAGATCTTCGGATAACGTCTTCGGCCTTGACCGAAGATCAAATTTTTCATCGACTTCCAAAGACACACTCTTCGGTCCCCGCCGTAGACATGATCTCCAGCCCCGGGACAAATACCAAATCTTCGGCCCACGCAAGGGAAAACCCGAAGGTTGGACCACAATCTGGTCCAGATAGGCAACTGTAACCAACGGTTACAATCGACACTCTCCACGCCACGATCATGGCGCGCAACTCCAGCTGCCACGCCTCCGATCTGGCCAGAACCGCTCAGTGACAACCCACGATCGCCAATCATGGGAGAAATTGACTCCCCATAATCATCGGAAAAAGAGCGGGCCACAGGCCGGAGACCTTTTAAATAATGGTAAGAAGGATGGCTCGAGAGGTACGCTCACATACACTCACACATACTCAAAGAGCTTTTCTCCCATACCCTCGATTCCCTTCCCCATTCTGTGGTTGGGATCCGCCACTGACTTAGGCATCGGAGTGTCCCCCGCCGGAACAACTCTGGCAAGGGGACTGTTTTGCAGGTGAACCAGGGAGCGATCCTGCGATGCAGCAGCTCCGACCGGCCGAATCAGGGACTCCACACCAACAAAAGTGTTGCTGCAACTTCTCCCAGACCGGGCTCGGATGGCTGGGCTAGAGCGCTCTTCTTCCGGTTCTTGTAAAAAGTCCCCAAGGACCGGTGGTGTTCCGACGCGGGACACTCCGATGTTTAAATTAGCAGCAGCTTGAGGACAACAGAATGGAGAAATCAAATGGAGATAGCATATAGAGTAGGAAGATAGCACTTGTGCTTACTGCCCTATGACCCCCGGTTTACCTTATATAGGCGCGGAATAGTGCCAAAATTCATTAGGGGTGAAGCCCAGAAAGACTGATCTGCTCCTAGGAGAATCTGAAGAGTGGACACGTGGCGCCAAGATAGGATGACATCATGGGAATGGTGGAGTAGTGGTGCTGATGTGGCAAGATTCCATTATAACAGAATTCTAGTACTAACCGGAAGAGGCTTCTGGAGTCTCCTGGATCAACTTCACAATAGCCCTTCAAGAGTAGGGTGGTCGGACTTCGGCAGAATCGGAATCAATCGAATCTCCGTGGGAGCGCGTCCGTCAGACCTCCAATGGAGAGGGTGACCTGGACTTCAACTAAAGTGGATCGTTCGGACCTCGACTTTAGTGAGTCGGACCTCGGCAGGAACGGGTCAGCTGGACCTCCGACGGAGCTGGTCAGCTGGATCTCAGTGAAAGTGGGTCGTTCGGACCTCTACTTCGATGAGTCGGCTGGATCTCTGACGGAGCGGGTCAACTGGATCTAGCGGGTCAGCTGAATCTTAACAGAAGTGGGTTGTTCGGACTTCAACAGAAATGGATCGTTCGGATCTCTACTTTGATGGTCGGCTGGACCTATGACGGAGTGGGTCAGCTAGATCTCTGACGGAGCGGGACAGCTAGATCTCTGACGGAGCGGGTCAGCTAAACCTTTGAAGGAAGGTGTCCATCGGACAATCAAAGGAGAGCATCCATCAGACCTTCAAAGGAAGGGGTCGTCCGGAAGTCCGTAAGAGCGATCCGGTCGGACGTCAACAAGAGTGGTCCGGTTCGATGGTGAGCCGGTTAGATATAACAAGAAGTAAATTACCGAGTCATTGTCAAACTTTACGATGCAATACCTTATCATTATCTCAGCATTAGCAAGAACGCAAGTAAAAAGCGTTCTCTTTTATCTCAAAATTCTCGAATGCAGTCAAAGCATTTAACTTCTTTTTTTTTTCCCCTAACCCTATCAAGTTTCTACAAGCAAATTAAAGAAGCGCAATGAAATTTTAGAAATGGAAGTTATAACTGGAGAGAATACCAAAAGGTGGCCTTGGAGAGTGCCGCCGCCGAAACCGAAACAAGCCTTGACAGGCCGAGAAGCTGCTGCTTCGATGGGTGCGGGCCTGGGGCTGGATATATCGGTGACGTAGGCAATCTGGAGAGGCATCATGACCCATGGGAGCAGCTCCTTCACACAGACACAGAACCTTACCCCAGTCCCGATTGGGGTCTCCGAGTCCACGAACGCCCACCCCAACCTGAAATGCCTGCAAAATCACACCAACCACATCGATTTAGGTTATAGAAAGAGAGCGGGAGATGAGATGATGATGATGATAGCCATCATACGTCCACGAGAGGAGGGCGGATTTCGCGAGGCGGAAGGTGAGGGGGCCGGAGCCGAGAAGGACGCGAGCGCGGTTGATGAAGAAGCCATTCTTGGAGAGGGCTTCTTCTACTTCATTTTTTTCGCTTTGGGAAGGAGGAGGAGGAGAAGAAGCGGCGTGGAAACGGGGTTCGTAGTTGAAGCCTCCGGCTTTGGCGATGCAGGCTTTTTGCTGGTCGTGGGATGGACGCCCCCAGCTCAGAAATAAACCTCCCACCATTTTCCTTCCCTTCTCTAACCTTGATGCTGGCTGGCTGGTGTTTTTTTTTTTTTTTTTTTTTGGGCCACTGTTGTTGTTTTCGACGGATTAGAGATTAATGTTCACGATAACTGTTGCATCAAAGCGCTGCCATTCTCCACTTTTATTTTCACACCTTTTTTTGTTTTTTTCTAAACAAAAACCTTTGCTATTTTTTTAATGCAAACAATTCAAAAAAAATATATTTAAAGTTTTATTGGTACATGTTAATCTAGTTAATTTTTTTTAGATTTTAGGAAATAAAAATTATAGATAATTAAATATCGAACAATTTTAGAAAAAAATAAGCATACCATCTAATTTACAAAAAGTACCATCTCCACCTTCATCCATCCGTCTCCAAGCTACTCTTGATTAGATGAAAATATTTTGGCCTTAGAATGCTGGTTTCGCTGTGTATATATATATATATATATATATATATATATATATATATATATATATATATATATATATATATATATATAATAAAACATTAACTTAGCGGCATCCAGCACTCATATAATAACTTTACAAAATTACACAGTCCAAATTATAGAGCAAAAGTTGATATACAAAATTTGCAAAATCTCTATTATATAACTGCAATTACATGGAGGTAGAAGGTATGTCAAGCAATGTAAATGGCTGTTAATCATTCCAATGAAGAGAAAGGCATCAGGCCTGTCAGCAACACCAGCACCAACAACATGGTTGTCTTGTGCATCATACCAGATTGTTATTTGACAATGACAGGAACATTGAATGGTGATAAATTTCACATTGTTCTTTGAGTTTCCTATTTCAAGTGAAGCAATGGCTAGATTTGCATACATATTCTATGGCACAGCTAATGAGAGACAATAAATGCTCATGCTGAGAAAGGAGTTATCTCACTAGCAAGGTTGGTTAATGGTAATAAAATTGAACCAACACCTGCTGACCAATCAACACATGGGCCGTAGGCATGAGACAATAAATGCATCATATTGCACTGCATATCTCACTATTTGTAGATAACTTCCAAAATATCAATACAAAATATCTTCCAAAATTTGCACCATCTTACATTCTCTGACACACAGAGAAACAGAACATAAACATTAAAGGAAGCAATCGAGATTATGCACAGTGATCATTCTTATGTCAATGAGTTCAAAAGTTAAGAACTCCCCGTACAGTACTATCATCAGTGCATGCAAATATTACATTACGGTTCAAAGAACTTGGTGATTCCTTATCACTCCACCTCCTTCCACATGGCGTCATGAGTGAGGTTGCAATCACAAGCAGGGCAAGAAGGCTAACAAAGTTTTCTCCATGGAGCAATAGTCGAGGAACTTGATAGGACAGATCACAGACAATCAGGCTTTAGCAGTACTATCAGCCACTCAGTCAAAGAAGTCCATCTTCACATCTGTGACATCAAGCTGCAGGATCTCTGCTTTGCAGCCTAAGATGGAACCGATACTACAAAAAACAAAAAACAATAATGTTCTACACAACCATGAAATAAACAACTAAATTGCAATATTTATGATAATGATTGTTTAAAACAGAAGCAAAAAAAAAAAAAAAAAGCCATTTCAGCATTGTCATTTTATAGACTCATTAGATGATAACGATGACTCAGAATAACTCAACCTCTTCAAGAGTCCATTTTCAACCTTCCTTTCAACTCATAGCTTGCTGTATTATGCTTAAACAAAGATGATAAATCATATGTTAACAATTGAACCAACCGTTCACATAAAAAAAAGAATATATTTCTATGAGGAATGCTACAGGGTTCTCATCAGGTATACATGAACAGTTTTCTTGCAATTTGGCATACCGGGATTGGTGCAGTTTATGGATTTGTTGCAATCTATGAGCATTGGTCGATTATTGAATTGCCAAATCAGCATTTGCACATCAAGTGACCTTTTCATGTGCACATGATAGGTACCTCGAAACATTTTCCTTTCTCTAAACAGAACAAATGCGAAGGGAGGGCTGGAAGAGCTCAGTTGCCCTATTCTGAACAAAACAAGGGCCGGGTGGCCACATTTTTTTTAAAAAAAAAATCCACTTCAAATAAAGTCGGCTACTGCTGCCGACTTCACTTCCAGCCAGCCCTCCGCCTCTTCCAACCTCCCTCCTCCTTCTCTCTCCCTTCTTCCCACTCCCTCTCCCCCCTCCCTCTTTTCCTCTCTCTCCTCTTTTTTTCCCTCCCTCGCCAGATTTCTCAAACTGTGAGGGATGGAACCATGCTGGTCTGCTCCTGGTATAGCTCGGTACATCCTGAATTGGGAGGTTTAGGATAGTACCGCCTTCCTTGCTAATGATTATAGTGATCCACATCAAGGCTATAGATAAAGGAATAACTCGTTATGATGGTCCGTATGTTTTTCATTAATGAGGATTATTAAGGGGGAAGATCAAAAAAAAGGTTGTGAAAGTACAGAATTAGGAATGGAAAAGAACACAGTATTAGCTAATAGTTTGGCAATGAACACAAAATGCCGCATATTTCTCTACATAATTCTAGTATTTACTCATATTTTTCTTGAGTAAACATTTAGACAGCACATATTATATTGCCGGAGTGCAAAGTATTTATATCAAAAACTGCATTATCTTTTACCTAGGATGAGTACGTCCAAGATCTCCATGCACAAATTCTTTTATATATGTTCCAGCCTGCATTTGGGTAAAAACAGTGAGAGTTCACATAAATGAATTAGAACTTCATGATCGCAAGAAAAAAGGAGTCCGAGTAAAGATATACAATTTATGAATCTCAAAGCTCAAAAAGGGTGTAGAGAATGATTACAAGGCACTGGATCAGCCATTAATGAGAGTGATCATAAAGCATGTCAAAATATAGAAGAAAACAGCTCAGCTCATAAGTTGGTACTATGGGATGAAATTGAAAGGAATTAAAAATAATGCATGAATACTAAAAGAAAGTAAATATCCAGCTGTTATTTTGCAAGTCAATCGCTTCAGGGACTATCCATGTTGGTTGGTCTCGACAGATCCAAAAGTTCTCATCCATATGTTGATTTTCCCTTCCTCTGCTTCCCATTTTTTAAAGTTGCATGTCATCATAATACCCACATATAAAAATTCTAAATAAACATTGGCAAGATGGAGACTGCTCCAATTTGGCTCTTCAATAATGCCGCTTCTGACAGAAAACATTTACCTTTTTCCATCTCAGGATTCTTTCCATTACTAATGGGAACTTAAAAAGTTGCATTCTAGTTGCATGAAATTAGCCTAACCAAAAAGGCAGATCTTTCTACCTGTTAACTGATGCAACAACAAGGCATTATTTGTAACTAGTTTCTTGGTTGGTTAATTGGTCACATTTTATTCATGAAATGGGCTGGATTAGTATTATTGTGGATATGCAAAATCATTCGATTCAATCTAACAAGAACCTGTCTCAGAACCCTTCTATGTTTCACAGCAGAACCCTCTCTTGCATCACAAGGAGTTTGGGTCAGCTTGAGATATTTGGAGAACTTCCATATACTTTTGAAGGTCATGCTAAGATAAATAAATTAAACAACTCTGGATATCTTAATGTGCCAATGATGAATACTTCTACAAATATACTTCCATATACATGGCAGCATCATCCCTTTACAAATTAAGCAAGACTCTCTATCCTTATCCAAACCATTCATGGCAGCTTCATGGATCCTTTAACAAATAAAAACAAAATTATCGCGTAAATTAAATACTATTTTCCCAGAAAAATATAAATATACCTGGGTACAAAGATGCAATAGAAAATATTGGCAGCTACCAGCAATTCTCTCAATCTTCATCCTGGATCAAGAATCATCTATTGGTGAGTTTGAATGAAGAGCTAGAGCTACTATATAATTGTGGTCAGACAAACACATAATGCAACTAAAAGCTTATGGACTGGTTCATGATTTTTTGTCACAAATCAATGGTGCAAACAGAATTCACTGAACAATAAAATTAATGGAATTTCCTCATACCAATGTATGATTTTCTTCCGCTCCAATGGGCTTCGACGGTGAAGAACCCTTACCGGGGTTCTTTGTATGATATCCTATGAACCAAGTAGAAGAACAAATTAAACAAGATATAATCATCCTTGTAGAAGAGGGTAATTCAAGCCACCAATCTGTCTTTGTCAGCTAATGCACTACATAAAGTAATGCTGGAGTGCACAAAACCTTGAAAAAAATGTAATCCATAACTATTACTAGAAATCATTCAGTAATCCTAACAAGAAGTTCGGAATGATACCCACAACATAATATGCTTATCCTCATAATACATGGTTACTAAGTGGATGATTGCAAGAATTCTTCATAAATTCAAAAAAGAAAAAACAGAAGAAGAAAAAATCTAGAATCTGATACTGCTTAAAAGTTAAAACAGTTAATCAGCAGAGTATTTCCTGGTCAAAAGGATACCGGAGGCAAAATGAGGAAAAAGAGACAGGATGTTGATTCGATTACTTGTGCATTCAAAATCGAGGTGCAATCCTTCAGTTTTCTAGTTGTTGATATTATTCTAAATTAATGAAGACCATGCATTCAAAAACAAGGTGCAATCCATCAGTTTTCTAGTTGTTGATATTAGTCATAGAAAACCCTAAATTAACGAAGACCATGTTTCAAGGTTGGATGAAGGAGGTTAATGAACAAAGAAAGATTTTAATGTATGGTCCAACCATGACAACATTTAAATTCTTATAGCAAATATATACTTGACTCCATTTTACTATAAGAGTACATATACAGATCTTACCAAGTCCTTTCTAGATGATATGTTATGCAAGTCCTTCTCAGTCAGTGCACGAGAAATCCATACAAGAGCAGCATATTCCTTCTGCATGGATTCACAATCATTGTAATGTCAAAAAATCTTAACTAAAACAATATGCTCTTCTCTTATCAGATGTATTTTAAGATAAAAGAAACATATGAATTTGATAAAAGAATATCCTGCAGACAAATATTGGAAAAATTACCTGTTTTTCCGCCTCTCCTTCACGCATTAGAGTCCATGCTTGACTATTGACCACCTTAAGGTTTCTCACTCTAACCTGTGAAAAGACATGCACAAGAATAGTTTAGGAGTCAGAGGAAGCAGCATAAAATTTATTTTGTTCTATGATTCCACATCACATTATATTTAACAATTAGCAAACAGAAATTATGCATCTAGATTAAGAACTCACATATTTTTTGTCTGAGTTGTTTATCTTTTCCGCAATTAGTTGAACATCAATCATAGAAGGCATGTAGCGTGCATTTGAAACTTCAACTAGGAAAGGACGACCAGATCCTAACATCCTTACCTGAGTAGAAAGTTTGTTCAGTTAATCAAAACAAAAACAGTACTCAGATTCTCATAGTACAATCAAGTTTGTACATCAATATCTTCTCGGCCAGCAGCATGAAATTTGTAGTTGTCACCTTTACAGACAAGAAGAGCATTGCTCCCAACTATCTCCTATTAAAAGGAAAGTTGTTAAACAAATAAGTGGCACAGTAAAAGAAAAAAGTTCGCTAAAACTTCACACTGACATATGATGGAGGGTTTTTGTTTCAAGCGTAATGCCATACCTCAATGGATGCTTCACCCATTCTCTCATCATCAATTATCCAGCATGATTGGCTCACCTTTCGTGAGAACTGTACAAGGAACAAAAAAATATATTATACATGATTGTCTTGTGAAAGTGTTGCCACATTACTAAGACAAATCATTTCTCTTACACAAACTTGAATAAATTCAAGCTAATTTTATCTGAGAAATACCAAGGACAACAAAATTAAGAGAAAACAGAAGAGAAATTATTGTTTGGATATTCAAGTAAGAGAGTAACATTAAAGGTACACATATTCATATATTACACTCTCTCATAAATAGATGCAGCGGTTTACCATATTGTTTTAACTTAGTTGAAAATAAAAAAGTTAATTATAACATTAAATTTTCTCTCTAATTTTTCACTTTTAGTTTCCAATATTGAAATTCATTTTTAGAATCGCTACCTGAGAATTCCACTTTAATCTGCAGAAAAACTGTACAAGGTGCTTGGTATGACATGTATCTCTAATCTATCTCTCTATCCAAATTCATAAAATTTTCTCTATGGAAGATATCCTTTATTCTATTCCAGAACCGTTTGTTTTTATTTTTCACATCTTCTAGGCATTTACCCAATCAACTTACTTCCAGATTTCTGAACTACAAAAAGAAAAGGCTAATTCCATCTAAATGGATTCACCTTATAAATTCAAATCTAAAAGTGGTCCCTATAAAGGTTGTGGTCAAAAGTAGAAAATGGAAAGTATCAATTTAAGAAAAAACATAGAGGGGCATTAAAGGTCCAAGACCATAAGAATACATCCTAGGTGCTTGGAGGCAATTAGGGAAAACCTCAGGGTGATTCAGATAGAAAAGGGAAAACCAAAGGAAGGATGTAAAAACTAGCAGCAAGATGAAGGTGCCAATGAATAAAGCTACTTGCCAATTTAATACCAATAATGGCTAGAAAAATTAAACAAGTAAACATGCTGCAAGACTATTAAGAATGCAAAATGGTGTTTACAAACACATAAGCAAGGAGCACTAACTAGTTGCCTTATGGCACTAATTATATCTTCAATGCTTAAGGCTCTAAAAAGATGGTACGACCATACAATAAACAAAATTTCCACACCTAATAATAATTCTTTTTCAGGTCTTAAGGTTTTACATGCTTTATTAACAAAATGATACTTCACATTCAACAACCAAAAGATCTTGAAGACTTAGATGTTTTTTGAATTTGACAGATGAATCTAACTCTTCAAAAAATTGTAGGTCTGATTTCATACCCTGCAGAGAAACAATCTGCAATGCCAAAAATGCAATGAGGAGGAAGAATAGCAGCAGAAAAATGACAGAATAGGAACAATTAGGGAAGAAATAAAGCAGAAACCTAAGCTAAAGGCTTTCATTCATTCATAGCAAATAATGTACTATGGTTTTTCTTTCAATTGAAATAGATCCTTTATAGACTTTACATGATTTGCCTTCTAAGTAAACTAGGACTCTTGATACCCGATTAACTAATTCCCAAAAAGAAAATTCTGAAAAAACAAAATTCAGAATAGCACAGCCCTAAGACACCTAAAACATTCAAAAATAAGATCCTAATGATTCCATGACTTGTCCAACACAACATACACCTAATATACGACACTTTTATAACAATTCACTTAAAATAGGACTCTAAAATCAATTCTAGAAATTACCTAACTAAAAGTTCCAAAAAATGCAAAAAATTGAACTACACTTTTCTATTTGCCACTAATAAGTACGATAAATATTTCAAAAGAAGTATCAAAATATATACTAATTAATTTTTATCCTTTAGAAATTGATGTTTTTTCTTAATTTTTGCAGGAAAGCTGCTCACAAGGACTTGAAGACTCCCATAAGTACAAAAAACCTTATTGCTTATTTGTTGAATCAGTTTATTTTTTTTGGTGTTACTGGCAACAGAACATCAGCCACCATTTTGTCCCAGCAAATATCAATTATCATTAAGAATATAATGAGCTTTGACTAATGGAGAGACATTAAGTTGACAATTAATTACTAAAGAAGCTCAAAAACTAAGGGATCTTGACTTTCATAAGCTAAAGTAGTTCCACAAAAAAAATCAAATACAAAATACCTTCAATAGAAAGGCACTAAAGTTAGAACTTTAGAAAGAATATCCGATGATACCAAGATTACATCAGCAAATTCAATATCTACAAATCAATCGAGGCGGTGCATATTAAAAATGGAAGAAATTGATGTCATAATATATTGAATTATTGATGGATGGTGAGCTTATGCAAACATAAAAAGTTTTAAACATAAAAGTTTGTTGCCACATGCTCCAACCGAGTACAGATCTGAAAGCACATTCATGCATTTCTCAAGGTCAACTGAAAAGGCATCCTGCTTCTGGCTCTGTAAAACCAAGCTTTAGATAAGTATGCAGTTGAAATGTGTTGTTATATAACTGGTATATCAGTCTTCTATCCAAGTCGACAAATAATGGCATTGCACTAAGAGTTGCCGATGCTTTAGATGGCATTATGAAACTTAAATGTTGTTCCAGGTATTGCTAAAAGGCATTGCAAGTGACTAGTCTTCTAATAAAGTACCTTTACTTGTTAGTCACCTTATGAGCACAATATCTCAGAGCAAGACACTAAGAAATAAGAAAGGAATCCCAGGCATTATGCATAAAACATAATACTTATTTGCAGCACCAAGTCATCCTTGAAGCATAGATTTACCAACAAAAAAGAGAATATTTGAAGCAATGGAAGTTTACAGATGATGAAAGTCAATATAAGATGCACATTACCAAGATTGGTAGTTAAAATGAGTTGGGATAACCAGTCAAGATGAAATGGTGTGACAAAGGCCATCAGCATACCTTCAAGTATCTACCACCAATATATATGGGCATTCTATAGCAAGTAGTTGTCAGCTGGCACGGTTTTAACGCCTAGAAAGCCAAAAATGAATCAAAAAGTGAATCAAAAAAATCATGATATGAAAACCTAAGATTCTTGACATAAATTCCTTTTGAGGAGAAGCTGTGCAAAATAAAGTTACCTTCTCTGGTGGTATTACAAAATGTTCGCAGAAGGCATTGTCCAGCATGCTTTCAAGAGTTCTAAGAATGATTGCATCCGAGTCACTGCGAGGGTGTTCATTAGAATCCTTCAAATTACTTTTGTGAGAGTCATCAAGACGATCCCCACTGTCCTTTTTACCTGCAACTCATTATAAATCTCAGGAATAAGATAATATCAATAACTGATAAAAGAGTATTTACAAAAAAAGTCAGGAGCCATGGTTATATATTATATTTTGAGATAAAGCCTACAACAAAAATATTAACAAAAACAACTTATTATTTGCTACTTTATATGAACCTATTTTCTAAACAGTGCTTTGTAGTTATAGGTGTACTGCAGGAGCCAATAGTGCAAGATAAGAGATTCGGTTCAATTTTTGGAATATTTTTCTATTTTTGCACCTGTTTGCTTCATTGGCATCTAGAAGTTAGAAAATATGTTTTCACAAGGTCTCAGGGTTATGCTAGACCCAGATGTACAAAAAGATCATTCATAGCATTAGTTTAGCAACAGTGAAAATGTGAAGTCATAAGAGTAGCAACTTTTTACAAATATTTTTAGTTTACCACAAGGTGCATGATGCAGATGGTACTTTCATCCTCCGTGAAACTAGCACACCCACCGTACCAACACTCGGTATGTATGGTACCGGTACCGTACCATACCGACTCAGTGCCGGTATGGGTCCTGGAACCGGTACCGCGATCCTTGGTTTTAATATTTTATTGGATGTGAGTCAGAGTTGGATGGGAATTAAGGTATGTTGAATGCACATTCTGATGGGAAGATGAGCCTCCCACCAACAATCATTAAACTAGAGGAAGCTTCCTATGTATTACCCAACTATATGTTTATTTGCCAATTGACCTTGAAATGAAAAGCAAGCCAATATAACAAGCTTAAGGATTCAATAACAAGGTTATACCCAAACATATACATTAAATAAATTAAAAGTAAGATTATTCAGCTCTTACTTTACAGTAAATGCAGATGCATGGGATTAAAATATTAAGATAATTGAAGGGACAACAAGAATTGAAAAGTATGAAATCAATTGCCAAGACTGCTTAAATAAGATATTAAAGTGTCAGACTACAAGATTTTTATGATTCAAGGTATTATCTCATGTAACAATACTCATCCACACTTAAAATATTTTAAATTGAAAGAATAATTCCTATTCATTGTGCATACAAATCTAGTATGGTTAGAAGCTTAGAAGAAATTATACCTATTAGGGCATATGGAAGTAACATTTATTCAACCATTTAAAAAAAAAAAGAAGACATACCTGTCTTTTGTTTCTTGCAAGTACGATCATTTGCTAAAGAACTTTGAAGCATTCTTGAAGCATCATGATGAGAATAACTTAAACGAATATGAAATGAATCAACACCAGATTTGACACCCTACAGAGAAAATATCAAGGAGGTTGGAAAGACATTGTAAAACAGGTTTGCTCTTTAAGATGGATTAAAGCTGGTTGCTGCATGCTTGAATAAAGATATAAAAGAAAGGCAAAACAGAAAAGAGTGCAGAGTACCAAGTGGTTTTCAAGTGATGTTTTTATTGATAATCTCAAGGCATCCTTCACAGAGATGCGCTGAGAAGGAATCTTATCCTTGAACCACTCTTCACAGTTATATTTCTTTTTCATGTACATCCTACAAAAATGGGAAAATTCTTAATTGTAGGCAGCTAATATCGATATTGCATCATCAAGAGCAAATGACAAATTAAAAACTTGGTACACCATGATCATTCAAAACATTAAAACTTGGGAAAAACTAAAGAAGGAATGCATACAATACTTATGGTTGCACAAATTTCTATTGAACGATATTCTTGGTTCCACAAAATAAGTTGAATATTAAAGGCTCAATCTCTCAACCCCAAGATCCCAAAAAGGACATAGGTAAGGTTTGCCATCTTAGTACCCGACTCTGTAATGGCAAAATCCTGTTACAATGTTGGTATGCAGTTCAATATGGTATGGCAATGTCAGTACGCTCCGAAATGCCATATTGGTATGAGACCGGTATGGTATGGAACATCCCATACCGGGTAGTACGGCATTTCATGGTCGCAGGTCATGCACTAGCCAATAGCATCACAGCCCCCAGACCACTATAACTGAGATCTGTTGACAAATAACCTCTACTGGGGGAAAAAATAAATTGGAAAAAAAATAGTATCATTTTTGCACTTTATTTGTTATTTTATAAGATAAGAAATTGCATGAACTCTGCTCACTTGAAGAAATAATGCTCTAAGTTAAGCATAATGCAATAACGATCTATGATAAGATTTTAGGGAGCAATGGACACAAAGGAAGAAAATATCCAGGCAAAAACTTCACAGATCATGATCACACGTGCAAGCCATTGGGTAAGAAGAAGAACCCAAGTAGTCATCATTTGGACCATGCTTCAGTTCTACTTTACAGCCCAAGGACAGATGTAGCATTTTGGACCCATCCCAAGATCCTGGGGGGCTAACAGGCTGAATTTGGAATCAGAATCTCATTCAAAGTCTGAAGTTGCTTGCTGTTTGAAAACCCAATCCATAGAAGAGCCTCAGGGACGGGTACTTCCAAAAACTGTTTGAGCGATTTCCAGATATAGCAGTCAGCATTACCTTTTATTTTCTTTCTTTACACGTTTCTTAAGTTTGAAAGAGGGGGGCCACAGAAATCAGGTCTATTTATTTCTCTATTTTCAATTCCTTTTCTATGATCTTGATATACCTGCTCCACTCATCAAAAGTTTCTTGCAAACATTCAATATCAAGCAAGAATTCAAGTCTTGGGTCTAAATTGTACTGTGTTTTGATGAATTTAATTTGACATGGTTATTGGCATGAAACAGGGGCGTGGCCCAAATTGGCCTGCCAATATTAGCTCATATTACATGGCAATGACACAATGGAAACATAGTACAGGGATGAGAGCAATGAAAAATCATTTGCCTTAAGAACATGTAAAGATACATAAAAATCTCCCATACAATATTAACAACATTTGTTAAAAGAATCTCAAAGTTTACAATCATTTGTACATGGAAAGGAGGTAAAGGTCATTGGCCTCTCCATGTAGGGAACCTAGCTCCAACACTTGTACCAGTGTTTATCCCCTCTCAAATGATATTAAGAACAACTTGCTGGAATATCACTCAACTCTATGAGGAAAGGACAGACAGAGGGAAGGAGGGATAGAGGGGGCTGATACAGGTACAGGTAAATTGGACTCAGGCCACAAAGAAAAATCCTATACAGCTATGCGCTGATATAACAGTGTTTCACAGCTTTTAGTCATGCAAACAGGCCGGTATGGGGATTCAGATACAGACTCTGGGTGCACAATCAATAACTTTTATTGAGTGCACTAACATCACTTTCATGTTCACGACTTAATACCCTGCCGAAGCCTTTTTGAGTAAGCTAGTTAACACCATGAACTCATGGAATTGCGGAAATAGGCTAAAATTGGAAGTATGATAAAGAAACAACAGTTCATTATCTATTAACTTTTAATCAATCGCACTATGTAAATCCCATATCATCATGTAACAATGTGCACCTATGCTGTAAGTGATCTAGGAAACCAAATAAAAAAAGATATCATGTGATATTCAGACAAATCCAAACTTATATGAAACTAGCACATTAGTCTATCCACTGTAGCTATAATTCATAATAGTTCATGGAGATACTAGATGCATGTTGCTAAACTGGTTACTTATATGTAAAGTTGGTGGGCACTTAATCAAACATCAAACAAAGATTTTCTCTGAAAAATAAACATCATCTATACTATATTATAAAATGAGAGAATAAGTTAAAAATATTTCATCTGTAAATTGTTGACAATATGTCATAACAGCTGGAATGGGGATTCAGATACAGATTACTAGGTGCACAATCAATAACTTTTATTCAATGCAATAATATCACTCTCATGTCCACGACTTTATTACCCTGCCAAACTCTGTTTGAGTAAGCTAGTTGGCTTCATAAGCTCATGGAATTGCAGAAATAGGCTAAGATTGGAATTCTGATAAAGAAACAACAGTTCATTATCTGTTAAGCCTTACTCAATCACACTAAATAAATTCCATATCATCATGAGATAATTTGCACCTATGTTGTAAGTGATCTAGGAAACAGAATAACAAAATATCAAGAAATTATAACTTATAGAGATAAATCCATCATAGAAACTAGAACATTAGATTGCATCCACTTTAGCAGTATCTCATATTAGTTCATGGAGAAGCTAGATGCATATTGCCCAACTGAGAACTTATATGTATCATCAGTGGGCACTTCATCAAACATCAAATAGAGACCTTGAAAAATATAAGAAAACATAATCTACACTACATTATAAAATGAGAGAGGGGTATGCTGAAAAGATTCGATCTGTCAAATTGCTGACAAGATGCTATAAGATTTAGTAAGTTTAGTGTTGCTGGAGATGATTTCTTAAAAGGGAATAAGGGAGATATGAACAGCTGGGGCATATGCACAATGTAATTTTTTTCTGAGAACTTTCATCTAAAAATAAGTCCAATTGTACATCTTTCCTCACTTCCTCTTAGTTTATGAAACAAACTCAACCACCTGTGAGATTTTAAATTCTAGCAATCCCATTTTAGATAACAATAAGGAATTGCTGAGGGGGTAGAGGAAAAAAATCAATCATCTGGGCGATCCAAAATTCTAGGTGAAGATCTGATTTATTTTTATAACCATGACTTTATTTATTAATTTCTCTAAAAAATGAATTGCATTTGCATTACTGCTAGTAAATTTAATATACAAGCATTCATGCATACATACCTATGTATGTAGGTATGTATGTATGCATGTGGCATTATACATGACATCTATATGTTCATCAAAATTTGACAATTAACTATATTCTTTTAAAAACAAAATGTACTTGATTTTACAATCTCAAAGACCCTCTTTAACCCATTCTAGGTATCTTACTAGTGGATCTTGTTGGTTTTTTTTTCCTTTTACATCAATCATAAGCACCCACAATGAAATCTCTGAAATCTCATGACTGGAATTATGCAACCCAGCCACCAAAGAGTCAGAATGAAACTAGTCCCTGAAAACAGGACCATGCAATCAATGTCTGCGAGAAATCTTTCCTGATTGTATTTCCAACTAGATGTGCATTAATGTATAACCATATTAGTCATTCTAAGAAAGTTACCACCAAACACAACACAAAACACCACTAACAAATGGCAGTCATATAAGAGACCTCAGACTCATCCCAAGCTGTGACCCATTTTAAGCACAAGAACTAGACCACTGGTTTTCCTGTAGCTGCCAAATAGCAAATCAATGATTTTTCAACAATATTTCTTATAGAACTTTGGTATCTTGTACCCTTCTAGACATATCACTTTTATCATATTATACATTCAATGTGCAAGGATAACAAGGACAAATCATCTCATTATACCTCATAAATGAGTAATATACATAGAACCAAGGAATACCAAACCGGTATCGGGCCCCGTACCGGTCACCGTACGGTATGGTACCGTATCGTACAATACTAGGTCCCAAAATCTTAAAAAAACCCCTTCCCCATCTATGAAAAAATTGTTTAACCTGAATCAGGTACGAACCGGATCCGAACCGAGCCTAGACCGGGCGAACCGGGCGGTACCATACCATACCGGTATGGAATATTATTTTTTTTATTTTTTTTTCAACGGTCCGGCATTCCAAATCATTTTTTATAGGTGAACCGTACCAACTCTTGGCCGGTACAGTACGGGATGGTACCGCAAACCCTGCATAGAATCATGGTTTTATGAGGACAAACAATTCCAACATGCGGCCTGACACAAGGTGGCATATGTAATTTAGCTGCAGACAAGCACAACTAAAACCTACCCAAGTTCAAATGTAAGTTCATCTTTCATTTTTTTTTTTTTGTTTTTCATGCCTCTTCAATCTTCTTTCCAGCTTTATTCTTTGTTGATGTTTGTTCAATCTCATAGTTCGTCACTTTTATTCTGTCTATAAGACTTTGTAAGATTATGTGCTGCATGTGTTAATGACCAATTAATTACCAATTAAAAGAAACCATTAGTATTACTTAGGATAGATTGCTTGAGATCAATCAAGACACAATTGTTCAAAACAAGTTTATTTTCCAGCAGAAACGACAGACATAGCCTAGTTAAACGAGAAACAGCATATCTTAAGCAAATATAATCATTTTAGGCATCTACTGATAATTTTGTATATCTTTGCTGTTAGTGAGATCATTTCTCAGCACAAATCAGTACAATGCACATGTTATACCAAGGTCTTATCAGTATTATGTGCATAACAGGCTATGCTTTTATAATAGTTAACAAATCATTAACAACCTAAGGGAGAATTTTCAGTAACCTATAGTCATCATTTCTTTGAATTTATCTCACACTTTGTAGTGAGAAATTGATATCCATAAGCAATTTCCAACAATTTTTCCTTGGTCAACTTTTTTTTTCATTGTAAATAGAGAAAATTAACAAACACTTAGACTTCTAGTTACTATTATGTTTTCCTGTTGTTATTCAGGCTTTAAAAATGATAAAGAAGATTGAGAAAGTTTTATAGTTTCCAAAGATAAGGATTTTACATTATGAGCCATCCATTGATAAATGAAAATGAACAAATTCATATTAGTGCTAAGTATTAGATGCTTTACCAATATTCTGATAAAAAACAACATCATTCACTATTGCAAGCTTTCTTCTTTGTCATGTTAAAACTTCCATCCAGATTTGTTTGTGATCACTTCCGCTTTTTAGACCTTCAACACATACGTAAGTTGTTTCTTAACTCAAAATCCATGAACGGAACTGATTAAAGAACGGGACACAATCTTTGCATGACAGGCAGGATATCTTAAAGTCCAAGAACTGGTCTAATTATCCTGTTAATTCATGTAAAATTATGCATTGGGTAAAGAATTTTCATCTACTAAGGATTGTAAACAGATTTCACACCGCTTAATCCAATCACTAACAAGCAAAGAAGCTTGAAGTTTGAATATTGCAAGCTGCAATAAACGGTTATGATCTTCAAAGTGCTTTGCAGAGTGATGCAGCATGAATGGATACAAATTCATCCTCAAAATGACAGAAAATGCAGACATGAGATCCACATGAAGATAAACATGCATATATATATGAAAATGCAGGCATGAGATCCACATGAAGATAAACATGCATATATATGCATGTAACAAATTAACTTAATCAAAACTAAAGGTATAAAAACAGCAGTGGATTTAACTTCTAAGAAAAAAAAAATCAGAGCAAAGTTTCACAAAAATATTGAAAAGCCCTTTAATTTAACAAAATTTTCATCGGAAACAACATCATGGCTGAAGACTAACAGCAACAAATTTAAATTATATTCCCTCTTGTTTACTCATTTAACATGAAAATCTTTAAAGCAACTCAATAATTAGTACATTTACGTAAGCTACTGCACAGGTCTTAAAAATTATCCTTGTGTGCCAAATAATAATAATAATATGAACATTCTTATACATGAGCAACCATGATAATAAATGCACAAATAAAATCAACATTAACTTCATAAAAAGGAATCAGTTGCGACAAAGGTTGAATATTATCTGAATTTCTAGCATCTCATAACAGCATAATACATAATCTAATAAAATGATGAAAGCATTTATCTTTTAAAAAGAGCATATTTTTCCATTTGGCCTATATTAAAAAAAATGTAGCACCTCTTTACTCTACTAGATTTGCATAAAGTTCATATACACATATATAAAAATTTCTCTTCCCTCCTTGACATATGTTTATGCTTTTCTAAAAGCATCAATTCTACATTTATGATAATTCAACAAGAGCTTCAACAACATTTGCAACACAGATAATTTGGAAAAGACAAGTTACCAGATTGCACGTTCATTAGCCACTATGACAGGTGGTATAGAGACTTCAATAGAAAAACCCTCAATGTGATGATTCTCTCTCTTCACTAATTCAGCAATAGCTGCCGTGAAGTCATCGATAGAACCCTCGTTATAAGTTCTCATCATTTCTCGATCTTGTTGACAGGCAAGTTGTAATACACCTAAACAGATACAACAATACGCCTGGCCATTTTCTGACACTTGTGAAGTATATGAACATCGGACAAGTCCATCTGAAACTAGCCCATTTTTTGCAGTACCATTAACACAATCCTTCTGCTCTTCAAGAAAAGATTGCATCACTGAAGATGTAATTGCTGAACAACAATAAGCTTGCCCATGAACCCCAAACAATCGAAAGATGCAGCGTGGACATACCTAAAGCACAAAAAGAGATAGCAGCTTTTAAAACTTTAATTGATTCAATTTCTCTAAATCGTGCACATTACTTCCTCATGCACAACACAAGTCCATATATTATAAAGGCAACTCATTGAAAAAATGCAATAAAAGAAAGAAAAAGAAGTTTAGTGCAAGAAACATTGGTACGCAAGTTCAAGTGACCAAAAGGAGATTGGTCCACAACTAGTTGGACTTAGCCCCTAGGGCCTATGCCAAGGCTGCTTGAATCCTACATTGATATTAGGATTTTTTTTCACATTTGATTCCCTATTCAAACCACGTATAGAGGCTACTACCAAACCAGGTAGCAGAAGCAGGCCCATGCTGGTCACTGAAGATTCCGCTGGCAATGAGGGGCCGCAAAAGCAACTAGGGGGTGCCAGTATTTTTCTTCTTCTTTGCTTCTTTCCTGCTTTCTCTCTTCTTCTTCATCCAGACATATTGCACATCTCCTTTATTTTTTCACCTTCTCAATGCCCTTTTTGTTCCTCAAGTTTTTGCTATTTCATTTCCTATTATTTTCTCTCCGATAAATTCCTTCTTTGTTTTCTCCTTTTTCCTTTTCCTATCTCATGACTTATGTCTTCATTTGGACAGATATCCCTATTTTTGGTTTGCCCACTATATACATCTTGATAGTAGTCTTTTCTTCTTCCTCCAAATTTTTTCCTTTGCTTGACAGCTGCCTCTCATATTAGGACTCCCTTGCCCTTACCCTAACTTAGCCCTGATGAGCTTCTTTATCAATATCAAACAACATGGGTATAATAAGAAAAATGCACATGTATATGTATGCATGAATGTTTGTAAGTAAACTAAAATCCAATTGAGTGGGTTTCGAGTTGGATCTGGTTTGCTGAGATCATAAGATAATGGTCTGACACCAATGATATGATCATTGAATGCGATCTACTACTTCTAAATTGCTCATAGACCAAAGAACATGTGATGGGAGACCCTTGGCCTATGCAACAAGTGGCAAAGGCAGAGTTTAAATAACATAACACAGTAACCTGGTCAACAGGATGTGACTTGAGAGGGAGAAAGGCAATAAGGATGCTTTGGTCAGAATTTCTGTTATCTGTAAATAAGAGTTAAGGGGACTATAATTGGTGTTAGCTAACTCTTGTGAACAATAATGGCAACCAGCAATTGGGAACATATAAGAAAGAAAAGTCATTATTCCTTCTTCTTTTCCCATCTCTTGTCTTATTCTTTTCCTTTTTTTATTTTTATGTTTCCTCCATTCAAAAGATGCAGTAGAAGTTTCACAGATCAGAGTGTATATGCAAAATCAGCCAAGGGAACTTCCATATATCCATGTTTCCTAATTAAGGGCCAACACTAGCATTTGATGAAGAACCCTAAAAACCATCAAAAAGCTATTTTTTTCTACTGATATAATACCTATGCCACTTAAATTTCACTAAACCTAAATCCCAAATCCTTAAGCGACTTGAAATGCCATCTGTTCCCCAACTAAGATTTTATTTTATTTCCTTTTTGATCTGTAGGACTGAAGATCGTGGATACCAAATACTCTCTCCTCAATCACCTCATCTTACAAGAGAATTACATCAAATATCTAACCATAATTTCTGGTTTTCTCTGAAGAAAATAAATTTCCAATTATCCTTGGGCAGTCCTTCAACATGATTGACATCAACTCTTCCGTTTGAAAAAGAATGATGAAGGAAAGAGGCTCGGGGAAAAACACCATTTTGAACAAGGTTTACCAATTCTTTTCACTTTCTCAATCAAAATCAAGAATCGAAAATAGAAAAATAAAATCTCATAAACCAAAATCAACCCAACAAAGTGCTCTACTCAAAAGAACTCTAATCATTTGAATGTTTTATACAAGTCGGAAGAAAGGGATAGAACGAACCCCGATGGAAAGAAGGTCATGGACGACGTGGGGAGAAGGGAGGGCGAGAGTGGTGCGGCTTAGGATTTCTCTCGCCTCTTCCATCTCTCGACTCACCGTCTCGGCCAGCCACCATCAAAAAGTTCAACACCCCGCTCGGGGCGAAGCCGAGCAAGGTGGGTTCGAGTTTTACGCGCGGCGTTCGGTGGAAACACATATACGGCCGAGGCGTGCCGTTAGCCCGTTAGGGCTTTACGATGGAGCCGGGTTTGCGAGGGACCCACCAAAGAGTAATTCTTTGCACACCACCGGCCACAGTATAAAAAATCTGGCGTGGAGCGCAACATGTATCATAATTTAGTCGCATTGAACTTGCATAGCATGATTAGATTTCTATCCTTCTGGCATCAAAGCTTAGGGACAAACGAAGATACACATGAGATGACAGAACTGATTGCTATTAAATACATCACATTATTAAAATTTTAAAATTTTTAAAATAAAAATATATCATTTTTTTTAAATATATATACATATATTTTTTATTATCTACTTGGTACCAAATCATTTTTGAAGCTTCCTTTTTATCATCTTCTTTCTCCTCCCGATCCTCCTCCCTTTTTTTCCTCTTGTTCCTTCTTTGTCTGAGCACTAGCTATCCAACAGCTCTATTTCTCTACAATTACTCCACATTTAAGATTGTTAGCAGCAGCTTCTTTTCTTAAATTATTACAAGATAACATGTTGGAGTCATCAGGAAATATATGATTCCTCCATATATTTTTGTCATACGGTTTCCTTATTATGGTACCCTTTTTGATTATTAAACCAAGTTAATACATCCGATAAGTTCTCTATAGTATAAATGTTGCTCCTCGAAGCAATTCTTTTTTTCGACCCTATGACACCTAATGGCCAGCTTCAGACATTCCCTACCCGAACCTAGCTTTTACAATGGCATATGACATTCCATGACTCGTTTATAGCACCTCTTGCTAACTTATGACATCCCCTGCTTGAAACCAGCCTTTTAACAGCTTAAGATAACTTTATGTGCCTCAATCATGGTACCTGCTGGTCGACCCATGACATTCCTTGCTTGAACCGACCCTTTTCAACAACTTAAGATGAATTTATGATATCATATCCCTAAAACTCTTCGAACCTTGCCTTTTTAGCTTCTTATATCATCCTGTCCCAAAAAACTATATGAACCAACTATTTTCACTTACTTAGGATATCATAATGCTCGATTATGGCATCCCGTGTCCAGCTTATGGCATCTTCCATCCCAAGTGCTCTAGGAACCAACATTTGTCACAATATCATAACATCCCGTGGATCGATTATGACACCCAGTGCCCCGATTATGATGTCTACTTGCCTAAATATTCCCCGCCCCAACTTTGGTCACCTATATATGACACCCCATATAAAATTATAACATCCCGTCTCCGATTCATGATATTCCCCACCCCAACTACTCCAGGAGCTAACATTTTTATAATGTAATGACACCCTGCGGTCAGATCATGATACTCTGAGTCTAGCTTATGACATCCCTCGCCCCAACAACTCCAATGTTATGACATCCTATGGCTAGATTATGATGCCCCGTGTCATGGTTATGACATCCCCATCCCAACTACTCCAACAAGTAACGTTTTTCAGGATTTTGGATATCATACATGTCCAAGATATCTAATCCCCTACTTGGATGACCTTTCTTTATTGGAAGATTTTGCATGGGCTCTTACATTCAGGAACCTGATGCTTGAGAAAGTTCCAAGAGTTGTTGAGTGCTTGAGGTGTGGGGAGCCAGGACAAGCTAAGAGATTCAATAAGTATAGGAGGCAGCCCACCCTCTTTGGCTACACAACAGCCCTTTTGGTAAAGATATTTTCAATTTTAATCATTCATACTATGTCAACATTATTTTGTTTTCCCTGCATTATATATTCCTTAAAATTTCATCATGCCAGCGTGGTTCTTTGAGCACAGCAATATAAGAACCGTAGCAAAATCTTTGTAGTTACCGCATATTTTGAGATGATATGATTGTCAGAAGCGGAGCCATGACAGGCGGTTCGACAGGATCTAACCCCATGAGGTAAGTTGATTACCATGATTTCAAAGGAAGTCATATAATAATGAAGATTAATATCATAATTTTTGTTATAGAATGTCATAATTTACTAATTTAGTATATTTCTCTTATATATTCTTTGGCACCATATCGATGGCGGTCTTATATCTTCCTTGTAGGAGTATTATCTTCTTTCACATGATGAAAAGAGGCTGGTCGTGGCTACACAATCTTTCTATGTAGGATGCAATCGGCTATAGATTGAAGTTAATGAGTTTAGGAGAAGGCTTTCATTGCAGGAGAAACTGATTAAATCAATGCATCAAAAGAGAAAGATGAGAAGAGCTGAGGAGTGAGAGGTAAAGCAGCAAGAGGTGGAGCCTAAGGTTCAAGAGGAAGAAGTTGAATTTGTTGTTGGTAAAGAGAATGTACAAGTTAATGTTGATGAAGCGAACATATACATTAAGGAGAAGGAAAGAAGGAAAAAGAATCAGGATGTAAATATGACGAAGGTAGATAACAAGAAGAGAAAGAGACAGGAGCTAGAAAGAAGAGACGGTCTAAGAAGAAGAAAGAGGAAATGAATGATGAGGAAGAGATGAAGAAGAAGGAGGAGGAAAGTAAGAAGGAGGATGAGAGAAAGATGGAAGAGCATAAAAGGAAGGAGAAGGAAAAGAGGAAGGAGGAGGAGAGGAAGAAGGAAGAGGAGAAGAAGAAGGCTGAGGAGGACATGAAGAAATCGTTGGAGGTGGGAAAGAGGAAGGAGGATGAGAGAAAGAAGGAAGAGGAAAAGAAGAAGGTTGAGGAGGAGAGAAAAAAATTATTGGATGAGGAAAAGAGGAAGGAGGAGGGAGGAAGAAGGAAGAGGAGAAGAAGAAGGCTGAGGAGGAGAGGAAGAAATTATTGGAGGAGGAAAAGAGAAAAGAGGATGAGAGGAAAAAAGAAGAAGAAGAAGAGAAGAGAAGAAGAGAAGAAGAAAAGAAGAAGGCTGAGGAGGAGAGGAAGAAATTATTTGAGGAATTGAGAAAGAAGAAAGAGGATGATAAAAGGAAGAAAAAGGAGGAAGATGAAGAGAGGAAGAAAAATGAGTAGGAGGAGAGGAAGAGGAAGGAGGAAGATGATAGGAAGAAGAAGGAGGAGAAGAAAAATAAAGAGAAAGAGAGGTAGGAAGAGAAGGAGAGGAAGAGGACAGGAAGGAGGAGAAGAGGAAGGAGGAGGAAGATGACAAGAAGAAGAAGGAAAAGAAGAAGAAAGAGGAGGAGAAGAAGAAGAAGAAGGATGGGAGGAAGAGGAAGGAGGAGGATGATAGGAAGAAGAAGGAGAAGAAGAAGGAAGAGGAGGAGAAGAAGAAGAAAGAGGATGATGGAAGGAAGAGGAAGGAGGAAGATGACAGGAAGAAGGAGGAGAAGAGAAGGGAAGAGGAGAAGAAGAAGGAGGATGAGGAGATGAAGAGGAAGGAGGAAGAGGATAGAAAGGAGGAGAGGGGAAGAAGGAAGGAGGAAGTGGGTAGGAAGAAGGAGGAGAAGAAGAAGGAAGAGGAGGAGAAGGAGAGGAAAGGAAGGAGGAAGAGGATAGAAAGAAGGAGGAGAAGAAGAATGAAGAGGAGGAGACGAAGAAGGAGGAGGAGAGGATGAGGAAAGAGGAAGAGGATAAGGAAATGAAGAAGAAGGTCAAGCATGAAGTTAGGAAGACAAAGGCATAATCCTTGACATATTCTTTGAAAAGAAGGGTCAAGGAGGAATATAAATGGTGTAAGGTCACATTTTTGATAGAGGATCCTAAATTTGTAAGCGAGCATCCTTGAAAAAGTGTAAAAAGGGTATATATGTCAAAACAAAAAGCAATTTTGGCATCAAAACAAAAAGAACTAGATGAGGTAGGCATTATATTCATTTGTTAATGTTACCTTAATTTTATCATATCTTACCAATCTAGATATCAATATTACAGGGAATCATCCCAACCAGTTGGGAACATGTTGACAAAAGGGTTTTGTTGAATGATGTCAAATCCATTTTTAACAAATTTCTGACTAAAAAAGATACTTTGTAAAAAATATCATACATCCTGTAATGATGTACTGAATTCAATTAGGATTTATTGACACACTGTATCAACTCTATCTTTTCTACATTAAGTGATGTTGTTTTTGTTAATGGGCAATGAGGCAACATCAATATATCTAATGTCTGTGACTTCATTCATGATGTAATGATTGTGGATGATGAAATTTTAATACTTTATAATTTACTGTATTCATTTACCTATTTAAGTCATACATTTTTATTGCACTAATTTTTTTTGCATGCACAGATTATTAATGCTGGGCAGGAGTTCTTGTTAAAAAATGGAACTCACAGCCAGATGTTTACCACAAATGCTTCAATACTCCCATCATGACAGCAGGTATGTGCATCGACTTAAAAACAACTCATCATGAGCTTGCTGGCATGGCGGAGAGTATGATTTTTGATTCGATTAGCGATGATGATAAGAAGGAAATGATATTCCTTTTTAGCATCATCAACTCGAATAACATCCACTGGCACTTGGTGGCAGTGGACATGCGATACAAATAGTTAATTTATCTGGACTCCATAAAACGTAATGCCAAGTACAAATCTAATGCCAGGAAATGGCAAAAGATTCTTAAAGAAATCTTTCATATTTACTATAACAATGCTGAAGTCATGAAGTGGAAGATGAAGGAAGATTCAGATTGTCCTTCCCAACTGGGGTGTTTCCTAGATTATGGCTTATATTGTCTAAAATACATAGACCATTTAGCTCAAAAGGAGAGGCCAGATCAATGGAATTTCATAGATGATGATATCAAAGAATACCGGGTGAAGCTTGCATCGAGTATTATAAAGGATGGCACAAAAAAGAAAACAAATTTGAGAGTTCAGATGGCAACTGTAATATTTCTTTGATGTTATTCTTCCATGTAACATACAATATTTTGATAGATTATTTTCTTTTGATATGTACATTCAAATTTAACCAGGATGTCAAAATTGTTTAGCACTTTTATAAATTAAAGGCTCTATAAATGTCTTCTGTATATACATGATTTTAATTGCTCATTTAAACAGAATGGATCATGTTTTCAATATATGTTATGATATCTTGATGTAATTTTATGACATGCTATGGTAAAAATATGATAGACCCCGACTGAGGTTTCCCATGTCCTCATGAAATCCAGAGGGATTTTTATGACATCTCGAGCATATTCTATGACACCCTGTTATCTAGATAGGTGCTGGAATAATGTTTGGAACAAATTCATAACATCACGAGGGGATATTATGATATCGCAAGGGTATTCTATGACACATGAGTATACAAATACATCCCGAAATTATGTTTGGCATTATCTCATAACATGCCGAGCAGATTTTATGACACCTTGTTGGGATTCTATGATATGCAGTTATACAAATTGATCTTAAGATCAGGTTTGGCACCAAATCATGACATTCTTATTGGCTTTTATGACATCTCGATGGGATTCTATGACATCCCTAAATGAGTTTTCGCACCAAGCCGTGACATCTTATTGTGATTTTATGATATTATAATGAGATTCTATGACATCCCAGTAATGTAAATGGTGCCGGAATCACATTAGAAAAAAATTCATGACATTTGGAGTGGCTTTTATGACATTTAGGCAAGGTTATTTCATATTCCATTTTTAATGGGTCCTGTAATCAGGTTTGGCATCACCACATGACATCCAAAGAAGTTTTTATGACACCCCGATGGGGTTCTATGACACTCCAAAATTTAAATTGGTCTCCAAATGAATTTTTGCACCAAGCTGTGACATCTCATGGTGTTTTTATGATATCCCGACAAGATTTTATGACATCTCGGTAATGTAAATGGTCCCGAAATCATATCTGCAAAAAAACTCATGACATTTGGAGTGACTTTTATGATATACTAATGGAGTTATTTGACATTTCATTCATAATGGGTCCTGTTGCCGCCAAGATCGTCATGGCCCGTAGCTACTGTCGGCGTCGAAGTGCGCTTCCTCCGCTGCCTGGCAGTCCTGTGGTTTTGGACCTGCAAAATAGGGGTTAGTGATCCGGGCCGAGGATTCCGGCGGGGGCACTCCGACGGTTAAGTCAGTGATGATCCAGGAAAACAGATCCTCCTAGTTGAGCCCCTCTTGAAGGACTCCACACTAGGAGGAGTGAGTAGTGTGAGAGTGGGGTGCAAATGTGTTAGGAGAATGGTGGCCGAGCTAGAGGGATTCTCTATGTGACCTTTCCTCCTTCCCTTGCTTGGTTTTTTTTGGTGGTGCGTTGCCCTCTGGTTGAGCTTGCACTTGTGTTTGTTTTCATACCTCCCCCCTTCGGGGGTGTCGAACGTTCTTTGTAGCCAAGGTGACCGTTGGGCTCCTGCCTCGGGACCTTCTCTGGGATGGCAGGCTCGTGCGGCGGTGTCCCGTGCTGCGGACGAGACGTCTTTCCTGATTCATGCTAAGGAAAGCTGTCATGTGTTCTGACATTCCTCCTTGTCGTCCCATTCTGGGAAGCCTGGCAATGCCTCGATCAGGGGCCGCCGCCCCCAGGATTCGAATCTCCTGGTTGACTTTCTCTTTTGGGTGGTTCAGGTGGTTGGGTGAAGAGCGTGGCACCTCGATCGGAGGGCTCCTCCCCTTTCTGGTGTAAGTGGGAGCTGCGGGCAGTTATTGCGGCCTGGTGAGCATCCTGTTGCAATCTTCGGGTGGCTCGCCGGTGTCCTAGGGTGATGGTGCTGTCTCTCTACTCGTCGGTGTCTTTGCTCGAGTTGGAGGCCGAGCAGAGGAGGTAGGGCTCGATCTGGCGGAGGGCAAAGCACGGCCCCGATGCAGAGGGATCAACCTTAGAGAGACTCCAAGTGGCGGAGGAGGGCTGAGCTCGACTCCGGACCACAGGGCTCAATCTCGAGGGGCTTGATCTGGCGGAGGGCAGAGCGCGGCCCTGGCCCAGAAGGCTCGACCTCGGAGAGACTCCATATGATGGAGGAGGGCTGAGCTCGACTCTGGACCACAGGGCTCGATCTCGAGGGGCTCGATCTGGCGGAGGGCAGAGTGCGGTCCCGGCCCAGAGGGCTCGACCTCGGAGAGACTCCACGTGGCGGAGGAGGGCTGAGCTCGACTCCGTACCACGGGGCTCGATCTCGAGGGGCTCGATCTGGGGGATGTCGCTCGACTCCGGCCTAAGCATCCCGGGCTGGCAGGCCTGATCTGGTGGAGAGCAAAGCTCAGCTTCGGCGGGCGGCCTCGTTACCCTAAGGGAGCTCAGCCCGGCAAAGAAGCCCGAGTAGAGTATCTGACATGGCATCTGAAAGCTACTCGACATCAGCGATCATGCCACATCATTTGCCCTCCACTCTTAAGGCTCGTTAGTGCACGGCGCCCGTGTCGAAGGAAGTAATTGCGTCGCTGACATGGAAAGGTGAAGATCCAACGCAATTATGGCCATGATTGCCGATGCTTCGCGAGACAGTTTCCTAGGCCATTATGGGGGTGCCACATGGCCACGTCCAAGAAGTAGTTATTGCCGACACAGAACCCAGAGCGGCAGGGATGCCTCTCTTACTGATGGCTGGCATGTGGCGTGAATTCGTTGGCGGAGAGGTTATAACGGTGTGGATGCGTTGGGTCGCTTCGAAATGAAAAGAAGTTTTTATCCAAAACATCTATTCTTTCGAATTCTTCATGCCTGCTGCAGTACCTAGACTTCCCCTTCTTCCTGATTGCCTCAATCCTCCTAAGGAACCAGGTTAGTCTTCCTTCTCTTCTTCTTCTTCCCATCACAGTAGGGTTCTTCTGAGTCTAGGGCCTTCCCCTAGCCGAGTCCGTCCCTTCTGCTCTTTGGGTTCCTTGCTTCTTTTTTTAAAGATGTCTCATTTTGGTCCGGGCTTCTGTCCTTCCACCAATCCGAATGAAGCCGGTCCTTCTGAGCCGAGGATGCCATCTTCTTCCTCCGATGAGGAGGGGGATGGGGTGCGCTTCGAGTTCAGTAGGAGGCATCCTCCTGGCCCCATATCTATTAGAGAACCAGGGGCTGGTCCTTCCCATCCTTCTCGTCTTCCTACCCCATCCGAACCTGTCTCCGAGTCTGTCCGGTAACAGGTCCCAGTGGGATTGCTTCGACGATTTCTGTTATAGAGCTGGGGACCATCCGGGATGTCTATGACATCCCGCACTCCGTTCGACTTCTGATCCCCCGACCAGGGGACAGGGTAAGTTCGAGTAGCCTAGGCCGGATCGCCTTTTATGAGGAGACCTTTTCGGGAGGGCTCCGGTTCCCCTTTCATCCCTTCTTCATGTCTGTGCTGAGCAACTACCGTCTGGTTCCCGCTCAGTTAGTCCCGAATGCCATCAGGACCATCTTCTCCTTCATCGTACTCTGCCACTCCCACGGGTTTGTTGCCCAATTTTTCTTGTTCAAGACGTTCTTCATCCTGAAGCGCCACCCCACCGAGGACGGGTGGTGGTACTTGTCTTCTCACCCGAGGGGTATTAAATTTGAGCTCCCCTCTTCCATCAAGGGATGGAAGAGCAAATTCTTCTTGCCACAGTTGAGGGGGTTGACTGGGTCTGGAGTGATCCGGATCAGTCCCCCAACCGAGTCTTTGCGGTTGATGCGGCTGACCAGGATGATTTCGCACCTCTCAGATTCCTTCCCTTGAGGTCCTGCTGTCAGAGCAAAACCTTTTCGATGCCAGGGTCGACCCAACGAGAGGGTTGGGTGAGTCTGGCTCAGGTCTTTCTTTCCTCTGTGCTTTTATACTGACCTTTCTGAGCTCTAACCATTGTGTGATCTATGTGCAGGAATGATCTCCATGGAGAGTGACTTGCTGGCGATCACCAGGAAGAGGCCACCAGCCAGGCTGGCCGATGAGCCTCTATCGAGATGGGTCCAGGGGGAGAGCACGTCGGCGGCTGCTCCCATCGCGTCGGTCGCCCCGAGTACGAGGGAGGCCGAAGCTGCCCCTGCACCAGTGGAGAGGATGACGTCCGTGATGCCAGGGCCAAGTCAGCGGGCAGTCCGGGAAGTCCCTGAGTGGCCTAGGCAATAGTGAACGGCCCCTACCCCGGAGCTGATTACCTGGCCAATATGGTCAACCAGTTTTGATTAGTTAGCTCATTGATTCGAGTTAGCCCATGCCAATAAGGTTAATCAGCTTGACTGATTTAGGTGCCCATGGATTTTGTGGTTCATGTAACCCTTTCATTAACATATGAAGTTAGTGAAAGATAATCCATGACTTATCCTTTCTCTTCTGTCACAACATGTATAAAACCTCTAAATTATTAGGTCCTTAAAAAGATGGAAATTATATGATAATTTTTTGTCTTAGCCTCCCATTAAGATGTTTGGTAATGAGTCCAGTAGTGGGGTGATCATCGGCAGATCTATAGATCGGGTGGTCATCATACTATTGAAATTGTCATTCATTATATGATGACATAATGCAACTTTCTTAAATAGATGGTCAGGTTAGCCGGCCAAAGTCGGGCTTGATCATTTGTTAGCTAGAAGCATTAAGATCAGTCATGTTAATGGTTGAACCTAACTGGGACCTTCTTTAGCAGGTAGCCCAAAGGCCGATTGAAGTGTTCCTAGGGCAAAATAAATTACTAGGAGTTGTTTGGAGAAATAACTGGTTATGAACTTACCTTTAGATGAACATGGGTTGGCCGACCATAGTCGGGCTCATGTATTGTCTATAGGATTCTGGTACCCACTAAGGGATAAGTGTTATTCTTCGGATTGGAGGTAGAGGCTACCAGTCTGAATAAAATAGTGGGAGGAGCTTTTAGACAAAAGTCCATGTCTTTAAGTTTTAAATAATTCATATACTAAATAGTCTTGGTTTTCTTTTTCAGATAATGTCTACTAATCTGTCACTCCGATCATTATTAGATAATGACAAGCTCATGGGACCCAACTTCGATAGCTGGTATCGAAGACTGAGAATTGTTCTCGAGCACGAACGGATCCTTTATGTATTAACGGATCCGGCACCTGAGGGACCAGCCCCCATCGCACATACTGCAGTCAGAGATGCTTATCAAAAGTGGGTCTCTGACCGTACTACGGTGCGGTGCATTATGTTGGCGGCTATGAACGACGAGTTCAGTCGCAGATTCGAGGAGGCCCAACCGGAGGAAATCCTTCAAAAGTTGAAGGAATCTTTTGGTGCTCTAGACGACGTTGAAAGGTACAGGGTTTCCTCTACCATCTTCAACGCTCGAATGACTGAAGGGTCCTCGGTCACTAATCATGTATTGTACATGATCGAGATGATCGAGCGCATGGCCAAACTCGGATATCCTTTCCACGAGCAGCTTGGGAAAGATGCGATTTTGAATTCTTTGCCTCCCTCCTACTTACCTTTTCTAGATCACTATAGATTAACAAGGCCTGTAGTCAACTACCATGGGTTGATGGGGTTACTACAGACTTATGAAAAGGATCTCCAGCTCCAAAAGAGCTTGGTGAATTTAGTGGGAGGCAGTGCGGCAAGGCGTCGCCCTTTTAAGAAAGGGAAAAAGAAAAAGAATAAAAATAGAATGGTGCAAAGTGCTGGGCCCAGACAGATTAAGAAGAAGGCTGACTAGAGTCAGGCAGAATGCTTCTACTGCAAGAAGCCGGGTTATTGGAAGAGGAATTGTTCCGCTTACCTAGCTACACTTGACCCGAACAGGCCGAAGAAGAAGAAGCAGCAAAAGGTTGCTGGACAAGGTATTTATATGATAAATCCTTGTTGTTTTTCTATTTGTGATACTACTAACTGGATATTAGATACTGGTAGTCCTTATCATATTTGTAATACGTTGTAGGGACTACAAGTTAGTAGAAGATTCGAGAATGGCGAGAGATTTCTGAATGTGGGGAACGGAAGTCAAGCTCCAGTCCTGGCATTGGGAATTGTCAATCTATTTTTCGAGTCTTGTAAAGTTGTTCTTAGTGATTGTCACTATTGTCCATCATTCTTTGTAAATATTATCTCTATAGGCCAGTTGGCAAGTAATGGTTATGAACTATTAATCAAGAGTGATTTTTGCAAAGTCATTATGAATGATATTGTGGTTATGACTGAACATATTAAGAATGGCATTTATGTTTTATCACAGCCTATTGGTGTAATGTACATTTCTTGCAAACGCCCTAGATTAGATAATGTCAATGATGCTTATCTCTGGCATTGTAGGCTAGGTCATATAAACAAGAATAGAATTAACAGGTTAGTGGGAGAAGGTCTCCTAAACGTTAGTGATTATGAATCACTGCCAACTTGTGAATCTTGTTTACTTGGTAAGATGACCAAGTCACCTTTTACTGGAAAAGGTGTACGAGCCGATGACATTTTGTGTCTAGTACATACTGATGTATGTGGACCAATGAATGTCGATGCCAAGGGTGGGTATAAATATTTCATTACATTTACGGACGATCTCTCAAGGTACGGTTATGTCTTTTTGATGAGACATAAATCTGAATCGTTTGAGATGTTCAAACGGTATCGTAATGAAGTTGAAAAATAAACCGGGAAGCTTATTAAAATCCTTCGATCAGATCGAGGTGGAGAATATCTTTCTGGGGAGTTTCTGACTTATCTTGAAGAGAATGGGATTCTCTCTCAATGGACACCTCCTGGGATGCCTCAATTAAATGGTGTGTCTGAAAGGAGGAATCGGACTCTGTTAGACATGGTCAGATCCATGATGGGATTTGCAAATCTGTCAACTTCCTTTTGGGGGTATGCTTTGGAGTCAGCATGCTATCTTCTAAATAGAGTTCCGAGTAAGTCTGTTAACAAAACTCCATATGAAATATGGAATGGGCGTAAGCCGAGTCTATCACACCTTCGGGTTTGGGGATGTCCGGCTTATGTCAAGCGTTTGGAAACAGATAAACTTGGACCTAGGTCTGACAGGTGCCTCTTTGTTAGGTATCCTAAAGAGTCTAAGGGTTATTTCTTCTATATGCCTGGGGAACAAAAATTGTTCGTCAGTCTTAGAGCTACCTTTTTGGAAAGGGAGTACCTTACTGAAGGTGCTCAAGCTGCCAATGTTGAGCTTACTGAAGTTCAACAGATAGAAGAACCAAATCACTCAAGGACTGCTACAGAACCCGTTATGATAAGATCAAACATTGAGCCTATTGACCAGTCATGAAGGAGATCTGGTAGAGTACCGCGTCAACTGGACAGATACTATGGTTTTCTGGTCCGAGACGGTGATCCCGTTGAGCTCGATGAGAACAACGAGGATCCAATCACCTATATGGACGCGATCCAGAGGTCTAATTCTGAGTTGTGGCTGGGAACCATGAAATCTGAAATGGAGTCCATGGAAATCAACAAAGTATGGACTTTGGTTGATCCACCTGAAGGGGTAAAACCCATTGGATGCAAATGGGTCTTCAAAAGGAAACGGGGCACAGATGGGCAGGTAGAGACCTATAAAGCCCGTCTGGTTGCCAAGGGTTATCGTCAACGTTATGGTATTGATTATGACGAGACGTTTTTCCCTGTGGCAATGCTCAAGTCTATTCGGATTATGCTCGTCTTAGCTGCATATCTGGATTATGAAATCTGGCAAATGGATGTCCGAACAGCTTTCCTGAATGGTGAGCTAGATGAGGAGGTGTATATGATGCAACCTGAAGGGTTCACATCCACAGATGAATCTAAGGTATGTAAGCTTAGTAGGTCCATCTATGGACTAAAGCAGGCGTCTCGGAGTTGGGACATGCGTTTTAATAAGTGTATCAAGATGTATGGTTTTGTTAGGAATAAAGAAGAACCCTGCATATATAAGTGGGCAAATGGTTCTGTAGTTGTATTTCTTGTACTGTATGTGGATGACATTTTCTTAATCGGGAATGACATCCCTGAATTACAGGGAATAAAGGTCTGGTTGTCGTCCCAGTTTTCTATGAAAGACCTGGGTGAAGCTTCTTTCATACTAGGTATGAAGATCTATAGGGATAGATCAAGGAAGCTTCTGGGTTTGTCCCAGTCTACGTACATTGATATAGTGCTGAAAAGGTTTAGCATGGAGAATTCCAAAAAAGGCTATCTTCCGATAGGCCATGAAATTTCTCTTTCCAAGAAGGATTGTCCGACAACTCCTGAGGAAAGAGAGCGTATGAGTAGGATTCCTTATACTTCGGTAGTAGGGTCCATCATGTACGCCATGACATGTACTAGACCAGACGTGGCATACTCATTAGGAATAGTGAGTCGATATCAGTCTGACCCAGGTGAAGCACATTGGAAGGTTGCAAAGACCATCCTGAAGTATTTGCGAAATACCAAGGACCAGTGGCTTCTTTTTGGAGGACCTAACTTGAAACTTGTGGGGTATACTGACTCCAGTTTCCAGTCAGATAGGGATGATAGCAAGAGTGTATCTGATTTTGTTTTTACCCTGAATGGTGGAGCTATCTGCTGGAAGAGTTCCAAGCAGCACACTGTAGCAGACTTGTATGTGAAGCGGAATATATTGCAGCATCTGATGCAGCAAAGGAAGCTGTTTGGTTGCGAAAATTTCTTGGCGAGCTGGGAGTGGCACCTTCCCTGGATGGTCCTGTTCCAGTGTACTGTGACAGCACTGGAGCCATTGCTCAAGCCAAAGAGCCGAAGTCCCATCAACGTACCAAGCATATTCTGCGCCGATTTTATCTTGTGCGAGAAATCGTGGAACGAGGTGATATCGACCTTCTGAAGATTGACGGAAAGGAGAACCTGGCTGACCCCTTCACTAAAGCCATTGGAATTCAAAACTCAATAATTGTAAATGGAAGATGGGTATACGATACTGTTCTGATTGGCTTTAGTCCAAGTGGGAGTTGTTGGGAAATGTGTCCCAAAGCCAATTTCTACTGTAAACAGTTGTACATTTGATGTAATTATATATGAATTATATTATTGAATAAAATATTTATTCTGGCAGTTCATCACTATTTCATCTTTCTGTAATGAGTTCTTCAGTGATGAAGTCCTTAGGACTATTTGTATGTGATATAGAGAGGATATATCATATAGTCCTAAAATTGTTCGCGACCAAATGATACACTTATTTCAGGATGATAGTTGTTGTCGTTTCCGCCGCCGCGCCCGTGCCTCGGATCCGTCGATCCTACCGGACCGCCTGGCTCCTGGCTGGAGCGAACCTGCAAGAGAGGTCAGAAGACCCTGGCCGGGGATCCCGGCGAGGGAGCTCCGATGGTCAAGTTAGTAGACAGCGAGAAGGAACAGATTCTCCAAGGCGGGCCCCCGAAGGAGTCCCAGACTCAGAGAATTTACTAGCAAGAAAGGTGCTATAGGGACCAGAAACTCGGCCGGGCCTCCTTGCCGAGCTCACGCCAAGCGATCCCCACTTGGGACCTTGGATCTCACTCTCAGAGCGGGGCTTTTTGGCCACTATTTCTTACTTGTCCCTAGCCCGATCAGCTTACCTTGTCGTCCCCAGCTTCCTTCCTTTTATCTCCTCCCGCTGTTCGCCTGTCTTCTCCTCCTGGGAGGCTCCCCTTTCCATCCTTTTCTCTCTTCCCTTTTGGTGTTGAGGGCCAGGCAGCTTCCCGACCTCGTTCGCCGAGCCCAGCGGGGAAAGGGCAAAAGCAGAAGGGGGTGGCGTCAGTAAGGCGGCCGGTCAGACCTCGGGCCCCGTGAGGGCACTCTCCTTCCCAGGTGTAGGCGCCATCCATTTACGGGCCCTGTTTTGTCAGAACCGTGCCTCTCGACTGCGGGACCTGTCGGGCCGATGTAAGCGGTGTTTCGCATGCCGCCGCCATCCGTACGGAGCGCCGCCCGTGATACGCATGGCTCGAGGGCCGACCTCGGAACCTGCGCCTCTTTCTTTGGGATCTTCTCTGTACGGGCGTCCTGACCTCGGCCGAGGTGGACCCCTCCTGGGTGCACACCTGGCGAGGTGGCAGGAGATCGCCTGGCTTCGACCGAGGTGGACCCGTCTCCGGTGGCCACCTGGCGAAGGAGCGGAGGATCGGCCGACCTCGGCCTAGGTGGACCCCTCCCGGGTGGACACCTGGCGAGGTGGCAGAGGTCGCCTGGCTTCGGCCGAGGTGGACCCGTCTCCAGGGGCCACCTGGCGAAGGAGCGAAGGATCGGCCGACCTCGGCCTAGGCGGACCCCTCCTGGGTGGACGCCTGGCGAGGTGGCAGGAGGTCGCCTGGCTTCGACCGAGGTGGACCCGTCTCCGGGGGCCACCTGGCGAAGGAGCGAAGGATCGGCTGACCTCGGCCTAGGCGGACCCCTCCTGGGTAGACGCCTGGCGAGGTGGCAGGAGGAGCCCCGAACCGAGCTCGACTTCGGTGAGGGCGGTATTGTCTCGGGAAGTCGTCTGGCGAAGTAGCCTTGCCGAGCTCGATCTTGGCAATGTAGTGCTGACTCGGCCGAAGAAAGCTCCATATGGCTCGACCATATCTGACGGTATCTGAGCCCAGCCACGTCATCGTTACGGTCGTAACAGTTGCCCCCCAGCCCGCCGTTCCGTTGGGGCATCGTAGAACGGAACGTCGGGATTAAATGCAGTATGACGTGGGGAGGCGAAGATCTTGCATCATAATTGCCACGATCCTCGTCGCCGCTTCTCGATGCGCCCGTAGCCCTATAGGAAGCCGCCACGCGTCGCCCTACTTGCCCACAATAAATGCGTCGCGTCGAGGCAGAGGCCGTTACCCTGCTAACGAGGCGTCTGTGTCGGGCGTGCGTCCACGCGGCGATCATCTAGTGGCTCGGGTGGAATGACGGGTACGACTGCTGTCGACTGAGTTTGAAAAGGAGGGGACTTTCCAGAACGAGGCCTTTCCCCTTGCTCCGTGGGCGGTTCGCTGCAGACTAACTTCCGTTGCCCCGTGTTCGTTTGGCGTATTTTTGGTGAGTGCCTCCATCCTTCTCTCTAGTTCCCCTCTCCCTTTTCTTCTCTGAATTTTGTTCTCTTCTTTGCCATGGCGCGTCGTCGCTATGTTTCTTCTAATCCGGACGAGGCCGGTCCGTCCCGGCCGAGGACTCCATCTTCTTCCTCCTCAGAGGAGGAAACGATTCCGGAGGAGATCCGCAGGCGTCTGCAACCTGGGGGTGTCACCATCGGCATCCCCAGGGGGTCCGATCTCCTCCGATTGCTTCCACCCTTCCTCTTCTTTCTCTTCCTGCTCCGCCTCTTCTTCCCGCTGGTCCCTCCGGTCATGCTTCCACCATGACCGAGGGTGACCTTTCTTTGCTCCGGGAGGCCTACGGCATCCCGGGATCAATCCGTCTATTCGTTCTGCGGCCCGGGGAACGCGTCACCATGAGTGGCCCCGGCCGCATAGCCTTCTATGAAGACTTCTTCCTCGGGGTCTTCGATTTCCTCTGCATCCCTTCTTCCTCTCTTTTCTTAGCCATTTCTGACTTGTTCCGGCCCAGTTGGCTCCCAATGCCATCCGGGTCATCTTCTCTTTCATATTTTTTGTCACTTTCACGGGTTCGTTGCCCGTTTCTCCCTCTTCAGGGCCATGTTCACCCTGAAGAGGTACTCCACCGATGACGGCTGGTGGTACATTTCGCCCTGGCACAGGTGTCTCCGGTTCGACCTCCCTTCTTCTATCAAGGGCTGGAAGAGCCGATTTTTCTTTGCCTCGGTCTAGGATGTCGACTGGGCCTGGAGTGAACCGGACCGGTCTCCGAACCGGAACTCTCAGGTCGAGTCGGCGGACCAGGAGGCCTACTCCCTGCTGCTGAGCAACGTGGTCCCGGCGCTCGAGGTTCTGCTCTCAGAGCAGAATCTTTTTGAGGCCGGGATCAGTCCCATCCGTGAGTCGGGTGAGATTCGGTCCTCCCTTAACTCTTGCATACTTTCTCCTTTATAACGAGCTGGCTGACCTTCTACTTTTTTGTACTGCAGGCATGAAGTTCTCACTGGAGAGCCTCCTGGAGGGTGCGGCCCAGAGAGACGTCCCCGAGGTAGATGAGCCCGCGGCCAAGAGGGCTCGCACTGAGGCGAGCCAGGAGGTTGCGCCGGCGACTGCGCTTAGCCCAGCGGCCACTGCTCCCCCGCCCAGGCTGCCTCGGGGCGGGGCCGTTGATTCCTCGGCTGCCAGATCCGGCGGTGCTGCCGTCGAGGGGGCTCCACCGCTCGAAGCTCCGTCCAGCGCCGGCCCTATCATAGCCGTAGCTCCGATGGCGCAGCCCGTGTCCTCTGCCGGCCCGTCAACTGCGATTCCTGCTAGAGGGACAGCCATCGCCGGAGCCGACCTGACGGCTCCGCCACCGGTGATCACCCACCGGTGTTCAGTCATCCGCGACAAAGGGCTCGCGGAGAAGGTGATGGAGTACGCCTCCACAGCCCGGGACCGCCGAGCTCGGGGCGGCCGGGACTATGCTGACGCTCTGCTCGGGATCCTCCCGCAGCTCTTTACGGTAAGCCCGAACTTACCTTCTTCTGTCTTTTGTGACCTCGGGTAGTCTTTCTTCTAACCCGGCTACTTTACTTTTGCAGATTGGGAATGACGTTCTCCTACTGAGGAACTTCCTCGTAGGGAACGCAAAGAGGGATGCCGAGAAGGAGAAGAAGCTCGGCAAGCTTGCGGCCGACATCAAGGACCTCATGGAAAAGGGGTCGAGCTGCGGGCAAGCAATCAGGCCCTCCAAACCGACCTAGCGCGCGCCGAGGGGCGGAACAAGGAGCTGGAGTCTTCTCTGTCGGAGGAGAGGGTCTCCCACCAGCGTCGCGCGGAGGAGGACGCAGCGGAGAGGGCTCGTCTTCAGGCCCACTCCCAGTGGCTGGAGCGCCAGCTGGAGGAGGCCAGGCGAGATGCAAACACGGCGAAGGAGCGGAGTGCGTACGTCAACGGACTCCTGGAGGCCGCAAAGTGGGAGGCGCAGGAGGCCGTCCCGAAGTTCCGGGCTTCTGACGAGTACACGTCGGAGGTCCGGGAGGCCGCCGTGGACTCCTTTTTGAAGGGGTTCCAGATGTGCCGGGAGAAGGTAGGGGCCTTCTACCCCGAGCTCGACCTAGTGGGGTGGTGCTCGGAGGTAGGAGGCAAGGACCTGAGGGCAGAGCCTCCGGTGCGGCCGGCGCCACGCCTGCGGCCCCGGCGACCGACGAAGCCGTGGCTCCGGAGCAGCCGCCTGAGCCGGCCGCCGCTGAAGGCGAGGATGCGGAGCGCGCGACCCAGGCGGAGGGCTCCGACCCTGCACCAAACTGAGCCGCCATCTTCTCACCTCCTCCGTTGTCGTAGTTGTATTCCTTCTTCTTTCTTTTTTTTTTTTAGGGGACTCCCGGCCTGTCGGGATTCCCAGTTTGTACTCCTCCTTGGATCAATGAAAGTTTGATTTGACTAAGTCTCGAGCTCACTTCCTTCCCTACTCTCCCATCTCCTCTTTTTCTTTCTTGAGATGTTGATGTGGAGTGCCGAAACAAACGTGGACCTGGTCCCGTCCGTCGCTCAAGTCGAAAGTTGGGACATTCCGGACCGCGCGGCGTCAGAGTAGGCCTTGAGCAGGTCCGGCCTTGGGATTGCCTTCATGCTCGCGTGGGCGAAGTGGTTTCTGCCCCGCCTTCCAGGTCAAAGCCTAGGACCTCCGGACTGAACCCCGGGGCCGCAGGCTTTCTCAAGTCTTCGCGGCTTGCCAGGCTGTTCTTCGGGCTTGCATGGGCGAACTGGGCTCTGTCCCACCTTCCAGGCCGAAGCCCAGGATCTCCGGACTGAATCCCGGGGCCGCAGGCTTTCTCAAGCCTTGCGCGGCTTGCCGAGCTGTTCTCCGGGCTTGTGTGGGCGAACTGGGTTCGACGCCACCTTCCAGGCCGAAGCCCAGGATCTCCGGACTGAACCCCGGGGCCGCAGGCTTTCTCAAGCCTTGCACGGCTTGCCGAGCTGTTCTCCGAGCTTGCGTAGGCGAACTGGGTTCGGCGCCACCTTCCAGGCCGAAGCCCAGGATCTCCGAACTGAACCCCGGGGCCGCAGGCTTTCTCAAGCCTTGCGCGGCTTGCCGAGCTGTTCTCTGGGCTTGCATGGGCGAACTGGGTTCGGCGCCACCTTCCAGGCCGAAGCCCAGGATCTCCGGACTGAACCCCGGGGCCGCAGGCTTTCTCAAGCCTTGCGCGGCTTGCCGAGCTGTTCTCCGGGCTTGCGTGGGCGAACTGGGTTCCGTCCCACCTTCCAGGCCGAAGCCTAGGATCTCCCGCTTCCTTCGACCGTCGGCCATGGTCGGGCGTGCCGAATTCAGGGCCATGCACCGGTTTCCCTACAAAGTGAGAGGAGAGCGTTTGAAGCAAGGAAACTTTATTGCAGGAGTGGGGAACCTTACATTATTGATAATACACTCTTAGGTTCGAGGCGTTCCACGTCCGGGGAACCTGGCACCTCCCAATTCTTCCAGGTAGTAGGCACCGTGGGGGAGGGCTTCCGCTACCCGGTACGGGCCCTCCCAGTTGGGTGAGAGCTTGCCGCATTCCCGTGGCTGAGAAGCTTCAGCACGCCGGAGGACCAGATCTCCGGGACGAAAAATCTTCGCCGCACTCAGGAGTTGTAATACTTGGCCACACGCTGCCTATACGCCGCCATCCGAACTCGGGCCTTGTCCCTCGTCTCTTCAAGAAGGTCGAGGTTGAGCATCATCCTGGCGGGGTTTTCTGTCTGTCATATTGCTCCACACGCAGCGTGGGTAGGCTAAGTTCGATCGGGATGACCGCTTCGGCTCCGAAGACGAGGTTGAACGGAGTCTCGTCGGTAGCCGTCCTCGGGGTGGTGTGGTATGCCCAGAGGATGCTGGGGAGCTCCTCGGCCCATCTGCCTTTGGCCTGGTCCAGCCGCGTGCGGAGACCCTGCAAAATGGTCCTGTTTATGACTTCGGCCTCTCCATTGGTCTGGGATGCGCCACCGAGGTGAAGCGATGCCTGATGCCGAGGTCGCCGCAGAACTCTTCGAACTCCCGGCAGTCGAACTGGCGCCCGTTGTCAGTAACCACGGTGTGGGGGAGGCCGAAGCGGCAAACGATTGACTTCCAAAAGAACTTGGCGACGTTCGCTTCAGTGATCCGCGCCAAGGGTTCGGCCTCGACCCACTTCGTGAAGTAGTCGATGGCCACTATCAAGAACTTCCGCTGTCCAGACGCCGGCGGGAATGGGCCCAGAAGGTCCATCCCCCACTGGGCGAATGGCCAGGGAGCTGAAAGCTGGGAGATTGGGTTGGAGTGCTGCCGTTGCACCGTGGCGTGACGCTGGCACCGATCGCACTTTTTCACGAAGTCAGCGGCGTCTTCCTTCATCGTCTCCCAGAAGTAGCCCTGACGAAGGGCCTTGTAGGCCAATGCTCTGCCCCCCACGTGGTTCCCGCAGATGCCTTCGTGAATCTCCTGGAGCACGAGCTTGGCTTCCGCGGGTCCTACACACTTGAGGAGGGGGTAGGAGTAGGATCTTCGGTACAATTGCCCATCCATCAGAACGAACCGCACGGCTTTCTTTCTGATAAGGTGAGCCGCCTCGCGGTCCTCCGGCAGGGTGCCACTGGTGATGTATTCGGTGTACTTGTCCATCCAGCTGGGTTCATGGCTGACCTGATGGACCTCCACCGGGGCCTCGAGGCTTGGGATCTCAAGATGCTCCACATGAGCGCGGCCCAGCATCGAGTCCGGCAGGGTCGCCAGCCGGGAGAGAGTATCCGCACGGGCGTTCTCCCTATGGGGGATGTGGAAGATGTTAAAGCGTCGGAATCTGGACGTGCCCGCCTTGACGAGCTCCAAGTATTTCGTCATTTGGGGGTCATGCACGGCATACTCCCCGGAGACCTGTCCCGCCACGAGCTGGGAATTAGTGAAAGCTTTGAGGTTGGTTACGCCCAGCTCACGGGAAACCCTCAGCCCGGCAAGAAGTGCCTCGTACTCCGCCTGATTATTGGTCACGGCGAATTGGAAACGGAGCGCGCATTCGGCGACGACCCCGTCGCTATTGGCAAGGATGAGTCCGGCTCCGCTCCCCGGAGTTCGAAGCTCCATCCCATGGAGGATCCAGGCGTCCTCTCCGGGCTCATCGGGGCCCGTCTTCAGCGGCTGGCCTGAGGGGCCTTCCTCGGGCTCCTTGCCCAAGCCTGCGCATTCGACCAAGAAGTCGGCCAACACCTGCGCCTTCATGACCGACCTTGGCCTGTACGCAATGTCGAACTCGCTGAGCTTCAGTGCCCACTTTGCCAATCGTCCCGAAGTATCGGGTCGGCTGAGCACCGCTTTCAGCGGTTGATCCGTCAGGACAGCGATGGGATGCGCTTGGAAATAGGGCCTGAGATGCTGGGCAGACACTATTAGCGCAAAAACGAGTTTCTCGGACCGAGAATACCTGAGCTCCGCGTCGTGGAGAAGTTTGCTGGTATAGTACACCGGCCGCTGGACTCCTTGGTCATCGGTCCGAACCAGGACCGAGCTGACGGCTTCCGGGGTGACCGCCAGGTAGAGGATGAGTTCCTCCCCCTCATCGGGCCTGGACAGCAACGGTGGCGATGCGAGCGTCTTCTTTAGCTCTTCGAAGGCCTTCTGGCATTCCTCGGTCCAAGCAAAGTCGTTCATCTTTCTCAGCACCTTGAAAAAGGGACGGCAGCGATCTGCCGACCTGGAGATAAAGCGGCTGAGGGCCGCAACTCGGCCGGTGAGTTGCTGCACTTGCTTCTTGGAGGCGGGCTGCTCCATGTCTAGGATGGCCTGGACCTTCTCCGGTTGGCTTCAATTCCTCTTTGGGTCACCATGAATCCTAGGAACTTCCCGGCGGAGACGCCGAAGGCGCACTTCGCCGGGTTCAGCTTCATCTGATGACGTCGGAGGTTACCGAATGTCTCCACCAAGTCAGCTATGTGGTCCGAATCGGGTTTGCTCATTACCAGCATGTCGTCCACGTACACCTGCATGTTGCGGCCGATCTGGTCCTTGAAAATCCTGTTGACCAGACGCTGGTACGTGGCTCCAGCGTTCTTGAGGCCGAACGGCATCATCCTGTAGCAAAAGGTTCCGCGGTCGGTTATGAAGGCGGTATGCTCTTCGTCCTCCGGGCTCATTCGGATCTGGTTGTATCCGGAAAGGCGTCCATGAATGACAGGAGGCAATGTCCCGAGGTGGTGTCGACCAGCTGGTCGATCTTTGGAAGAGGAAAGCTGTCCTTTGGGCAAGCTCGGTTGAGGTCGGTGTAGTCCACACAGATTCTCCACTTACCACTGCTCTTCCTCACCATAACCACGTTTGCTAGCCAGCTGGGATACTGGACTTCCCGCACAAAGCCGGCGGCGAGGAGTTTCTCCACCTCCTCATTGATGGCCTTCTGTCTCTCCATGGCGAAGCTCCTCTTCTTCTGGGGACCGGGCGGCAGCTTGGGTCCACGTTCAACCTATGCGTGATGACCTCGGGCGGAATGCCCGGCATGTCGGCCGCCGACCAGGCGAACACGTCTGCGTTTGCGCGGAGGAACTCCAGCAGGCGGGTCCGTTCTTCTTCAGGGAGTTGGGCCCCGACTTGCACCGTCTTCAGCAGGTCCGAACCGAGGGGATAAGTCAACAGGCGCTCCACGGGCCCTCCCCTGGGTTCCTTCTCTCTTAGGTCGAGGTCGTCAACATCGGGGGCGGGCTTCGTGCCCCGGGCGCCAGGGACCGCTTGAAGGCAATACGGGACCAGCTGGGTCGTCCCCTTCATCTCCCCGAGCCCGGAAGGCGTGGGGAACTGCACCAACAACCTTTTCGTGGAAATCATGGCGTGCAGTTGGTTGAGCCCGGGATGCCCGAGAATGGCGTTGTAAGGCAAAGGGAGCCTGACGACGGTGAACGCTATCAGGACGGTCGTCTGCCGAGGCGGGGATCCGGCGGTGACCGGGAGAGTGATCTCCCCTTCGACCCTCACGGAATCCCTGTAAAACCTACCAGGGGGTATGTACCGGTCTCAGCTGACCGTGGGACAAATTCATCCGAGAGAAGGCATCGTAAAAAAGTACATCAGCCGAGCTTCCACTATCCACCATGATTCGATGTACAGGATGCTTTGCGATGGTCATCTCGACCACCACGGCATTGTTGTTTACATTATCATTATCCTTCCCTCCTCGGGAGGGATTACATTCTCCAGGTTCCCGACTTCCCGGGCTCTCTTCGCCGCTCTCCCGACCCCGCGTGAGATCATGCCCACGGGCTTCTCCGTCGGGCGGTTGTCGATTGCAGGGGCTGGCGGTAAGGCCGCGAGCGGCTGCCCCTCCGGGGGGACCTCGTTCCTGACGAACTTCTGAGGTAGCCCCTCCTAATCAGCTCCTCGATCTCCCGCTTCAGGTTGCGACACTCCTCCGTGTCATGACCGTGCTCGCGGTGGAACTGGCAGTACTTCGATTTGTCCCGGATGGCCCTCGGGTTCTGAGGGGGAGGTCGGCGGAGGTAGCGCTCGCCCTCGATTTCCATGAGGATCTTCGTCCGAGGTGCGAGGAGAGGGGTGAACCTCCGCTCCGGAGTGGCCTCGCCCCTCGGCCTTGGATTCGGGCTAGGGTCGGCAGATGGCCCAGGCTTCCGAGCTCCCAGGGTATCTCTCGGGGGCGGCCTCTTTAGAGTCTTCCCGTCCAACTCTCGACGGGTGCGGTCGGCCTCCTCTGCCCGGATGTACTTGTGGGCGCGAAGGAGGAGCTCGGAGTACGTCTTGGGCGGCTTCTTGTCCAGGGAGTAGGTCAGGCGGGACGTCTTGAGCCCGCGCTTCAAAGCCAGCATGGCGACGGGTTCGTCCAGGCTGTAGATTTCCAGGGCTGCGGTCTTGAATCGGGTGATGTAGTCCCGGAGCAGCTCCTGGTCCTGCTGGCGGATGGAGAAGAGGCTGTCCACCTCTCTCGGCACCTTTCGACAAGCGTCGAAGTGCACCACAAACTTTCCTTCCAGCTGGTGGAAGGAGCAAATGGATCCGGGCTCGAGGCGGGTGAACTAGACTCGAGCGGCCTTCCGGAGGGTGGCTGGGAAGGCGATGCACAAAAGAGCGTCGGTGGCCCCCTGGATCCTCATGAGAGCTTTGTAGCTCTCCAGATGGTCCAGAGGGTCGGTGGTCCCGTCGTAGGGATCCACCTGCGGCATGCGGAACCGCCTTGGGATCGGCTCCGCCTGGATTTCTTCAGAGAAGGGGGGACAGGAGTCGTAGCCCGCCGGGTCCGCCGACGAGTTCTGCAGGTCGGCAAATCGGCGGGCGAACTCCGCTAGCTTGCGCTCGTGCTCCTCCAGGCGCCTCTCGGCCTGGCGCCTGATGGCTTCGTCGGTGGAGTCTTCCACCGAGGCCGCTGGTGAAGGGGGCGCCGATCGGTCTCGGCGCGAAGTCAGGCCTCGGCGTCGCTTACTACGATGCACCATTTCGGCTTCATCGCCGGGGATCGACTCTCGTGATCCGTCGAACCGGAGTAATTCCTTTTTGCGGGAACCTGGTGGCTCCCGCGGGGGTTGGAGACTGCCCTCGGGTGGGATGGCCTGCCCTGAATGGAGCGCAGGCTCCCACGCTGTCCCGCGGCTCAGGCCGCGGGGGTCCCTGGCTGCGGCTGCGTGGCCAGGGACCGCTGCTGATTTTGAAGCTGCCGGACCGCCGAGGTCAAGGTCTGCAGCTGTTGGATGATGGCCGCGAGGGGCCCGTCTGCTGAGGTCGGCTGTGGTGGAAGAGGGGGAGCTGGAAGCTCCCTCTCTGGGCTGTGGGCCCCTTGAGGGGAGGGAACCTCCCCCGCACGGCTGGCTCCCGCTAGGGGGTGTTGTCCTGCCCCCCTACCTGGCACGCCAATCTGTTGCCGTTCCCGCCGCCGCGCCCGTGCCTCGGATCCGTCGATCCTACCGGACCGCCTGGCTCCTAGCAGCTCCTGGCTGGAGCGAACCTGCAAGAGAGGGTCAGAAGACCCTGGCCGGGGATCCCGGTGAGGGAGCTCCGATGGTCAAGTTAGTAGACAGCGAGAAGGAACAGATTCTCCAAGGCGGGCCCCCGAAGGAGTCCCAAACTCAGAGAATTTACTAGCAAGAAAGGTGCTATAGGGACCAGAAACTCGGCCGGGCCTCCTTGCCGAGCTCACCAAGCGATCCCCACTTGGGACCTTGGATCTCACTCTCGGAGCGGGGCTTTTTGGCCACTGTTTCTTACTTGTCCCTAGCCCGATCAGCTTACCTTGTCGTCCCCAGCTTCCTTCCTTTTATCTCCTCTCGCTGTTCGCCTGTCTTCTCCTCCTGGAGGCTCCCCTTTCCATCCTTTTCTCTCTCCCCATTTGGTGTTGAGGGCCAGGCGGCTTCCCAACCTCGTTCGCCGAGCCCAGCGGGGAAAGGGCAAAGGCAGAAGGGGGGTGGCGTCAGTAAGGCGGCCGGTCAGACCTCGGGCCCCGTGAGGGCACTCTCCTTCCCAAGTGTAGACGCCATCCATTTACGGGCCCTGTTTTGTCAGAACCGCGCCTCTCGACTGCGGGACCTGTCGGGCCGATGTAAGCGGTGTTTCGCGTGCCGCCGCCATCCGTACGGAGCGCCGCCCGTGATACGCATGGCTCGAGGGCCGACCTCGAAACCTGCGCCTCTTTCTTTGGGATCTTCTCTGTACGGGCGTCCTGACCTCGGCCGAGGTGGACCCCTCATGGGTGGACACCTGGCGAGGTGGCGGAGATCGCCTGGCTTCGACCGAGGTGGACCCGTCTCCGGGGGCCACCTGGCGAAGGAGCGGAGGATCGGCCGACCTCGGCCTAGGTGGACCCCTCCCGGGTGGACACCTGGCGAGGTGGCAGAGGTCGCCTGGCTTCGACCGAGGTGGACCCGTCTCCGGGGGCCACCTGGCGAAGGAGCGAAGGATCGGCCGACCTCGGCCTAGGCGGACCCCTCCTGGGTGGACGCCTAGCGATGTGGCAGGAGGTCGCCTGGCTTCGACCGAGGTGGACCCGTCTCCGGGGGCCACCTGGCGAAGGAGCGAAGGATCAGCCGACCTCGGCCTAGGCGGACCCTCCTGGGTGGACGCCTGGCGAGGTGGCAGGAGGAGCCCCGAACCGAGCTCGACTTCGGTGAGGGCGGTATTGTCTCGGGAAGTCGTCTGGCGAAGTAGCCTTGCCGAGCTCGATCTTGGCAATGTAGCGCTGACTCGGCCGAAGAAAGCTCTACATGGCTCGACCATATCTGACGGTATCTGAGCCCGGCCACGTCATCGTTACGGCCGTAACAATAGTATATCAAGTATAGGTCATTGTGTGCCATAGTCGTTGATTGTCCTCTTAACCAAGGAGTGTAGAGACACTGGTATGGCATGCAGATATTGTGTTTGACATTTCATCGAACGTAACCCGTCTGTACTTTTTCTGCCTAGAGTTTTGATATGGACGTAGTTATCCCTCAGACATGAGATCGTCATGGTAGCTTGCGAGCAACTCACTGTACTTTGGTACTGGACTATCTGGATTTCTAATCCAGGAACGAAAGGTTTTTGGGTACAGTTAAGTACTCGTGTAGCGGTGATCGGATCAAGATGGGATTGACCCCTCCAAATGTTTGGAGCAGATATCTTACTGTGTTTCAATTTAGCAAAATCTTGGCCAGGGTAGTCACTGTAAAGTGTTACATGACTTATGAGATTGAGACACATTGTTGATGGACTTTATGGGTTGGGCAGTTAAACCCTAAGTCTTCTTGAGCATTGAGGTCAAAGGGATTAATTACAAGGTTTCCATATCTCCTGGTTCTTGATTGTTGCTCTGCAACTTCGACCTATCCGGACATCGGGTGTCATTGCTAGATGGCGACTTTGACTGGTATTGAAAATATTCCAGTGCTACCGGCTTAGTATTCGAACCTATGGGGTCACATACCATAGGGGTTTCTACTTGATCTAGTGATTGGAGAACGATTGGGAATCGTTCGTGGACTCACAGAGAAAAAGGGTTTTTCTTTATCCAAGTGTCAACACTTGATATTCTTGAAAGTGTCGACACTTGTGTAAGTGTCGACACTTGTTGATTTCGCAAGTGTAGACACTTGATGTCACAAAAGTTGTGACATGAAATTTTCACTAATAGTTGGTGATGCATGGAGGTGAATTAAGTAATGTGATTACTTGATAGCCCAATTTGATTGAGCTATAAAAATCTGGAACGAATCAAATAGGATTTGGTTCAAATGGGTTTGGGTCCAATCGGGTTGAACCCAATGTATGCACACTTGACCCAATTGATTTTAGTTATGAATTAAAATCAATTAATACATTTAATATGAATTTAAATAAGTTTAAATTCATTTTTGGGGAGTTATGTAACTTCCCATGACCATAACTCCCCATAACTACCCATTACCACACCTATAACTCCCCACTCTCCCTCTCCCTCTCCATCTACTTATGGGGCTGAAATGGGAGGACGAAAATAAGGAAAAATTCAGCAAATAAATGCTGGAAAAATCAAAGGGAAGAAAGGGAAGAAACTAGGAAAAAGTTATAGTTTTATAGGTGTGAGGTTTTTGGAGAAAAGTGTGCATATTTGTACCTAGAGATCTAGGTCTTAGGATTGAGTGTTTGGGAAGGGTTCCAACCACTCATTCTCCACCTCTTGAGCTTCTTCATTCATTCGGAGAGTCCGGCATCGAAAGAAGAAAAGGAGTCCCGATCAAATCGTTCCACAACAAGCTAGCACTTGGAGTGGAAGTAGATTTTGAAAGAGCCCTGGTGTGAACCACCTGTAGAGGCCGGACACGTGTGCGGCTAAGCAGAGTTCTTCCTCCTGCTCTTGGATCTTTCGCAGCGGAGAGCGTCTCCATTTCATACAAGGTATGGTTTTACATATATAGATATGTTGCTTTGAAATGTTCATAGCATGAATTCATGATTTCACTGTTTATATTAATCATTCATGCAAGATCTTGAGACAAGTAGCATAGAAAAGTTTTAAAACATGCTTAGATTAAATGTTAATCATTTTATCATGCTTCCGCTGCATGTTATTTTGAAAAAGTTTTAAAATACAAAGCATGTTATTTTGATTCCTCCATTCTGTTGCTCTAAGGCTCCCGCTAACTTAGTCATCAGAGGGTCTCCCATCAAAATACGACCCCCCAGTGGGATATTTTTGCAGGAACTGGGAAGACGCGCACTCTAGCCAGGTCGAGAGAACCCTGTCCGGAAGATTCAACGGCAACAAATAATTTTTAGATTAATTCTTGAAACTTGGATGTAGATATATAGGATTTGCTAGGAGCTTTCTAGATGCGAATAATTTTCTTGATGCTTAGATGGAGCTGAAATGACGTACTCATCACTCAGCAGGTCCAAAAAAGTGAAGATTTTTATGGTCACACCTAAAAGGAATAGCTATGTTGGTCCCCCTCATTCTTTTTTTTTTTCTTTTTTTTAATCCAAAAAAAGTCTTGAATGGTGTTTTCTAAAGTGATTCAAATATTTAATCAATAAAATTAGTTCCAAATTTTGAAAAATTGATCAGAATATGTCATATGATAAACGAAAAAATATTTATCTTAGTTCATGCTCTTCATCGTTCAATGATAAACGCATCAAAGAATTCTGAAGATTAACCATGTATATATAATGCTCTAAACCTAAAAATAAAATATCTTAATCTCTTTCCATTTTTCAACATATCTAAATCTATGTTGGATTTTCTGTGGTGGTTTCAGGCATGAAAGAGGTCCAGAGAGCATGCTGTGGAGGTGGAATAAACAATGCATAGCTTCCCTGCACACCAACCGCTACCTTGTGCCCTAACCGTGATGAATACTTGTTCTGGGACCTTGTTCATCCCACACAGGCCACGTATAATCTGGTGGCATTGCAGTCATTCAATGGCTCACAAGACGTTGCCACACCCATAAACTTGATGCAATTGGCCCAAAATTAACGGTTTCTTGGTGTCCAGGCCTTGAAGTCATGCACCTTAGTTTGTGTTTCCAGTGGCATATTTAGTTATTTACTGAATAATAAAGCTAGGAATTCTGATGCAAAAGAGACACAACTTTCTGGTATTCAAATTTTCTTGCTCATCTAGCTACAAATTATTGACCAATTGTTGCGTGTCGTGTGATATTAACAGATAAAATGGACCGGGACTTATAAAACTTTTTTTTTTTTTTTGTAAAAAAAAAAGATGGGGGGTGTGGTGCTTGCAGGCTTCTATCCGTGATGCTCGATGCAAGGTGCTTAGATTTTCGTAACTTTTTTTTATCTATAGACGAGTAGGTCAACCTGACACCACTAAGATTGATAAAGAAGAATCTTCCAATATGTTACGTGATGAATCATGCCTTAAAATCGTGACCGATTGGATGTAAGATAAGATCTTTATCAACCATATTACTGCTTTAGCGATGGGCTTTTACTTTGCTGAATATATCATTAAAACAACAAATGTTAGGTTCTAATTTTTGGTGGACTGATATTGATGGTAATTTCAAATTAAGCATGTAGTGGCAAGCTCAACAAGGCCACGCATCAAATAATGAATCTTTCTCTTCTAAATAATAATTAAAGAAATAAGTGTTTAAAGAATGGTTTGCTTTGTTGTTGACCAAAATGATGCTAGCTGACCTGGCTCAGCTGATTTACCTTATACTCTATTTATAAATGTTGATTTTGTTAAAATTGCAAACTGCCATCTCCAAATTCAAAGTGTCTTAACAAAGACATGCTTCCTGATTGCCAATACTAGCATCGCTACAACCTTTTTATGTTAGAACAAAGTTTTAAAAATTATTGATGTGATCAATAAAATTAATAAGAATTTTAACACAGAAAAATTAGGAAAGACTAGTATGAAATCATAAAAATCAAAGATAAATCCAGAAACAACCTGTAAGGGAATAATCAGAAACACCATCCCAATCTTTAAATTGGGATTTTTACTCACACATAACATCAATCTTTCGACTCAACTAACTCTTATCAGAGATCGAATAAACCAAATGGTCTTTAGATGTTGACATCAAGAAAAAAATTGTAAATGGAAGGACATAAATGATAAAATATATTAGGTACCAACAATTAGTTGTTCATAAAAGCTTGTATGATAACAATGTTCATAGGTGTTTAGATATCCCAGCATGCACATACTACAAGAACATCCAACTTATAATAGAAAATTGTCAATAGACAGATATTAGTGATTTAGTTTGAGCTATGCCAGAGGATGCTACAATCACCACTCTGATAGCATCCGGAAATTTTAGAGTGGTATAATTGATGTATTTTTAAACTCTCAAATTCCTCCAAATATAAAGAAAATATAGAGTGGCCTATAATTTCTCACATGTAGCAACACATAAAAAACCAAATAGACCATAGAATAATAATAATAATAATAATAAGAACCAGATAAATTTAGATAATTACTTTACAAAATAATTGGATTAGCGCCATGTTAACTTCTTAATCATAATCCAGGAAACTGTCTTGGATTGTTAGAACATGATTTTAAAAATTTATGAATGTAATTAAATAAAATTAACAAAAATTTTAATGTAAAAAAATTGAAGAAGACTTATATGAAATTATAAAAATCAAAGATAAATCTAGCCTATTCTAAGATGTATTTCTATTCCTCAAATATGAATAATCGGAAATACTATTTCAACATACGATAGAGACTCCTCTACCTGTTAGCACGACCATTAAAAGAGGAGGTTGATGAACATGTTTTAGCACATAGAAAGAAGAAACTTTTATAATTGAAAAGATCAAAAAAAAAAAGCTAGAAGAAGATAGAAAGAGCTTTGGATCGCTTACTAGATAAGAATCCAAGAGAGCATTTTTATAGTCATCAAATTTGATATTTTGAATTTTTATTGGTTCATTAAAGCCTGTGATAAGAAATCCAAAAATCAAAAACTAAAAATCCAATGATCAAATCATTAAAAGCCATAAGGTCAAATAATAAAATTAAATAATTAAATAATTAAAAATCAAAAATTAATTATTAGAGAGAATTTTGGATTTTTTTCAATATTTTTACCTGTATGTCTTGTGTATGCTCATTAAGGATTGTTTTGTTTAGCATTTTCTTTATTGGATCTTTCTTCTAATTCATTAACAAGTTAGCTTTGGTTAGCTCGGGGACCTGCACTACTAATCAATACATGTAGTTACCGTTAAGGCAGTAGTTCAACTGGTCGGGATCTTGCCTCACAACCAACATATCACGGGTTTGAGACGTAACTCTGCGGACGACTCGATTAAATTCAGGAATTATTCTTTGAGACCCGTGATGGTTAGGTGAGTGAGAGACCAGGGTCATTCTTTTCCATTATGACCAGTTAGTATCTTGATGATATTCGGTTGACATACTCTCCATTGGATGAGAAAAGGCTGCGAAAATCTAGCATCTTGAATCAAACATTTCTAGGCGAGGTGGTGGTCTATGGGGTAGCTATGCCGGATTTATTCTTCTTATCCTTTTTTTTATATCATGTAGTTATTTTAGATACCCCCCCCCCCCCGGGGCAACAAAAAAAAAAAAAAAGCTGCAAAATAAAATGTGCACTCCATGAAAACAAAACATGAGAATGAAGGGAGTTCTGGGTGGGGAGGTATTGGAGAGTGGGAGCAAGAAGGAGAGGGGGAAGTTTTGGATTCCCAATTTTGGGCGAAGGAAGTTGTCCGGCAAAAAAAAAAAAAAGTGTGCTGGCACTTCCCGTGCTTGACACTTGGCATGCTACGAGAACTCTGGACTCTCCCTTAACGTGTCAAAAATAAAGACAGAGATATATAAAGACACTTTACTTGATAGATATAGATTGTGCATCTTTCTAATGTTAGCAATGCATGCATGGATGTCTTTGAGAAACATTTTGACAGGGAATAATCACTGCAAAACAAGTTGTTGATGGTTGATCGTATCCACAAAGATAATTGGTATTGGAGGGATTGGATTACGTGTTCACTGGATGTCTGCATGGGCAACGGGGCATAGGAGATTTGGCCTGAGGAATTGAAGTCATAGTGTAGTGGAACTCCAAAATGGATGCTCTCTCTCTCTCTCTCTCTCTCTCTCTCTCTCTTTTTGTGGTAAGAAGGAAGTATTATATAAAGAATTAGAAAGCAAAATTTCATAAGGAGAGGAAAGATTCGTATCAATACGGTTCTAGATTCATCTCTTAGGGTGCTTCATAATAAAGGAGGCGGCAACCCAATTTACAGTACTATTTATTTCTCCGTAGATATGCTTAGCACAAAAATCTTGATAGTTTCCTATCATCCTCTAGATATACTGCTCTAAATAAAGAATTCCTTTTTCTCTTCTAAATTTCCTTCTAATTTTTATTTTCTTTTCTAGTTGGAAGTTAACCTCCTTGAAGTGGTCATAATACTTGAAGACATGTATCATCTAGTATCAAAGCCAACAATTCCATAACGCGGCTTTGATCCAATACTAGATTTTCCTCATCTATGGTGCAAATCCATTTTCAAAAGGAGAAGATAGAACTGGAGTTAGCAGATACGGAGTCCATAGTTGTCCAGGATACTAAGCTTGAGACCAAGGTACAGAATGCCACCAAAAGCCATTTATGATCTCAAAAACTTAATCATTGCCATGGATACACAGTTTGACTCTCGGCCATCTACTTCAATGGAGGAGGTGTCGACGATAAATTCTGATACAAACCACCTACTTCGTTCTACGCCTATAAAAGAAAGAACATATCTTTTCTTGCTAAGACTGCAACTATAGTATAGCCATAGATAGCTCAATTGGAAATTTACTGTACTAGATGGATTTATGGGACAATACAATTCTTCAATTTCAATCAAATACCTAAAATCCAAAATGCATATTTACATCCTGTTACATAGAGAAAGAGGGTCTGTAATTGTTCTAGTGGTTTAAAAAGAACTATAGAATTATATCTTGGATAGAGTTTATTGAATCTCTTTGCATCCATTTCAGCCCAACCATATATGATGATTATATGGGAGAACTAATGAAGCTGCTTTAGGATCCTATTCAATTAGTTCAAGATTACCGAGCATGATTTAAGATGCTCATCAATCATATAAGTGGGCTAACCGAGGAGTTCTTCATTAGAAGCTATTAATAGTCTAAGAGAATTTAAAGTATGATGTATAGACTTTTCATCCTGCTTCTATGTTTGTAGCTGTTGCCGCCGAGATCGACGTGGCTCGTAGCTGCATCGGCGTCGGAGTGCACTCCTCCTACCGCCCGCGGCTCTCGGTTCCCGGATCTCCTCGCTGGGTGCGGTCGCCTAGCGGCCCGGCGGTCCTCCGCTCCTGGACCTGCGAGACAACGGTTAGAGACCCGGGCTGGGGTTTCCGGCGAGGGCACTCCGACGATCAAGTCAGTGACGATCCAGGGGAACAGATCTTCCTGGTCGGGTCCCTCTTGGTGGACTTCGCTCTAGGAGGAGTGTAAAATGTGGGTGAAGGTGAAAACATTGCCGGGGGAGAATGATAGCGGGGACAGAGGGATGCTCTGTTCCTCTGCCTCACCTTGTATCCCTCGCTTTTCCCTCCACTGTGGTGGTAGTGGCACTAAGCCCTCTTGGTCGGGCTTGCGCTTGTGTTGGTGGTGATGGTGGTGGTGCCGTCCCCTCTTGCTAGTGGGGGTTGCACTTCTTCATTTTCTTTTTTTTTTGTCTCTTGGAGTTGTGTGTTACCTCTGGATTTGCTATGAACCAGGTTACCGTTCGACGCTTGTCTCGAGATCCCCGCCGGGCTGTCAGGCGCATGCGGCGGTGTCCCGAGGGACCTTTCCTTATTAATGATAGGAGGCGTTGTTAGGCGCTCTGACACTCCTCTTGGTTGCCTCATTCCGAGAAATTTGGGGGTGCTTCGAATGGTGGGCCACCGCCCGCGGGATTCGAATCCCCGGATTGGTGTAACTGGCGGTCGTTGGTGGTCAGTATGGCCTGAAAAGTGCTTCAGTGCAGTCCTCGGGCGGCTCGCCGGTGTTCCGGGTTGGTGAAGACCTCGTCCGGACTGGGGCGGCATGACTCGCTCCGACCTCGACATTCCAAGTTCGCGGGGGCGCCTCGGAGGAGGAGGGCGAAAGGTGGACTCGGTCCAGAGGCCGCACGCTCGGAGAGGCTCCACATCGGCGGGTGAGCTCATGGCTCGACCTCGACTGCAGGGCACTAGCCTCCGAGGGCTCGCTCTAGAGGGCGGAAGGCGGACTCGGCCCAGAGGGCGCGTGCTCGGAGAGGCTCCACATCGGTGGGTGAGTTCTTGGTTCGACCTCGACTGCAGGGCACCAGCCTCCGAGGGTCTCGCTCTGGAGGGCTGAAGGTGGACCCGGTCCAGAGGGCGCGCGCTCGGAGAGGCTCCACATCGACGGGTGAGTTCTTGGCTCGACCTCGACCGCAGGGCACTAGCCTCCGAGGGTCTCACTCTGGAGGGCTGAAGGCGGCTCCGACCTAGGCGTCGAGCTCGTGAGCTCGATATGGCAGAGGACTAAGCTCGGCCTGCTGTTCTGAAAGAGCTCAGCTCAACTCAGTAGCGGAATACGAGCTGGAGAGTTGACGCGGCGTCTTTTCTCGACGTGGCGCCCGCCGGTTCCTCCATGTCAGCGATCCTACCACATCATTTGCCCCCCACTCTCGAGGCTCGTTAGTATGCGATGCTTGGGTCGAAGGGAGTAATTGCGGTGTTGACGTGGAAAGAGAAAATTTTGGCATGATGATGGCCATGATTGTTGGCGCTTCGAGGGTCAGCCCTATAGTCCAATGCGAGGATGCCATGTGGCCACGTCCGAGGAGCAGTTAATGTGGGCACGAAATTCAGAGCGGCCGGGATGCCATTCTCGTTGATGGGCGGCACGTGGCGCGGTTCTATTGGCGAAGAGTCTGAACCGGTACGACTCCATCAGGTCATTTCGAAATAAAAAGAGGGCCTTACCCGAACCATCTATTCTTTTTGAATTCTCCGTGCCTGCTGACGCCGCGCCCAAGCTTCCTCCTTCTTCCAGTTCCCCCGAGTTTTCTAAAGGAGCAGGTTAGCTTCTTCCTCCTCCCCATGCTAGGATAGAGTTTTTTTTTTTTTTTCCTTCGTGCCTGAGGTCTTCTCTTGGGTTGAGTCTTCTTCCCGGTCTTCCATTTGGTGTTCTTCCTCTCCTTTATCCTTGAGGATGTCTCGTTTCGGTCCGGGCTTGTGCCCCTCTACTGATCAGGGCGAGGCCGGTCCTTCCGAGCGGAGGCCGGCATCTTCTTCTTCTTCTGACAGAGAGGGAGGCATAACCCGCTTCAAGCTCAGTAGGAGGTGTCCTCCCGGTCCAGTAGTCATCAGGGAACCGACATCTAGCACTTCTTTGCCTCCTTCTTCCTCTTCTATTCCTGTCTCTGAATCAATTCGGTCCACAGGTCCTGGTGGGGTAGCTTCGACGATCACTGCCGGGGACTTGAGGAGCATCCGGGTGTCTATGGCATCCCGGCTTCCGTCCGGCTTACGGTCCCTCGTCCGGGGGAACGGGTCACTTCTAGTGGCTCGGGCCGTCTTGCCTTCTATGAGAAGACCTTCTCCGGGGGTCTCCGATTTTCCTTCCATCCTTTCTTTCTGTCTGTCCTGGACAATTATCGTCTGGTCCCGGTGCAGTTGGTGCCAAATGCTATTAGGGTCATTTTCTCCTTCGTTGTGTTTTGTCACCTCCACGGGTTCGTAGCCCGGTTTTCTTTGTTCAGGGGTTTCTTTGCCCTAAAGTGCCACCCAACCGAGGATGGGTGGTGGTCTTTGTCTTCCCGCCCGAAGGGCATCAGGTTTGAGCTTCACTCTTCCATCAGGGGATGGAAGAGCAAGTTTTCCTTTGTTGAGGTCGAGGGGGTCGATTGGGTCTGGAGCGATCCGGATCAGCCCCCCAACCAAAATTCTATGGTCGATGTGGCTGAAGGGGATGATTACGAGCAGCTCCACACCATCCAGATTCCTTCCTCGAGGTCCTGTTGTCTGAGCAGAACCTTGCCGACTCCAGGGTCAACCCGACGGAGGGGTTGGGTGAGTTCGACTTGAGCTTTTTCTTTTCTTTTGTTCTTGCACCTCTTGTATTGTTTCTGCCAGGCTCTAACTGTTGTGTAATTTGTATGCAGGTATGATCTTCTCCGAGAGTGATCTTCTGGCCATCACCAAGAAGAGGCGGTCGACCGAGCTGGCCGGGGAGCCCACTTCCAAGCGGGCCCGGGGTGAGAGCACTTCTGCGATCGCCCCCACGGTGGTGATCGGTCTAAGCTCGACTACAGCTGCTGGCCCGAGCTCAGAGGTGCCCCACGCCGCTCCTGTGCCGGTGGAGAGGGCAGCTTCCGTGGCGCCGAGGCCAGTCCAGCAGGCCCCCGCTGCAGAGCCCGTGGTGGTAGTCCGGGCGAGAGCTGCCGCTGCGCCCCGCGATCCTCCGAGTCCCCCCATCACCGCTGTCAGGGGTGAGGAGACCCGGGCTGCGCCCAGCGCCTCGACAAAGGTGCCACCTGCGCCGGCGCCGGCCTCCCAGCCTGCCCCCCAGGGTCCTTCAGTCAGCGGTGCAAGGCCGCCCGCTCATGGAGAGAGCCGGAGGGAGGAGGCGCAGCGCCATCTCCCCTTCAGGATGGGGCCGGAGAACTCGGTCCTCCGGAGCCTCGAGCTTGTCGAACGCTTGATGGACTTCTCCATCCAGGCATGCGATCGGCAGGAGATGGCTGGGATGTGGGTGACCGATATCATCTGCACCCTCTTCTCCCAGCTGTACTTGGTAAGCCGCCTTTACTTCTCTTTCTCTTCTCTTTTCTCTTTCTTTCTTTGTTTTTTTTTCAAAGACCTCTTCTTCTTTTTACGGTGTAGATTGGTGCCGAGGCCCTCTACATCAGGGGCCACTTCCAGAGTGGGGAGCGTCTCGAGTGGAAACAGGTCGTTGAGATCGAATCTTTGAAGGCCGACCTGAAGGAGAAGGTCGGGGCAAGTGGGGCCCTTGAGTTGAAGATCAAGGACCTCGAAAGAGAGCTCGCCGATGTCGAGGGATGAGCGAAAGGACTCTTGATGGCTTGCAACTTGGAGCGGAGCCGTTCGAAGAAGGCAATCGACGACCTCTCCGTCGTCGAAAAGAAGTTGAATTGGTACAGTGTCGAGGCCGACCGGCACAAGGAGATCGCCCAAGCTGTCCAGGCAAAACTGGCGACCGTGAAGGAGAAACTTGCCGCTGCTGAGAAAGCGGCAGAGACGGCAACCAACTCGACGGAGGCAGCCAGGCTGGAGGCCACCGAGTCGAAGAGGGTGGCCACTGAGGCCACAAAGGGCACCAAGAATGCTGTCGCCAACTTTAAGGCTTCGGAGGAGTTCGTCACCGATATCCAGTAGATGGCGTCGGACTCCTTTTACAAGGATTTCATGTACCTGTGTGGCCGGGTCAAGGCGCTTGTTCCTGACAAGGACCGTGGCTGCCTCGAGTACCCTTCGGCCATGGAGGAGGAGGCTGATGAAGAGGTCGTCACGAGAGGCGCAGGCTCGGAGTCTCAGGCACCGACTGAGGGTGGCCCTTTTGCGGCCAGCGCAGCTCAGCCGAAGACTTCTAAGGGCGGGAGCTCTCGGCCTCAAGATCCGGCAGCGAAGCCGGCTGGCGCAGAATGACCCTTTTCTTCCTTGCTTTGCTTTGTGGTTTCATTTCTTGTACTCAGTCTGGGTCACCCTGTATGTCGGGAGCCCAGAAGACACTTGACACTTGTACTTTGTGTTTGATCAATGAAGTGAAATCCGAGTTTCTTTATCATTTGTTCTCTTTGCTTGGTTCTTCCCTTCTCTTTCTTTTCTTTCTTGTATGGGGAGCTCAGGGAGAAGGGTTTCGCCTTGCTTGAGGTTAAGTCATAACACTTAAGGGCTATTGGGCTCGAAGTTCTCTTGGCCGGAGATCTGAGCTCCGGTCTTGAGAAGGAAAGTCCTGGAGCTAGGCTTGGGGACGTTGATTACTGAGTGCTGCTTGGCTCAAAATTCCTTTGGCCGGAGATCTGAGCTCCGGTCTTGAGAAGGGGCATCCTGGAGCTGGGCTCAGGGACATCGATGACTGAGAGCTACTTGGCTCGAAGTTTTCTTGGTCGAAGATCTGAGCTCCGGTCTTGAGAAGGGGTATCTTGGAGCTAGGCTCGGGGACATTGATGACTGAGAGCTGCTTGGCTCGAAGTTCTCTTGGCTAGAGATCTGAGCTCCAGTCTTGAGAAGGGGCATCCTGGAGCTGGGCTCGGGGACGTTGATTGCTAAGAGCTGCTTGGCTCGAAGTTCTCTTGGCCGGAGATCTGAGCTCCGGTCTTGAGAAGGGGCATCCTGGAGCTGGGCTCGGGGACGTCGATGACTGAGAGCTGCTGAAAGTGGTAGCTTCGATGATACTATATTTCCTTCTTGTTCTCTCATTTTTTCCTTCCCCACTCTTCTTCTTTCTCTTTTTTTTTTTTTTAGAGTGGGGAGATCAAAGGAGAGGATGCCGGTTGTACCCTCATTTTGTTCTCTTTCTTTCCTTCCCCTCTCGTCTTCTTTTTAAGTGGGGAGATCAGAGAAGAGGGCTGCCGGGCTTCCCCCTTTGTTCTTTTTCTTTCCTTCCCCTCTCGTCTTCTTTTCGAGTGGGGAGATCAGAGAAGGAGGCTTACCGGTCTTGATTGCCTTGGAGCTAGGCTCGAGGCCTTCTTGGATGTGGAGCTAGGCTCGGGCCCAGGGGATTGCCTGAGATCTTGGCTCAGGTCTTTGGTGCCTTGGAGCTAGGCTCGAGGCGTTGACGAGAGCTGCGTGGCCCCGTGATCTCTTGGCATCTCGGAGCTAGGCTCGGAGATGTTTGAGATAGAGAGCTGCTTGGCTCGGAGTTCTTTTGGTCGGAGATCTGGGCTCCGGTCTTGAGAAGGGTGTCCTGGAGCTGGCCTCGGGGATGCTTGGAATTGTGGAGCTACGTGGCTTAAGGTTCCTCTAGCATCCTGGGGCTGGGCCCGGAAATGCTGGGAAGTGGGAGCTACGTGGCTCAAAGATTCTTCGACATCCTGGAGCTGGGCTTGGGGACTCTTGGAGTTGGGGAGCTACATGGCTCGGAGATTCTTCGACGTCCTGGAGCTGGGCTCGGGATGCTTGGAATTATGGAGCTACGTGGCTTGAGGTTCCTCTAGCATCCTGGGGCTGGGCCCGGGAATGCTGGGAAGTGGGAGCTACGTGGCTCGGAGATTCTTTGACATCCTGGAGCTGGGCTCGGGGATACTTGGAATTGTGGAGCTACGTGGCTCAAGGTTCCTCTAGCATCTTGGGGCTGGACCTGGGAACGCTAGGAAGTGGGAGCTACGTGGCTCGGAGATTCTTCAACGTCCTGGAGCTGGGCTCAGGGATGCTTGGAGTTAGGGAGCTACGTGGCTCAGAGATTCTTCGACATCCTGGAGCTGGGCTCGGGGACGCTTGGAATTGTGGAGCTACATGGCTCGAGGTTCCTCTAGCATCCTGGGGCTGGGCCCGGGAATGCTGGGAAGTGGGAGCTACGTGGCTCGGAGATTCTTCGACGCCCTGGAGCTGGGCTCGGGGACACTTGGAGTTGGGGAGCTACGTGGCTCGGAGATTCCTCTAGCACCCTGGGGCTAGGCCTGGGAGCACCGTTGATCCTTTCCTGCAAAACATGCGGATACCCATGCAAGGAAAAAAATTGCTACCATGATCGTTGGTGGGGGAACTTACCTCACTGGGGGCGCCTTTATAGGTTGTAGGCCTTCCTCTCCCGGGGAGTCTGACACCATCGAGTTCTTCGAGGTAACAGACCCTCCTGATGGAACTTAGGCCGCCTCGTGGGAGCCTTCCTACGGTGGTTCGCGATCGTCGTCCCGACGTCCGCGACAGCTTTATTTACCTTCCTCCGCTTTCTCCTCCCCTAATGGCGGGGAAATGACTCTCGGGTGCCCCTGCCCCCCGAGCCTTCTTAGACGCACGCGCGACCCTCCATGCGGCGATGCCCACCGGTTTCATGGTGAGGTAGCCGTCGGTGGTTGAAGCCGATGAAAAAGTGGCGAGCAATTAGGGCCCCGCTCGAGGCCTGCCCCCCGCAAACCTTCGGAAGCGGGCCTCCTTGACGAGCTTCTCGATCCCTTATTCATGGTTGCAACATTTTTTTTTTTGATGCCATGGTCGTGATCATGGTGGAAGTGATGATACTCCGCCTCACCGCGACCGGTGAAGGGCTCCGCCAGTGGTGGGCGTTGTAGTCCGGTGGCTCGCCGGTCGAACCTTGCATATTAATGAACTGGCGAAAGAATCCCACTATTTTGTGCTCATGCTTCTCCAGGCATACTTTCGCTGTGTGCCTGATGGTTTCATCGGTGGGTTCCCCGTCGAAAGGGATGGAAGAGGTGATCGTCGTGGAGAGGCCTAGGGGAGATTACCACTCTGCTGGCCTTTCTAGCTTGTGTCGTCATCGTCCTTCTGCGGTATATTGACTTGGGGAGTGATGAAGGACTTTGTCTTGCCCGTCTTCCCCCTTCCTGGCACGCCAATCTGTTACCACCAAGATCGTCGTGGCCCGTAGCTGCATCAGCACCGGAGTGCGCTCCTACTGCCGCTCATGGCTCTCGTTCCTGGATCTCCTCGCTGGGTGCGGTCCTCCGCTCCTAGACCTGCGAGACAACGGTTAGAGACTCGGGCCGGGAAACTCCGATAATCAAGTCAGTGACGATCCAGGGGAACAGATCCTCCTAGTCGGGCCCCTCTTGGTGGACTCCGCTTTAGAAGGAGTGTAAAATGTGGGTGAAGGTGAAAACATTGCCGGGGGAGAATGATAGCGGGGATAGAGGGATGCTCTGTTCCTCCTCCTCTCCTTGTATCCCTCGCTTTCCCCTCCACTGTGGTGATAGTGGCGCTTCGCCCTCTTGGTCGGGCTTGCGCTTGTGTTGGTGGTGATGGTGGTGGTGCCGTCCCCTCTTGCTAGTGGGGGTTGCACTTCTTCTTTTTCTTTTTTTTTGTCTCTTGGAGTTGTTGTGTGTGTTACCTCTGGGTTTGTTGTGAACCAGGTTACCGTTAGGCGCTTGTCTCGGGATCCCCGTCGGGTTGTCAAGCGCATGTGGCGGTGTCCCGAGGGACCTTTCCTTATTCATGATAGGGGGCGTTGTTAGGCGCTCTGACACTCCTCTTGGTTGCCTCATTCCGGGAAATTTAGGGGTGCTTCGAATGGCGGGCCATCGCCCGCGGGATTCAAATCCCTGGATTGGTGTAACTGGCGGTCGTAGGTGGTCAGTACGGCCTGAAAATTGCTTTAGTGCAGTCCTCGGATGGCTCGCCGGTGTTCCGGGTTGGTGAAGACCTCGTTCAGACTGGGGCCGAGCTGGGGCGGCATGACTCGCTCCGACCTCGACATTCCGAGCTCGCGGGGGCGTCTCGGAGGAGGAGGGCGGAAGGCGGACCCGGTCCAGAGGGCGCGCACTCGGAGAGGCTCCACATCAGCAGGTGAGCTCATGGCTCGACCTCGACCGTAGGGCACTAGCCTCCGAGGGCTCGCTCTGGAGGGCGGAAGGCAGACCTGGTCCAGAGAGTGCGCGCTCGGAGAGGCTCCACATCGGTGGGTGAGTTCTTGGTTCGACCACAACCGCAGGGCACTAGCCTCCGAGGGTCTCGCTCTGGAGGGTGGAAGGCGAACCCGGTCCAGAGGGCGCGCGCTCGGAGAGACTCCACATCGGCGGGCGAGCTCGTGGCTCGACCTCGATCGCAGGGCACTAGCCTCCGAGGATCTCGCTTTGAAGGGTTGAAGGCGGTCCCGGTCCAGAGGGCGTGCGCTCGGAGAGGCTCCACATCAGTGGGTGAGCTCTTAGCTCGACCTCGACAGCAGGGCACTAGCCTCCGAGGGTCTTGCTCTGGAGGGCGAAAGGCGGACCCAGTCCAGAGGGCGCGTGCTCGGAAAGGCTCCACATCGATGGGTGAGTTATTGGCTCGACCTCGACCGCAGGGCACTAGCCTCCGAGGGTCTCACTCTAGAGGGCTGAAGGTGGACCCAGTCCAGAGGGGGCGCGCTTGGAGAGGCTCCATATCGGCGGGTGAGTTCTTGGCTCGACATCGACCGCAGGACACTAGCCTCCGAGGGTCTCGCTCTAGAGGGCCGAAGGCGGCTCCGACCTAGATGTCGAGCTCGTGAGCTCGACTTGGCAGAGGACTGAGCTCGGCCTGCTGTTCTGAAAGAGCTCAGCTCAGCTCGGTAGTGGAATACGAGCTGGAGAGTTGACGCGGCATCTTTTCTCGATATGGCGCCCGTCGGTTCCTCCATATCAGCGATCCTGCCGCATCAGTAGCGATTGGTCTTACTCATCTACAAGAAGAAAAGCAAATTGTTCAACATCATATGCCAAAGCTATCCTTTACTCGATCTATGATTTTCAGAATAATTATACCTAAGGAGGCACTTTCCCCTATTAACCACCTGATACTTGCTGAAGTGAAGGCATATAGAGGACCTTTGTTACAACTATGATGAAAAATATATTCTAGGTCATCGGCATAAATCAAAGTACTAATTTCTGATCGAGGGTGACTTTGATAATGAGGTTGAGGAAACGATGAATGACATAGATGAAGAGACTATGGAGGAAATGGCACCTAAAATCTCTATGCATACTATCTCAAGATCCTTATCCTCCTAAGCGATGAAGGTTAAAGGTGGTAGTGCAGTTGGTGGGAGCTTTGCTCCCATCCTCTAGGTCACGGGTTACTCGATTAAATCCAGGAATTTTTCCGGGACACGTGACTGGGGGCGGGAGGAGCTCTCCACTCTGGCAGCTTAGTGGGGTCAGGCTAACATACTCACCTTCGGGTGGGGAGGGTACACGAAAAAATTGCGGCCTGAATTGAACATGGCCTGGCGATGCGAGGGTCCAGTGGGAGCAGCTACAGCGGGGGTTTTCCCTCCTCCCATCCCTTTTTTCTATAAAAAAGAAAGGCCTAATTAAGCACCAACCAGTTCCTATTCTTATCAACTCAGGAAGCACCCACAACTTCATCGGCCCTACTCTTGCTAAAAGAATTCAATGCCGATCCATGGAGGAAAAATCTTTTGAAATAATGGTTGCTAATGGAGACAAATTAGCAAGAAGTAGTAAATACTCTAACCTACCAATTACCATTCAAGATTTTCAATTTAAGAGAAACTTTTATGTGCTTCCTCTTGGGGGTTGTAATGGTGCTTGGAGCCTACTAGCTTCGCATCCTTGGACCCATATGCTAGAATTTCTCAAAGCTATCTATACAGTTTATTACTTAGGGATGATAATAATTACTGAAGGGATCCAAAGCTCTAGCCACATAGATCTTGAGTAGGTGCTTAGTCAAAAAGGTTTTTATTGACTCCTATCTTGATTTTGATGGATAATAAAATATTTAAGTATATTTGAGTACTAATTGTGTTAAAAATGTATTTATCAAAACAAGGTACTCATCAAAGTTATACTATATTGAAGAATTCAAATGCTTATCAAACTGTTGAAGAAGTCAGCTAAATTAATGAAATTTCAAGTTATATGAACTTTGGCACATAAGAATGACTTTGAAGGACTCAAGTTTTGAATTTGGACAAGTTTTAGCAAAGTTTCAGCCAAGTGTCGACTCATGAAGATTAAGTATCGATTTAAGATGTTGACTCACAGAACCTTGAGCTGATATGCAGAAAGAGTTTCAAGCGGCACGCATGAAATGTCGACTCATGAAAACCAAGTATTGACACATGAGTCGACTCATAAAAACCAAGTGTTGACACATGAGTCGACACATGGTTAAGCAAGTGTCGACTCAAAGCCTGAGATCAAAATGAAAACAGAACATGCTGCTTTTTGGATTTTGTCCAAGTGTTGACTTATGAAGATGAAGTGTCGACTCACCAGAAGAAGTGTCGATGCACCATAACACTCCAGAGAGCTTTAGAAAATATTTTTGATCTAGTGTCGACTCATAACCTGAAGTATCGATACCTGCAGGTCTGGATGAATAGTAATGGCTAGTTTTTTGAAGTACATAATAGCTCCTTTTTATATCTAACGGCTACTTTCTCCTCTCCAACGGTCATAAACGGTCATTTAAAACTTGGACATGTATTTAAAATGTACCAAATACAAGAGAGAAGCAACAAATGAAAAACTAATAAAAAATTGATGAACATTTATCGAGTATTCGTTATTTTGAGTGAAGTTGAGCTTTCAAGCATTCAAGTCCAATTCTCAAGCATTGATTAAGACTTCAACAACTTGGAGACAAGCTTCTCAACTATAATCAAAAGCTTCCAAGAGATATTTGCTTTTATTTTGAGAAAGCTTATTATATTTTTCATTGTACTTGAATTATTTTGTTGTTCCTAGTTTCAAGTGGATTGAAACTAGTGTTTGAATTGTTGGTGAGCCTTGTTTGAAAAATCAACTAGGTTGTTGATGAGCCTTATTTGAAAACCAACTAGGTTGTCAGTGAGCCTTGTGAAAAATTAACTAGGTTTTCGATTAACCTTATGAAAATCAAAGGGATTTTGATTAGTGTGCCCAGAAAAACTAATCTACTGTAATCAAGAAATGATTATAGTAAAATATCCAAGTGGACCTTAAGAAGTGGATGTCGGTGCTTGGAGTGCACAAATCATTATAAATTCTTGTGTTTGTGATTGTTTATCCCTCTTTTCTTGCATTTACTTTATATTTCTGCTGCATACTTTAGTCACACAAACACTTTGCAAACACACTAGCATATATCTTTAATCTTTACAAAAAAATTTAATAACCAATTTACCCCCCTCTCTTGGGTTTTTTTAGCTGGGCAACAGTCTTGGTAAAAGGAAGAATTGTGATATATGTGATTCTGCATTCTATAGAAATGTAGAAGAGCTAGAACAATCCTTGCTTTTGAAGTTGCAAAACCTGCTGAAAGCCTGTGAAGACATCTTAACTCCAAAAACACTACCCTTTAGTCGGGCTCATGACTATCGGGCCCATTAGCCACATTATCAAAAGGGAGAAATTGAGTACCACCCACGAGAAATGCTTACTAATAGCCTCATCTGACTAATTAACTGTTCTTGGTAGTTGTGTATCAATTATAGAGCTATGAACAACATCACCAATTAGGATAAATTTCCAATCCCAATTATTGATGAGCTATTGGACAAGCTACATGGAGCTACTTCTCTAAATTAGACCTCAAATCATGCTATCATCAAGTTCAAGTTCATGAAGATGATATTCCAAAAACAACTTTCCAAATTTATGAAAGATACCATAAATTCTTAGTTATGCAAAATATTTAAATATATAATGGTACTAATGGTTTGTTGAAGTATATGTTAAGAAAGTTTTTAAAAGATAAATTTATTTTCAAGAAGGCCTATACAATTGTCCAAGTTAAGAACCAAAGAAAGCAAATTAGGAAAGCTATATCATTAAAAAAAAAAAGTGAAGACCAAATGCCAACTCCAAGCTTCAAAGGGAGGACTCTGGTAAAACGGAGGACCCTAGCATGTAAATGTCAAGTGGCACAATCTATGGGTCGACTCCAATGATCCTCAAGTCAACTATTTCATGTAAGACAGAAGGCTAAAATTTTTAGCTTGGAGCTCGAGTTGACCCCAAGTGTTTTCAAGCCGACCCTTAGCCAACTTAGAGTTGGCCGTTAGTGGCCCTATCGATTCTCTCAAAAAAGATAGAAAACTATATTTTTTAGATTAGATTCCAAGTTAATTTCAAATCATCTCAATTTGACTTCAAGACATCTCAAATAGACCCCTGCCTGATCTAAGTTGACACGACTTTAATTGATAGTTATAATGACTAATTTTATAGTAGTTATGAAGTGTGTGATGGCTATAACAGTTAGTTCTGGATCTCCAATAGATAAAAACCTATTTTTGGGTATTCTGAAAGCCTTAATGCCTACCTAACCTATTAAAAGAAGCAAGAAAAGAAGGATAGTAAAAAGATCTTAGAAACATTAAGTATGCATTCAAGAGAGTTTTAACTTTTCATCCATTACAATTTGAAATTTCAAAAGAGTTCAAAAAAGAAGAAGAGTAAATTCATTGCCAAGCTTTCTTAATAAGATACGAGCTTCAATGACATTTAAGAGGTTTTTTTTTGTGCTTGTGATGGTACATCTAATATTCTATTATAAGCAAGTTTCAATTGGAATTGAAACTTGAAAAAAAGGCTCATCTAAGGCTTGAATTGGAGTACATTTTTGTGAAAGCCTGGGAGTGGCTTAAAGGGATGGTTTTAGTACCGCTAAGGTGGTAGCCCGGTTGGTAGAGGCTTAACCTCGCCTCCCACCGATCATGGGTTCGAGGCATGATCCTCACGGGTGACTCGATTAAATCCAGAAATTTTCCTGGGACATGTGATCGAGAAGGCGAGAGAGCGCACTACTCCGGCATCTTAATGATGTCAGGTTGATGTACTCATCGGTGATAGGTTGATGTACTCATCGGTGATGGAAATGGTACGTGTAAATCCAGCATCTTAGTGATGTCAGGTTGATGTACTCATCGGTGATGGGAAGGGTACGTGAAAAATTTACAGCTTGAATCGAACATAGCCCGGCGGGGTTGGGGCCCAACGGGGATAGTTACATCAGGATTTATCCCTCCCTTTCCTTTTTTAAAAAAAGTAAAAAAAAAGTAAAGGGATGGTTTTAGTTGATTTTCACTAAAAAAATCAACAGGATTTTGATTGTAAGTCCAAGTTTACAAGGTCATTATAAAGGGAATAAGTACATGCCTTTTCATATCATCTATAGGCCATCTAATTTTATGCATATTTCTTACATCAAAAGGCTATAGGAAATTGATTGTGATGCATTAGAGTGGCACAACGACATAGATCAACTATAGCTCTGCCAAAAAAATTAGCCATAAGGTATTTATTTGAGTTCTTTGGTCTTGTATAAGTATCCCATATCTATTTAATGTATAATTAATTTAAGACTAATCACACATCTACATGAGTCCTCATATACTCCTATTTAAGCTCGAGCATTCTTCCCAGATTAAGAGTCAAAATCCATACAAATTTAATCACAAATACCATAATGAGCTCATTGTCAACCCAAATGAGCCCATATTATGGTTTTCCCTAGTCTGCATAGGTCATGCACTGGGTTTACTATGATACCATTTCCATAAATACAGGGCCTTTCCTATAAAGGCTAGCTAGAGAGTATTTTTTAGTTTTCTTAGGTTTATATTAGTACTCGGACCTACTAATTGCATGGTTGAAATAAAACTAAATACATGCACACACATCTATTATATTAATTTGTGGCACCCCCATCACCATATGGGGTTTTGATTCATTTTTTCAGTATTAATTACTTAACATAATTACCTACGTTTTTGCCCATCTAGTTGTCGTATATTTCATATATAATACAAAATTTGTTATTGCATGCATGTGTACATATACCAAATATTATTTCTATGATATGAAATAATAGTATCCTGCTAAGGAGATTGCTTGAGCTCACTAGATCCCTCAATAATTAAGTGTAGATGAGGGCAGAGTACATGTGTTAGTCACTATAGTTCTTCACTATCCACTTTATGAGGTACTAGCAGTCTCCACCAATTGATAAAGCTTGACTCTTTCATCTAGATAATTTCCTTTATGCTCTAACAATGATTAGCAACCAATCAATCTTGAGTAATTTACCTGGTCTAGAAGGAAGACCCACATATTTGACAAGTAAACAATCAACTTCACATTCAAGTAAAGAGGCACAGCTAAGTCCATACTTCCAATCCAAATCCAATAGAATTAGAGAATATTTGGAATTATTAACAAACAACAATGAAATCTAAAATAAGAGAACCTTGCTATTTCCAAGTGCTGCAAATTAGCTATACAGAACACCAAAGCATCATCATCAAATTTTAAGGGAACTATTTTTTTATTAGCCATATCATTTCTGAAACCATTAGTCAAAGAATTTCTTTGTGCCAATGAGAACACTCCAGAAAACATATCAGCCACTAATACAAATATGAAAGGATATAAAGAATCTTCTTGTTCGAGACCCCTTTTACAAGAAATCTATCATCCTAGTTTACCATTCAAAAGAACTCCACATCATCTTGGTATTAGACAAGAACATTAAATCCAGTTATCCATTTGTCAGATACATATGTTTTGCATAACATCGATCACAAAGTCTTAGTTAACCATATCACATACATTTTCAAAGTAGAATTTTAACAATCCCAGATTCATGATGAATAGAAGATGCAACTTGCTAAGCATTAGCAAAGCAATCCAAATTCGATCTTCCTTTTATAATAGCAAACCACTTTCAGAAAATAACTCATATAGGACACCCTCCAATCTATTGGCCAAAACCTTGTTATAATATCTATGGATTCCATTTGACAAACTTTTAGGTCAGAACTCTCTAACAGAATTTGCATCCTCTGTTTTTGGAATAAGATCAAATTGTAATGAAGTCAACACTTTCAATTTAGTTTTGCCATGGGCCTTTTCCTCCACTAATTCAAAGGTAACTAATTTAAATTCTTCTTGAAAAAGAATTATCTAGGTCAGAATTTGCACCTCTCATTCTTGCATGCTTTCTAGCTAGATCTCTATGTTTGCCTCATAGGAATTCAAATGCTCAAGTTTAGGTGTTGCAAATAGTTTTTACTCATGTACCAAACTTAGTCTCTATAACGATTATAAGTACTTTATGGTGCAAATTAACTCATGTCTCATACTTGTTTTTTAAGAAAATAAGTAGTCCCACGTTTATTGAGTAAACCTCTCTAGGCATATTGCTCTACTCTATTTAAGGAAAAAAGAGGAAAAAAGTATCAGCCAAAAATGGGATTTGTTTTAACATGTAACTCTTGCCACTGAGTCTTTGGATTCATCCTCATTGAAAGATCTCTTGCACATAGTCAATGTATAATCATAAACAACTCTCTCTGATCTAGGCCACGGAATTAAAAGAATAGTCCACAAATTCCAATGAGTGAAACCAAACAAAAATCATCCTTTTGATACAAAAAAAACAAATCTCATGTGGATTTTATTTTTTAGTAAAATTTAAAATTCTCTCATCCCATTTAGGATTAGATGATGCCAATTCAAAATCAGATACTAACTTAACACATTGATGTTTTTCACTTCTTATGAAGACTCCGTCAAAAATCATATCGGATATTGTGAATATGGCAAATATGAATGTTCAATTATAGATGTACACATTTTGTAAGATGGACATGGGCTAGGTCAATGGCAAGTAATCTGAAATAAAATTGACCAAGGATCAAAAAACTTGTCCATCTTCTAAGATTCACGAGTCCGACTTTGGGCTTTGATTACTATTTTATGCGAGTCTTTTATTTTTGGAGAGAAGTTTTAGACTGATCTTTAGCTCAAATGTCAACTCAAGGTAATCATGTAAGTGTCTCTTTGCACACCATGTTCTTTCCTTCTTCCTTTCCTTATGTTGTAATACCATCCAACCAATCCATGATTTATCTTGCCACGAGGACCATAGCTAGTTTCCACAAAATCTGTAGACTTGCAAATAACAATAAGTTTTGGAATATTACAAAAATGTTTAAGAGGCTTAACCCCAAAGACTATTTAGTATGATTAGCATCCCTTCTCATTAAAGTAAGACCTATAACAAAAGAGAAATATTTTTGAATTATATCATTAAAAAAAAAAAAAAAACATGACAAGTAGTTCCTCAAGCTGAACTGATGCTGGCCTGGCACCTCACTATACAACCATCCCTTGTATATGGAACAGATTCTATAAAGTTGCATAAAGTTCACATATAGGAAACATTGCACCTTTAACATTGCTCTTATTAGAGGAAAACAAGTCATATTGATAGCTCTTTGCTGTACCATGGTTCTTCGAATATCCTCACAAGAAATACACCACAGTGATGTGAGTGTTATTCCCAAATGGTTTTATCTCTTCAATAACGATCTAAAGAAAAAATAAAAAAGATAATATGCAATGCACACTAGAGGGAAGAAGTAGGACTGTAAAATGAGTATCTCATGGCACAAATTTATAATACTTAAAACAATTCCAAGCTTTATAGTCATTAACAAAATTTTAAATCATGAAACTTATGTTAAAATCATCTAGCCAAATAAACTAAATGACAAAACTAATGAAAAGATCTCACAAGCAAGCTAGTGTCGAAAGTTAGCTATAGCTTCAACATTCTTTCCACTACCTACCTAGTATAGCAACTCCATTCGAATAAGAGCTAAAAACTTATTTGGCTTCACTCAAAGATCCACTGGCACTGCTTCCGAATCTGTTCCTCTTCCTCAAGAGTGAAGTCATTTTTAATGTGGAAAGTCTTACGGATCTCCTCAACACTCTTCCCTCGGATCATGCTAGCCACTTTTTCGCATGCAAGGTCCAAGAGAGCCTTGATATTGAGATAATTGGCAGCCTGAAATTAACATAAAAAGGTTATCTTAGTTTTTGCCCACATGGTTCAAGAAACATAAAACATCAAATGGAAGAATAATTAGGACGAGATATGCAAAAAAAAAAAAAAAATAGTCCATTATCTGAAGAACATTTCAATTTTTGAAATCTCTATCCACCGACGAGCAATATGTTCATTAATAGTAGACATGCAACTTTTGGTGTTGAAACAAATAGTGAGGTAGTGCTCGAAATACAATTCAGAATACATAATTTCATTCTTTTTTGAGAAAAGAAGGGTCAAACTTTGCAATTTCGTTCTTATGACACTGCAAACTCTATCATATGGGCCAAGGAAAGGAAACCATTCCAAATAAAAAGGAGAAGAAATGGAGACCAACATGTATTTATTAAATCATGCATATCTTAGAAAAAAATTGATGATTAACTTGCTATATGATTATATACAGAAGATCTAAACTATGAAAAAAAACGTATTTAATGCTTCTGAAGAACTATTGATGGTATTGTCCATCACTTTCTCCAAATTATACAAAATTAATAAAGAAGATCTAAAGACCATAATGAAACACTCAGAACCTGACATATGGATTAGCCCCCTTTTCTTTCAGATTATAGAGAACGTACTTATATCAATGAACACGAGACGAGCTAGTTTCATGCATAGATGAGAGCATATAATGTCAAATATCCAACTTTGTAGTATAGTCCTAATATCAAATTTTTGTAGGTTTATTCTCTATTATTTAATGCAGGTTCTATTTAATTTGCTCCAACTCTGTAACGTGATCTTGATATCAAAATTTATCTATAGTCAGTTTGATCATTATCTCCCTTAAGTAGTTCAGGCATATACAATCTAAAGTAGAGATAATCCACTGAATAATTCTTGAATTAAATTTCTTTTATTTCAAGCTCTCTTATCTCTAAAACTATACATAACGATTCTGTTATCATCCCATAATTAACACTTCCGATAACATATCAAACTCTAAGCTTTATGAATCTCAAAGTAAAACATTGAAAGCCATCATCCAAGCCCCATAAAGAAAGGATCCTTGCAGGCAATAAGAGAGAGAGAGAGAGAGAGAGAGAGTAATAGACGAAGGCTGGAGGACCTCACCAAAAGAAGGTCATGGAGGATGGCCTGGTCTACATCAATATACGCATCATCCCATCTCTTGAGCTCCGCATCACCATTATTGCAACATTGGCCGTGTTCGTCGGTGGCGAAGGCATGCTTTCCGCAGTACTCGATCACTTTCGCAAGGATTGTGGAGTTGACGTTAAGGAGAGGGATCGCATCCTCCGCGCAGCCATCGTCGATCATGTTGCTGATCGTCGCCGACTTCCTCGCCGTTGCCTCATCCACTTCGAACTCCTCGCCTTCCAAGCTCCTTAGAACGATCTTTCTCTCTTTTGCTTTCCCGGTCGAAGATGCCATCGCCTTTGCCTTCTCTCTCGACTGGAAAAGAAATTAATAGCTACTTTGAGTCAGAATACAAGCATTAACAGGATTAACTTAAGGCCCATCGTGATAAACAAATTTACCAGAAAAATCTATATTTTTTCTGGTGCAAATATTTTTTAAATAATATTTAGTTTTAAAAACAATTTATTTATATTTTTTATAAATAATTTTAAAATTTGTTAGTCAAGTTTAATACATTATTCTTTTTTTAAAAAAAATTATTAAAACTTATTCATATTTTTTTATAATATTTTTTATAATTCGTAAATATAAATTATATAAATGACAAAGAATAACTAAGTTATTGGGGATATTAGAAATGAGAATAAAGATATTTTAGAAAAATAAAATTTAAGGCTTACTCTACTCCTTGGAATAATTAAATATTTTTTTATCTAATTTTATGAACAAATATTATTTAAAAAATAAATAATTTATTTTTAGAATAATAAAAAATTGAAAAACCCGGACCGATAAAAAAGGTGATCGATTTTTTCGTGATATTTATCGAGACCTCAATGGTGGACTCCTGAGCCGGCCGGGACCGTGACCGGTCCAGCTGGGCCAAGCCCGATCGAGGTCCAGGCAAAAACCCCTTTGCTGGTTCGTCGTCGAGTCCCAGCCGACTCGCCGGCGGCTGGGGCTCCGGCTTTCGGCCAGGGCCTGATGCTGGAGTGGGCTGAGGTCTCGGCGACGAACGCCGGTGGCGTAGGCGGCCGGAAGACCCAAAAAAAATAAAAATAGGGGGAAAAAAAGGGTACGGAACAGGGCATCATTCACAGACGATTTTTGAAGCGATGGTTCAAGGCCTTGGAAAGAAAAAGAACCAAACAGGAGAGAGAGGTCGGAACTTAACTTAGCTCCGACGAGCTTCTCCGGCCTCAAATCCCGGCGGGCACAATGCGAGGAACCAGCTATCTCAAGAGGGAAGAAAAAGGATTGCTCATGGTGGAGTGCCTTGGAGGGGAGAGGTTCCTTTTATAGAGGACTTTCCTGGAGTTCCGCCGAGTCCGGCCTCCCCTAAGCGTCCGTTCCCACCCGGACTCAACGGAGGAGAAGAAGACTCCCACCAGGACTCTACTTCCGTTTTTTTTTTTTTTTTTTTTTTTTTTTTTTTTTTTTTTATACCATGGGGATTTGGCCGATAATGTGATGGGCTGGTGCAGCGGACCGGTCCATCACATAGGCAAGCCCTAGCCATGAGAACCTGGTTATTTTCCTTAATTTAGTCTAAAGTGTGGATGGGGCTTGGGGGTCTTTGTGCTAGAGATGCCACGGTGGCATGAAAGATATGAGAGATAGAAGGAGCTGTATTTTATAGGCTTTATATATGAATTCTGAGATTCATATCCTGCAGAATCCCTGTTATTTGGTAGTTAGTTGATTACTTTAACCTAATTACGGTTCATGTTTTAAATATTATATGATACATATATTGCATATGAAGTCACAATGATTTAGTAAGTAATCGGTAACGTATATGATTAAGTGTTTGCATTATGACTACTGTATGCATGCACCATATATATATATATATATATATAGTTATGATAATTATTTATTCGATTTCAAGATATCTATCGGATCATCGATCAAGACAGAATCATCCATCGGATGTATATATATAGTTATGATAATTATTTATTCGATTTCAAGATATCTATCGGATCATCGATCAAGACAGAATCATCCATCGGATGATTAAAAAGCGATCACAATAACGACTACATCACCGATTAAGTAGGAGACGGTAACTAGACCGCCAGTCGGAAAGGAAATAACTATCACTATCGGTCCATCTAGTGATCGAGCAAGTAGAAGACAATCAAGCAAGCCGCCACACCAATTATCTCTGTTGCCTACATTGAGAGATCACATAATCGGGCCTGACTCATATCCCTATCACGCGTCCCCCAAGTATTACACAGACCCGACTAAGACCTATACTTAGTCGGGTACACTACCAAATCGGAGCCCATCTTTTGGCCAGGCACGATCTTTCTCGATACCGGACAAACCATCCTAATATGCAGGGCCAATGATACCTGAGTAAATGATGATAGTTAATTCCAGCGAATCCCAACTATCCCAGCCATCCCAACAATGATTGTGGCATCGTGGCAAATAAGTTCATGGGAGGCAGTATCTTAATAGAATTATACATCTCAATAAAAAAGATGCCAATAGAAAGGATCCCAGGAGACAAGATCTTAACAACATTTCAGAGCCTGTTATACCAGTTAGAGAATACCACCTCCCTGATAGTATTTTATTATTTCGTGTAACCTTGTTAATAGGTGAGAAAGAATCCCAGCAAGGTACATTTTCATATTATGACTCTTGTGCTTATACAGTTGCCACTTGGGCTCTTAGCTGCATCTATTGCTGTCCACTTCATCCTTCCCTTTTCTGACTTGAGCATCGGAGGGTTCCCTACCAGAAATCCTAGTCTATGGACCATTTTTGCGGCCTCGAGGAAATACTAAGTCTTCGGCCCATGCAAGGGAAAACCCGAAGCTTGGATCACAATCTGTTCCATAAAGGCAACTGTAACCAACGGTTACAATCGACACTCATCATGCCACGATCATGGCGCGCGACTCCTGCAGCCATGCCTCCGATCTGGCCGGAACTGCTCATTGACAACCCACGATCGCCAATCATGGAAGAGATTGGCTCCCCATGATCACTGGAAAAAGAGCGGGCCATAGGCCGGGGGCCTTCTTTTAAATATGGGTAGGAAGGGTAGCTCGAGAGGTACATGAAGAATCTCGCACACATACGCTTGTAATCTCCAAGAGATTTTTCTCTTCCACTCTTTCTTGACACCTTCCCCATTCTGTGGCTGGAATCCGCCACTGACTTAGGCATCGGAGTGTCCTTCGCCGAAACAACTCCGGCAAGGGACCTGTTTTGCAGGTGAACCAGGGAGCGGTCCTGCGACTCAGCGGCTCCGACCGACCGATCCAGGGACTCTACGCCAACAGATTAGCACGCCAGGAAGGGGGGCGGCAGCATTAACGCTTTTTAAGCTCCCTCTCAGACAAGGGGAAGAAAAAAAAAGTTTTTGATGGCAAGAGGAAAAGCTCAAATTGCTTCTACAAGCCGGAGTCGTGCTCCATCTCAAGGGGGTGCACCCCCGGAGGAGAACGATGTTCCACCTCCCACAGTTGTTGTGGGAGCACAGCAGTTTGAAGCTCTTATGAACCAGGTCGCCAACCTAACGGCCATGGTTCAAGAATTTCAAGACAGAGCCTTTCTGGTGGCAAACCCACCGGCTATTTCTAGACATAGTTCTCGATCCCAAAGAGGGAGAGCTCCACGGGAGGATTCCGCACATCCCTCCCCCCGTTCTCGGCCTTCTCCTGAAGGCCGGACTTCGAGATTGCCTAGGTCCACCGATTCCCCACGGAAAGATAAAAGGCCTAGGCAAACCTCCTCCTCCTCCTCCTCTAAAGACTCCACTTCAGTGGACAGAACGCCGAAGCAGACTCCCGATTATGACGGAAGGTTCAGAGCCATCGAGTCAGAGATGGCAAAGGCACGAGAACAGAGAATGCGGGATCAGAGAGATCCCGATGACTTGATTATGGGTGATCTACGTCCACCCTACACCGATCGCATCATAGTCGAGGTTACCCCTCGACACTTCAGGGTCCCCCAGATGGAGCCCTACGATGGCACCACCGACCCCCTCGATCATTTGGGCAGCTTCAAGGCCCATATGATGATCCAAGGAGCTTCGGACATGATATATTGCTTGGCGTTCCCAGCTACCTTGAAGAAGTTCGCTCGGATGTAGTACTCGAGCCTGCGCCCAGGTACCATCGATTCCTTTTCTGAGTTAGAAAAATTGTTTGTTTTGCATTTTAGGACATGCCGCAAGACTCCTCGGAATACAGATACACTGTTCCTCCTTCACCAGAACGAAGGAGAAAGCCTGCGAGACTATATCTCCAGGTTTAATGCAGCAACGCTTGAGATCCCCGATCTCAACGAACATGTGGCCATGTCAGCACTGAAGAAGGGGCTTCGTACCTCCAGGCTTACTTTCTCCCTGGATAAGAAGTTCCCTAAAAGCTATGCTGAGCTCTTGTCAAGGGCTCAGAAATACGCCGATGCTGAAGAGCAGGCGGCGAATCGATGATTGATTGAAGGGAAACCTCCTTCAAAGAAGAAAAATAATTGGGAACAAGGTCCCCAAACCTCCAACAATAACGACGGTAAGTATACAGATCGCCGAAGAAGTCCTCCCCAGCCTAGAGGAATGGAAGGAAGATTCGACTCTTACACCCCCCTCAACCTCCCTCGAGAGAAGATGCTCATGGAGATAGAGAAAGAAAACTATCTCCAACGGTCCCATCCCATGAAGGCCTCCTCTTCCGTAAGGAACAGAAATAAATTCTGCCAATTTCACTAGGACCACGGCTACAATACAGAAGAATGCATCCAACTGAAGGATGCAATTGAGGATCTCATCAAGAGAGGATACCTGGGATGATATATCGATCGCCAAGGCCCCCGGTCGGAAGCAACTATTCTCAGCCACCTCTTGAAGAGGCCGAATTGCCAAATCAAAGGCCTACCAACGGAGGTGTAGGGATGATACACCGACCCACCAACTGGAGAAGGGATGAAGATGAAGCTTCAAAGCGACTCAAGGATAACAACTCCATCCTCTTCTCCGACAACGACCTTGCGGGAGTTCGGCTCCCGCACGATGATCCTTTTGTAATTTCAACCGTAGTGGCCAATTATGATGTACAGCAAATTCTTGTAGATAATGGAAGTTCGACTGATGTCTTGATGTACGATGCATTCTCTAAAATATGTTTGCCTAGACATTAACTGCAAAGATCCCCCATACCGCTCTCTGGTTTCGGGGGCAACCAAGTTTATGCCGAGGGAAAAATAGTGCTGCCTGTAATCCTTGGCACCGAGCCTCGACAAAAGATATTGCCGATCAACTTCACGGTGGTCCAGATCCCCTCAGCATACAACATTATTCTGGGACAGCCTGCCTTGAATAGGTTCCGGACCATGATCTCCTCTCACTATCTCTTGGTGCGCTTCCCCACCAAGAATGGTGTTGGAGAAGTTAGGGGGAACCAGAGAACGGCACGGCAGTGCCTAATGATTAAAGACATGCATTTCAAGGATTCGACTACTCCGGATCAGCTGGATCCGAAAGATGCAACCACAAACCTTGGTAAACCCATGGAGAGGACCATCCAGATACCTTTGAAAGAGGAAGATCCCTCCAGAGTTGTACAGATCAGGAGCCCGCTTGATGAGGAAACCAGAATGGAGTTGATCCATTTTCTCAAGGACAACGCCGATGTCTTCGCCTGGTCGGCTTCGGACATGCCCGGAATTCCTGCCAAGTAATCACTCATCGGCTAGAAATAACCCCCGCGTACAAGCTGGTGCGGCAGAAAAAGAGAAACTTTGCCCCCGAAAGACAGCAAGTTGTAGATGAAGAGGTTAGCAAACTCCTCAAAGCAAGGTTCATCAGAGAGGCCCGCTACCCCGAGTGGCTGGCCAATGTGGTAATGGTGAAGAAAGCTAGCGGCAAGTGGAGGATTTGCATCGACTATACAGACCTCAACAAGGCTTGCCCAAAGGATAGCTTCCCTCTCCCAAAGATTGATCAACTGGTTGACGCTATCGCCGGCCACCAGTTGCTGAGCTTCATGGATGCCTTCTCCGGCTACAATCAAATTAGAATGGATCCACAAGATGAGGAGAAGACGACTTTCATCACTGATAGAGATCTCTACTGTTACAAGATGATGCCGTTCGGCCTCAAGAACGCCGGAGCGATATTTCAGAGACTGATCAACAAGATGTTCGAAAAGCAACTAGGGAGAAATATGGAGGTCTATGTTGACGACATGATCGTCAAGAGCCTCCACCGGAGAGATCATATCCACGACTTGGAGGAATCGTTCGGCGCTCTCCGGTGCTACCATATGAAGCTAAACCCGGCTAAATGTGCCTTTGGGGTCACTTCGGGCAAATTCTTAGGATTCCTTATTACCAGACGAGGGATTGAGGTGAACCCTGAGAAGATTCAAGCTTTGAAGGATATGAGACATCCCTCCTGCAAGAAGGAAGTCCAACAGTTGACAGGGAGGATTGCCTCCCTAAGCAGATTTATCTCTGGGTCAGCCGAGAAGTGCCTTCCATTCTTCAAGGTGCTCCAGCAATCAAAGGGCTTTGAATGGTCCGAAGACTGTCGCGCTGCCTTCGAGGAACTGAAGAAGTATCTGGAGACCTCGCCATTGCTCTCCAAGCCAAAAGAAGGCGAATCCTCTACCTGTACCTCTCTGATTCAGATGAAGCAGTGAGTTCAGTTCTTGTCCGGAAGGAAGAAGATGGGTCCCACAAATCGATTTACTACATCAGCAAGGTCCTGCATGATGCAGAAACACGATATGCAAGGATGCAGAAGCTGATCTACTCTTTAGTGATTGTGGCAAAGTGACTACGGCCATACTTTCAGGCCCACGCTATCGTGGTGCTAACTGATCAACCTCTCAAGGTCGTTCTTCGATCTCCGGATACTTCTGGAAGGATAGCCAAGTGGGCTGTGAAGCTAAGCGAATTTGACATCAGCTTCCAGCCCCGAGCGGCTATGAAGGCCCAGGTGCTCTCCGATTTTTTGGCTGAGTGCACCTGGAAGTCCAAAGACGAAGTCTCTTTGGAAGAAGAAGAAGCCCCGAAAGAAACGAAGTCCGTTTGGGTGCTTCATATGGACAGAGCTTCCAATGCTATCGGATGCAGGGCTGGACTCATGTTGGCCGAACTCGACGGCCATACCATAGAGTATGCACTCCGTTTCTCCTTCCATGCCTCCAATAATCAGGCCGAATATGAGGCCCTACTCGCCGGACTTCGGATCGCCAAAGATCTGGGAGTCCGGCAACTTCGAGCCTTCTTCAATTCTCAAGTGGTTGTGAATCAAGTCAATGGAGAATATGCAGCCAAGGATCCAACCATGGTTCAATATCTGGAGAAGGTACAGGCTTTGTCTTCCCAATTAGAATATTTTGAAATCATCCACGTCCCCAATCAGAGAACTCCCGGATGGATACGCTGTCTCGACTGGCAACTACAGCACCGGAGTCTCTTGGGCGCACCTTTGTTGAACATCTTGAAATCCCAAGTATTATCGAAGAGGCTGCAGAGGTGCACCAGATTGACATTGAGCCAAGCTGGATGGATCCCATCGTCAGGTTCTTGAATGAAGGAAAACTATCGAAAGATAAGGCAGAGGCCAAGAAGATCCGTTGGATGGCGTCTCAATACGTCATCTTAGACGGAACCCTCTACAAGAGATCGTTCTCTCAACCACTGCTAAAATGCCTAGGACCCAACGATGCAGATTATGCTTTGAGAGAGGTCCACGAGAACATATGCGGGAATCACTTGGGAGGCAGATCTCTAGCATATAAGATTATTCGACAGGGGTATTACTGGCCCTCCATCCAGAAGGACTCAGCTGATTTCGTGCGGAAGTGTGACCAATGCTAGAGATATGCCAATGTGCAGAGACAACCTGCGAGTCACCTAACTCAGTTGGCAGCCCCATGGCCTTTTGCCCAGTGGGGGATGGACATTCTTGGCCCATTCCTACCAGCATCAGGGCAAAGGAAGTTTCTCCTAGTGGCCATCGACTATTTCACAAAGTGGATGGAAGCCGAACCATTGGCCCAGATCACAGAAGGCAAGGTAGAAAATTTTATGAAAAATTTCATCATCTTCAGGTTCGGCATCCCACATGTCATCATCACAAACAACAGAAGATAATTCGACAATCCGAAGTTGAAGAACTTCTGTGCTCGGTACCATATCCAGCATCGGCTGACATCCGTTGCTCATCCACAGTCCAACGGAGAAGCCGAAGTCACCAACAGGACCATCCTCCATGATCTGAAGACAAGGTTGAATGCCGCCAAGGAACTTTGGGCCGAAGAGCTGACCTCCATTCTATGGGCATACCGAACTATCCCGAGAACGGCCACCGACGAATCTCTGTTCAACCTGGCCTATGGTACCGAAGTCGTGTTACCTATCGAAGTCTCCCTACAGTCCCTGAGAATCGACAACTATGAAGAGCCTGAGAATTCTGATCGCAGAAGAATTGATCTGGATTTGCTATCAAGCACCAGGCTACAGACCTAGATAAGAATGGCGGCATACCAGCAAAAGGTTGCCAAGTATTACAACTCAAGGGTGAAGGAGCAAACCTTCCGCACAGGGGACATGGTATTGCGAAGAGCAGAAGTGTCTAGGCTAACGGAACAGGGTAAACTCTCCCCTAACTGGAAAGGTCCATATTAAGTCAAAGAAGTTATTTGACCAGGGACATATCGACTCAAGACCCTGGACGGGAAACTCCTATCCCGGCCATGGAATGTACAAAACCTTCGCAAATATTATCAATGAAAGAGTTTCTGAAATTCCTGTATAAAGCTCCTCAAACCTACTCAACTCAGAATGGCTAGTTGCGTTGACTGAATAACAACAGCCTGAATGACCCAATCTGAAGAATCGGTCAACTGCGTAAAGGAGAGTCTGATCCACTTACCTTATCGGTATGCCCGACGAGCGCAATGGATGGTTTAACCAGGCCACCAAAAAGATCAAAGGCGCAGGGATGATTCTCGTGACCTACCCTACGGTGAATCCGAACATACGCCGAGGCGGGCCTGAACAGCCTACCTTAATCATGACAGAAAGTGCACAGGGATGGTGTAAACACCTTCCCTACAGAAAATCCGAACACATGCATAAAAGGACCACTGTTGTCCTCTCTATCAACAACAAACACTCTCAGAACGATCCAATTGACCTCACTTCTTTCCTGTACACCGAAAGTGGCCTACGGAGTCTACATTACAGACAGATCGTGATGCAACACATCACAAAAAGTACATGGAAAGAGGTAACAAAAAAGATCTTTCATTTCTTTCAAATTTTTTATACAAAAAAAAAGAAAGAGAAAAGAAAGAAAGAAACTCTCCTAAAGAGAGAGTGAGAAAAAAGAAAAGAAACTCTCATAAAGAGAGATATATAAAATAAAAAAATAAAAAAAAAGGGAGCAACAGCAGCAGAATCTGGAAAATTTTCAATAACTCCCCGACAGATTTTTTCCGTACCATTGGGGAGAGACCTGGTGGGACGACGAAGGGCCCCCGGGGTTCCCATTCGAACTCGAGTCCGACCCCTCATCGGAGTCAGAATCGAACTCATGGCCGGGGAAGGGAATGGAGGGTTTGATATTATCCAAGCCTTTCAAGTTATAAAACTTGGAGGCTTTCCTTCGGCACTCCCAAAACCCCTGGTGGAAGGAGTCCAGGGCCACCCCGGTGAGCTCGTCCTTGAAGGCGGTAGAAGCTTTGAAGTTTGCGATGGCATCTGACACCTCCCTCTTCGCCTCCTCCGCTGCCGTGGTCACCACCATGACTTAAGCCCAGGCCTCCCTCAACTGAGCCTCTAGAAGGCGGACCTTCTTCTCGAGACGGTCCACTAGAGGCTCCTTCTCTTCACCTCCTGGCCCAGGTGACTCCGAACTTCACTTCCTCTTGGGGTCAATAGCCCTCCTTTTCCCCGCTCGGTGGAGCTCAGAAGTGCTGAACTCATGGTTAATGGAGAGAAGAATTCTACAGAAATGATGGCCTTTGACAGCAGATGGTAGGGTCCTATTTATAGAAACCCTACGCCCACGACCAACTGTAGGGAAGCGTGCTCCACGTCCTTCCTAGACACGTCAGAAAGCACCACGTGTCCGGGCGACGCTTCAAGAACCAGAAAGTCTCTCGGAAGCCATCCCCAGGATAGTAACTACCGTCACTTCGAATCTGGAGAAACCCGCATCGTGTGACGCATCATTAAAGGTCTCTTTTTGGAAAAAAGAGGCTTGGCGGCTCGTAAGGCACAAAAAATTATGACTGTGCAAATTTTGACGTGCCACATGGACAATGATGATCCTAATCAAATCTCCCTAATCACTCATTGGCGGGAAGATGACTTCTGTCCGCCCCAACAGACAAGTTTAACATCCGAAGAAAGATGGCGTTCTTCGGCAATGGAGCTCTGGACCATTCCAGGTTTCGTCCTCATCGATTGAACGGCCTTCGGCCACGACTGCTCAACCAAACATAAAAGAGAATGGTAAAACCAATTCTTATCGACTGAACGGCCTTCGGAGGCTATCGTTCGACTAGGCAAAAGAAGAAATGGTAGAACCGTTTCAGGCTACACATGAGGCACAACAACTCATGTGCAAAAGAACGGAGAATTCATTTCAAAACCTAGAAAAGCTGCCATACAAAATTCATTGGCAATACAAGTAAGAAAGAAGGAAAATACATCCAGAGTGATCCAAGTCACTCAACGTCAGCAGGGGAAGGCTCCACACTATAAGACTGGAGCAACTCGTCAATTTGCTCTGAGAGGACCTCACCAATCTGGGCCGGGACAGGAGAACCTTCAGCTTGGACTCCCCCAGCCAGAGTTACCTCCTGAGCCAGGATCAGAGCTGGGATCACCTCCGGACTTTCGACTGGGATAACAGCCTCCACCTCCGGACATGGCGCCCCCTCGACCTCTACTGCGGCTTCAGCCTCCTCCACTTCTTCTCCTTCCTCTCCAATTATGTTGTAGGAGGGAATGCTAGAAAGGTCGATGTGAGGGAAGGTCTCCTTTACCTTGGAAAGTCCAACGTTGAAGCCGTGTTGGAAGGCATATAATGATGCTTCATCAATCTCCGTCTGAAATTGTGATGACATCTTGAAGTCAGCCACGACACTGTCTATCCGCTTCCTCAAAAATTCAGACTCCCGCCTGGCAGCTTCGAACTCCCTCTTAGTGGCTTCGGATTCCAAGATCACCCCTTCGGCCCTCCTAGAAGCTTCCTCCGCCACGTTGGACAAATTCTCCATCTTCTCTTGATCCTCCCTGGCAGCCTGCTCCAGGGACTCGACTTGCTTCCTGCTCCTCTTCCACCCTCCCTCTTGTCCCGCTATCCTCGAGTTGGCACCCTTCATTTCACCTTTTAGTTCGTGAACTTCATCAGTTACCCGAACGAGGCGGTCCTCCATGGACTGCTTCAGCTCTTCGACGACTTTCCTAGCAGCCCTGGCAGTCTGAAGCTCCTCCTTGAGGCCATGGATAAGGCTGTCCATATTCCCCAGGCCTTCCTCCATGAAGCTGAAGTCATAGACCAGCTACATCAAAAAAGAGGAATCAAGGATCAAATAATTCTCGAGGCAAAGGAGGCGGTGATAGTCATACCTATTGTAGGATGGTGAAGCTAGAATCGGACACTTTGAGAAAGCTCCGATTCCAGAGAATTGCCAGGTTATGAGGCAGTATCGTACCCTTCAACGCCTGCCTGGCTTCGGCCGGGACCAGCAGTCCTCCCATAGATGGAAGCTCCGAGGAGTCCGTCGAACGGCCTTCGACTGAAGAAGTCCCATAGACGAACTCTCCTTCGACTTGCCGTGCTTTACCCCTATCAGCGATGGGGGGGCAAACCAGCGGCACATCCACTCCTTGAGGCGGGCCCCCTGTTGTGTCGATTGGGGAGGCGACCGCTGGTAGAGTTTCGACTGGACAGGGTCTCTCCAGAGCCCCTTCCGTAGCCGCTACATCTTCCCCCGGGGTGTCCCAGGAGGACGAAGTGCTTTGGTCTCCTTCGGGACCATCCCTTCGAGCTTTCTTCCGAGCTGCAGACCTGGTGGAAGGGGCCTATACAACCCTCTTCTCCGAAGTTTGGTGAAGCCAGCTCAAATCGCGCTTCATCCCGCCACTTGCAAGCAAAGGGGCTCACATCAGTCAAATGAGCTACAATAAAACCTGAAGTAGAGGGGCAGAAATTTTCATCGCTATACCTAATGAGGGGAATTTACTAATTCCCGCCCGATGGAGATTCCTCTCCTCCAACAGCTTCCGGATGGGAGCAACTTCAGAGTTAACCAGAAGATCATAATCCGACTGATCGGCCACCAAGACTTTCTTTCCGTCATTGACGGTCAGGCGAGGCTTCTTCCACACAGTGTCGAAGCCCCATGGATCAAAAGACAACACAAGTGCAAAGACGGGTTTCCACCCGTGGATGGCGCTGGGCATGTCCTTGATCACCCTGCGGCCCGATCTGGGGCCAATCACCCACCATCCATTGCTGTGGAAGTCCCTCTTGAGAACAAAAAGGGCCGTGAACAAGTTGGTCCTAGGTTCTATATTGGCAATACTGCACATAACCAGGAACCCACAGATGTTCCTGATGCTGTTTGGGGTCAATTATGCTGGCACCACTTGGTACAAGCGAAAAATCTTAACGAAGAAGGGGTGTAGGGGAAACCGAAGACCAGCCTTCAGGTGATCTTCGTACATAGCTAGGCACCCGGGGGGAGCTTCGTTCACCCACTCCTCGAGCGCGGGGAGGATAAAGGAAAACTCCTCAGAAATGCGGTAGCGTTCCCAAAGAAGGGCTGCATTGCCCTGAGAAACCGAACTAGGGACCGACTCTAGACCTACTATATCTTCGGCCCCCGAGGGCCCAACCTTTTTTTCCTGACTCTCAACGGTCTCTTCCATGACAAGGGAATGAAGCAAGGGAGTGGAGAGAAGTTTCTACCTGAGGAATAGACTGGTAGTCTAGAACAGTTCAAGCAGGGGATGAGACGAGGTCGAAGAAGCTTCCTTGGCTGGACCTTCACCCTTCCCCAAAAGAAAAACAAGGGTCTCTGGAGCCCCGCCGGGGGTTGGATTGACTCAAGGTTATCCTGGGAGGTAACCTACTTGCGACTGACCGCCAGGATAAGACGTACCTTTCATCCAATGGACGGAGGAAGGCCACCGCTACCATCCAAATCCCAACCAAAAGATTGCCTCAACTACCGTGCAACGGGAAAAGGAGAGGTGGCTCTAGGGCCACCCACTTTTCCCTTCCTCTCTAATCCAGGAGTTACAACTGTCCACCATCTGATTCCCGGATCATGATGGACAGTCCCGTCAAGGATTCTGTAATCATCCCCACACCGCCTCTCAGGAGGAAAATGACCACTAATACTCTCACTTCTCGAGGCAAATCTCCGCTTCGAGAACTGAGAGTAGGGAGGCAACTGTTGGGATATCCTGGTTCAAGCTACAAATCGAACTCCGGTTCGACTGGCCGAAGTTCTCTCTCTGGACTACGGACTTCAAACCAAGCCGACTGCAGGCAACCCAAGGCCACGCGTCAGATGACAACACCCGAAGGCCAGTTCTTTAGGTGACGTCTTCAGCCACAACTGAAGACTGAGCTCCTCATCGACTTCCGAAGGCACGTACTTCAGACCCTGCCGTAGACACGAACTCCGGCCTCGGGAAAATACCAAGTCTTCGGTCCATGCAAGAAAAAACCCGAAGCTTGGATCACAATCTGTTCTAGAAAGGCAACTATAATCAACGGTTACAATCGACACTCATCATGCCACGATCATGGCACGCGCGCGACTCTTGCAGCCACACCTCCGATCTGGCCGGAGCTGCTTATTGACAATCCACGATCGCCAATCATGGGAGAGATTGGCTCCCCATGATCACTGAAAAAAGAGCAGGCTGCAGGCCAGGGGCCTTCTTTTAAATATGGGTAAGAAGGGTAGCTCGAGAGGTATGCAAAGAATCTCGCACACATATGCTTGTATTCTCCAAGAGCTTTTTCTCTTCCACTCTTTCTTGACACCTTTCCCATTCTGTGGCTGGAATCCATCACTGACTTAGGCATCGGAGTGTCCTCCGCTGGAACAACTCCGGTAAGGGACCTGTTTTGCAGGTGAACCAGGGAGTGGTCCTGCGACTCAATGGCTCCGATCGGCCAATCCAGGGACTCCACGCCAACACAAAATAAATAGATGAAGAAGGAATTTTCTTTGGAAAGGAAACAACTCATGCTCCAAAGGACACTAGTTGGCGAACTGGTCCATGGTTTGCAAACCAAAGAGATATGGTGGGTTTGTTGTTCTAAACCTCCATTTCTTGGTTGATATAGGGTATGTTGTTGGGTGGGCCAGCTTACACCTTCGAGGTACAGGGGTCTTGGCCCACAGAATATGGATGCCACTATTAAGGTGAGGCTGGTGCCACATCAACGCCCCTTGGGTGATGCTGCGGTGCTCGTCCCCAAGCGAGAGCCTGCTCGATGATAGTACGCTGGGTTGGTACTGCGGTGCTCGGTGGGGGGTCAACTCGTACGCCTCGAGGTTGCTGCGCTACCTGTTTAAGAAAGATAAACCGTCACTTCTAAATAGGAACATTCCTTTTGGATAGTTAGTTGGGACGTCGATCCTATAATTGGTATCAGAGCCTGGAATCCAAAATCGTTGGTATCTAAACTTGGTGCTTTGCAAAGAATCCAACGGTTTTGAGTTAAAAGATCATGGCAGCCCTAGAAGGTACTTGTTTTGCTATAGGACATGCAATTAATAGACCATCATTTTTCAATGGCACAATTATACTTTTTAGAAAACTCGCATGAGCATCTATATTCAATCTATTAGTTATTATTTTTAGAAAGTTATAGTTAATGGTCCTCATATTCCTTCCATTTTGGTTAATGGTATTTCCATTCCAAAGCTCGAAGATGATTGGAATGAATATGACATTAATCAATCTGAAATTAATGTTAAAGCAATGAACTTGCTTTATTGTGCATTGGACTCTAATGATTTTAATAGGATCTCCACATGCACATCGGCGAAGGAGATATGTGACACACTTAAAAAAACTCATGAGGGTACTCTTCATGTGAAAAGTACTAAAATTATTATGCTTGTTCATTCTTTTAAAATATTTAAAATGTTGTATTATGAATCTATATCTGATATGTATACTAGATTTATGACTATTGTTAATGAATTGAAAAGTCTTGGAAAATTCTATACTAATGCCCATTTGGTTAATAAAATTCTTAGGTCTTTGCAAATATCATGGGATCCAAAGGTAACGGTGATCCAAGAAGCTAAAGATATTGATACCTTGCTTTTGGAGGAGCTTATTAGTTCACTTATGATCCATGAGTTGAATTTATGGTACAAAGAAATGGTTGCTGATCAAGAGAAGAAGAAGATAATAGCCCTCAAGACCAAAAAAAACTCAAGGTAATGATGGCAACTTGGAGCGATAGTAAAGATTCTTGTTGACGCCCGGATCGTCGTGGCCCATAGTTGCTGGTTGCGTCAGGTGTTCCGCGTTCGCCCGCGGGAGGGATGCCTCCGGTGCCTCGGGACCTGCAAGAAAGCCAACGTCTGTGACCCAGGCCGGGGATTCCGGTGGGGGCGCTCCGACGGTCAAGTCAGTGGCGATCCAAGAAAACAGATCCTCCTGGTCGAGCCCCTCTGGATGAGCTCCATGCTAGGAGGAGTGGGTAGAGTGTATGAGAGTGTGAGTGTGAGCTGGGAGGTGTGGTGGCCGAGGTGGTCTTGCCCTCCTCTCTGGCCTCTCCCCCTTTTTCTTCCTCTCTTTTTGGTGGTTGTGCTGTTGAAAAAAATAGTTGTCTCCCTCTTTGAAATGGGGTTGTTACCTCCTTTTCGCTTACCCTGGCCAAGTCTTCTACTTTGGCTTGCCTCGGGGTCATCCTGTGCTGTCAGGCTGGTACGACGAGGTATCGTGCCGTAGATAGGACGCCTTCTTGGTTGGATAGTTGGAGAAACTTCGATATGCCTCTGACATTCCTTCTGTTTGCCCTTCCTGGAAGCCTGGCAGGACCTTGACTGTCGTGCCATCGATCTCGGGACTCGTGCTCTTCGGTGGGGTCTTTTCTCCATTTGTACGATAGGTCGGCAGAGGGTATGGTGCCTTAATATGAGCTTCCTTTCTTTCTGGTGTGGGCGATGGCCGTGGACATTTATGGCGACATGGCGGGTACTGCGTACGGTCCTCGGGGGGCCCACCACCGTCTTCGGAGGAGAGGCACGGCTTCTTTGGCAGTTGGTACTTCGATTTGTGCTGAGGGCCGAGCTGGGAAGATGGGGCCCGCTTGCAGCGGACCTGCCTCGTCGTGGCTTGGCTGTGCAGAGGAGGGCCGAGCTCGGTTCCAGGCCAAGGGAGGGCCCATCTTTGACCGAGCTCGGGACGGTAGAGGTGGATGAGGCGCACCCAGCTCAGGGGACCTGGCCTTAATGGGGCGCCACATGGCAGAGGAGGCTTGAGCTCAACTCCGGACCACGAGGCTCGACCTCGGGCTTGGAAGGTCTGCCTCTGGTGGGACTTGAGCTCGGCTCTGACCTAGGCATCCGACTTGGCGGCGACCGACCTGGCGGAGGACGGAGCCCGGCTTTGACGGGCAGCCCTGTTGACCTCGAGAAGCTCAGCCCGGCAAAGGGGCCGATAGTGGGAATCCAGTATGGCATCCAATGAGGGCTCCACGTCAGGCTCCTTACTCCATGTCAGCGATCCGGTCACATCATTTGCCCCCCACTCCCGAGGCCTGTTGTCAGGCGGTGCTCGGGTCGAAGGGAGTAGCTGCAGTGCTGACATGGAAAGGTGGAAAAATCTAGTGCAATAATTATCGATATCGGTGGCACCTCGCTCGGCAGTCCTTCGCACCTATGCGGGGGCGCCGCGTGGCCACGTCTTGGAAGCAATTATGGCGGGCACGGAAGTTGGAGCGACCGCGGTCGGAGGGGGTGCTAGCCCCGTTGATTAGCAACACGTGGCGAGGCTTTTAGGGAAGCCGTAACGGTACGGTCGGGCGCAGGTTATCTCGAATGGAGGGGTAAGTCTTTTCAAAGTTTACCTCTTTCGAACCCTTCGCGCTCGGCGTAGTACAGCAGTCTTCTTCTTCCTCCACTCCGGTCATCATTATCCGCTTAGGATCTTAGCAGGTTAGCCCTCTCTTTTTCCTCCTTCCTTGTCGATTAGGGGTTGCCGTAGGTCCTCCTTCGTCGTCTTTTCCTTTTTTTCTCCTCTTCTTCCATGGATCGCTTCGGTCTAAACTTCCGCCCTTCGTGCCAAGTCGAGGCTGGACCTTCCCGGCCAAGGACTCCTTCTTCCTCTGAAGAGGAAATAGAGGCGGCGCGGTATGAATTTAGTAGGAGGCCCTCTCAAGGTCCTTTGGCCATCAGGGAACCCAGGTCTTCTCCTTCTCCCCGCTTGGCTCTTGCTCCTGCTCCTGCTTCTACTTCTGCTTCTGCTTCTACTTCTACTTCTGCTTCCCTTCCTGAGCCTGAACTTTTTCGGTCAACGGGTCCCGGAGGGATCACTTCGGTGATTACCACTGAAGACCTCGTGTCTATCCGGGAAGCTTATGGTGTCCCTGAGTCCATCCCGCTTTCCATCCCTCGTCCCGGGGAGCGGATTACCTCCAGTGGCCCTCGGCGGATCGCCTTCTATGAGGAGACCTTCGCCAGGGGCCTTCGGTTTCCTGTCCATCCCTTCTTCCTTTCTTTCTTGGCCAACTATCGACTTGTTCTTGCCCAGTTGGTCCCCAACGCCATCAGGATGATATTTTGCTTCATCGTTCTGTGCCACTTCTACGGGATTGTTGCCCATTTTTCCTTGTTCAGGGCCTTCTTCACCCTGAAACGTCACCCTACCGAGGATGGGTGGTGGTCCCTTTTTCCCGCCCTCGAGGCATCAGATTTGTACTCCCCTCTTCCATCAAAGGATGGAAGAGTAGGTTCTTTTTTGCCTCAGTAGAGGGGATCAATTGGGTTTGGAGCGACCCAGATCGATCTCCGAATAAGAACTCCTCGGTCGAAGCTACCGACCTCGACATGTATGACCTGCTTAGATCGGCCGAGATCCTATCACCGGAGGTCTTGTTGTTGGAGTAGAATCTTCGCAAGGCCGGGGTCAGCTCGGTGTGGGAGTCGGGTGAGTTTGACTTGACCACCCCCCTCTCGTTTCTGATTTATTTTTCTTTCTCTTTTTTCTTCTTCTTGTTTTTTTTTGACTCAGGGCTGACCTTGTCTCTTGTGGTGCAGATATGAAGTTCTCGATGGACGAGCTGCTGTCCTTCTTCGAAGAGCGAGAGCAAGCTGCCGAGGCCGGCGAGCCCGCTCCGAAGCGGGCTCGCGTTGATGAAGGCCCGCTGCCGGTGCAAGCCACGGTAGATGCATCGGTCGCCAAGCAGAGGTGGAAGAGGGTGGTCGAGCCTGTCCAGACGTCCTCGGGGCAGCGGGATCAGGGTCCCATGCTAGAGCCCGAGGTGGTCACCACGGCCAGGTCGGCGACCGCCGCCGCCAGGCCGGAGGTCCCTCCCCCTGAAGTCATTATGCTCGAGGAGGAAGGGGGTTTGAGGGAAGCGAGGCCGGAGCCCCCGCCATAGCCCGAGGTGGCGCCGAGCTCGTAGCTGGCCATGAAGATGCCCTCCGCTGCCGAAGGGTCTGAGTAGGCAGGGACGAGAGACAGAGACTACTGGAGGGTCCCATTTAGGTTGGGGCCAAACGTCTCTCTGGTGAAGGACCCCAACCTCGCAGAGTGAATGATGGACTTCTCCATCCAGTCCTGCGATAAGCGAGATGGAAGCAGGAGGCTTTTGGGTGATGCCATCGGCTCGACGTTCGCCAACCTCTACGCCGTAAGTCCTTCGCTTGCCTTTGCTTTCCTAGATCGCTTCTTTTTCTTTTTACCTGACAGCTGACACCCCTTCTTCGATGCAGCAAGGCAGAGAGCTTCTCCTCATTCGGGACTTCTATCAAAATCAGGCCAAAGGGAAGAAGGAGCGGCTGACTGAGCTCGAATCTCTGCGGGCTGAGGCGAGAGAGAAGAGCAAGGACGCCCAGGAGGCCAACCTCAGAATCAAGAGCCTCACGGTCGAGGCTGCTGATGCTGTCAGTATGAAGAAGGAGCTCGAAAGCAAGCTCGAATCAAAAAGGGCGCGGTTGAAGGAGCTCCGGGCCGAGTCAGAGAGGAAGGTGGTGGCCGCGGAGAAGAGGGCCGCTGAGGCCAAGGGGAGGGCCGCTGAGGCCGAGAAGAAGGCCGCTACTGCCAGCAATGCTGTCGAGGTCGCCGAGAAGGGAATGGCAACGGCGATCCACCAGGCCAAGCGCGTCGAAGGCTTGGTGGCCGAAGCGAGGAGCAAAGTGGAGGGCACGAGGAGGGACGTTGCGGGTGCGGTGTCCGCCTTCAATGCCTCCCGGCATACCTTAAGGACTTTAAAGAGGCATCGACGGACTCCTTCGCGAAGGGGTATTCGTACTGCGTCTCCCAGTTGCAGGGGATGTTATCCGAGGAGCGGCTGGCCATGCTCCGAGCTCCTGGGAAGAAGGCCCCGGCCCCGACGGTGCTGCAGCAGAGAAGGAGGCCGCTCAGGCCGGACCTCTCAAGGAGGTGGGTTCGTCGGTGCCTGGGCACACCGAGCCGATGTCGGTGGCTGAGCCAGGGCCGCAGGTTGAGGGGACCGGGCCGCCTCCGGCGGCAACAGCGATCGAGCCGACCCCTTCAATGGGGGCCGCACCTGAAATCGCTCTAGCTACAGAGGCAGAGGAGGGAGAGGTTGTTGCTGCATGGCGTCCGTGGAAGGAGTAGGCACAGTAGAATGGGCTCCCACTTTGCAGGGTTTCCTTTTTCTTTTTTGTCATGTTTTTTCTTTCTTTTGGACCAGGCCGTCCGGCATGTTGGGGCCCGGGAGGTAATGTAATGCTTTTCCAATGTAATGAAAAATCCTTTTGGTCAGCAACTTCTCCACTCCTCCTTATGTGAATGTTGTTGTCCTTGTTTTTTTTTTTTTTTTTTTTTAAGAAGGGTGCTTCATCTTGAAAAGGGCTCGAATCTCGCGTTCAGACTCGAGGACAGGTCGAGCGGAGGGCTGATCTCCAAGCTCATGGGCTTCAAAGCTGGGCTCGGAAGCATTCTCCTTGTAAAGGCTCGAGTCTCGCGTTCGAACTCGAGGACAGGTCGAGCGGAGAGCTGATCTCCGGGCTCGAGGGCTTCGGAGCTGGGCTCGAAAGTGCTCATCTTGTGAAGGCTCGAGTCTCGCATTCGAACTCGAGGACGGGTCAAGCGGAGAGCTGATCTCCGGGCTCGAGGGCTTTGGAGCTGGGCTCGGAAGCACTCATCTTGTGAAGGCTCGAGTCTCGCATTCGGACTCGAGGACGGGTCAAGCGGAGAGCTGATCTCCAAGCTCGAGGGCTTCATAGTTGGGCTCGGAAGTGCTCATCTTGTGAAGGCTCGAGTCTTGCATTCGGACTCGAGGACGAGTCGAGCGGAGAGCCGATCTCCGGGCTTGAGGGCTTCGGAGCTGGGCTCGGAAGCGCTCATCTTGTGAAGGCTCGAGTCTCACGTTCGGACTCGAGGATGGGTCGAGCGGAGAGCTAACCTCCGGGCTCGAGGGCTTCGGAGCTGGGCTTGGAAGCGCTCATCTTGTGAAGGCTCGAGTCTAGCATTCGGACTCGAGGACGGGTCGAGCGGAGAGCTGATCTCTGGGCTTGAGGGCTTCGGAGCTGGGCTCGGAAGCACTCATCTTGTGAAGGCTCGAGTCTCGCGTTCGGACTCTAGGACAGGTCGAGCGGAGAGCTGATCTCCGGGCTCGAGGGCTTCGGAACTGGGCTCGAAGACGTTTGAGATTGAGAGTTGCTTGGTGGTCTCTTGGCATCCTGGAGCTGGGCTCGAAGATGTTTGAGATTGAGAGCTGCTTGGTTCAAAGGTTCCCTTGACCGGAGGTCTGAGCTCTGGTCTTGGGTTGGTATCCTGGAGCTGGGCTCGGGGATGTTGATGATGGCGATCTACATAGCTCGGAGGTGCCCGTGGTCGGAGATCTGAGCTCCGGTCTTGAGCAGGCATCCTGGAGCTGGGCTCGAGGACGTTGAGTGCCTGGGGCCTTCCCAGGTCCTTTGCCGGGGAGATGGGATCGTCGGTGTCGGAGGGTCATCCGGTCTTTGATGCCGGGAGCTAGGTTCGTCGATGCCTTGGGGCTTCCCAGGTCTTCGTGCTGGAGGACTTTTCTCCAGGCTTTGTTGTCGAGGAGCTAGGCTCGTCGGTGCCTGGGGGCTTCCCAGGTCTTCATGCCGGAGGACTTTTCTCCGAGCTTTGTTGCCGAGGAGCTAGGCTCACCGGTGCCTGGGGGTTTCCCAGGTCTTTATGCCGGAGGACTCTTCTCTGGGCTTCGATGCCGAGGAGCTAGGCTCGCGGCTGACTTGTTGGAGAGCTAGGCTCGAAGACGATGATAGCTGAGGAGACTCCCTTGGTCGGAGATCTGAGCTCCGGTATTGGGTTAGCATCCTGGAGCTGGGCTCGGGAACTTCGATGACTTGAGATGGTGCCTTGGAGCTGGGCTCGAAGACGCATCAGTTTGGTTGCCAAGGAGCTGAGCTCGAGGCTTAAGTGCCTGGGAGCTTCCCAAGTCCTTTGCCGGGGAGTTGGGCTCATCGGTGCTGGAGGGTCATCCGGTCTTTGATGCCGGGGAGCTGGGCTCGCCAGTGCCGGAGGGTCATCCGATCTTTGATGCCGGAGGGTCATCCGATCTTTGATGCCAGGGAGCTAGGCTCGCCGGTGCCTGGGGGCTTCCCAGGTCTTCGTGTCGGAGGACTTTTCTCTGGGCTTTGTTGCCGAGGAGCTAGGCTCGTCGGTGCCTGGGGGCTTCCCAAGTCTTCGTGCTAGAGGACTTTTCTCCGGGCTTTGTTGCTGAGGAGCTAGGCTCGCTGGTGCCTGGGGGTTTCCCAGGTCTTTGTGCCAGAGAACTCTTCTCTGGGCTTTGGTGCCGAGGAGCTAGGCTCGCGGCTGACTTGTTGGAGAGCTGGGCTCGAAGACGATGATAGCTGAGGAGATTTCCTTTGCCGGAGATCTGAGCTCCGATCTTGGGTTAGCATCCTGGAGCTGGGCTCGGGGACTTCGATGACTTGAGATGGCGCCTTGGAGCTAGGCTAGAAGACGATGATAGCTGAGGAGATTCCCTTGGCTAGATATCTGAGCTCCGGTCTTGGGTTAGCATCCTGGAATTGGGCTCGGGGACTTCGATGACTTGAGATGGCACCTTGGAGCTGGGCTCGAAGACGCGTCAATTTGGTTGCCGAGGAGCTGGGCTCGAGGCTTAAGTGCCTGGGGGCTTCCTAGGTCCTTTGCCGGGGAGTTGGGCTCGCCGGTGTCGGAGGGTCATCCGGTCTTTGATGCCGGGGAGCTGGGCTTGCCGGTGCCGGAGGGTCATCCGGTCTTTGATGCCGGAGGGTCATCTGATCTTTGATGCCGGGGAGCTAGGCTCGCTGATGCCTGGGGGCTTCCCAGGTCTTCGTGCCGGAGGACTTTTCTCTGGGCTTTGGTGCCGAGGAGCTGGGCTTGCGGCTTGTGTGCCTGAGGGCTTCCAAGGTCTTCGTGCTGGAGGAATTTTCTCCCGGCTTTGGTACCAAGGAGTTGGGCTCGTGGCTTGCGTGCCTGGGGGCTTCCCAGGTCTTCGTGCCGGAGGACTTCTCTCCGGGCTTTGGTGCCGAGGAGCTGGGCTCGTGGCTTGCGTGCCTGGAGGCTTCCCAGGTCTTCGTGCCAGAGGACTTCTCTCCGGGCTTTGGTACCGAGGAGCTAGGCTCACGGCTTGTGTTTCCTGCAAGATAGATAAATCGTGTTGCAGAAAGGAATCTTTATTTCTCATGGAGGGAATACTTACATTACTGATAGTATCTCCTCAAATTACAGAAATTCCAGGTCCGGGAGAACCTGGCACCATCCAAGTCTTCTAGGTAGTAGGCCCCCTGCGACAGGGCCTCGGCCACTTTGTAAGGGCCCTCCCAATTAGGGAAGAGTTTGCCACACTCCCGAGGCTGGGACGCTTCTGCCCGGCGCAGCACCAGGTCGCCAGGTCAGCAAGCCTTCTACTTCACCCATGCATTGTAATATCGGGCGACTCATTGCCGATAGGCTGCCATCCGGCGCCGGGCTTTGTCTCTTGTCTCTTCAAGGAGATCGAGGTTGAGTAGGAGACGTGCCGAATTATGGGCCTCGTCGTACTGTTGCACCCGGAGTGTGGGCACGCTGAGCTCGACTGGGATCATTGCTTCAGATCCAAAGACAAGGTTGAAGGGGGTTTCGCCCGTTGCCGTTCTGGGCATTGTGTGGTAGGCCCACAGGACACTGGGAAGTTCTTCTACCCACCTGCCCTTCGCTTGATCCAACCTGGTGCAGAGTCCTTGGAGAATGGTTCGGTTTGTCACCTCTGCTTCACCGTTGGTCTGGGGATGAGCAACCGAGATGAAGCGGTGCTGGATCCCGTGCTCGGCACAGAATCCTTTGAATTCCTAGTTGTCGAATTGTCGCCCATTGTCGGTGATGACGTAATTGGGGCGTCCGAAGCGGCAGATGATGGACTTCCAAAAGAATTGCCAGACATTGGCTTTTGTGATCCGAGCTAGAGGCTCTACTTTGACCCATTTGGTGAAGTAGTCGATCGCTACTAGTAGGAACTTCAGCTGTCCGGGTGCGGTGGGGAACGGTCCCAGGATGTCCATCCCCCATTATGCGAAAGGCCAAGGAGACAACAGCTGGGAGATCGATGCAGCCGGTAGGCGCTGAATGTTGGAATGGCACTAACACTTGTCACACTTCTTGATGAAGTCGATGGCATCCTCCCTCATCATTTCCCTAAAGTATCCCTGGCGAAGGGCCTTGTATGCCAGAGTCCTCCCTCCTACATGATTCCCACAGAAACCCTCGTGTATCTCCTGGAGCACGAAGGCTGCCTCTGTGGGCCTGAGGCACTTCAGGAGGGGGTAGGAATAAGATCGGCGATAGAGCTGGCTGTCCATCAAGACGAAGTGGGTGGCCTTCCTTCTGATGAGGCCAGCTTCCTTGTGGTCTTCCGGCAGTAGGCCGTCCTGGATGTACTTGACATATTTGTCCATCCAGCTCGACTCGGGAGCTACTTGTTGCACCTCCTCGGGGCTTTCGTAGCTTGGATTCTCGAGATACTCGAAGTAGGCATGCCCCAGGGATGAGTTCGGCAGGGTTGCAAGCCTCGACAGTGCATCCGCACGGGCGTTTTCTCCACGGGGGATGTGGGAAACGCAGAAATAGCGAAAGCCTACCGTGCTCGAACGGACCTTCTCCAGGTACTTCATCATCTGGGGATCTCGAGCCTCGTACTCTCCAGAGACTTGTCCAGCAACCAGTTGGGAGTTGGTGAAGACCTTGAGGTTCTGTACGCCCAGCTCACGGGACACCTTCAGGTCCACAAGGAGTGCCTCATACTCCGCCTGGTTGTTTGTAGCGGGGAACTTGAAGCGAAGTGCACACTCTGTCACCACTCCATCGGAATTGGCGAGGATGAGGCCTGCTCCGCTCCCGCAAGAATTGGAGGCTCCGTCCACGTGAAGGACCCAAGGGTCCCTAGGTGGGCCGGGCTCAGCTTGGCTCTCCGGAACCATTCGCTCTGGTTCCTCGGGAAGCCCTGTACACTCGACCATGAAGTCAGCTAGGACTTGGGCCTTCTGCGATGACCTCGATCGGTATGCGATGTCGTACTCACTCAGCGTTAGGGACCACTTGGCCAACCTTCCGGAAGTCTCGGGGTGGCTCAGCGTGGTCCTCAGCGACTGATCAATCACAACCATGATGGGATGCACTTGAAAATAGGGCCGAGGCACTTAGCAGACATAATTAGTGCAAAAATGAGTTTTTTGGAGCGGGTATACCTGATCTCCATGTCATGGAGTGTTTTGCTGGTGTAGAACACCGGCTTCTGGGATCCGTCTTGGTCTGTACGGACAAGGACCAAGCTGACGGCCCCTGGTGTGGCCGCCAGATAGAGCAAAAGCTCTTCTCCTTCTTCAGGTCTGGACAGCAAAGGTGGGGAGGTCAGGAACTCCTTCAGCTCTTCAAAGGCTGCTTTGGACTCCTCGGTCCAGGTGAAGTCATGCATCTTGCGCAACGCTTTGAAGAAAGGGAGGCAGTGGTCAGCCGACCTCAAGATGAACCGGCTTAGGGCTACAACTCTCCCCGTCAGGCGCTGGACCTGCTTCTTGGATGTTGGATGCTCCATGTCAAGGATTTCCTGGACCTTCTCTGGATTTGCCTCGATGCCTCTTTGGGTGACCATGAGCCAAGGAATTTCCCGGCCGCCACCCCAAAGGTGCACTTCGCTGGGTTGAGCTTCATCTAGTGCTTCCGGAGACTGTGAAAGGCTTCAACGAGGTCAGCGATGTGGTCCGAGCTCGGTTTGCTCATGACTAGCATGTCATCCACGTACACTTGCACATTCCTGCCAATCTGGTTCTTGAAGACTTTGTTGACGAGACGTTGGTACGTGGCCCCAGCATTCTTTAGGCCAAAGGGCATCACCCTGTAGCAGTATATCCCTTGGTTAGTGATGAAGGCGGTGTACTCCTCGTCCTCTGGGTGCATCCGGATCTGATTGTACCCGAAAAATTCATCCATAAAGGAGAGCAGCCTATGCCCTGAGGTGGCATCCACCAATTGGTCTATCCTCGGGAGAGGGAAACTATCCTTCGGGCATGCCTTGTTGAGGTCGATGTAGTCTATACAGATTCTCCACTTGCCATTATTCTTCTTCACCATTATCACATTCGCCAGCCAGCTCGGATACTGTACTTCTCGGACAAAGTCGGTGGTGAGGAGTTTCTCAACTTCCTCGTTGATGGCTGCTTGCCTTTCTGGGACGAAGCTTCTCTTCTTCTGTCGAACTGGTCTGTACCTCGGATCAACATTGAGTTTGTGGGTGATGACTTCAGGGGGAATACCTAGCATGTCGATTGCCGTCCAGGCGAACACGTCCGCATTCGCCCTCAAGAATTCCAACAGTGGAGCTTTCTCCTCCTCGGGCAACTGGGCTCCGATCTGCACGGTCTTCGTCTGGTCGATCCCGAGCTGGTAAGGAAGCATGCGCTCGGCCGGGCCTCCTCTGGGGTCCTGAACCCTCTGGTCGAGCTCGTCCACCTTGGAGTCCTCCTCGGGCACCTGGGCCCCGGGGAGTGTCTGAAAGCAGTGTTGCACTGGCTGAGGCGTTCCCCTCATCTCCCCCACACCGCTAGGGGTTGGGAATTGCACAAGCAGTCTTTTGGTGGAGATGACGGCGTCGAGGAGGTTGAGCCCAGGTCGGCCCAAGATTACGTTGTAAGGCAAAGGAAGCCTGACAACCGTGAACGTTATCATGATGGTGCTCTACCGAGGTGGGGTCTCGGCAGTAACTGGGAGAGTGATTTCTCCCTCCACCCTTACGGAATCTCCCATGAAACCAACAAGGAAGGTATATACAGGCTTGAATTGAGTAGGGAGAGATTCATCCGGGAGAAAGCATCATAGAAAAGTACATCCGTAAAGCTTCCACTATCTACCATGATGCACTTTATAGGATGCTTTGTGATCGTCATCTCGATGACCACAGCATCATTGTTTATATTTTTCTTCCCATTTTGCCCTTCCCTCATGAAGGGGAGTACATTCTCAGAGTTTCTTGGCCCCCGGGTCCTCTTGGATGCGCACTCAGCTTCCTAGGAGATCATGCCCACCGGCTTCTCGGTGGGGCGGTTGTCGATGGCTAGAGTTGGCGGGAGAGCAATAAGCACCTGGGACTCTGGTCGAGTCCTGCCCCCCACATACTTTCCGAGGTAGCCTCTCTTGATGAGCTCTTCGATCTCCCACTTGAGATTGTGGCATTCCTCGGTGTCATGGCCGTGGTCACGGTGGAAGCGGCAGTACTTCGTCTTATCCCGGGTGAAGGATGGCTTCAACGGTGCAGGATGCCTCAGATAGGTCTCACCCTCGATCTCCATGAGGATCTTCATTCTAGGAGCGAGAAGGGGAGTGAAGTTACCCGGAGGGACGAGAGTGTTCCTTGGCCTTGGTACTGGTCAGGAGCTCTGAGCTGGTGGTCCTGGCCTCCGCGCGCCAGGCACCTCGGCGGGTGCCGGCCCCCTTAGTGGCTTCCCGTCGAGCTCCTGCCTTGTACGATCCGCCTCCTCGGTGCAGATGTACTTCTGGGCCCGGAAGAGCAGCTCGACGTAGGTCTTCAGGGGCTTCTTGTCAAGCAAGTAGGTCAGGCAGGAAGTCCTGAGCCCTCGCTTTAGAGCCAGCATTGCAACCGGCTCCTCCAGGCTATAGATCTCCAAGGCAGCAGCTTTGAAGCAGGCCATGTAGTCCCGCAGCGGCTCACGGTCCTGCTGCTTGATGGAGAAAAGGTTGTCTGCTTCACGTGGCACCTTCCGACATGCATCAAAATGGGCCAAGAACTTCTGCCCCAGCTGGGTAAAAGAATTGATGCTTTCCGGCTCGAGATGGGTGAACCATACTCAAGCAGCCTTCCGAAGGGTAGCAGGAAAGGCGACGCACAAGAGAGCGTCAGTAGCCCCTGGACCCTCATAAGGGCCTGGTAACTTTCCAGGTGGTCCAGGGGGTCGGTGGTCCCATCGTAAGGATCCACCTGCAGCATGCGGAATCGGCGAGGAATTGGCTCCGCCTGGATCTCCTAGGAGAATGGGGGGCGGGCATCATAGCCCGTTGGCGAACCGACGAGCAAACTTCGCCAGCTTGCGATCATGCTTTTCCAGGTGCTTCTCCGTCATGCGCCTGATGGCTTTGTCTGTGGACCCCTCCGCTGAGGGGGGCGGTGAAGGCGACGCAGACGCGCGGCACCCACGGCAAGGAGCTTTGCCCTTCTGACCTTTGCGGGGTTTAGGTGCCCCCCATTCAAGGTGCAGTGAGCAACTTTCTTCGTCAGTAGAGCTGGCCCGCCATCGCTTCATCGGGGCTTGGTGGGTACCCGGAGGGTCTGTAATAGCCTGCGGCTGTGAAGGCCTTCCATGGAAGGAACGTAGGCTGTCGTAGGGTGTTGCAGCATGGGCCGCGGGGGTCTCTGGCTGCTGGTGGGTAGCCAGGGACCGATGCTGATGCTGGAGCTAGTGCACTGCTCCAGTGAGAGTATGCATCTGCTGGGCAAGTGCGGTCAGCTGGGCCTCCAGTGGGGGCGGTTGAACCGGGGCAGGTGGCTCTGTCTCCGGGCTGTGCAAGTTCTCGTGAGAGAGGGATACCTCCACACGGCTGGGAGAAGCTCCCCTTGCTTGAGTGGTCACCATCCTCCCAATGGATTGTCTGAACAGGGCCTAAACTGGATCAAGTGTCGTTCGGACCCCCCTTCCTGGCATGCCAATTTGTTGCCACCTGGATCATCGTGGCTCGTAGCTGCTGGTTGCGTCGGGTGTTCCGCATCCGCCCGTAGGGGGGATGCCTCCGGTGCCTCGGGACCTGCAAGAAAGCCAACGTCAGTGACCCGGGTTGGGATTCGGCGGGGGCGCTCCGACGGTCAAGTCAGTGGCGATCCAGGGGAACAGATCCTCCTGGTCGAGCCCCTCTGGATGAGCTCCATGCTAGGAGGAGTGGGTAGAGTGTATGAGAGTGTGAGTGTGAGCTGGGAGGTGTGGTTGCCGAGGTGGTCTTGCCCTCCTCTCTGGCCTCTTCCCCTTTTTCTTCCTCTCTTTTGGTGGTGGTGCCGTTGAAAAAAATAATTGTCTCCCTCTTTGAAATGGGGTTGTTACATTCTTTTAACTTACTCTGGTCGAGTCTTCTACTTTGGCTTGCCTCGGGGTTCTCCCGTGCTGTCAGGCTGGCACGACGAGGTATCGTGCCATAGACGGGATGCCTTCTTGATTGGGTAGTTGGAGAAGCTTCGATATGCCTCTGACATTCCTTCTGTTTGCCCTTCCTGGAAGCCTGGCAGGACCTCGACTGTCTTGCCGCCGATCTCGAGACTCGCGCTCTTCGGTGGGATCTTTTCTTCGTTTGTATGGCAGGTCGGCAGAGGGTATGGTGCCTTGATGTGAGCTTCCTTTCTTTCTGGTGTGGGCAATGGCCATGGGCATTTATGGCGACGTGGCGGGTGCTGCTATACAGTCCTCAGGGGGCCCGCCACTGTCTTCGAAGGAGAGGCACGGCTTCTTTGGCGGTTGGTACTTCGATTTGTGCTGAGGACCGAGCTGGGAAGATGGGGCTCGCTTGCAGCGGACCTGCCTCGTCGCGGCTCGGCTGTGCGGAGGAGGGCCGAGCTTGGTTCCAAGCCAAGGGAGGGCCCATCTTTGACCGAGCTTGGGCCGGCAGAGGTGAATGAGGCGCGCCCACCTCAGGGGACCTGGCCTTGAAGGGGTGCCACATGGTGGAGGAGGCTTGAGCTCAACTCCATACCACGGGGCCCGACCTCGGGCTCGGAAGGTCTGCCTCTGGTGGGACTTGAGCTCGGCTCTGACCTAGGCGTCCGACTTGGCGGGGACCGACTTGGCGGAGGACGGAGTCCGACTTCGACGGGCGACCCCGTTGACCTCGGGAAGCTCAGCCCGACGAAGGGGTCGATAGTGGGAATCCAGCGTGGCATCCAATGAGGGCTCCATGTCAGCGATAAGGTTACATCAATTCTAGTTCGGAGGAAGAACAAGAAGTTGCCAATCTTTGCTTCATGGTAAATGAGAAAGAGGTATATTCTGAAAATGAATATGAGTTTATCTTTGATGAATTATATGATGCATTTAATGATCTTGTGTATGAATATAAATTGCTAAAAAATGAGCACAAAAAATTAAAAAGACATGTAGATTCTCTTTCTCTTGAGAACACCAATCTTGTCAATAAAAATCATAATTTAAATATAAAGATTGATGTTTTAGAAAATGACAAGAATAATATTTCTAAAGAAAAAGAAATTTTAGAAAATAAAAATTTTGATTTGAAAGAGTTATGCAATAAGTTTTCAAATGAGAAAAATATTTATTAAATAAAATAGAAATTCTAAGAAGATCCATGATTTTTGTATAAAATGATGAGCTTTTAAGGAAAAACAAAAATCTTGAGTTGAAAAACAAAAATTTCTTTGTTGCTACTTCTTCCAATATTGCATGCTTTAAATATGAAAAATTTGGACTTAATGCATATCCTTGTAGATTAAGAAAAATTTGGATTCCAAAAAGAACCATATTTACTAACTCTAAAGGATCCAAGAAAGTTTGGATACCAAAATTGTCTACTTAGTGTGTTTTATAAGAATGTCTTGTAGCCCAACAAGAAGAAAGAAAAATAATTGAATAATGGCTATACAAGACAATACAAATAGTGGACAAGCTATATTTTGGACTAAATGGTAAAGGAAGGATTATACATATTGATAAATTCTAAGCATTTCCTTCTATAATTAAAAATATAGTTGAATATTTGCTATAAATGTTACATCAATTACTTTAAAATTATTTTAAATATTTAATTAGAATCAAGTTTAGACTTATAGTCATTGGTTATGATTATGAACTTTTTGATGTTGATGAATTTCATGCTATCATGATTAAACTTGTGATTACAAGACCTTCACTTGATTTTGATTAATGTATCTTAAATTACTTCATGAAAAATATTTTTAAAGTTGCATATTGCTTTGAAAATTAGTTCAATTGATTAATTAGAATCAAGTTTAGACTAATAGTCATTTATTGTGATAATAAACTTTTTGATGTTGATGGATTTTATGCTCTCATGATTAAACTTGTGATTATTAGTCTTTCATTGGATTTTGATTAACATAGTTTTAAACTATTTCAAGTGAAATATTATGATTTATGTATTTTCATTTTTGGCATCTATGCTTAAGCTAGAAATCATTTAAGAACAAGGATAGAACTGGTAGTTAAGGGTTAAATTTAAGAAGAAGGTATTCATATTGATAAATTCTTGCTCCAGTAGCTAGACTTGCTATTAAATTACTTCTAGTATTTGTATGGATATCAAATCATTTCAAATGGATTTGAAATCATGTTAAAATGATTTTTTAAATGCTAACCTCCTGTATTTTGAAAATAATGTATATCTTGAAAATTCAAATCTTTGATTTCAGATTTAGTATATATATTTATATCTCAAAATGTCTGAAATTATGATGCTTGTATATTCATGCTTTATCCTTAAATGAATGCATATTTTTAAGGGTGAATAATATTTAGGAGGAGCATCCAAAGATTTGTTGTCATTATATACATGTCTGATACTTTCAATATTTTCTTGATATCATACTTATATTACTCTGATACTCCTTCTTGTTTTCAAATCTAATCCTTTGAAGAGAGTTACATTCAATTGGTATCAAAATTTATTTCATTTATAATCTTCAAAATAAGGGGAGAAAATGAAATTATTTCTTGCATGTGCTTATCATTTTATGGTATCATATTCAATTAGTATCATATTTAATTGATATCATGATTAATTGATTTCATGCATTGATTTTGATGATCTATTGTTATTATTTCCACTTCATCCCTATTTTGTATTGTCTTTCATCCTTTTCATGATGACAAAAAGGGGGAGAAAAATGTTAAGTATGAAAAAGAGAAAGATATGATAAACATGTAACATGATAAATTATATGAGAAATGAAAGAAAGTACAAAAGGAAGAAAAGTAAGCAAAATATTTTAATCTTAAGGGAAGAATTAGTAAGAGTGAGAAAATTTAAAAATTTTGCATATTATAAAAAATGTATTTTAATGTTTTGAAGAATTTTGAAAATATTTTTAAATCATATTTTGAGAGGGAGCTTGATGCACATTGATTTGAGCTTGTATGTTTATACTATTGTTAATCTTTAAGCTTACCCTATTCATATATTTAAAGGTTTTGTCATCATCAAAAAGGAAAAGATTATTGACTCTGATCTTGATTTTGATGATTGACAAAATGTTTAAGTATATATAAGTACTAATTATTTTTTTAAGTGTGTTTGTCAGATCTTAGTACTCATCCATGTTGAATAAAAAAATACATGTTTTCAGTTGAAGAAGTCCTTTAAATTCATGGAATTTCAAGTTATAAGGACTTTGGAATATAAGGAAGACTTGGAAGGACTTAAAGTTTGATTTTGAAAAAGTTTCAGCAGAGTTTTAGTAAAGTTTTAGCCATGTGTCGACTCATAGAATAGCAAGTGTCGACTCAAGGCTTGAGACAAAAATGATACAGAACATGCTGAATTTCAAGATTTCTCTCAAGTGTCGACTCACTGTTCTAAGTGTCGACTCAAAGTATCGACTCATCAGATGAAGTGTCGGCTCACCAGTGCAAAACAGAAGACTTCAGAAGATATTTTTGATCAAGTGTCAACTCACTATTCTAAGTATCGATCCTAAGTATCGACTTATGACCTGAAGTGTCGACACTTGAACGGATGACAGCTCTGCAATGGCTAGTTTTCTGAAGAGCAGAACTTTTCCAAAATATTTGTAACGGCTAGTTTTTCCTCTCCAACGGTCTCTAACGGTCATTTAAGATTTGAAGAGCTATATAATCAACACAAATCAAAAAGAGAGGTAATCCTTTGAGAGAAAAATTTTATACACTTCAAAAATTCATATTTTGAGTGATTTAAGCCTTCAACCTTCCAAGTTTCAAAGAGAGCATCTAAAGTTCATATCCTCAAGCATCATTCAAGGCTTCAACAAATTGAAAACAAGCTTCTTCAACATCATCCAAGGGCTTCAAAGAGATACTTGCTTTATTTTAGAAAGCTTTATTATATTCTTTACTTTCATTCTTATATTATTGTATCAAGATTTTTGGTGAGCCTTGAAAAATCAAAGAGGTTGTTGGTTAACCTTTGTGTAAAACCAATATAGGTTGTTGGTAATCCCGTAAAACTAACATAGGTTGTTGGTGAGCCCGCAAAACCAACAAGATTTTTGGTTACCCATGAAAATCAAGAGGTTATTGATTAGCCTAAGTTAGAAAACCAACAAGGGTTTTAACTTGTGAGCCCGGTGAAAACAAGTTGAGTTTTATTAGTGAGCCCGGAAAACTAATCAGCTGTAATCTTGGTGATTATAGTAAATTCCCAAGTAGACCATGGGAAATGGATGTAGGTGCCTTGGAGTACACCGAACTACTATAAATTTATTATGTTTGTGTGATTGTTTTCTTTGTGCATTTACTTTATTAATTCCGCTGAATATTATTTTGAAGCACACAAACACTTTGGTAAAATATAAGCACTTAATTGTAATTAGCACATACTTGTTTAGTTCATTATAAATCATTGTAAATTATTTTATAAAATTCAATTCACCCCCCCTCTTGGGTTGCATCATCACTAGGCAATAATTGGTATCAGAGCCCAGAACCCAAAATCGTTGGTATCTAAACTTGGTGCTTTGTAAAGAATCCAACAGTTTGAGTTAAAAAATCATGGCAGCCCTAGAAGGTGCTTGTTTTGCTATAGGACATGCAATTAATAGACCGTCATTTTTCAATGGCACTAATTATACTTTTTGGAAACTCGAATGCGCGTCTATATTCAATCTATTAGTTATTATCATATACAAGATTATGCATCATGTAATTCATCAAAGATAAACTCATATTCATTTTCAGAACATATCTCCTCCTCATTTGCCATGAAGCAAAGATTGGCAACTTTTTATTTTTCCTCCAAACTAGAATCTTCACTATCGCTCCAAGTTGCCATCATTATCTTGAATTCTTTTGGCCTTGAGGGCTATTATCTTCTTCTTCTCTTGATCAGCAACCACTTCTTTATGCCATAAATTCAACTCATGGGTCATGAGTGAACCAATAAGCTTCTCTAAAAGTAGGGTATCAATATCTTTGGCTTCCTGGATCGCTGTTATCTTTGGATCCCATGATATTGGTAAAGACCTAAGAATTTTATTAACCAAATCAGCATTAGTATAGACTTTGCCAAGACTTTTCAATTCATTAACAATAGTCATAAGTCTAGTATACATATCAGATATAGATTCATAATACATCATTTTAAATATTTCAAAAGAATGAACAAGAATATTAATTTTAATACTTTTTACTTGAAGAGTACCATCATGAGTAATTTCAAGTGTGTCCCATATCTCCTTCGTCGATGTGCATGTGGAGATCCTATTGAATTCATTAGAGTCCAATGCATAATAAAGCAAGTTCATTGCTTTAGCATTAATTTTAGATTGATTAATATCATATTCATTCCAATCCTCTTCGAGCTTTTGAATGAAAATGCCATTAACCAAAATGGAAGGAATATGAGGACCATTAACTATAACTTTTCAAATATAATAACTAATAGATTGAATATAGATGCGCATGCAAGTTTTCAAAAAAGTATAATTAGTTCCATTGAAAAATGGTGGTATATTAATTGCATGTCCTATAGCAAAATAAGCACCTTCTAAGGCTGTCATGATCTTTTAACTCAAAACCGTTGGATTCTTTGCAAAGCACCAAGTTTAGATATCAACGATTTTGGGTTCCGGGCTCTGATACCAACTGTAGGATCGACGCCCTTACCAACTATCTAAAGGGAATGTTCCTATTTAGAAGTGGCAGTTTATCTTTCTTAAGCAAGCAGCGTAGCAACCACGGGGTGCACGAGTCGATCCCCCATCGAGCACCATAGCACCAACCCAGTATACAATCATCGAGCCGGCTCTTGCCTGGGGACGAGCACCGCAGCACCACCCAAGGGGAGTTGACATGGCACCAGCCTCATCTTAATAGTGGCACCCACATTCTGTGGGCCCTGACCCCCGCACCTCGAGGGTGTGAGCTGGCCCACCCAATATATGTGGGTCCGTGCTACACTTGGTACAATAATCGATTTGGTCCTACCTGAGTATGGAAGTGACTTGATCGGTTCTATGCTACCCCCTTATGGCTCACTCTATTTCTGGAGCACATTGTTATCATCTCAGTCGTATAGCCTCGGATCACTGCCCTATTCTCTAATCAATTGATCATGCAATTCAGAGATCCACTCCTTTCAGATTTGAAAAATTCTGGCTCTCTTATCCGAGATCCAGAGATATTGTTAGAAAAGTGTGGAGGATTCCGGTCCGAGGTGATGCTTTCTACCGGATTTCTTGGAGGATGGAGCTGCACAGGAGGCATCTTCTCAGGTGGAATAAGGTTGAGGTGGGCAACGTGATGACTAAGATTAAGTCCATGGATAGTACTATTAATGCTTTGCAAGACAAGGAGGATAGGTTAGGATATTTATCGCAGGAGGATATGGAGGTTCTTTGATCCCACCTCTCTTTGCATCATGCCCTTTTATAGAATCAAGAGGTTATCTGGCATCAAAAGTCCAGAGTTCAGTGGTTGAAGGAGGGTGACAGAAACACCCGTTTCTTTCATCAAGCTACTATTATTCATAGACACAGAAATAGAATCAAAGCTCTTTATTCGGCTGATGGTGTTTGGCTTGAAGATGATGAAGCCATAAGAAGGAAGATTTTGGTATATTTTACTTCTAGGTTGTTGGCCCCTAGTCATCTTACTCACTCTTTTTCTTCTTATCCTTCTATGGTTTCTGTTTCAGCTTTCCAAAACTATGTGCTCCTGACTCAGGTGCTTGATGAGGAGGTTAAATCTATCCTTTGGTCTCTCGAGAAGGATAAAGCTCCTGGTCCTGACGGGTTTCCCCTATTTTTCTTTCGATCTCATTGGGAGATTCTCCGCGCAGATATTGCTGCAGCTGTTCACTTATTTTTTGCTTCTAGGAGGATGCCTAACACCTGGAAGCAAACTTATGTTACTCTTATACCAAAGCGCTCTAATGCTTTTGAGCCAAGTCATTATCAGCATATTAGCTTATGCAACACTCTTTACAAAATATGTGCTAAATTATTGGCCAACAGAATGAAGGCTATTCTTCCTCATTTGATCTGCCGGGAACAGGGTTCTTTTGTTGCTGGTCTGAATATTTCTGATAATATACTTCTTTCCCGGGAGTTTATATATGATCTTCGTTGTGCTCCTCTTCGTCGCAGTCTGATGGCTATTAAAATTGATATGGAAAGGGCGTATGACTATGTTAATTGGGACTTTCTGTTCAGAGCTATGGACGATTTGGCTTTCTCCGATCTTGGATATCTAAGATCAAGTCATGCATCATTAGGCCTTCTTTTTCTATACTGATTAATGGTACCCCTACGGAGTTCTTTTCTTCGACTATGGGTCTCCGTCAAAGTTGTCCCCTCTCTCCATACTTATTTATTATTTATGCTAATTTCCTGTCGAGAGTGTGCGAGCAGTTATGCGAGATTTGATGATTCGATCGTATATTCCCGTTCCTACTGCTCCTCCGATCTCGCATCTTTTATTTGCAGATGACTGTTTACTACTCGGATGCATCTCGGTTATCTGTGCTCATGGTTTTCATAGAGTAATGGAGGATATTGTTTGGCCTCGGTGCAGAGGATTAATCTTCAAAAATTGGGTTTTTATTTCAGCCCCAGGACTCCCACCAGACTGCATCGCAGAATTAGGGATATTCTTGGAATTGTAGAGCGAAATGGTTCGCTCTCTTACTTGGGTGTCCCTATATCTGGTGCCAGGCTGAGAAGGATGGAGTGTGCCTCGTTGGTGTCATTGTGAGGGATATGATTGATGGCTGGCAGGGTAGATCCCTCTCTTCTATGGGACGGATCACCCTCATTCAATCGATCCTTACTTCTCTTCCGATATATCTTCTTTCTAATTCAGTATTTTCGAAGACTGTCATCCTCAAATTGGACCAGATGATCCGTGCTTTCCTTTGGGATTCATCTACAAGCTAGCGGAGGATCCATTTAATCAGATGGGAGATAGTTTATCATCCGCTTCAGCTTGGGGGCTTGGGGATTCACTCTCTTATTTCCAGGCGAGAGGCTTTCATGGCTAGGCATGTTGCCAGCTATTTCCTGTCTCCTGATAGTTTATGGTTTACCTTCATGAGGGCCAGGTATGGTGATAGTTTTGTTGATCCTGATAACCTATATGTTCCTCCCAAGCATTGCTCGCCTATTTGGAGGGAGATGGTTGCCAGGGCGTCGACCATTATGCCTCACTTTTTTTGGGTTATTGGGGATGGCAATTCAATCATATTCATGTTGGACCCTTAGATTTTGAAAATTCCTCTAATATGGTGGCCGACCTTTATTTCGGTGCTCATGCCGAAGATGATTTCTATCTCTGATCTATTGGTTCTTGGGCAATCCCAATGGGATCAGGGTGCTATTGCTTCGATCTTTGGAGACATCCTCGATCACCGGATGTTATCTATCATCCTACCAATCTTTCCTTGCCCAAACACCAAAGTGTGGAGATAGTCGACTTCATCTCGGGTGCGATACCTATTCTGATGTCTATTTTTGCTCCACAATCTCTGATGCCTCGGGACTTTGGGTAGATTTGGTCTTTGCCAGTTCATCCTAGGATCTCCCTTTTTGTATGGAAACTTGCCTGGCATCGCCTTCCTACTCAGGACTTTCTGTTATCTAGAGGTCTTACATTACCTTCTTAAATCCTGTCTGTTGAGCTGAGCATGAAACACAGGCCCACGCTCTATTTCAGTGCAGCTGGGTACGGTTTGGGTGGCGGGTGGCAGGATTTTAGGACATGATTTGTCAGACTGATGATGCGGATGACTCTTTTATGACCCTACTGAGCTCGGGCACTATTTTCTCTTCTGCCTCTCTTTCTTCTTATTTAGCTTATCATATCTGGCTCTCTTGTAATCACCTGGTTTTCAACTCTGTCATATGGTCTTCCAGGATGATTGTCGAGAGAGCTCGAGTCAGTACTGGGGATATCGGAGTTCGTTTGTGAGGTCTTCGAAGATTTGGGGTTCCTCTTCTGCTCTTCGAGCATCCCCTCAGATGTTCATCTCCTGGGAACCCCCTCCTCTACTTTTCTTCACAGTCAGCTTTGATAGGAGTCTCCGGAATCGGTAGGGAGGTGCGGCTTTCATTATCCGTGACTCTCGCCTTGATTTTCTTGCACAGGTAGTTTCTCAGTTCAGGATTCCTCCATTCTTGGAGTGGAGTTATATGCGGCCTGGGCGGGGATCAGGTTCGTTCATCAGGTTCTCCATCTGGATCGCCTGATCATTGAGGGCGACTCAGCGACTATTATATCTTGGATTAGACAAAAGCTAAGAGCGTCAGTGGCTCACCCTATTATTCGGGACATTGGGCTCCTCCTGTAAGGTTGTGCCCATGTTGCAGTGCATCACATTTATAGGAGGCCAACTCGGCTGCGGACTGGGTGGCCTCCTTTGTGGCTTATCACACTAGTTTTTTTGTCTGATCCGATTGACTCTCTGCTCCTGTACCATTTAGGAATGTTTTACTTTCTAACTATCTGGGTTGTATTCATTCTCGTTTCTCATAATGAATATACCATTTTTACCAAAAAGAAAAACCTCCATTTGTTCAACAAATATCTTCTTCAAAAATGGTGGTGGAGATATTTTGGAAAGAAAGATGAACAATAGCATCAACTGATTCAAAACAGACATTACAATGACAAGTTTCCAAGTGTAATCACTAACCAAAGTCTTGGAAGAGCTTCACCTATCATGCCACAAATCTATTACATGACATAGCCATGTTACTGAAGGATGCACTTCATGATAATATAAAGCTAATTATTTATAATTTTAAATAAAATAGAGATTTATAAATAAAATATACCAAAAAAATCTTATTTAAATTCATCAATAAAGCAATATTAGTTCATAGCATCTAAACCTAGACCAAAGACCAAACCCAAGCTTATAATTCATAATTAATCAACTACCAGTTCATAATATCCAGATAACTAATTTCAACTACAACCTATCAAAAAAACTAATTTCAACTACAAAATTTTCAAATTTACTAGTGCTGATTCTAAGCTTGGATTATCCATTATTCCTAACCTTACTTACAAGAAATACTCCACAGGAAATGTTAGTTTTATTCCTGAATAATTTTATTTCTTCATTAATGGTCTAAATAGACAAATATAATATAGGAAATAAAAAATGTAGAGATGTACAATAGAGGGAGTGAGTAGGACCGTAAAATAAGCATTTCATAGCATAAATAGATTAATACTTGAAAGTATTCCAAGCTTTATGATCATTAACAAAATTTTAAATCATGAAACAAATTCAAATCATCTAGCTAAACAAACCAAAGAGCAAAACTCATTAAAAGATCTCATAAGCAAGCTAGTATTGAAAGTTAGCTATAGCTTTTATGTTCTATCCACTACTGACCAAGTTTAGCAAACCTACCCAAATAATAGTTGAAAACTTATTTGGCTTCCTCGTGCCACCACTCAACCACATACTACCTAGCATGATATCATGAGTTTGAATGTCCATATTTTGACTCGAAGACCTACTAGTGCTACTTCCTTCCAGATCTCATTCTCTTCCTCTCAAGTAAAGCCATTTTTAATGTCGAAAGTCTTATGGATCTCCTCACCCTTTTTCCCTTGATTATATTTTTTGCTTCGTCATATGCAAGATCCAAACTACACTTGATATTGAAATAATTGGCAGTCTAAAATCAATATAGGAAAGGTTAAGTAATCTTGGTTTGTTCCCACATAGTTCAATGAACATAAGACATCACAAGGATGGATGATTTTGATGACATACAAAACAAATTTGAATATTATCTAAAAAACATTTTAATTGTTGAAATCTCGATCCACAAAAAAGCAATATGTTCTTCAACAACAAAAAGACAATTTTTGGAGTTAAAACAAATAAAAAGGCAGTGATTGAAATACAATTCAGAATAAATAACTTAAATCTTTTTTTAAAAAAACAAGGATGAACTTTGCAATTTAGTTCTTATCACACTACAACTTCTATCTTATAGGGCAACTGAAGAACACTATACCAAATAAAAAAAAAAGAAGAAATGGGGACCAACATGTGCTTATTAAACCATGTATATCTTAAAAAAAGTTGTATAATTGTCTCACTATATAATTACACATTAATTATCAAAAATATAAAAAGCATACCAATTTTGAGCTATTTGCTTTAGCCTATCTATATAGACCCTTTGTAATTTGTAGACCTTATGATCTTACCACTATCCATTTACCAAATCTCGTCATAGTAAATTATAATAGCAATTAGTATGAATTTCAGCATGACCAAGGTAAAAATATTTGCTAATGATCAATACCTTGGCACTAATCATAATCTTTTGCTTAAGCCTTGCCTTATAGATCTTATCTATTTTTCCTTTCATAGATCTATCGCATCCATTAGATACCATACTTTTGATGGATATATTAATGTCCATACTTGGTTAGATCATATAAAGTCTAACTTCATGACATTAATCATCTCTTAGAATGATATATGATATTACATCATTATAAGTTTTTGAGATCATCTCTCTGTTTCCTATCTTCCAAAAAGAACACTTTTTTTATATCGTTTGTTAGCATACCTAAGCATCTATCAGAAGAATAAGATATCATATGAGATAGAAAAGGAATTGATTGGCTTTGTTCAAATAGGTTCTTTAGGTTCTATGACTTTTTGTTTATTAGAGACCTTTTCTTCGAGCTTAATCATCATTCCACTGTTATATTTAAGTTAAACTATTTAACCATAAATATAGGTTTGGATTATAACAACTTATGATCTATTGGAGAGTAGTATCCTAATAACTCTTTAGAATACAAGCTATCATTAACTTAATCTCTAACTCATTCAATATAAGTCAAACCACCTTTCTTACCAGACTATATCTCATATAGAAGTGATAATAATAGATTTATAGTGAACTTAATTTAATAGATAAGCTGAGTTATGTAACCATATCCTTAAAAAAAATAAGTAATTCTCATAATCGATTGAATAATATACAATACGATTCAGTTTCTCAGATTAAATATCCCATTGAGCTCAGGATGTAAGAGAAGTCCATTGTAAGATTATGTCGAACAATTTGAGATAATTCTAATAACCTACTTGGTTTGTATATCAAATGTGCCGACACATAAATGCACATCTAGGCAAGTACATCACTAATCTTAACCCACATCCTTTATCTCATAAAAGGTAGCTTAGTCTATATTCTTCAAGATCAGATTTACAAATTGAAAATGACGTAGTAATTAATTAGTCAAAAGGTCCATAGCTACTTATGGTTTCTAAATTGTTCATCCTTCCTTTTCTACTTAACTAATCCAGAGGTTCCACCATATACTTCATGTTAACATCATCTTATAGGATTTCTTAGATCCTATAGCATTCACTAACTGCACATAAATACATCCATATGCATGTAGAGACTATCATTTATAAAACCACCAACATCTAATTTATTTCTAAAATAAATAGATCAATGACAGAAATCAAATTTTTATTCTACAGGTTAACCAAATAATAATCATAAAGATCATGAGTCAATAGTAGCAACTATTATCCTATTACCTATCTATAAGATATCTCTACCCTTTATGTTCTTATAGAGTCTATAACTTAATTAGAAATAGAAAAAATCAAAAGGTCATTTTATTTTGAGCTAACATACCCTCCAACAATGTATCCTATTTATCCAATAAGCTTGTTCCAAGCATAAGAGTCTACTTTATATCGAGAAGCATGCCCCTTGAACCATTTAGAATCCTTTTAATAGTCACCAACATGTTAACCTAATTATCTCAATCACATTCAAATGATAGTTTACAATAAATTATCCATATGAATTGGATCAAGAATGCTAGATCAAATCCATATGCAATCCTTATATATCAATATTCCCGAGCTTCTTAAGCTTCTAACTCTTAATCATTGTCAAACAATGATCATGGATTAACTGTACTTAGGTTAGCCATCAAATGGCTTAGTAACAAAGATAATCATGGTTTATTATAGTACTCAGCCTTTCTAATCAATTTTCAAGTTGAGCTAGTCTTTAGGTTTTGGTTAATCAATTAATCTAAGAATCAAGAGGATTGGAAGCTGACTTAATTACAAAGTGTAAAGATTCTAATAAAATATTATATTTAATTTTAAATTTATTATAGAAACTTTATGAAATAAATTGACTTTTATTATTTCATATATCTTGTATTCCTTAGTGGAGATGCGGAAACCTCTACACAACTAGAGTCCTAGTGGGTACTATGGTCCCACTGATTCCATGCACCTCACCTAACAATTATTGGTAACTCATAAACCAATGAACAGATAACTCTTACCCAATGTTTCTCAAGCATGTTACAGCAACTTGGATCAACTAATAGTTATTGTCTACTCTTTCTAGTTAAGCCAAACCCACCATTCAAATACTTCCTAGTTAAGCCAGACCCATCATTTTATGTAAAATGAAGCCATCATAGATCCTCACCTAATAATTATTGGGTCCAACCCTATCTTCATCTTGTAATATCTCATGTTAATAGAGTGATTATGCCCCTGATGTAATTGAACCACGGTATCTAGCGAGAATAATCAACATTCAAGAGATATCCGCAGCTCTACAATAGTGGAAGATCTAAGACTTAATATTTAAGAAGAGATTTTGATTCAGGTGTCTTCTTAATCAATCAGCACATCTTATGTCTGATCTTATTCAAGTTAGTATAACTTGTGTATAACCAACTATGTTTTAATTAGCACATCTCATGTCTAACTCAACTGATTCAGATCAACGCATATCATATTTAACTAACCTAGTTTCAATCGGCATATCCTATTTCTGACTCAATAGGTTTGGATCAAACATCTTATGTTTGACTAACCTAATTGAGGTCAGCCCATTTATATCTAACTAAGCCTAGTTTAGGTCGACCCATCTCATATATGACTCATCAAGTTTAGGGAGCGTATCTCATGTCTGACAATCCTAGTTCATGTCAGCATATCTCATGTCTAACGACCTAAATGGTATGGATGAACTTGAATGAACAAACAACCTAATCAAAACTTAGTCAACCAAGTTGGCCAAGTACGATTAATGGAAGGGTTTCACCATTTAATATCTTTTCTAAACACCAATTTAGTTGGCTAGGTAAGAGTTAGCACCAATAATTACCATGATCAAGACTTGCCTTAGATACCAATTAGTCAATAAGTATCGCATAGGTCAACCTAGTGACTCAGGCTTAAACCATAGAGCCAAACTAGGTCTTAAATTTATCAATTCATATTAAATATAAATCGATGTGATCAACTACATCTAAGCTCAATTTGGAGCTCCCTTTGACCTAACCCTAATTGACTATTGATTAGATTTGATCAGCTACTCTCAAAATGAATAAGGTTCTAGTCTGATCTAATCAAGATCCTAAGGTATAGTCCAATCACTAGACCTAATTATTTGACCTATACCTACATCCATGAACTAAAAATTCAGAATCTAAAAAGATTTATATATGTTTAAGTTCATGAAATTAATTGTTTATGATCATGAATTGATTTTCAGATTTAAATCTAATTCACGTATCTCATACATCTTGTTTTAGATCAAACCAGCTCAATTACATCTTATATAATAATTTTATATCTAAAACATGAACTTATTTTTTTTTCATATTCTTCTTCATAAGTCAAATTATAAACAATACCCTTATATATCATAAGAGACCTCATCGAATAGGAAGAGAGGGCCTTTAAATCCAACTTAGCTCTTATGATTGGATAGCTATCGTGATGTACCTAATCTAAATACTTAGCTAATGAAATCATAATAATTATAAAATTAATTTTATTTTATTTCAAATCTTGACCTAATCACGTTTGTTAGACCAACCCTAGGATTTGATACCATTGAAAGAAAAGGGATGAAAGCATGAATATATCCAGGTTTTTGAAATCCTAGTGGAAGCTAATTACAAAACCTTTTCATAAAAGCATGCAAAATTAATTTAAAAATTCACCTAAGAATCTAACATGCTAATTAGTTAATCATCAAATGAGCAATGATCTAAATAAAATAAAAATTAGAAGAAGGATAAAACACTTATCTCGATTACTATCCTTTCTTCAACTCTAATCGCATCATATTTGATAGATCATCAGGGTTCTTATTGAAGCTGCACATGCACCTAGCTTCTACTGGTATCCACACAGTGCTTATTCCTGATCGACTCAAGGATACTATCAGAGTGCTAGCTCCTTTCTAGGCATCTCCTTCAGCTTGGATCTAATCTCTTTCTAAGATAATCTTGAAGAGAAAGGCTACAACCTTCGTAGCCTTGTGCAAACCTTTTGCACAGGATATAGGGACTTCTTTTTGGATACCGAGGGAGAGCAAAATTCTTTTCTCTCCCTTTCTTCTCTTTCCTAAGACTCTCTCTTTTGAATTTTGTCCATGGAAATATTAGAAGAAAGAAGCAAGGAATGGCATAGGAAGAAAAAACTAGCATGTGGTAAGGTATCAGATCAAGGAAGCACCCCCTCCCCACTTTTTCTCACTATTTTATATTTGTTGCACAAAACAAAAGCCACTCTCATCATGCCAACTTTTGGATCACTCTTCATCAGATTAGATCATATATGATCACACACAAATTAAAATTCATTTTAGGAATAAAATAGCGATGAGAATAAAAAACTTGCGATAAAGAATATGTGCGCTACTCAAAGTCCTTCTTAGTTTTGACACAAAACTCCATGCCAAGCTAAGATAACTCAAACCTCCAATCAGATAGGATCTGATCCTTAGATGAAAAATCAAAATTCAAAGATAAGTAGGTGACTAAGAGGAAAAAGTGGTGATAAGAAAAAATAGCGGTGAGAAACTAGATGTGCACCGATCTTTCCTTTCTCATTTTATATGTCACACAAAAAAACTGTTCCATGCCTAAAAAAACTAATAAACCTCATCCCCAATCAATTAAGAGTTTAAACAAAATAGGTTTTATACAAAAAGGAGAGAAAATCCTAGAGAAAAGGGTGCTAACTCTTGGCACAATTTGTAGAATTTGTACACATAGTGAGAAAGAACACCATAACTAGAATCCCCTTTTCTCTAAATTAATATAAAATTAATATAAAATAAATCCAATCTAATTAAGTTTAGGTGTCCTATTTTATTGGGACTTAATTTGATTCAAATCAAATCTAATTGAAGCCCAATTCGAATCCAATTTGAAAAGGCTATCAATTTTATTTCAAAGAGGATTGTAATTTAGGTCCAACTTAGATTTTAAATCCAATTAGAATTAAATTAAGTCAAGCTTAATTAAATAAATTTGATTTAAATTAATTAGGACTTCATCCAAAATTTAATTAAGTCTAATTTTATTATAACTCTTGTAATTAAATTCCTAGAGCCAAAATTAGCAGCTACTAAATTTACAACCTGCTAAATTTGTAAACCCTTTCAAAATGAGTAGTTACTAAATATGATCTAAGCTCTTGATTAGGTCAAGCCTTATTATATATAACCTTTTAAGTTTCATTCTATCTAGTAGTGAAACATACTATGATCTCTATCACATTATCATCGAAACTCTTTCAATAAACTATAAATATTCTGACTCAATCCTAACAAAGATCATTGATCCAAAAATGATCTTAGTGATTCACACAATTTACTAGTGATATCTAGTAGTATATAATGGCAACTAAGCAAAATAGAAAAGGTAAACCCCTAATTATAGTTACCGTGTGATCATGTTGCTCTATCGAGAGTCCTTGCAGGATGTAAATTATGAAATCTTATCAAATTCTAAACATTCATCATATGATAAACTTAATTGGCTTGAGCCCAATCATAATTTTCATAGAAACTTTTCATTATCACACTGCTATGGCCATAGATTTAAGGACTCAATCTCTTAGATCATATAGGACTACTCCTTAACTACAAGATCGATAGATCCCTTATAATTATACTCTTAACTCCTACAGCGAATCCACCATGGCCAACATATACTACAAGGCCTTATATGGTTAGGGACAATATTTATGTACTTCTCAAATTATAGTAACTCTCTATGAATGACCGAGGTACCATAGATCAGGGAACTACTCATACAACTATAGTATCGAAAAGTTACTAATGAGTGAGTAAACATCCATGTGACTTATCATGTTCATGCTTCGTGTCATATTTTCAAATAACCACTTACACTCTCGCTCTAGTATCTCCATACTATAAACTGAGACTTATCTACTAAAAAAAATAATATGTGCACCAATCTTTATAGATTGACCATCATTCCCATGAAAATAAATGATCAGGAGTATTTAAGAGTAATCCATAATGACACATCTCAAATTCTCAACTCTTGAGAATATGTTCATGTCCATTATCCTTAGACAAATATGAGCACAACATATATGATTAAAAATAGGCCTATTTAATGATTAAATATAAAATTATATCCTAAATTTAAAACTTATGTTAGCTAGATTGGCTTTTAGGATATACAGCTAATAATCTTCACTTGCACTAAGCCAATCATCCATCTACTTCAACCCCATCTAATGGTGTCAATTTCAACTAGCTAAGGCTTATTAAGCTAGTGGATCTCAAACATCTCAAGTATAGTTTACTCTCTACCAATATATACAGAAGTCGCGAATTAAATTATCGCTCTATACATTCAAACTCCTACTAAGACTTTAGTTCCTTAGCTAGATCATGGTACCATTATTATGATCATAAAGTCTCATATCATCTAATGACATTTCACTCAATTTTGTAATAATCAGTTCTTTAAAACTAGTCCAAATCATCATTGTATAAGAACATATCTCATGTATCCTTTATCTCTCAATTCTTTTATTCTAAAGATCTAAAATATATCTTTGGTACTTTACAAGTATTAAAGAATGTTATCATAGCTATCCAATATTACTCATAGCTTGGATTTGATTGACATTTGCTCGTGACATTCATAGCAAAAATCAAGTCATGTACATGGCATGGTTTATATGAGCTCCCTATGACCAAAGTTTAAAAGAATCTAGCTCATATACAAAATCTCTTCAAATGTATTCGGATACATTGAGAGATTAATTTTATACTTAAGAAGTCAAATCTCTTATTAGAATTTACATGATAAATTATTCAGCACTTCCTTAATATACTAAGTTTGTGATAGGTTAACATCCTCCTAGATCTATCTTATAGTATATTCCAAATATAGGATGCATTCAAAAAGTCTTTAATAGAGAATTGTCTAGATAATCATAACCTAAGCTAAGTCAGTATAGGAATCATACTCTTAATAGTAAAATATTATCCTCATACAATGCAAGAAATTACATATTCCCACTAACCTTTCATGAATACATGGCTCCTCATCTTGTTTTTACTAAATCAAACGATATGAGTATATCATTGAACAAGCATACCAATTTCGAGCGATTTGCTTTAGCCAAGTATATAGATCCTTTGCAGTTTGTAGACTTTATGATCTTATCACTATCTATCTATCAAATCTTATCATGGTAAATTATAATAGCAATTAGTATGGATTTTAGTATGATGTAAAAAGTATGCTAATGGTTAATGCCTTGATACTGATCATAACCTTTCACCTAAGTCTTACCTTATAGATCTTATTTATTTTTTCCTTTATAGATCTATTGCATCTATAGAGACCATATCTTTTGGTGGATCTATTAAGATCCATATTTGATTAGATCACATGGAGTTTAACTTTATGAAATTAGTCATCTCTTGAAATAATATTTGATATCATCTCATTGTAAATTTTTGAGATCATCTCTATATTCCTTATCTTCCAAAATGAAACTTCCTTTATATTCTCTATTAGTATATCTAAGTATCTTTTAGAAGAATAGGAGATTCTTTGAGATGGAAGAGGAACTAACTGGCATTGCTCAAATAGGTTCTTTAGGTTCTATAGCCTATTACTCACCAGAAACTTTCTCTTTGAGCCTAATCTTCCTCCCACTACTATATTTAGATTAAATTATTTAACCATGAATATAGGTATTGGATCATAATAATTGTGATCCATTAGGGAGTAGTATCTAATAACTCTGTAGGATATAGGCATTCATTAATATAATCTCCAACTTGTCCGACATAGGTCAAATCACCTTTCTTACCATATTATATCTCGTATAGGAGTAATAATAATGGATTTATAGTAAATCAAATTTAATAGATAAGCTGAGTTATGTAACCATATCCATAAAATAAATAAGTGATTCTCATAATGGATTGAACCATATCCAATATGGTTAAATTTTTTTACTAAGACATCCTATTGAGCTCGAGATATAAGAGGAGTCCATTGTAAAATTATACCAAATAACTTGAGATGATTCCAGTAACATTCATAGTTTGAACATGGAATATACTAATACATGAATGTATACCAAGGTAAGTACATCACTAGTCTTAATCGACATCCTTTATCTTCCAAAAGGTAGCTTAGTCAATATTCTTCAAGATAGGATTTATAAATGGAAATGACTTAATAGTCAATAGCCAAAAGGCCCATGGTTGTCCTAATTTCTAAATTGTTCATCATTTCTTTTCTACTTAACTAAACCAGAGGTATCACTATATACTTTTGGTTAACATCATCTCATAGGATCTCTCAGATCCCATGGCACTTACTAACTGCTCATAAATGCATCCATATACATATGGAGACTATCTTTTATAAAGCCACCTGCATTCAATTTATTTCTAAAATAAATGGATTAATGACCAAATCAAATTTTTGTTCTAGTAGGTAATAGTCTCTCTAACCAAATGGTAATCATAGAGGTCATGAGTCAACAACAGTAACTATTATCTTGTTACCATTTATAAGGTATCTCAGCCCTCTATGTTCCTATAGAGTTTATAACTCAACTAGAAATAAAAAAAATCAGAAGATCATTATAACTTTGAACTGATATATATTCCAAAGGTATGTCCTATTTATCTAATAAGCTAGTTCCAGGCATAAGCATTTGCTTCGCATCGAGAAGCATGCCCCTTAAACCATTCATGATCTCTTTAGTAGTTACCAATGTATTGACCTAATTATCTCAATCACATTCAAATGATAGTTTACAATAAACTGTCCATATAAATTTGATCAAGATTATTGGATCAAATCCATATACATCAAAATGCTCGAGCTTCTCAAGCTCCTAACCCTTAATCATTATCAAACAATAATCATGGATTGACTGCACTTAGGTTAGCCATCAAATGGCATGATAACAAAGGATAATCTTGGTCAGTTACAGTACTCAACCTTTTTAATTAATTTTCAAGTTAATCCAGTTTTTAGGTTTTGATTGATCAATTGGTCTAAGAATCAAAAGGGTTGGAAGTTGACCTAATCGTAGAGAGTAAAGATTCTAATTAGATATTTATATTTAATCTTAAATTTATTCTAGAAACTTTAAGAAACAAATTGACTTTTACTATTTTCACAACTCTCTCATACTCCTTAATGGAGATACAGAAATCCCTACATGACTAACGTTTCTAGTATGTATTACAATCCCATTGATTCCATGCACCTCACCTGATAGTTATTGATAACACATAAACTAATGTGTGGACAACCCTTGTCCAATGCTTTTCAAGTATGTTATAACAACTTAATCTCTAAGTCATGTAGGCTGAACTAACAGTTATTGCCCATACTCCTTAGTTAAGCCAAACCCACTATTTAATGCAAAATGAAGCCATCATTGGATCCCTTACCTAATAGTTATTAGGTCCAACCACATCTTCATCCTGTAACATCTCATGTTAATAAAGTAGTTATGCTCTCTCGATGCAACTAAACTACTATATGCAACCAAGAATAATCAACACCGAGAAATACCCGTAGCTTTATAATGGTAGAAGACATAAGACTTAATACTTATCAGGAGATTTGGGTTCAGTTCTCTTCTTAATTAGTTAGCACATCTTATTTCTGACTTGATTCAGGTCAACATACTTGTATCTGACCAACCCAGTTTAAGTCAACATATCGCATATCTGACTCGACTAATTCAGGTTAACACATTTCATGTTTGACTAATCTAGTTTGGATCAACATATCTTATATCTAACTCACTTGGTTCGGGTCAGCACATTTTATGTTGACTAACCTAGTTCGGGCTAGCCCATCTCATATCCGACTAAGCTTGGTTTATATCAACTCATCTCATATCTGACTCATCACATTTAGGTCAGCATATCTCTTGTCTAACAATTCTACTTCACGTCAGCATATCTCATATCCGACAAACCTAAATGGCATGGATAAACTTGAATCAACATGCAACCTAATCAAAATTTAGTCGATCAAGTTGGCCAAGTAAGTAAGATCAATGGGTGGGTTCTACTATTTAGCCTCTTTTCTTAGACATCAATTAAGTTGGCCAGATAAGAGTTAGCCCCAATTAATGACCAAAATCAAGACTTGCCTTAGATATCAATTGGTTAATAAGTATCGAATAGGTTAGCCTAGTGACTTAAGATCGGACCACTAAACCAAATTAGATCTTAAATTAATCAATTCACATTAAATATAAATCGATGTGACCAACAACATCTAAGCTCAATTTTGAGCCCCATTGACCTAATCTTAATTAATATTGATTAGGTTTGATCAGCTACTCAAAATTGAATTAAGATTCTAGTCTGATCTAATTAAGACCCTAAGGTGTTGTTCAATCACTAGACCAAATTGTTTAACCCACATCCATATCCATGAACTGAAAATCCAGAACTTAAAATAATTTTAGATTATGTTTAACTTCATAAAATTAATGGTTTATGATCATGAATTGACTTTTAAATCTAAACCCTAGTTTATGTATCTCATACATCTTATTTTAAATCAGATTGATTAACTTACATCTTATGTAATTAAATTTATATCTAAAACATGAACTTAATTTCCTTGCCATATCTTCTTCATGAGTCAAATTATAAGTGGCACCCCTACATGTCATAAGAGACTCCATTAAATGAGAAGAGAGGGCTTTTAAACCCTACTTAGCTTATATGATCAGACGGTTATGGTAATACACACAATCCAAGTACTTAGCTAAAGGAATCATAATAATTATAAAATTAATTTTATTTTATTTTAGATCTTTAGCTAATCATGTATGTTAGATCAACCCTAAGCTCTGATACCATTAAAGGAATAGGGATGAAAGCATGCATAAATCTAGGTTTCAGAAACTCCAGTAGAAGCTAATTACGAAACCTTTTCATAAAAGCATACAAAATTAATTTAAAAGTTCATCTAAGGATTTATCCAACATGCTAATTAGTTAATCATCATATAAACATAGAAATAAAATAAAAATTAAAAGAAGGATAAAACACTTATCTCAATCGCTATCCTTTCTTCAACTCCGATCGCATCGGATTTGGCGGATCGTCAAGATTCCTATCAGAGCTACGTACACTCCTAACCTCTACTGGTATCTACACAGGACTCATTATTGATTATTCAATGATGCTACCAGAGTGCTAACTCCTCCACGGGAGTTTTTTTGGTTTGGGTTTAAATTCTTTTCCAAGATAATCTTGAAAAGGAAGGCTGCAACCTTTGCAACCTTTGTGCAAACCTTTTACACAGGATATTAGGACTTCCTTTTGGACACCAAGAAAGAGAAAAATACTTTTTCTCTCCCTTTCTTCTCTCTCCCTAGACTCTCTCTTTCTGGATTTTGGCTATGAAAATATCAAAAGGAAGAAGCAAGGAATGGCATAGGAAGAAAAAACTAGCATATGGTGAGGTATTAGATCAGGGATGCACCCCACCCACTTTTTTCTCCCTATTTTATATTCGTCATACAAAATAAAACCCACCCTCATCACCCCAACTATGGATCACTCTTTATCAGATCAGATCACATCTAATATTACATGAATTAAAATTTATTTTATGAATAAAATAGTGATGAGAATAAAATACTTGCAGTAAAGAATATATGCTCTACCCAAAATCCCTTCTTAGTTTTTGATGCACGAAACTCCATGCCAAACTGAGATAACTCACACCTCTAATTAGATAGGATCTGATCCTTATCCAAAAAAATTAAAATTCAAAGATAAGTAGGCGACTGAGAGAAAAAAGTGGCGAAAAAAATAGTAATGAGAAACTAAATGTGCACTAGTTCTTCCTTTCTCTCTTTTTTTTTGTCACACCAAAACTGATTCCACGCCAAAAGAAATCTGATAAACCTCATCCTGAATCAATTAGGAGTTTAAATAAAATAGATTTTATCCAAAAAGGAGAGAGAATCCTAGAGAGAAGGGGCGCTAACTCTTGGCACGTGTTTTAAATATTTATGTGTACGGTGAGAAAGAACACCATAAACTAGCACACCATTTTCTCCAAATTAACATGAAATTAATATAAAATAAATTCAATCCAATTAGATTTAGTTTTCTATTTTATTAAGATTTAATTTGATTCAAATCAAATCTAATTTGAGCCTGATTCAAATCCAATTTGAAAAGGCTGTCAAACCTATTCCAAATAAGATTACAATCCAAATCCAACTTAGATTCTTAAACCCAATTAGAATTAAATTAAGTCAAGAATAATTTAATTTAATTTAATTAGAACTTGATTCAAAATTTAATTAAGTTTAATTTTATTGCAACTCTTGCAATTAAATCCCTAGTATTAAAATTAGCAACTACCAAATTTGCAACCTGCTAAATTTGTAACCGTTATAAAATTAGCAGTTACTAAATATGTTCCAAGCTTTTGATCAGATCAAGCTCTTATTATATGTAATCCCTCAGGTTTTATTCTGTCTTGTAGTGAGACATACATGTTCTCTATTACAGTATTATCGAAACTCTTTTCAATGGACTATAACTATTCCGGCTCAATCCTAATAAGGATCATTAATCCAAAAACGATTCTAATGAGTTCACACAATCCACTAATGATACCTAGCAGTATATAGTGACAACTCATCAAAATAGAAAAGATAAATTTCAAGTTATAGTTACCGTATGATCAAGTTTCTCTATCGAGAGTCCTGACATGATGCAGGTTATAGAATCCCATCAAATTCTAAGTATCCATCATAAGCTAGACTTAATTGGCTTGAGTCCAATCATGAATCCTATAGAAACTCCTTTCTATTTTCATGTTGCTATGGCTATAGACTTAAAGACTAGCTTCTTAGATTACATAGGACTACTGTTCAACTACTAAGGCTGATAGATTCTCTATAAATGCACTTCCAACTCTTATAGCGAACCTACTGCAGCCAACATGCACTACAAGGCTCCATATGGCTAGAGACCATGTCTTTGTGCTTGTCAAATTATAGCAATCCCTCAGTAAGTGACTGAAGCACTGTAGGTCAAGAAACTACTTATATAATTATAAATCCTATTCAACATAAATCATATTCAGTAATTTGAATCAAAATAAATTTCATTTAGCTCACCGGTCTTTAACTATAATTACACTTATTTTGATTCAGATTATTGAATTGATTGATTTTGAATAGGATTTATAATTATGCATATAAATATTTGAAAGATCTTGGAATTATTAGATTTATAGTTAAAAAATGAATTTGATTATGTTTATGTATTGATTAACAATAAATTATATTTTGATTATCATATTCCATATGAATTATTTAGTTAAGGTATTTATTGCTTACTTCACTGTCTAGTTTATTATTTATATGTTATTATTTTTATAATTTTTTGAGAATTAAGATAGTACATGAATATAAGTCTAGATTGAATGATTAAATACAAAACTTTGATATATTTATTTTAAATTAATATTTTTTAAAAAAAGTTTGATGTAAAATTCTTGAATATTGTTGGATTTGTAAAAGATTAAAGTTGATTTCAATTAATTAAATTTTAGATTTAATTCATTAATTATTTATTTTATTATTGCTTTATAAGATGTTTTATATGTTTATAGAAAGAGTTCTCCATGATCGTGATGGCTTGCGATCTTGAGCCGGTAACATGATACTTTTGCTATGAGAACAAAATAATGGATTACCCTGTTGGATCCTTCTTCTATACATGTACCTCCAACGAGAACAGCTCCTCCCTGTGTAGGGACCAAGTACGTTTCTTTGCAAAATTCCTGGCTTTCACCTCCTTTCAACTATTCTTGTTCCATGAGCCATTCATTTATTGTTTCTCCTATCTATATGTCTCAGTTTTACCCTTTCTCTTGGATTAAATTCTCCATAAAGAAGCAATGAAAGGGAAAGATAAAAGCCAACCATATTAAAGCTTGCACCAGACCAGAAGCTGACATCAGAATAGACTGGTTTGCTCAAGAAACCACCTCCAGGGGCATGGCAGATTGTGCTACATATTATGCTTTCCCCTTGGACATTTTATTTGTCACACTCTTTACAAGCTTTTATTATTATTATTATTTTTACTAAGATAGGGCACCCATACAAATCTGTTATGAATATAATCAAAAAAATCAGAAAGCAAGGTACACGGAGCCGGCCGGGGACCAGAATCCAAGCAAGCCCACAGCATAGGCTTTCAAATAAAAGGAAAGGAATGGTAAAAATATGTACCTATCACACTAATATATTATCTAATAAAGAAAAAAAGAGAGAGAGAGAGAGAGAGATCAAAAGTGGACAGAATTCATACACATTCATCGAAAGATTAATCAATTAATTCCACACATACATAAAACTAAACACAATTTCATTAAGGTAATGAAATATATATCCCTCTGAAAGTAAATGGTGGTTCCTGTTGAGAAGAGAACACCACCACCACCACCTCATCTATACTTATGACTTGATACTAAACAGCATTTCCTGCAACAAATAAATAGAATTGTAGCTTATCTAAGTTCCATATACTGAGCCTTTATAGTTTCCTTTTACTGAAGCACCATCCTATCTTCCATGGACAAGTTCAGAGAGGGCGAGTCTGACGGCCGGTTGCCCTGCCGCAGAGCAGGGCATTCTTGGGGATGGGATACTCATCCCTTATAGATTCAATTGGAGAGTATACACGCAGATAAAATTGCTGCCCGAGATACCGACGCACCCAATACTCGGTCCTCACATTCCACATCCCCACGTTGTCAAGCATAAGATATACTGCAGTCCATGACCTGGGATATACCTACAAGAAACAAGAACAGCAATGGTGGGTACATGATAGCCTCCTCTTATAATCAATTCTTGATGTTAGCAACACCATTAGCAAGAAACAAAAATCACAACACTACAATGTAAACGTGTACTTAATTGTCAGTTTTCAACTCTCCAAAAAAATATTTACTCTGTCTTTAGACTATGAGTGGCAAAGCTTTAGACACTCTGTTCTAGCATGCATGTTCTGTTCATTCTTCTAAATTTTTCTTTAATTGTTTGGAAGTAAGTAAGTAGTTTTATAACAATACACATCTACAAAGAACCATTAATAAAATAGTCATGGTTTATTGTTTAATATTGCAATAGAATTTCTAATTCTTGCTAAGATTTTGTGTCTTCATGGTTTAGTGTTTAATTTTGCTAGAATTTCGGAAGAAACCAATGCTCAAGTTTCTTGTGCATTAATGAGCAAGAGTTCAAACTAAAAGATGTTTGGTTTGTTCGTATACATTGTTATAGCTTCGTGAATTAACCATGGTAAGAGCTCAGATTTTACTTGGGTAGTGCAGCGAGAGACTGCGTCTCTAAGATTGTAACCTTTTCGGCTATCCGTCCTCCATTGACCACCATCCATCCTGCAAGCAAGAAGTGAAACAACACAAACTCCAGTACGATAAGAACTTAGCTAATTAATGAGCACTGGAATAAACTATAAACCATCAAGAAATGGCCACCATACCCCACAACCCAGAAGTTATAGCCATCAAGATGCCAGGCCTGGACAATGTCCTCGTCGTTCTGGAACACGATCTCCACGAAGACTCGGTAGTCGGCAGCCATGACCGAGGTGTCGAGGTACTCCTTTGCACCCGTGTGGCTGTCGGAGATGCTGCCAAGCCGGAAGACTCCTCCAATCTTGTAGTAGTCGGCGAGTTTCAAGGGGGTGTCGGGCTCGACGTAGGAGACGCTGTTGACTGCATAGCGTTGCTTGCCGCCGACCTGGGCGGCCGAGCTGGCGAGCCGGATGGTCCGGGTGACGTTGATCATGCCGTAGTGGTACGAACCCTGGGGGTTGGGCCTTGGTCCGCTTGCAGTGAGGTTAGACCTAAGATTCCGAAGAAAAAAATAATGGGTAAGAATGGAGGTGTTATCATTCTGCCTTGAACCTAGTAGGGGCCGGACTCAAGAATCCAAAAAAAAAACTGAATCGATGCTTAAAAAAATTATAAAATCCTAAGACATTGTAAGATGTTCGAAATAACTACTGCATGTTTCTTAGTGTTTCCAGTAAGTTTAAGACATATATATATATATATATATATATATATGTTGGGGATATTGCAGCAGTAGTGGTAGGTTGATTCAAAATACATTCAAGTTACTTGAAAAGAAAGAAAAAAAAAGCATTTAGAGTAGACCCAAAAGCTCCTTTTCCACCATGATTAGATGAGGTCCTGTGGGTAGAGCAAGTGGAGTGATATAAAAGCAGTATGAGGTTGATATAATAATGGCTTGGTATACCTCTTAACTTGGTTAATTTCTGTCAACATTATATAGATATTTGTAGAACTCATAGGTGGCTATTTGGTCTAAAGTCAAGTTCTTGATTTTGAGCTATTAAAAATGGGATCGAGACCAAAGAGAAAAGTATCCAAAATTTAGACAAAAATTCTAGTCTGAGGCCAGTGATGAATAGGGTACATGTAGGCCTATTTTTTTTATAAAAAAATCTGTATTTATTGAGATAAAATGGCTAATTTTATACATAGAAGTCTAAGGGGAAAAAAATATGAAACAAGTGATCAAAATGGTAATACCTAAATGAACGGGCCTGATCAATAGACCAGTCGATCTGGGTGGTGGGGCCACCAGGAATTGGTCCAGAAACCCCCTGCCTGGAATTACTATAGTGGAGAACAGCCGTGGTGGTAAGGATGGTGGTAGTGAAACGGGTAGAGACAGCAATATAGTAGTCCTTGGATGGCTGGTCGGCGGTGACAAGAATCGATAAGGACTGACCGACATGGACGTCGATGGAGGAGTAGGTGTTCTGGAGGGTGTGTGTGCCTTCCACCTCCACCAGCTTCATCGTGTGACCTTGGATCCGGATGTTAAGCGAATTTTGGAGTCCCACATTTGAGATCCGAAGCCTGTAGGTCTTGCCTGCACCACAATTTATATAACTCATTATTACAAGGTTTCTTTAACACTTACTATTTCTAAATGATAACTTCCGTTAATAATGACGATATAGGCATATTTGAAATGCTGACTTAGGTATCATAAGTATAGCTATCTTTCTGCTGGTTATGATCATGAGAATCCCTGCTCTGATAAAAAATATTCGATATATGACGATAATAAAAATCGACTCAAATCATTTTTCATCATATTAGATGAGTACGTCACTCCATCCTTAATCAAAATATCAGCCGGAACAATAGCCAATTCTACAACCTCCCATCTAGGCATCTAAAAATTCTCGTCATTTAATCGATTTCCGCAGGTGCAAACCATGGATGCGAGGATATGGACCATGGCCAGTTCCAACAGTGTTACCACCTTGGTGGTGAAATGCAGGCTTTTGGAAAACATTGTATGCAACCTATAACATAGAAAACGGAGTTGGAAGGGAAAAATAATAGGGATTGTTTCATGCCTGGAGTTACCTTGGTCAACTGTAAGAGAAGCACCGTTGGGGCCACGACCGTTGATGAGAATGCCGTCCGGGAAAGGGAGCTTCCTGCCACCATCTAGCGTGGCTCTCAAAGCCTGGCCACAAGAATAAAACAGTTATCATCAGATACATATGGATTTCTTCTTCTTTTTTCTTTTTTTTTTTTTTTTTTTTTTTTTTTTTTTTTTTTTGGATGGTAAAGACAGCTGTTCACTGTACAATTTGTATTTCCAAAGATTTCAGTTAGGGATGCTGATGGGTTGGATCAGACGGTAATGAATGATCCTACTTGACTGATTTCTTATCGGCTCCTATGTTGAATCTAGATCATTCATTAGAAAAGTTTTATAACTAAATTTTCAATCAAGTGGGTCATTCGGTTGGATCTGTTTAATCATCAAACATAAAAAATTTAAGTATAGCCAACTACATTTATGGCAGATAATCAATTACCATTAACATATAAATGAACATAATATATCACTCTCATTTATGTCTGAAGTTCGATGTCTTGGTATCTGTGCTAGGTGATCATGGCGACTGCGAGCGATAGGGTAATGTCTCCGATAGGATTACCTCCGCCCCTCCCGGAGATGGCAGAGCAGCCTGTGAGTAAGGAGAAAGGATACGGGAGGCCGGGTTTCTAGAAGAGATCTGACGAGCAAGAGGGCAAAGGACAGGGGCCTTCCTCCTGCCCAGCCCCTTCTCAACCTGCAAACAGCTCTCTTCCCTTGCCAACAAAGGCGATTCTTCTGCTCCTCTCCTGGTCTTAAGTTCCTTTGAGAGATCCCTCGATCCCGAACCTCAGAACAGGGATGGAGCTTCGAATTCGTCACATACTTGGGAGCAGGTGGTCCAAGGGGTTAGGAAATTTCGTGGGATCCTCAAGAGCCTCTTCGTTGAGATTGAACCCTGGAAGAAAGTTTCTCTAAGGTCATACATTTATCTGATGATGAGGTAAGTACTGCTAAATCTCTTCTTAAATTAGCGATTTTGAGAAATTCCTTGGGACGAGGGCTTTCCTTTGGAGTTCATCCAAAAGGATCTCAAGCTTCGTTGGGGAATCAAAGGGACTCTTACTATCTTCTCTCTTCGAATGGGATTCTACTCTTTCAATTTTTGTCCGAAGAGGAGAAATCTAGGGTCTCCTTAAGGGTCCTTGGTCCCTTGCGGGTCAGTTACTGCCTTGAAAAATGGCGTCCGAACTTCAGACCTAGCCATGACAGTATCAATCAAATTAGGGTCTAGGTCCGGTTGCCTGATTTGCCTGTAGAAATTTGGGAAAGGAAAAAATTCTAAAGGTTGCTTCGGCTGCGAGCTCTCCTCTGTTCTGAATGATGGACTGAAACTACTACCAAATGGGGTATGCCAAAGTCTGTGTACTCATGGATGCATCTTCACCTATCTGTCCGGAACTAGACTAAGGTTAGGGACCACAGCTGGTGGCAAGAGTTTATTTACGAAGAGCTTCCTGAATATGTTATACTTGTGGTTATTTCAAGTTAGACCCTAATCTTGCATGCCAATGTATGAATTTACCTGAGCATCTAAGTCCAAGCCTGTTTATGGCCCCTGGATCTGTGTTGCTAAAGTTTTTGTACATCCCTTGCCTTCGGCACTGCTTCTAAGATGGCTGCTACTCTGGTAAGGATGGGCAAAATTCTTCATGGATCCGGGTCAATAAACATACCAAGACCCTCTCCTTCCAAGAATTTCCCAAAGTTCCTGATAACCCTCTCAAGGCTCTCGGTTTGCTTCGTTGTCTCAAGACAGTGGGAAAAAGTTTACTCGGCCAATACACCTCTGCATCTTCATCTCATCCAATGGAGAGGTCGCTATCCTTTGCTGGCCGCCTTACTTTAATCCAATCGGTGCTCTCAACCGTTGTTCAATTATACTATGGCGGTGCTCTGCATTCCTTTGTCCATTTAAATCAGGCTCGAAAAGCATATCCGAGCGTTCCTTTGGGATCATCAAGTGGATCGCAAAAGTCTGCACCTGGTTCTTAGGATAATGTCTGCCTTCCTTGAAAGGATGGTGGGTTAGGGATTGTTTCACTGATGGATAAGCAGTGGGCTGCATTTGCTAAGCTGGCTGCTCATTATTCTGCACCCTACTTCCCTTTGGGCCCAAACTATTTCGGCCAAATACTCCTTTGATTCAAACTGGAATAATTATAAGAAGCCTCGGAATTGCTTTGTGACTTGGCCCACATTGTCAAGTGCGGGCATTTTGTTCGCTTCCGGTTCATTTGGACCATTGCCTCGAGGAGTTATCAGCTTACTTTCTGATCCCTGGATGTCTCCTCTACTGCTTGCGGTCACGTCGCCTTATATTAATATGGACATGGACGTCCATGATCTCAATATTAAATCTTATATTGTTTGATCATTCATGGGATATGATTTGTTGCATAATTTATTTTCGATAGAAATGTGCAACGTATAACTTCTATCCAGCTCCCCATGGGTTCATGGCGGGATAATCTTGTTTGGAGCCCTACAGGACATAGCATGTTACCCACAAATATGCACTCCATGTTCCCTCGGTCTGATAGGGTAAGTATTATCCCTTCTAATTGGATTTGAAAACTTCAGATCCCTATAACTGCCAAAATGTGTTGGTGGAAGTTGGTTAGATGCCGACTTTCCACCAAATTTACCTTCATCATAAGGGTATTATTCATGATGACCAAATATGTTGTGATATCTGTGACTCGGTGATTGAGGATATTGACCATCTCTTTATTCTCTGCCTTTTCGCAATGGATTGTTGAACTTGTTGTCGACTACCTATGCCTGCTAGTTTCTCTTTCACGCCCATTTCTAATATTCAGCTTTTCTTGGCTGATACTCACATGAATGATTTTAACAAAGCCATTGTCGCTATTCTGGTCTGGCAAATCTAGAAAGCTAGGAATATTAGACTGTTTCAAAACTACTTTACCATCCATTCGCAGCTTTTAAGATATGTTCAAGCTTCCAAGCTGCTACTACCCCTGTTGATCATCATGTGAGCTTTGGAACCACTCATTGAGCTGGACTGCCTTTCTTCATCTTCCTATTCCTGGAAGGTCTCACTTTCTATCTGTTGGCGTCCCCCACCTATGGAAACTTTCAAACTCACTTTGATGCTTTCGGTTTATGATAGATACTACTTCCATTACTTACATCATTCGAGACTACAGGGGTCTTATTCTTCAGGCTGGGGTAAGACTATCAATAAATCCACCATCCGAATGCAGACTATTAGCTGCGTGTTTGGTATCAAGATGGCCTTTCTTCATTTGCAAGTGCAATTTCTTATGGTGGAAGGTGACTCTCAAATCGTGGTCGACTGGATTAATCGAACCCGAACTCCTCCTTCTGCTGTGGCTCATTTCCTTCAAGATATCTGGCAATGGAGCTCTATCTTGGCTAATTTCCAGTTCTCTGGCATATTTATAGAGTGGCAAATTCTGTTGCTAATCTTTTGGCTTCATTTGCTCAGAATAGGGAATTCACAATCTATAATTCCGATGCTAATATACCAAGATTAGCGTATCTCCTGTGGGCTGACTCAAATGACATACCTTCATCTTATAATGACTAATTATCAGGTGCTTTTGCTACCGACTTATTCTAAAGCTTTAAACATTTGCCCTGCTCGACTCCTTTTGATGTACCCTGTCAGCTATACTCACTACTCTTCTTTTCATGGGAGGACTATCTCTTCTGCCATCACTTCTATTATTCATGCTCTTTGTAACTGGTCCACATCTTCAATATTGAACAAGTATCATAATGGAAATACAGAAAAATGGAAAATCAATACAAAGAAAAACATGCCTCATACAAAGGAAAAGAAGAGAAGAACAAGGAAAAAAGAAAAAGAAAAATGAATCATGTTGCTCAAAAGAATAAAAAAGAATATCAAAGAAAAGAAAAAAAAAATAAATAATAAAAGTAGAAGAAATGCCTTTTTTAACATCTCTATTTTTTTTGTAGGATCTCAGATCATTGTGTTGGACTCTATTAATGCCTCTCTGTCAATTCAGTTGAGAGGCCCCTCTCTCTTTATATTACTGATCTTCTTCTTTGTTACTGTGCTTCATCATACCTGCTCTGCCTTTCCTGGTTTTTCCAATACTTGCTCTGCCATATTTGCTGCTTACCTGGGTCTCTTGCATGCCACTTCTTATTTCAAGTATAGGGTTCCCATCATTTCTACTCTCGAAGAGCAAGGATGTGGTGGCAATGTTGTTACTTTCTGTCACCGCCTGCTTTCTTTTACACCTTTTGCCCACTGCTCTGGCACGTTAGATTCTCGAATGGCATAAGATCCTATCTATCCTAGACCTATGGCTGCTGGTTTCGGTTTTCATATGCCAGGGAACTTCTTTCTTTCTTACTCTACTGCTAAGCCTCGATACGACTCCATGAAGCTGCTGGAATTTTCTATTTGAGGGGACATACTCCACGTTGGGACTCTATTTCATCCGTATAGTTTTTATATACTTTTCACATTTGCCTTTTCTATTTTGGATTCCTTACAGTGGCACTATAAATGCTTTAACTTCTGGCCTCTTTACAACTACCCTTGTTCTTCACATTTACCTTTGCTGCTTTCGGATGTTTCTATGTGCTCTTCACACCTATCTTTGCTATTGGGTCTATTGTATGCCACTTTGGGATGTTTACAGTTATTGTTGCTCTTCTTTGCCTACTGCAGTCCAGGCTTACAGTGCTGCCTTTGCTACTTTGGGATGTTTTCTATGCTACCTTTGTTTCTTTGGGATGGTTATAGTGCTGCCTTTGCTACTTTGGGATGTTTATGGTCGCTGAGGCTCCTCGGACATATTTGTTTCTTGCTAATGCATACATTGGGATGGTTACAGTTGCTGCTGCTCAATTATGCCGCTTGCTGCTATGTTTTTTCCTGTAGGGATACTGCTCTCAGTTGTGGCATGTGAAGAGGTCCTTCTATCAATAAATAAATCTTAGCCAATTAACATATTTTCGCATTTCCAATCTAATGCTGGCACAACAACCACTATTTATGCTCGTCGGATCTTCTCTATTGCAACATCAACTGCTATTAAGGGAAAGGATAAACAACATCTGCTGGGCAAAATATTTTGGCATCACTTCGCTGCGTACTGAACTCAACCATTCTGCCGTAATGCTTGCTACATATATCATATGCTTTGCTGATTTCACAATACATGAATTGCTGGTTTCTCCTGGGCTTCTCCAATTTTGTTTATTGTATATATTCCCTTCGGTGTTTTTCCTACATCTATGTTTTTGTAAAGACTTGTTATTTATTTTTGTGGGTGCTTCCTCTGTTTGTAATTTTGCTACAGGTTTTTCTCTTAATGCATTTGCCCTGTCAGAGATGTTTCCTATCAAATAATAATAATAATAATATCACTCTAAAATAAATTATGATATAAAAATAATTGTAAATGCATCTTTTTGTTAAAGACATTATTCATATAATCTTAAATCATAACTTAAAAGTTCAAACAAGTTCATTGTCCTAATGGTAGGCCTGGTTCCGGTCAAGTCGAGTCTAAATTCAATAAACCCAAACTTGGCTGGGAAAATAGAACGAATCTAATTTTAGAACCCAACTCAACCTAATGGATTCTTTAAAATAGGTCAAATTAGGTCTAAGCCAGTTAGGCTCAATCGGGTCACGAGTCAACTTGACCCATATGCAACCTTAATTTCAATATAAAATCAAGTTTGTTGAGACTTGGGCATCAACATTCGTAGTCAAATTTCAATATAGATTCATCTTTTCAAGAAAAACTTGGAAAATAAATTCATAACCATTATTTCAGATTTACTATAGTAAGATAGTCGAACAACTTAGGATCTATTTGGATGTTTGGGCCCAATCTTCTATGAGATTCATGGGTTGGGCCAGTGCAACTATTAAAAGCATTCAATCATAAGTGAACTAAACTTATATTCAGGACTATTTCGAGTGGGCTAGACCAAATTCTATAAAAAAAAAAGAATACTGGCTTCCAGACCCATAGGCCTTCCCCAATCTATAAGTCAATACTTTTAATGATTGTACTAGCCCAACAGATAAATTCCATAGAATATTGGGCCTAACAACCAAACAATTGTTTTGGATATTTCCATTGAATTGGACTGAAAATTCTATAGGAATCCATTTTGTTGGCCTATCCAACTTACATTTTCTAAAAGCTTGCCCAACCCTAGCCCATGTCCTAGCCCTTAAGCTGTTGGAAGGGACAAGGAAAAAATAAAATAAAATAAAATAAAAGCACCAATATATAGATATATTTTTTCTTTCCTCCATATTTGATTGGGTAGTATTTGGTAAGGCATGCTTAAATGGATAGTGCAATCCATAAATTCTATAGAATTTTCAATCTATTCCCCTAAAAATATCTAAATATTTTCTTAGAGTAATTCGCGAAACAATGAGAGGAGAAAGGTCTTAATATAACACTGTTAATAACAATTTTCATGTAAATGTTGGCCTACTTTTGGCATTGCAAACTGCATATTTTATTGGAGATAGGCAGGTATCATGTCTTGTATATCATGTCTTGTATGTGTCTGAAGATGAGATGGCATGGTTGGTCCATTGAACGGATAAAAACTTTTATGCATAATTGAATACAGTTTTGTCATCTTATAGGAAAATTTTGTGTGGGGGCCTCCGTCTTTTTTGAAGTCATATCGCTGCTTCTGTTCCCTAACTTGTAGATAAAAAGTAACTCTTTATCTATCAGTGTTGGGGTAAAAAAAATATACCATATCATACCATCATGCTGGTAGTCTAGTTGGTTAAGATTTTACCTCACAACTAATAAGTTACAAGTACGTGACTCTACGAAGGACTCGATTAAAATTCAGGGATTATCCCTTGAGATTCGTGATAGTTAGGTGAGTGAGGGCCAGGATCCTTCTTTTTTTCTATTCTGACTAGCTGGTACTTTAGCAGTGTTGGATTGATGTACTCACCTTTAAATGGAAAAAGGCTATGAAAATCTAGCACCTTCGATCGAACATTTCTCGGTGGGGTGGGGGCTTGCAGGTTAGCTACATCGGATTTATCCCCCCTATCCCTTTCTTTTATCAATATATATATACCATCAAATATGATTGGACTACGTGAACTGTACTTTTCAATACGTATTTGATGTTTATGAATTTATTTTTTCATTAAAAGTTTTGAATGATAACATATTCCTTTCTTACAAAAAAAAATGATATTGTTGTGACCCAGTCACTCGACCTCATTGTAATAACGAAGGTGACTATTCAAGCAACTAACTACTTTCAGTTACAATAACTACTTTCGGTTACAATAATCACTTTGGTTGTTTTATTACACCTATAAAAAGGGTAAGAGGGGACTTCCAAGGATAAGCAAGTCTAAGGCAAGCAAGCCCACACTATGCCACTTTGACTCTTCTTTTTTTCCATCTCTCTTTCTTTTAACTCTCCATTCTGTTGCTAGGCCACCCCACTGACTTGAGTGTCGGAGTGTCCCCCGTCAGAAATCTGGTTCGGGGACTTTTTACAGGTTTCCATCCAAGAGGAGCACTTAGGAGCAGGATTTCATCCGATTGGAAGAGCGAGTGGGATTGTCCGACGCTGCTGAAGCCTCGGCCATAGGTGATTTAGCGTCAACAGATTGACGCACCAGGAAGGGACCGTTATTCCACTCTTGGAAAGGAGAGCTTTCAAGAAATACTAGATGGTGAAGGGTGAACCTTCTTGATGGACGGTTTTGATCTTCTACAATCGACTAGCCCTCCGAGTTTCCTTTCAAACTCTATTTTTTTCTCATTCTCGCCCTCAAGTCCTCTTTCTCTCTATCTCTCTCTATCTCTCTATTTTTGCCAGGAAGAAGCTCCCCTGGCTCCTAATCTTGAAGAGGCTCTTCCAGAGATGGTTCCCTAAAGCCAAAATCTCGGCCCATCATGCCTTCTTGACGGGACCAAGTTCTTGGCTCCTCGCTGAGTCCCTCTACTCCCTCGGCTATAACAATTCCATTGCTAAACTGGAATCACGCTCTGGTGCCTGGTTCGAATCGCCCCCTTCGATGCAACTCCTACTCCAGACCATCATCGGCCAGTGGAATGCCTACGTTGCCACCATCAACACCATCAACAATCTACATCCAGGAACCTGGAGAATCGCCATCTTCCACATCCAGAGGGAGCACCTCTTGGAGCTGCTAGGGTTGGAGGGCCCCACACTATGGACAAGCAATGTGCTGAGGAGCATCTGTTCATTGAATGTGGACGATTTGTTGATCCGCAGCCTCGTACTCGAGATGAATTCACGGAAGTAGCCTCCCTTCTGGGTGCAAATAGAAGTCTTCTTAAAGGCCGATGTCTTCTTAATGGCTGATGTCTTCTTAATGGCTGATGTCTTCTTAATGGCCGATGTCTTTTTAATGGCTGATGTCTTCTTAAAGGTCGATATCTTCTTAATGGCTAATATTTTCTTAAAGACCGATGTCTTTTTAAAGGTCGATGTCTTCTTAATGGTCGATGTCTTCTTAATAGCCGATATCTTCTTAAAGGCTGATATCTTCTTAATGGCCGATGTCTTCTTAATGACCGATATCTTCTAATGGCCGATGTCTTCTTAATGGCCAATATCTTCTTCATGATCGATGTTTTCTTAATGGCTGATATCTTTTTAAAACCGATGTCTTCTTAATACCGATGTCTTCTTAATGGTCGATATCTTCTTAAAGATCGATGTCTTCTTAATGGTCTATGTCTTCTTAAAGGCTAATCAATGGGCAAGGCCGATCAATGTACAAGGCCATCTACATGCAAGGCCATCTACGTGTAAGCCGATCAATGCCAAGGTCGATCAAGGTGCAAGCCCGATCTACGTGCAAGGTCATCTACGTGCAAGGTTAATCAATGCTCAAGGCCGATCAAGGTGCAAGGCTGATCTATGCACAAGGCCAATCAACGCGCAAGTCCATCTATGCGCAAGGTCGATCAACACATAAGGCCGATCAAGGCGCAAGGCCGATTTATGTACAAGGTCATCTACATGCAAGGCTAATTAACACCCAAGGCCGATCAAGGTGCAAGGCTGATCAACATCCAAGGCTGATTTACGAGCAAGGCCGGTCAATGTCCAAGGTCGATCCATCCACAAAGGCCCACGAAGGCCCATAAGGCCTACAAAGGCCCACTGAAGCCTATTGGATCCATTGAAACTTACAAAGACGGGCCTAATCAGCCTACCTTATTACCAATAAAAGGTACAAGGGGTGGCCAATTCAACATACTTTAACGATAAATCCGACGAAGTACCAAGGTGGGCCTGACCAGCCTACCTTATTACCAATAAAGGCACAACGGTGGCCTATTCAGCCTACCTAAACGGTAAATCCGACGAAGTGCCAAGGCGGGCCTGACTAGCCTACCTTATTATCAATGAAAAGTACTAGGATGGCCTAATCGGCCTACCCTAATGATAAATTCGACAAAGACGAGGCGGGCCTGATCAGCGTACCTTATTATCAATGAAAAGTATTAGGATGGCCTAATCAGCCTATCCTAACGGTAAATCCGACAAAGTACGAAGATGGGCTTGACCAACCTATCTTATTATCAATGAAGGCCTTATCAGCCTATCCTAATGGCAAATCCCGAAGAATGCAAAGGTGGGCCTGACCAGCTTACCTTATGATCAACAAAAAGTACAAAACAGACATAATCAGCTAACCAAAAAGTACAAAGGCTATTATTTGTTTATGCCAATATTAAGACCGAAGAGATGAAATTACTCCCTCGCCGAAAAAGGAATGAAAGCTGAATCATTTCACTGTAGCATTTTTTCAAGCTCGAAAGTAGGGGGCAATGTTATGACCCAGTCACTCGACCTATTATGATAACGAAGGTGGCTATTCAAACAACTAACTACTTTTAGTTACAACAATCACTTTCGGTTACAATAATCACTTTCGATTATAGCTACACCTATAAAAAGGGTAAGAGGGAACCTCCACGGATAAGCAAGTCTAAAGCAAGAAAGCCCATACTATGCCACTTTAACTCTTCCTTTTTTTCCATTTCTTTCTTTTAACTCTCCATTCTATTGCCTAGGCCAACCTACTGACTTGAACGTCGGAATGTCCCCCGCCGAAATCCGGTCCGATTCTTTTGCAGGTTTCCATCCAGAGGAGCGCTCAAGCAGATCTCATCCGGTTGGAAGAGCATGGAATTGCCCAACACTGCTGAAGCCCTCACCAAGGTTGCATCACAGCATATAGTTAGTTTAAATTATGATATCCCATGCATGATTATGACATCCTTGTATCATAAGGCCGAGGAATATTTTTATGAAAAAAAAAAAAAAAAAATTTTTCAATGAGAAAATCTTCTCGATTTTATACAATTGAGTTAACAGTTTACAAAAGATTCATAAAAATAATAAATTACGTCATTCAAAGTTTTTAATAAAAAAAAGTTTTAATATTTAATTGTATGTTGAATGACAAAATGCCCTCCCTTTATTATTTTTTATGAACAAATATCATAACTCTATTTACAAGATATCAGGCTGAAATATTTTCATCATTGAAATTTTTTAATTTTTTCAATGATAAAAATTGGACATCATAATTCAGGTCACGAGATGTTATAATGCATTATGAAATATTAATTTTTTTTAAAAAGAGATATTTTATTATTAAAAATTTTTAATAAAAATAAAGCTGCATGCATTAATATGCGTTAAAAATAGGATTTACATGATCCAATTAAATTGTGTAATATATATTTTTTTTCATCGAGTTCAATGTATAAAAGACTTTCCTCTAGGATAAAAGGCTTAAAGTGGTTTAGTGTAAAATATAAACATTTTTCCCTGGCATGAAACTTTCATTCTCGTCTTTAAGTCCAAGTATCTCCAATGCACATAGTAAAAGCTTTGTGTCTAGTTTTTTTGACCTATATATTTATCAATCAAATCATATTTGGATCCTTATAGGTTAAAAACTTGTAAGATTTGAACCTATGAGGATCTGGATATGATATGATTGATAATATATAGGTCAAAAACTTATAAGATTCAACGATTGCAGGTTCGAGACATGATCCCGTAGGTATAATTCGATTAAATCTAGAAATTTCCTGGAGCCCATGACCGCTGGTATGAGTGAGAGGGTCAAGATCTCCCTCTTTGTTCTCGTTCTACTAGCCAGCGCCTTAGTGGTATCAGGTTGACATATACTCATCTTTAGGTAGGAAAAGATTGTGAAAATCTAAACATCTTGAATCGAACATTATCTAGCGGGACGGGAACCTATGAAGGTAGCTATACCGGAATTTATCCTCCCATCTCTTTTTCTTACCAAAAAAACTTGTAAATTTATTAGAACTACGATAAAGATGAATAGGATAGGTCCCACAAAAAAAACAACACAGAAATGAGTATCAAACAAGATAGCATGAAAGAAGATGGGATAGCAATGGATCTTTGGGATCATTCTTTTATAGATAAATATAATAAAAAAATTAGTAACTTTTTTATTGATAAATTTATTTTTATTTTTTATTTTTAAAATGAATAATTATTTTTTTCTATATAATATTTATCCATAATTTAGTAAAATTCTATTAGCTAGTAAAATAAATATTAATTTTATTTTAAAAATATTCTTCTATTAATTTCTAATACCTTTTCATTCAATATTCAATAACGCAATTATTCACTGTTCTCAAATTCTAATCCTAAAAAATATTACAAAAAACATGAATAAATTATAGCAACTTAGCCAAGAAAGTATTAATAAAAAGAAAAATTAAAATAAATTTAAAATTACTTTTATATAAAAAATTATAGATAATATTATTTTCTATCTAAATATTTTCTAGAAATAATATACATAAATAGACATAGAAGCTAATTTATTTACCAGTATAAAGCATGGCCATTTAGATAGAATGTAATATAAGAGCCTAGTGCTACCAATCCGGAAAAAAATATGGCATGTATAAAAAAAATTATAATTTATATATATATAATGATCATAAATAATATTAGGCTCGGATTTGAGAAATTTTGTAATACATCCATATTTGAATTTTGAAATTTTTGTGATTTTTTTTTTTTTTTTTTATGAAAGAAAGGAGAGGGGGGTAAATCTCCCGGTGTAGCTCCCCCTGCTGGGTTCCAACCCGCCATACAATATTTGATATGGGCCGTACATTTCTGTGTACCTTTTTCATCCATTTGTAAAGATAAGTACGTCAGCTCCCGCTAAGCTAAAGAAATAGATACTCTCTCATCCCTCAATCACGTATTTCAGGATTTTAACTCTAAATTTAATCGAGTCATTTATAAAATCATATCTCAAACTCCTGATAGGTAGAAATAAACTAAATCTCTACTGATCAGTTACGGTCTTAGCCGTAATTTTTGTGAATTGCATTCTCAAACCAGCCCAAAAAGTACACCATGGAAGCAAAGGAAACAGCCAAAAGGAACATGTGAGTCCACTGGTCAATTCCGTGCCGTGCCAAAAAATTGAAAGCCTGGCTTCCAAAATTTCGCATCAAGCGTGCGCGTGAGCCCACCATCCAGCAGTGTACCAACTGTATGATAACTTGGATGGATATTGGGACCCATCCCAAAACCCAATTCGTTTGCAACAAGAAAAGAAGGCACAGCAATCCCGTGACTCTCGGGACGACACTCCCTGTCCCTTGCACCCTTGGCAGGTGCACTCCATGTGCTTTTTTTTTTTTTTCCCTCTAAACCACCGCGCATCATCTAACCATTAGCCGTCATAATTATCCTTGACCCTTGAGATTTCTTTTAATAAAAATAATACTTCAGTTCTTAAAAATTTAATACATTACATGGTCGTATACCATGCCAATCAAATTATCTCATTTTCGTGAATCTCATACGTTATGCACTCCTTTTAATGATTTATCCATGAAAATAGAATGTTCGATTGATACGGGGTATGACCATCTTGGTGGTGCATGTAGTGTAAGATGTAATTTGGTTAGGATCTTGATTGGTATCATGCACCGTGCCAATTAAATCATCTCATTTTTGTAGATTCCATGTATTATGCACTCGTTATGATGATTTATCCATGAAAATAAAATGTTTGATTGATATGGTGCATGGCCATCTTGATGATGCATGTAGTGCAGGATATAATTTGGTTAGGATCTTGATTGGTAACGTGCCCCGTGCCAATCAAATCATCTCATTTTTATGAGTTCCATGCAATATGCACTCGTTACGATGATTTATCCATTAAAATAGAATGTTCGATTAATATGATGTCTAGCAATCTTGGTGGTGTATGTAGTGCAGGATATATTTTGCTTAGGATCTTGAGCGGCACCATGCATGGTACCGATCAAATTATCTCATTTCATTAATTCCATGCATTATGCACTCATTATGGTGTTTTATCCATGAAAATAGAATGTTCGATCGATATGTTGCATGGCCATCTTGGTGGTGGTGCATGATATAATTTGGCTAGATCTTGATTGGCCCCCATGCATCGTACAAATCAAATCATTTCATTTTCGAGAGTTCCATGCATCATGCACTCGTTGCGGTGATTTATTCATGAAAATAGAATGTTCGATTGATATGGTGCATGGCCATCTTGATGGTGCATGGAGCGTAGGATATATTTGCTGGGGATCTTATTCTTTATCTTGCTTAATTATGAAATAATTTAATTAGAATGCTTAATTACGATGCGGAATATAAAGAGAGACTTACAGTATGGTTCGTCCGGTACCAGTCACCGATGAGGACGGTGTAGTCACCGGCCGGATCCGGAAATGGGACGGGGATGAGGGGCCGACTGAGGATTCGGAATCCGCCGAAGCCACCGGCCGCCTTGTGGAAGTAGAGCGAGGGGAAGTAGAAGTAGCTGCCAATTTGGTCCTTTACCTGCAAAATATAGGTGAAGTTCTTGCCTGGTGGAATTGGGCAGTTGGTTCCTGAGACCCCATCCTCCCATGAGTTCCTCCTTTGCTGCACCCCATTCCTGTTCCAAAGATTGCACCAACTTATATATTATAATCCATTATTCAATAATGATCTTAGAAACTAGCATGACCTACCCTTCTGCCAAAATTATATGGATGCCTTACACAGTAATTAATGCTATTTTTTTTTTTTTTTATAAGAAATAAAAAGAGAGTAAAAAGCAAGAGAGGCAATATTCAAGGTAAACCTTGAAGGGATCTATTACTAATTATTAAATGACTAATAAATTTTAAATATTTGAAGCTTCGACCAGTGGGGACAGTTTTTTTTTTTTTTTTTTTTTTTTTCTTTTTGTTTTTTTTTGTTGGGATCGGTGAAACCCAATCCTTCGGTAAATGCTAAACAGTTGATAGCTAGCATCCTGGTTGCCCTTTTTCTTAGCATCAAGTACGTTTGTCATGTACTGGCCATGAACAAAATGTGCAAGCAAAACTTTGCTGCAGGTCATCACCTATGCAATTTCTTTTATGGGAGAATTTTACCTGCTAGCTAGCTTTGCCAAACAACTGCGGAGGGCTAATCACGGATATTATGATAATGACTTGGAAGTTGGAACTATTCTTTGACAAAGTAGTGCAGTCATTCCACCCTCATATATTTTTTTTATTATGAAGTGTTTTCATACTGAATCAGTACAAAATAAGTATAAAAATATAGCTTCCATGATCCACTGTAGAAAATAAGGAAAACAGAGAGAGGAGGAATTAACACTTGCCAGGAGATGAGGAAGGGCTCGGTCAAGCTATTGTGCACATTTATGATGAGATTGTCATTGGTGACCGAGTAGATATCTGGCCCCGGAAATTGCCCATTTATCAGTATCCCCTGCACCAAATACACCAAAGAAAATATCATCAAAATGCCACAAACAAAAGACCTCCTGGAAAGAAAAGAAATAACACACAGAAAGAGAGAGGAGAAACAAAAGTAGCGAGAATACCTGCTGCCTTGCACCAAGAGGATATATGTCTCCAAAAGTGACATTCCAAGTGAAGACCTATAGGGATTATCGGCACCGACAAGGATGAAGATTGAAAGACAACACACGAGAGCAAAGGCAGCAGCAGTGTTTGAAGTCATTTTTTGTGAAAAGGATTGATTGCAGAGGGGAGGAAAAAAGAGAAACAGATGTGAAGAGAAAAAAGATGACAAAATCCTCTCCCTTTTTTTTTTTTTTTTTTTTTTGTGTTGGTTCTCTCTCTCACCACTCCATTGGGCATACGGTGGGGAGAGATGGGGACGGGAAAGGATTAAAGGAGGTATTAGAATGGGCTTGCAAGCAAAGCATTGTGATGGAAACGAATGATGTTGGATAGCCCTTCTTTATATAATTGCAGTGCGGTGCAGTGGGAGGAAGGATCACGTAAAGTGAGATGGGCTGCGTTACACTGAGACCCCCCTCTCTCTTTCCGTTCCATTTACTTCAGTGTACATTAATGGAAGTCTTCTGGCAATTTTACGAACTTGTCCTTTAGGGAGGTTTTCTTAATGTTACGTGGTTCATGGGGTGCACTTGAGGATTAAATAAATGTTCTTGAAAGAAGCCCATGGTGGATGCGCGCCACTCAAGGCGCAAGGAAGGGTGATGGGTGACCCACACCCTCCTTTCTCTCTCTAAATTCTCTCTCCGTGAGAGAAGAGAGAGAGAAAGCTCAGCGCAGGACAGCTCACATGGACAACGCCCGTGATGGCGCGAACTTTGACGGACCGCACACGGATAAACCGGATGGCGGCGGTGCGGCGGTGGGGAGAGGGGGCCAGGTGAGCGGACGCCGTCTTTGTTTCGAGGCAACAAGCAAAGTTTGTTTGTTGGGTGGGTAGATAGCATGGATGGGATCTCCCTCTTTTATAGGGTAAAATTTTTTTAAAAAAAAAAATATATTTAATTAATTAATTAAAATTAATATTTTTTTTTTAAAAAAAAAATAAGTTTTTTTTTTTGACAGCATTTAACTATGAATTAGTAAAAGTAAAAAAGTTATCTATTTTAAAGATGACTAAATTAATTTCTTATCATTAATAAAGTAAACATTCAGTTCTATTTTAAAACATCATCTTTCTAATTTTATTATCTCGATATCTTCGTCATCCAAACTCTGATTCCTAAAGAGTGCATTATAAAAAATATGGATAAATTTTAATAATTTATCTAGAAAAATAATATGTAAAAAAATATTGATAACAAATTTTAAAAATATTATTTTTTTAATGTATAAAAAATATGAATAAATTATTTTTTATCTAAATATTATCTAGAAAATATTTATTCAAAAAATATAGATTTCCAACTAAATCTTTTACCCGTAAAAGGACATGCCTAAAAAGTATTATAGGATAATGTAAATTCATCGATGATATCTGTTGCCGCCAAAATTGCCTGCTGCTTGTAGGCTCGGTGGGTCCCGGGGTCACGTCAGTCGCTCTGGGCATCGTTGAATGCCTTGTCTCGGAATGTTCCTAGCTGCCGGGCGATTCTACAAAAAAAGAGAAGACCCGGGTCGGGGATCCCGGCGGAGATACTCCGACGGTCAAGTTAGTATGGCGTTCAAGGACAACAGATCCTCCATCACGAAGGCCTAGCTGACCACCATGAAGAAGCTTCTTGAGAGAATGGATTTCTTTCTAAGTGATGAGAGTTGCTTGCCACTTCTTTCTTCATTGCTTATCTTCGTTGGAGGTCCCTCTTATCGATATATATGGCAGTCAGTGCTGGTGAGCCAGATTTGGTATCCTGGTAGCACATCCTCCCTAAAAGGGTTGTGAACTTAGCAGGACCCCGTGGGACAGAACTGGAGTCCCAACGGGGCCCTCCTATAGCGGTGCAGGCGGCGTGGCATGGCGCATCCTCATGGAGGAGGGTGTAGGTCCAACAAAAACTCGTGGGATAGGAATTGGAGTCCCGGCAAGGCCCCCTCTATAATGGGTGCAGGCGGCGTGCTGCAGAACATATTCTCTTGAGAAGGGTGCAGATCTTGTAGGGATCGGCCCCCGACAGGAACTCTTGCACAGAGAGGGACAGCATGCCGTGCAGCTCCCTGTCCCGATAGAGCATGCCTTTGTGGGGGTCACAGGATAGGCGAGGTGCTGTTCCTCCTTCGTGGTGTGTCATGATGACAAGTCCGACGAAGATAGCGACCTTGCTCTTTTCAGTCACCGTTTGGCCTCGATAGGGCCAAATGGGACGAGGTGCCATTCCTCCCTCATTCAATCTTCTCTTCCTCCCCTGGCTTGCGAGGGCCACCTCCTCCCATGGCCATGGTTCAAGCTAGCCAGGAGCTCTACTCTATTAGAAGCTCTACTCTGCCAGGAGCTCTACTCGGCTAGGAGCTCTATTGGATCAAGGTGCAGATTGTAGGTGCCATGTTAGTGGTCAGCCATGTCGAATGCATGTGCCATATCAACCACCAGGATCGCCGAATGCGGGCGCCATGTCAACGCTTAGCCACATCAGATGCCCTCCGCTCCCAAGCCCAGAGTACACTACGACTTCTTGGGTTCGGGGCAAAGGGAGTAATGATGTCGCTAACATGGAGGGCCGCCATACTTGCATCATTAAATGCCTTGACCTTCGACAATTCACAGATCGCACCCATGCCAATCGGGAGCCACCGTGCTAGTAGGAGTGGCAATCCGAAATGATGCCTTCACGTCCCCCGGTATGGTGGTTCATGAGTCGAAGCATCCTAGATGGCAAAAATTGACATGCATCCTAATCCCATTGGTTGGTAAAATGATGGGTCTTATCTATCAACTAGCATAGCTCAAAGGGGGCTTTTGCCATCACTTTTAGATAAGTGGATCATCCAATTGCGCCCCTTCAAACTCTCCGAGCAAGAAGGAGGAACAAAGAAGAAAGAGGGAAGCTCCTCACCCATTTTTAGAAACCTTAACTCAGGGCCTTTTGCATGTTAGTCTTCCTTCTTTGCCTTCTCTCTTCTAGTCTGCACCCAGGGAGCGCCCCCCACCTTTAGGTTTTCCTTCTTTCTTTTTACTTCTCCTTCACCCATGAGTTCCTCCAGAGGCAATCACCATTTTCTGGAGCGCTCCCTAGGTCACTTAAGTGCGGCAGAGCCATCTAGGTCCAAGCCTCCTTCCTTGGATAACGAGGAGGACATTCCTTTTCGAGTCTCCTGAGGTCCCCGCTGGATGGTGGATCTCAATATCTTGTCCTTGCCTCCTCCTCCTCCTCCCTTGTCTTCAAGCTAGACCAGGCAGGTCCGTCGGGCATCGTTTCGACGATGACTAGGATGGACACCCTCCATCTCTGGAACATTTATGAGATCCTGGATTTCATCCAGATCACAGCCTTGAATCCTGAGGAGTGGGTCACGTCAAGCGGGCCAGGCCAGATCACCTTGTATGAGGGCTTTTTCTTTGTTGGCTTCTGGCTCCCCCTCCATCCTTTTATTTTATCTTTTTTGGATCACTATAGGCTAGTTCCAGCCCAGCTTATCCCAAATTCCTTTAGGATCATCTCCTCCTTCATTGTATTGTATCACTTTCATGGTATAGTCACCCGATTATCCCTTTTACGGCCTTTTCTACCTTGAAACGCCATCCCACAGATAAGAGATGGGGGTTCATAGTTGTTGGGAATTGTGTTCCAAAGCCAATCGTCTAGGCTGTAGATGGTTATGCTATCTTGTATTTATTTTCCTATAAAGAACTTTTGTGTGATGGAGTCCTTAGAACTACATTGTTTGATATAGAGAGGATATATCAAGTATTCTTAAAATGATTCACAACCAAAGGATACATTGTTATAGGACAACGATGTATCAAGTGTAGGTTATTGTATGTCACATTTGTTGATTGTTGTCTTAACCAAGGAGTGTGGAGACACTGGTGTGACATGCAAGTAAAATGTGTGACATTTCACTGAACGTGACCATCTGCGGAGCTCCCTTCTGCCAAAGGGTTGCTCGCGAAAGGATATGGGTATATGTGTCCCTCAGACCTGAAGTCACCATGGCAGCTTGCAAGCAATCACTATACTTTGGTGCCGGACTACCTGGATTTCTAATTCAGTGATGGAAGGTTTCTGGGTATAGCCAAGTACTTGTGGAGCGGTGGTGGATCAAGATGGAATTGACCTCTCCAAATAGTTTGGAGTGAATGACTCACTATGTCTCAATTCAGCAAAACCTTGGCTAGGATAGTTCTTATGAGGAGTCACAGAACTTGTGAGGTTGATATAATCTGGATAAACCAAATTAGGGTTGGCAGTCTAATCCTAGGTCATCCTGAGCATTGTGAGATCAAAGGGATGAATTATGTGGCAACCATATGCCAGAGTTTCTTGTGAGGTGCTCTGCATCTTCGACCTATCCGGACGTCAGGTATCATTGCTAGATAAGAACTTTGACTGGTACTGGAAATGTTCCAGTGCTACCAGCTTAGTGTTCGAACCTATGGGGTCACACACCATAGAGGATTTCTATATAATCTTTTGGCTAATCGACGATTGAGAATCATTTGACATCGCCGGAGGTCAATTTGATTGACCAGGTTCCAAGTGTCGACACTTGGTAATTTTCGTGTGTCGACACTTCCTGTGACGAACAGAATTCTGGGAAGAAATTCGTGGGAGGATTTTGGGCAAGTTTTGATCTGGTTTGAATTTCGAATTCAAATCAGTTTTGGCTCTAAGGTTTTATAGTATGAAGGTCATACTTTCCTCTTTGGGTTGGACCCATTTGGTATAGCCTTGATCCTCTCCCCCATTCTCTCCCCGGATCTCCCCTCCTTCCTCTTTCTCCCTCTCCTTGCTGCCTCTACAAATGAATGTCATTTTTAGGGGCTGCCAATGGTTAATACACAGATTTTGAGAAAAGTTTTAAGAGAGAAAATAGAGAAGGGCTGTGAGAGATTTTGGGATTGGGTGTGAGTAATCTAGCACTCTAGCTAGGTCCTGGGAAGAGAGATTTTGGAAAAGGGTTCCTGCTCTCCTCCTAGTCTTCCTGGAAGAAGAAGATCGGCCAAGGATCCCGAAGAGCTAGCACTCGAGGGACTTGATCAGAGTCGAGCTTAGGTGTGGATTTCCTGTAAAGACCAGATGCGTGTGTGGCTCGAGCACCCACTTCTCACAAGACTTCCACTGCTTCTCTCAGAGGTATAAAGGTATAGTACTTTTATATATATTCTCTTGCTTTTGATGTTATTTGCATGCTAGGTCATTATGCTAGTTCCTGTTATGGGCAGATCGGTAGATTGTTTAGATCTATCTACCAAGCCTTCCACTGTGTATGCTTTAAAAATTGTTTTAAAATGCATATCCTTCTGCCCTCTTTTCTTGCATATTATATGCTAGGTGTAGGTATTTTTCACCTTCAATAGTGTCCCATCCCGGGACACTTAGGTTGACCTATCCACTTCCATCAAGGGATGGAAGAATAGATTCCTCTTTGCTTCGGTCAAGAAAATTAACTGAGTTTAGAGTGACCCTGACCGGTCCCCTAATTAGAATACCATGGTGGAGCTTGCTGATCAAAAGGTGTATGATCAACTCTTCACCTTGAATATTCCATGCAAGCAGGAGCTCCTCTCCGAGTAGAACCTATTGGACACCGGGATCTGCTCGGTTCGGTCCTTAGGTAAGATCCGAGACCCGCATTCTTCGATAATTTTGATAACTAACTGAAATCTTCCCATAGTGTAGATATGAAGTTTTTCATCGATAAGATAAAGTAGATGACCCACAAGCGGTCATTGTTGACGTGGCCCCGAGAGGAGCTGGTGAAGAAACCTCATGGGGAGTCAGAATAGAGGCCCTATAGGAAGACATTGGATAGGCCCCGGGAGGAGAGGGTTCGAGACACTCCAGCATCAGTTGCAGAGGTAGCTAGAGTCAAGCCCCGGGAATGAGCAGGAGAACCAAGTCGAGAGAGAGGATGCCTCAGGCCCCTCCGTGGCTCCCGACATCATAATGGTCCCACCATCTACCAAGGCCACCACTGTTGTAGAATCAGAGGGTAGTCCAGTTCCGTCTGTGGTCGCTGCTGCAATAAAGACCTAGCTGGTGGACCCAGCACCGGTCGGCCCTTTGTCATCCGTGGCTCTAGCCCCTGGAGTGACCAAGGAGTCCACATTGGTGCAACCTCACATGTCGGTTACTCTCGATGCGGGTCTAGCCGAGAGGCTGTTGGGATTCATCCTGCAGTCTCGGGATCATAGAGAGAGGGTCGGTTGCTCGCGGGGGATACCATCACCAAAATCTCCCCCATCTCCTCATGGTAAGCCTTCTCCTTTTCTTCTCCTTTTTCCTTCTTTTTTGTGCCTTCAAGCTTCGGATTCGTGTGGCAGAGGGGCTAACTCATGGCCTTTCCTTGGTTGTTTCTTGAGGTCATCCATGATGCGTTTCTAGTCAGGATGCATGCCGGGCACTACTTTGGTGGGACATGAAGTCCTACAGCAGGGATGATGCCACCAAAGCGAAGGCCAGGGTCATGGTGGACCAATTGCTAGCCCTGGAGGCCCAGGTGAAGGAGTTGGAGGCCGAACTCGAGTGCACTCAAGATTCTATCACCAATCTCGAGTTGCACATGGAGGACCGCAAAGTTAAGCTCGCGGACGGACGAAGTACGTCGCCCACTTGGAGGAGAGCCTCGCTCTATCTATCTCCACCTTGCTTCACCAGGAGGGATAGCTGTGGAGCCTCCAGATATGGCTGGACTTGGCAGAGGATCGAGCCACGACGATCGAGGAGAAGGCCACCACCGCCATGGTAATGATGGAGGCGGCGAAGAAAGAAGCGGCCCAGTCGATTGTGCGGTACAAGGCCTCGACAGAGTTCGAGGATGAAGTGAAAGAAGCTGTCTGCGATGCCTTCTTCTAGGATTTTGAATAATGCAAGAAAAAGATGGCTCAGCTCTTCCACCTCTCAGATCTGCACGACATCATCCCCGACGAGTTCGAGGGTGCCGCAGGTGGGACGGACCCACCCACAGAAGTCAACCTAGCGGAAACCGCCAAGCTCGAGGCTAACCCAGCTCCGCCCAGGTGTCCCGGTAGTCGTGGTGGTCGCTACGATGCCAGCCAAGCCAAGCTCGATAAGGGAGACCGTCGAGCGGGTATGGCCAAAACATGGGTGATGATCAATGCCACTATGGAGGCCATCAAGTTTGATAGTGCCCCAGCATCAACTTCAGGGCCATGATTAGTTTAGGGTTCTTTTTTCTTCCTTCTCTTTGTACTTAAAATATTTTGATGAGCTCTCCGGCCTATCGGGAGTTCTCTATAAACTTATTTTGAGCAATAAATCAAACTTTTTGTCGATCCAATTCTCTTTCTTTCTCTTCTTTTCTTGGCACCAGTCGCCTGGTCCACTAGCCAGGTGGTGGGGTAGTTAGATGATCCATCTGAGGTGGTGGTGCTAAGTAGCACCCGCCAAGCTCCGCCTACTCCCGAGTCGATGAGAGTTGGCCTAAGATAGGAGAGGTAGATGTGAGCACCGTGGAGCAGGTCGTCTGAAAGGATGGTGCTACGAAGCACCTCATCCCTTTTTGCCAAACATAGGATCCGATGGATAAGTGCGGGGCTATGGAGCTTCCCGACTTTCTTCATCAGACCTGGGGTCTGATGGTGAGTGCAGGGCTATGGAGCTTCCTGGCTTTCCTCGCTAGACTTGGGGTTCGATAAATGAGTGCAGGGCTATGGAGCTTCTTGGCTTTCCTCGCCAGACCGAGGTCTAATAGATGAATGCGGGGCTATGAAGCTTCTCGGCTTTCCTCGCCGGACTTGGAATTCGATGGATGAGTGCAGGGCTATGGAGCTTCCTGGATTTTCTCGCCGGACCTGGGGTCCGATGGATGAGTGCAGGGCTATGGAGCTTTCTGGCTTTCCTTGCTGGACCTGGGGTTCGACAGATGAGTGTGGGATATGGAGCTTCCCGGCTTTCCTCGTCGACCTGGAGTTCGATGGATGAGTGCCTGGCTATGGAGCTTCCTGACTTTTCTCGTCAAACCTGGGGCCTGATGTATGAGTGCAGGGCTATGGAGCTTCCCAACTTTCCTCGCTGACCAGGGGTCCGACAGATGAGTACGGGGCTATGGAGCTTCCCGACTTTCCTCACCGGACCTAGGATCCAATGGATGAGTGCGGGGCTATGGAGCTTCCGACTTTCCTTGTCGGACCTGGGGTTCGATGGATTAGTGCATAGCTATGGAGCTTCCCAGCTTTCCTCGCCGGACTTGGGGTCCGATGGATGAGTGCGGGGCTATGGAGCTTCCTGGCTTTTCTTGCTTGACCTGGGATTCGATGGATGAGTACGGGGCTATGGAGCTTCCTGGCTTTCCTCATCGAACCTGGGGTCCATGACTATTCCTTGAAAGAGTGAAGCCAAGCCATCCCTTCAAGGGGCATTTTATTCCATCTTTGAGTAAGGGGCATATATTACTAATACATTCTCAAATTCCTCGCATTCCATGTCCACAGATCTGGGTGTCGTCGAGCTTAGCTATCTTGGAGGCTCCTTGGTGCAAGGCTTCGACTATCCTGTAAGGCCCTGCCCAATTGGGTGACAGCTTTCACTCTCGCCATGCTATGACACTTCTACCTACCTCAGGATGAGGTCCCCCGAGCAAAAGGCTTTTAGCTTCACTCGAGAGTTATAATAGCGGGTACCCGCTAATGGTATGTAGCCATGTGGAGGAGGTCCATCCAGCTTGGCTCATGGGTGACTTTGCTGGATGTCACAGTCATTCTGAGACTGGGGGTCTCTAGGTACTCATGAAGGTGCAATCTCAGTGAGGGATCGGGCAAGGTCGCAAGCCTAGAGAGAGAATCCGTACAAGCATTCTTTCCTCAAGGAATGTGGGAGATACTGAAGTATCGAAGGTTTGCAATGTAAGAGCGCACTTCATCCAGGTACCTCGCCATGAGCGGATATCGACCTCAAACTCGTCCGTGATTTGTCCAGCCATGAGTTATAAATCGGTGAAGACCCATAGGCTCGTGATTCCTAACTCGCGGGATCCCCTCAGCCTTGCTAGGAGGGCCTTATACTCGGCTTCTTGGTTATATATTGCTTTGAAGAGGAAACGTAGAACGCACCTGGCCACCACCCCCTCTTGGTTGGCGAGGATGAGGCCGGCTCCACTCCACCCTAAGTTTGATGTGCCATCGATGTGAAGTATCCACATCGTCCCTTCTTCGGGCGGGGGTTGCACTGGCCCAGGTGGCACCTCCTCTGAGTCGTCGTCTGTCCATGAGCACTCCACTAGAAAGTTGGCTAGGACTTGGACACTCTGAGATGGTCTCGGGTGACACGAGATATCAAACTCATTGAGCTTCATCGCCCATTTGGCCAGGCATCCTGAAGTATCCAGTCAAACTTAGGATGGCCCACAAAAGTTGGTTAATGAGGACCGCAATCAGACAAGCTTGGAAATAGGACTTGAGACACTGAGCAGACATGATTAGCACAAAAATAACTTTCTTAGATTGGGTGTACCTAAGTTCCACATTGCACAACGCCTTCTAGTGTAGTAGACTGGCTTCTGGGTGCCATCCTGTTGGTGCGAACCAGCATCGAGCTAACTGCACCTAGGGATACGGCAGGTAGAGGATGAGCTCCTCCCTGGTCTCCGGTCAAGAAAGTAAGGGGGGAGACAAGAAACTTCTTCAGCCGGTCAAAAGCCTCCTTGCACTCTTTCGACTAGGTGAAGTCATGCATCTTGCACAATACCTTGAAGAATGGAAGGTAGCACTCGATCGAGCATGAAATAAATCGGATGAGTGTGGTGATGCAATCGGTCAAGCACTAGACCTCCTTTAAAGTCGGTGCTTCATGTCTGTAATGGCCTATATCTTCTCAGGACTTGCCTCGATCCCGTGTTGAGTGACCATGAATCATAGAAACTTTCCAGCTGCGACATTGAATGTGCACTCGTCGGGTCCAACTTCTTCTGGGTGAAGGTGCAGGTTGTCGAAAGCCTCCATTAAATCGATAATGTGGTCTAATTCTTGGCCACTCATGATGAGTATATCATCTACGTAGACTTGTATGTTATGGCCTATCTGGTCCTTGAAGACCTTATTGACCAGATGCTGGTAGGTTGCTCCCGCATCCTTTAGACTGAACGGTATCACCTTGTAGCAAAACATTTGTCATTTATCATGAACGCGGTGTTCTCCTCATCCTCTAGGTCTATGCAGATTTGGTTGTACTCTGAGAATGCATCCATGAAGCTGAGTAGTCGGTATCTCGATATAGCATCCACGAGTTGGTCGATCTTAGATAGTGGAAACTGTCCTTTGGATACACCTGATTAAGATCGATATAGTCTAACATATTATCTACTTCATGCATGCCTTCTTGACTATAACCACATTTATGAGCCACCGGGGATAATGTACCTCTCGGATGAAATCCACAACAAATAGCTTCTTGACTTCCTTACTTATCGCCCACTATGATTCTGGCACAAAACTTTTCTTCTTTTGCTAGACTGGTCGATACTTAGGATCGATGTTTAGCTTATGGATGATACATCAGAGAGATCCCTGGCATGTCCGAGGTGGACCAGGCAAAAATATCTGCATCGCCTGTAAGAAGCTCAGAAGCCAAGCTCTTTCCTTCTTGGATTGGAGGGCTCCCACTTGCACCGTCTTCATGGGTCCTCGCAGAAAGGGAATGACAGCAGGCATTTGATGGGCCCCTTTCTCGCTTCCACTCCCTCTAGTCAGGTGGTCCACAGCAGGGCTCTCCTCAGCTCTTCAAACCCCGAGGATAGTCTGTAGGCAATATCAGCAGCCTGCCGATCCCCTCTTATCTCTTTGATCCATATGGGTCGAGAATTGCATAAAAAGGTGCTTGGTCGAGATGACCGCATCAAGCTGGTTCAGGTCAGGCATCCCAGGATCACATTATAGGTCGAAGGAAGCTTGACTATAGTAAAAGTTATCATGACCGTGCTCTCTCGAGGTGGCGATCCGACTGTGATCAGGAATGTGATTTCTCCCTCGACCCCATAGAGTCTCCGATGAAGCCAACTAAGGGTGCGAACACTGGCTCAAGCAAGCTAGGAGACATTTTATCCTTGTAAAAGCATCATAAAAAGGATATTAGAGGAGCTTCCACTATCAACCATAATCCTTCTTACAGGGTGTTTTGCTATCATCATATCTACAACATAGCTTCATTATTATGGCTTTCTTCTCCCAAAAGGTCTCTCCTCGTCAAAGGGATTACAGCAGTAGTCCTCTCCTCACCTCTAGTTCTTTTTGGCCTCTCCTTGCTCCCCAACTAATCATCTCCACTAGCTTCTTCGTGGACTGGTTGTCTATGGTGGCATGTTGGGCCTCGCCACCCTGAATTCCAGGTGGGGTCCTTCCTCCAACATATTTTTTGAGGTTGCCTCGTTAGATCAAATCCTCGATCTCTCTCTTTAAGTGGTGGCAGTCCTCGATGTCATGGCCGTGATCCTTATGAAACAGACAATACTTAGACTTGTCATGGCCATTGGACGGCTTCAGTGGGAGAGGGCAACGTAGAAAGCACTCACCCTAGATCTCCATTAGGATTTTAGCTCTCGAGGCGAGAAGAGAGGTATATCCCTTGTCCTTGTCAAGGGTATTCTTCGGCATGGGGTTGGTATGAGGAGTAGGAGTAACTTCTACTCCCGAGGCCTACTCGCACCTCATGGGTTTGCCTCTTTAAAGGCTTCCTGTCAAACTCTCTCCAAGCACGATTAGCTTCTTCTATATGGATGTACTTCTAGGTGCGGAGCAGGAGCTCTGAATAGAACTTGGGAGCTTTTTGTCGAGGGAGTAAGTAAAATGAGAGATTCTAAGTCCTCTCTTAGGGCCAATATGGCAATGAGCCTGTCTAGGTTGTAGATCTCTAGGGCGGCCAACTTGAAGCGGGTCACGTAATCCCTGAGAGACTCATGATCCTGCTAATAAACCGAGAAAAGGTTGTCAGCTTTTCGTGGTACCTTGCGATGGCATCGAAGTGTGCCACGAACTTCTTCTCCAGTTGTTCAAAGGAGTTAATGCTCTTTGGCTCAAGATGGAAGTACTAGACTCGAGCCTCCTTGCAAAGCATAGCTGGGAAGGCAGTACAAAGGAGGGCATCGGTCACCTCTTGGACATGCATGAGGGCTTTGTAGCTCTCAGGTGATCAAGGGTTCGTGGTTCCATCATAGGGGTCCAGTTGGGGCATATAGAATGACTGAAAATCGGTTCCTCCTGGACCCAATGGGAGAAAGGAGGGTGGGTGTTGTATCTCATCGGCTCACAGGAAGTGCCCTAGAGGTCAGTGAAACTGGTGGGCAAGATTGGCCAGTCCACGCTCATGTTCCTCCAGCACTCCTCAGCCTATCATCAGATGGCCTCGTCGGTCGATCCCTCAACCGAGGCCATTGGTGGAGAGGAAGGCAGAGATCGAGGGAGCTCGCACTTGAGCCCCCTGTCATGCTTCCACCATCGGTGCGAGGGGTGTCGTAGCTTGAGTCCGGGGAGCAATTCTCCTGGATGGCCGAGCTATCCAACGCCCATCACCCGGGGCATGCTAGCCTTTCCTCGAGTGATGCGGGGAGCACGGGTATGACACGGCTCGCGCCTGGGACGGTCCCTATCGAAGGACCAGAAGCTTGTGGGGGCCATGGTGATAGGGGCCATGGGGGTCTCCGACTGTTGTTGTGTCGCAATAGATCGATGTTGGTGCTGTAGGCGATGCACATTGCGATCAAGGATTAGACTTGTTGCACAAGCACGATGACTTGTATAGGCTGGTCTGCTAGTGGCAGGGACGGTGGAGTCGGGAGCTCCACGTCCTAGCTATGCCAGTCTCCATGGCGGGACGAGTTCTCGACATGGATAGCAAAAACTTCCTGTACACATGTTACAACCATAGGACCATTGTAACAACGCGGCATCCTATTGGGCAGGTGGTTAGTGGTGTCTTCCTTAGCTACTCTCATTCACGTCCCCCTGCCTAGCATGCCAATCTGTTGTCGCTAAGATCTCCTCCTACCTGTAGGCTCGGTGGGTTCCAGGGCCACATCAGTCGCTCTGGGCATCGTCGGATACCTCTTCTTGGAACGCTCCTAGTTACTGGGCAGTCTTGCAAAAAGAGAAGACTCGGGCCAGGGATCTCAGTGGGGACACTTCGACGATCAATTTAGTATGGCGTTCAAGAGCAACATATTCTCCATCACAGAGGCCTAGCTGACCATCTTGAAGAGGCTTCTTAAAAAAAATGGATTTCTTTCTAAGTGATGAGGGTGGCTTGCCACTTTTTTTTACTTCCTTGCTTACCTTCGTCGAAGGTCCCTCTTACCGATATATATGGCAATCGGTGCTAGTGAGCCATATTTGGTATCCTAGCAGTGCACCCTCCCTGAGAGGGGTGCGAGCTTAGCAAGATCCCGTGGGACATAAATTGGAGTCCTAACAAGGCCCCTTATAGTGGGTGTAGGCGGCGTGCTGTGGCGCATCCTTCTGAGGAAGAGTGCAAGCCCAACAGAAACTCGTGGGGCAGGAACTAGAGTCCTAGCATGGCTCCCTCTACAACAGGTGTAGGCAGCGTGCTGCAGGACTTATTCTCTTGAGGAGGGCGTAGATCCCGTAGGGATCGGAGCCCGGTAGGATCTCTTGCACAGGAAGAGATGGTGTGCCGTGCATTTCTCTTCCCTGGCAGAGCACGCCTCTGGGGGGGCACAGGACAGGCGAGGTGCCATTCCTCCCTTGCAGTGTGTCATGATAAGCCTGGTGGAGATAGCGACCTCGCTCTCTTCAATCGCCCTCTGGCCCATTGGGGTCAAACGGGGCGCACATGCCTGTTTGGGATTGCCGCATCCTTCAATCTTTTTTTCTCCCCCGCTTACGAAGATCACCTCCTCCCGCAGCCAAGATCTTAACTATGCTAGGAGCTCTACTGGATCGAGGTACGGATCGCGGGTGCCACATCAACAATAGTCATATCGGACTCGGGTTGCCACGTTGGATGCATGTGCCATGTCGGCCACCAGGATCATCGAACGTGGATGCCACATTAGTGCCTAGCCACATCAACATTTATTTTATGATGAATGGTTATCTAAATATTTCTAAAATTTATTAATTTTTTTATTTTAATATTCAGCACGCATGCCATTCATCATAAGATAGATGAAATCGGATCATGTACAACATCCTATGATATTTTTTTTTTAAAGCACTGTAGAGGATCCACTCCCGAATAAAGAAGGGCGTCGAGGAGAGCAAGTATGATTGCTCTTCCATTCAGCAATTACATGTGATGGTCAAGGATCGAATGGTTTGGGGAATGTACAAGGTTTTTAGTGGAATTTAATAGCTTTGGACTTTCATAATGGGAAATAAATTAGATTGCATGATTGATCCTGGGATCTCTCATCTCTTAAACGATTTGAACATGTTGTAGAGTGGTTATTCAAGGTTTTCCATATGTAGCAAGATATAAAAGAGGGCATATGCATTTGTATAGCGTTTGACTTGGAATTGAAAGGGAAAAAAAAAAAAAATGTTTGAAAAGCTTCATCGAAGCAAATGAAATTGATAGAAATATAGTATTCATACAACTCTTTTTGTACAGTAATTTCTATCACTTGTTGTAAAGTTATTGCATATAAACTTATTACTACTCCTTAAAAGAAGATAATATTAGTTCAAATAATTATCTTGGTCAAATTATCTTTGTCAAAATAGAAATAAAAGGAGAATGAGATAAAACCTCAGCAACTGAAGCAGCTCTAATTTGACAATGTCAGTCCTCACAAGGCAATAACTAATATTAGGTAATGGTTAAGTTTGTAATTATATCCAGTTTTTAATGCCAAATTCATTCATTTAAAGTTAATCAAAAGTACTAAAGGTATTGTTGCCGTTCTTACCGCGGTGGCATGTAGCTTATGAGCTGGTGCCGGTTCTTGGACTCTCCCACCTCGAGATCTCCAAGCCTTCGATCCTGCAAAACAAAGTCAGAGATCCGGGCTGGGGATTCTGGCGGGGACACTCCGACGATCAAGTTAGAGAGCGGCAAGATGGAATAGGTCCTCTAAGACAGGTTTCCGATGGATATCCATGCTTAGAGGAAGTTTTTATGAAAGAAGTGTGAGGAAGAGAGGGGTCGAAGCCCTGCTTCTTGCGTCGAGGGTCTACCGAGCTTGCGCCTAAGGACCTCCTGGGGTCCCAGGATCGTTCTCTCAGTAATCTTCCCTCTTTTTCTTTTGGCTTACCTTTCCGTCCGCTTTTACCGTTCTTTTATACCACCGGACCGTCTCTAGCTTCCGTCTCCTCCCCGGAGGCTCCCGGAGATCTATGGATCCTCCCTTCCCCTTCTCCTTCGAGTCCGGGAGTTAAGTGGCCAGCACGCCTCGCTCGCTGCGTTGTCACGAAAGGGAAAATCTGGCGAGACCTCGAGCCAAGCGCGGGAGCCCTCCTTTTGGGGCGTTGACGGTGGGTTTCCTGTGTTCCAGGCCCTTGACCGCAAGGATTTAATTCCTCGATCGTAGGGCCCTGCTTAACTGATGTAAACGAGGTTCCGCGCACCGTTGCAGACTGTACTAGCACCCTATATGAGACGCGGCGCACGCCGATTCTAGTGATGACCTCGTGACCCATGCCTCTGCCTCCCCGAGGCTTTGCAGAGTAAGGCTGACTTCGGCCGAGGTGGACCCATCAGGGGGTGCCACCTGGTGGTGGAGTAGAAGGGCATGGCTCGACCTTGGCAGAGGTGGACCTGTCTTGGGGTGCCACCTGGCGAGGGAGCAGGGAGCTACCAGCTTTGGCCGAGGCAGACCTCTCCTGGCCGAACACCTGGCGGAGTGCAGAGAAAGGCTCGACTTCGACAGAGGTGGACCCATCTTGGGGTGCCACCTGGCAAAGGAGCAGGAGCGCCAGGCTCGACCTCGGCAGAGGTGGACCCGTCCTGCGGTGCTACCTATCGAGGAAGCAGGGGGCTGCCAGCTTCGGCCGAGGTAGACCCCTCCTGGGTGGACACCTGGCGAAGTGGCAGAGGAAGGCCTACTTCGCCGAGGTGGACCCATCTTGGGATGCCACCTAGCGAAGGAGCAGGAGCGCCAGGCTCGACCTCGGTAGAGGTGGACTTGTCTTGGGGTGCCACCTGGCGAGGGAGCAGGGGGCTGCCAGCTTTGGCCGAGGTGGACCCCTCCTGGGTGGACACCTGGCAAAGTGGCAGAGGAAGGCTCGACTTCTACCGAGGTGGATCCGTTATGGGGTGCCACCTGGCAAAGGAGCAGGAGCGCCAGTCTCGACCTCGACAGAGGTGGACCCATCTTGGGGTGCCACCTGGCGAGGGAGCATGGGGCTGCCAGCTTCGGCCGAGATGGATCCCTCCTGGGTGGACACCTGGCGAAGTGGCAGAGGAAGGCTCGACTTTGGCCGAGGTAGACCCATCCTGGGGTGCCACCTGGCGAAGAAGCAAGGGGCTGCCAGCTTCGACCGAGGTGGACCCCTCCTGGGTGGACACCTAGCGAAGTGGCAGAGGAAGGCTCGACTTCGGTCGAGGTGGACCCGTCTTGGGGTGCCACCTGGCGAAGGAGCAGGAGCGCCAGACTCTACCTCGGTAGAGGTGGACCCGTCTTGGGGTGCCACTTGGCGAGGGAGCAGGGGGCTGCCAGCTTCGGCCGAGGTGGACCCCTCCTGGGTGGACACCTGGTGAAGTGGCAGAGGAAGGCTCGACTTCGACCGAGGTGGACCCATCTTGGGGTGCCACCTGGCGAAGGAGCAGGAGCACTAAGCTCGACCTCGGTAGAGATGGATCCATCTTGGGGTGCCACCTGGCGAGGGAGCAGGGGGCTGCCAGCTTCGACCGAGGTGGACCACTCTTGGGTGGACACTTGGAGAAGTGGCAGAGGAAGGCTCGACTTCGGTCGAGGTGGACCCATCTTGGGGTGCCACTTGGCAAAGGAGCAGGAGCACCAAGCTCGACCTTGGCAGAGGTGGACCAGTCTTGTGGTGCCACCTGGCGAGGGAGCAGGAGCTGCCAGCTTTGGCCGAGGTGGACCCCTCCTGAGTGGACACCTAGCAAGATGGCAGAGGAAGGCTCGACTTCGACCGAGGTGGACCAGTCTTAGGGTGCCACCTGGTGAAGGAGCAGGAGCACCAGGTTCGACCTCGACAGAGGTGGACCCATCTTGTGGTGCCACATGGCGAGGGAGCAGGGGCTGCCAGCTTCGGCCAAGTGGACCCCTCCTAGGTGGACACCTGGTAAAGTGGCAGAGGAAGGCTCGACTTCGACCGAGGTGGACCCGTCCTGGGGTGCCACCTGGCAAAGGAGCAGGAGTGCCAGGCTCGCCCTTGGCAGAGGTGGACCCGTCCTGGGGTGCCACCTAGCGAGGGAGCAGGGGGCTGCCAGCTTCGGTCGAGGTGGACCCCTCCTGGGTCGACACCTGGCATAGTGGCAGAGGAAGGCTCGAATTCGGTTGAGGTGGACCTGTCTTGGGGTGCCACCTGGCGAAGGAGCAGGAGTGCCAGGCTCGACCTCGACAGAGGTGGACACGTCTTAGGGTGCCACCTGGCGAGGGAGCAGGGGCCGCCAGCTTCGGCTGAGGTGGAGCCCTCCTAGGTCTTCACCTGGCGAAGTGGCAGAGGAAGGCTCGACTTCGACCGAGGTGGACCCATCTTGGGGTGCCACTTGGCGAAGGAGCAGGAGCGCCTCGTCCCAAGCGGGAAATTTTGAAAGAAAAATCCACGTGGCACCGATGGCATCCAGCTGGATCTGACATACATTCCACATCAGCGATGCAGCCATATCTGTTGCCCCCCATCCCCAGGTCCCATCGAAGCATCGTGGCTTGGGTCATGGGGAGTTAATGCGGAGATGACGTGGAAAAGGCGAGAATCACGTGCCATAATTGCCATGATCGCTGCCGCCGCTTCTGTTGGGCCCAAGACCCTGTAGGAGGCTACCACGTGCGTGCGTCTGACGGGTCATTAATATGCCATTTTGAAATCGAGAAGTTTTCATCAGACCAAAGCGTCGATGTCGGGCGTGCCTCCACGTGGCGACTATCTATGGCCCGGGCCAGAAAGAGGCGTACGGCTACTATTGATTGAGTTTGAAAAGGAGGGGGACTTTCCATAAATGAGGTCTCTCAGCTTTCTCACACATCACTGGCAGTTGCAGCGATCTCTCTTCATCTCCCAGGGTTGCCAATCCTTCGGTACAAAATATCTCGGTGAGTGCCCGTGACATCTTTACTTCCTCTTCTACCTCCCGACTCTGTGTTACTCCGAACCCATCTCCTTCTTTTTCTTCTTCTTCGATGGCACATCGCCGTCACGTTTCTTCAAACCAAGATGAGGCTGGTCCTTCCTGGCTGAGGACTCCATCGTCTTCCTCCTCAGAGGGAGAAGAGATTCCGGTTGAAGTCCGGAGGTAGCTCCGGCCAGGGACCGTGACCATAGGCATCCCCAGAGGTCCTAGGTCTCCCCGTATAGTTTCTGCACGTCCCCTCTCTGCCCTTCCTCCTCCGGTAGCAGAGGTCGCTTCTTCTAGTCCCTCCAGTTACGTCTCGACGATGACCGGAGACGATCTCTCCAGGATCTGGGACACATATGGGGTCCCGAAGTCAATCCAGGTTTTGCTCCCAGGACCTAGAGACCGAGTAACCTCAAGTGGCCCTGGGAGGGTTGCTTTCTACGAGGACTTCCTTGTCGGGGGTCTCCATTTTCTCCTTCATCCTTTCTTTCTCTCCTTTCTCAGTCACTTCCGCCTTGTCCTAGCCCAGTTGGCTCCCAATACCATCCGGGTCATCTTCGCCTTCATTTTCTTCTGTCATTTTTATGGGTTCATTGCCCGTTTCTCACTGTTCAAGGCCCTCTTCATTCTGAAGTGCTATTCTACCGACGATGGCTGGTGATATCTTTCACCCCGACCTAGGTGCCTTAGGTTCAACCTCCCCATGTCAATCAAGGGTTGGAAGAACCACATTTTCTTTGCCTCGGTTGAGGATGTCGATTGGGCCTGGAGTGAGCCAGATCGGTCCCCGAACCGGAACTCCCAGGTTGAGCAAGCAGACCAAAAGGTCTACACGCAGATGTTGGGTGACGTGGTCCCAGCTCTCAATGTTCTGCTTTCGGAGCATAATTTATTTGAGGTAGGAATCAGTCCCATCCAGGAGTTGGGTGAGGCCCCGGATCTTCTTCTTTCACCTTTCTTTCTACTTTCCGCTCCTTTCCTCTTGAGTTGACCTAACCATTTTCTTTCTCTAGGGATGAAGTTCTATGTCGAAAGCTTGATGGAGGGCATCCGGAAGAGGGGCGCTGCTGAAGGGGCCCAAGAGGCCCCACCGAAGAAGGCTCGTACCGAGGCGAGCCAGGATCCTGCGCCTACCCCTGTTCCCATTGGCCTCGGGGCAACGGGCCCTGCCCCAAGACCGCCTCAGTCTCGCGTGCCCGACATCCCCGTCGTCGAGCTCGACAGGGTCAGGGGAGAGAGAAGACCGGAACCCCCCTAGGCGATGCCCGTACCGGTCGCTACGCCGATCGCTCCCACGGTGGCCACCAGGGTGACAGCAGCCCCGTCGGTGGCCGCATCACCCAGCGGAGGGACAGCCACCCAGCCCGCTGCCGATGCTCACCCTCCACCATCGGGGCTTAACACCAGCTCCTATGTCATCCGCGATCAAGGGCTTGCGGAGAAGATGATGGAGTTTGCGAGTATGCCCCGGGACCGCCGTCTGAGGGGCGGCCGGGACTATACCGATGCGCTGCTCGGGATCCTTCCGTTGCTCTTCACAGTAAGCTCCGGGCTCTTATCTTTTAATGTTCCAGTTGGATCTTTTTAACATCCCGTCCCTTCTCTGACGCAGATCAGGACTGATGTATTGTTGCTGAGGAACTTCTTCTTCAGCCATGCCAAGAAAGATGCCGGAAGGAAAAGAGGCTTGGTAAACTTACAGCCGACATGAAGGACCTCATGAAAAAAGGGTCGAGCTGCGGGAGAACAATCAGGCCCTTCGAGTGGACTTGGGTTGCGCCGAGGGGCGCATGAGGGAGCTGGAGACCTCTCTATCTGAGGAGAGGATCTTGAACCAACGCCGTGCCGAGGACGATGCGGCAGAGATATCACGCCTCAGGGCTCAATCCCGT